>CM060973.1:6472500-7672500 GCA_030765045.1 Tenodera sinensis | reverse complement strand
TATTATTTTTATTTCTTGGCCGTGCAATGAAAACGAAATGCCAAATCCATCATATAACGACCAGCTCTTGAAACATTTGAGTTCGTTTAAAGCCTACTGTATTCTCATATTCCCCTACACCTACATGAAAAATCTGATGTGTTGCACTCACATGACTTTCTCTACTCTTGTACTAACCATTCTTACAAACTCTTATTCCTATATCTTCATGTTAGTTAAGCTAAACATTTGTACAACTTATTGCTTATTTCCTTGTAGGTGCAAGGGGAATATTAGAATGCAGTAGGCTTTGTGCGATAGTCAAATGTTTTAAAGCTTTGAGATTCTGTTGTCTTTGCACACTTAACCTATAAAAAAATGAACAACGATGATCCATTTTACGGAAGTTCTAAGTTTTCTGAAGCTCACACATAACAAGGAATATCTCCGAAATGGTTCACCCTACAAGAAATTTATTGAGACATAAATTGTGTATTTTAGCAAGATCTACATTTTTTGTGTAGTATGATTTGGTCTATCTCTAACGGTTTACCAGTTATGCAAAAGTCGTCCAGAGTAAATACGACTACAGGGGCTATAGCCAGAAAATTCAATATATACATTTCATTTGCCATAAAAATATCTCAAACATATGACATTTTAATCAAAATTGTTAGGGGCATTTTCAAGAAAATCAAAATTTTCGAAAAATTTTCCATGTAAAGGGTAGTTTAGGGTGGGGCTATTTTCTTCAAAATCTTCGTGTCGCATCCTTGAACGACATTAAACTTAAATACCAACTTTGGTTTTTAACCGACTTTTCGTTTTTGAGTTATGCTGTCCACAGACTGACACAGACTGACACACACTGACCTTTTTCTAAAAATGCTTTTTATGGATTCAGGGGGTCTCAAAACATATATTTCCGGTGAAATCTCGACATCGAATTTTTGGGTGGAATACAATACTTCCCCTACTTACCAGTAGAGAAAGTAAAAATGGCAATAAGATAATTTCTGCAAATGTTTATCTTAACTAACATGAAGTAGACACAGGAATAAGCATTTCTAATAATAGTCTGTACAAGAGTGAGTTGAGAAATTCATGTGAGCTTCTTGATACGCCACACACCGCCGCCAAGGGTATTGCTGAATTATCTTACAGCACACAGAACGGGACAGATAACGCGTTTGTTTCTCTCTTTAGCATAAGCAGCAGCAGAGGACGTCCTCCGAGAAAACACCAGACTGTCAGTCTCGCAGTGTACATAAAAATAATTCTTTTGTTCGACAGTTCTCACCCTTTCAAACCTCAGGTAGAAAACTAACAACATGTCTCCTTAAATACCACCAAGGTTAAACTACCTTTGTGCTTTACACAGCGACTTCATTAGGCAGCGACCTCTGGCATTGGTACTGGGCTGTTAGTGAGAGTTCTACCTCGAAATCTCTCAGTGGGGAGAACCAACACGCGCAATAAAAGAACAATGAAGGAAGTTGTATACAATCACATGTTTTTCACACAGCAGATGACAATGTAAATAGATGTGACAACGATCTTTATGACTTTTCGTACAAAAGCACACAAGCGTTTCTAACCAATCATGTTTATCGTGATAGATACGCTATAAAATAGTAATTTACCTTCTTATTTACAGAAGGCTGATGCAACAGTTTACGATTTATAAATCAAACGGCTATTTACATTTGGGTGGCCAACAGCTGATGAAAAACGAAAGGAAAAAGAAAGAAGAAATGGAAATAAAACACTTAATATTCCAATGTTTATATTTAAGCCGCATATGTTAAGGTGCTAACCTAATGGCAGTGCCTAATGTCAAAATAAGCAGATAAATTAATTAATAATGACATATAGGTTACACATTTTAACTTTCTTATTATTCTTTTTTTTTTTTTTTTTTTTTTGTGGTAGTGTTTAAATCCCGCTTTTACTACTTGCGGCACCGCAGGCGTTGATACTGATGATACATGGAATGAGATGGCGGGGGAAACCGGAGAACCGGGAGGAAACCCGCCCTGCACAACTTTGTCCATCACAAATCCCACAAACGGTCGCATGGGATTAAGCATTGGTATTTATGTTTCATGTATGAGCTTTAATTTTAGAAACAATTAACTCGTTCACTGTAGATTTTAATTAATCTTTATTAGCAAACAGACACACATGCACACTTCCTGACTTTGCGAAAGAAGAGAAAGATTGATGAAAGAAAAACTCCTCCGCCCCGGCAGGGAATCGAACCTATACCTCTGGGTTGAGCAGCCAGAACGCTGACACTTGACCTCAGAGACGTCATTTTTAACAGTTCAGTCACTGTATAAATAAGCAATACAAATACATTTTAGTTTTGTATCATAATTTCAAAATATTTTAATGAAAATCTATAGAACTTTTTTTGGAGAAAATTTAAAAAAAAAAAAATTGTTACAGTCCTCAAGTAAACGACCAATATAGACAAAATACCTTTAATTTTCCACCTGCATACCACTTTCATGCAATTTTAAGTTATATCTGTGTTGTTTACAAACAAGTTTTTCTCCCCTATCCAGCGTTTCAAAGTACGCTTGTTGGCGAAATCGATCTGTTGAAACGAAAATGTTAACACTTCCTTATAGTTTACGAGGAAAACAGACAGCAATAAATATTTAAACATATTAATAACGAACTTTAAACTAACTTAAAGTAATTAAAGTACACGAATGTCATTCTTCAAAATTAAATACATATGTATTCCAAAATTCACGTTAACATTCACCGAGAAAGTCATGGTATTTTGTTCTGATAATGGGGAACTGACCACTGTTCAGACTGCACGCCACTGACAAAGCCCAACCCTTTAGAACCCTGGAGGGAGGGACCAGCTGACCCACAAGGACACGCGCATCTGTCCTCTTCATCTCCCAGGAAAAAAGACCTTTCACTTGAAAGAATATTTCAAGGACTCCATCACAAACATTTCTGTGCTTTTACAAAGTGGACCTTCAAAGTTGTTGCTGCGCGTTTGAGCGCCTTATTGCTGGAATCCATTCATTTCGATTGTGTTCGCAAACCCAAGAGTAATAAATGACTTGAGAAATGATCCCAATACACAGGAGAATTGCTGTGTTAAATGTAAAATCACAGGAGATTTAACTCTCTTGCAGCTGAAACTACTTGTAAGCTATTGTGGGTTATAATTGTTGCTTCTCTACTGCCTACCTACTGCCTCTAAGCAGAGGAAATAATTCATCCCATCCAGGCATTCGGTACCGAGATTTTATCGGAAATACATGTTTTGAGGCTCCTTGAATCCAAAAGAAAAGTGGAAAAAAGTTACTTTCTCTACTACATATAGAAAGTACGGGAAGTATTGTGTCCGACCCAAAATTTCGATGTTAAGATTTCACCGGAAATATATGTTTTGAGACCCCCTGAATCAAAGAAAAGCATTTTAAGAAAACGGTCCGTGTGTGTCTGTCAACATAACTCAAAAACTAAAAGTCGGTTAAAAACCAAAGCTAAGTTTAATATATTTTAAGGATGCGACACGAAGATTTTGAAGAAAATCCCTCCATCCTAAACTACCCTTTACATGGAAAATTATTCAAAAATTTTGATTTTCTCAAACATGGCTCTAACGATTTTGATTAAAATGTCATATGTTTAAGATACTTTATGGCAAATGAAATGCATATTTTGAATTTTCTGGCTATAGCCTATGCAGTGCTGTTTAATCTTGATGACTTTTGCATAACTACTAAAACCGTAAGGGATAGGCCAAATCTTAACACACAAGTTGTGTCTAAATACATGTTTTGTGGAGTGTCATTTCGAAGATATTCCTTGTTATTTGTACGAGTTTTGCAATAGTCAAATGGAAGGTCCTTATTCACATTTTTACCTCTTGGCCGAGCAAAGAGAACGGAATTTCAAAGCTTTCATGTAGTGACCAGCTTTAAACGAATTGACTCAAAGGCTACTGAATTCATATTCCTCTGGCATCTACAAGCAAATATCTGCAAATGTTTCTCTCGACTAAAATGAAGAACATAGAGGAATAAGTTTGTAAGAATAGTTAGTACAAGAGTACAGAAATTCATTGAATGCAAGACCTATTTTTAGAAAAAGACCCGCATCATTATGTACAGTCTGTCAAAAGTCGGTTAAATACCAAACTTGGAATTTAAGTACAGCATCTTCGAAGAATGTGTCAGGACGATTTTCCAGAGTCTCTCACCCAAAACTACCCTTTACATTGAAACAGTTTCGGTACTTTTTAGTTTTTAATAAACGGCCCCAACTATCTTGATTAAAATACCGCATCTTAAAGATATTTGCACGACGAATAAAATATCTTGAATTTTCTGAGAATAATGCTACTTGTAATTCACAAGTCATTCTGATTTAACATTTCTGAGATATGTGATTTTAAATATGTATTGAGAAAGCAGCATTTCCTCTATATAAAGGCCGTGCCTTGCTTAAGAAGAAGGAAAGCTCAACTATTTTATGAGTTAACATAACTTTTTATTTCACTTCTAAGAACTCACTCCCCGAGGAAACTGTTTTCTTCCCCTTCCCCCAATAAAATCATCTAAACCTATTCCAAGAACGACAACATTTGAAATGGAAATAATCCAATCACTTTTTGCTCTCTTGATGGATATTGATGCTATAGAGTTTCTGCCGTTGTCTCATTTGTTTTTCTATTAGATCTCAGATTTCTGAATTATAGTCTATGGGAAAAGCGATTTGGCGAAAACTGGGCAAAAAATGGTCAGCTGTTATGATTTCCGCGTTAACTTATTGAAATTCGATTTTAGGAAGGTTTTTATGTACATGTTTTTCTTAACAGAGTGATAATGAGGAATTTAGGTAAAAATGTACACTACTTTATGAAAAGAAATAAGCAGAACTTCAGGCATGTTCCAGTGTGGTTTTGTGTTTTACACATCTAGCAACATTTAAAATGCTACTTCCGATGCAATTTTTAAGTTATCAGAATGAAACATCGGAACTAATTTCCCCAATATATTGTGACAATAGCCAACAAAGGCGGTCAGTGTCGGGCTGCCCCACCCCATTGGCGGTGCGCGTATCAAAGGCGCATATGGTTAAGCTGCCTGCGCGGCTGTTGTGAACACATGACAACAATCAGAGCGGTAACACAAAGGGTTTTCAAGTATCCGCAGCCGGCGTATTTGTAGAAGTTCCAGAAAGGTCCATGTTACGTCATCCTCTCTATGTAAGCAGGCCTCGACAGGAGGAATTAGTAGTTAGTTACAGAAATGAGTTATCGGAATCAGTTTGTAGTGTTTGTGTATCAGCTGCATGTGTACTGCGTCGAAAGGAAGATAGGAGGCAATTATTGAGGGTTGAGTGATTGTATCGTCATAGTCAGCTGTTTCAGAGACAGAGAAGCTGAAGAAACACAGAAAGAAGTGAGTCAAGGTTATGAGAAGAGAAGAGTTATGAGTTGTAATACTGTGAAACACTGCTAACGTCAATAAAAGAGAACTGTGTTTTTGTGCATTCAGATAGAAGAAAATAAAGTGATAGAAAAATAACTGGACTAGACGCTATTCAACTTATCGAAATTTAATATCTATATATAACCAAAATTCACAATTTAACAACATTTATTTTACAGCAATTAATGTAAAAGTATATTTAGTTCCGTATAAAATTATATACATTGCACAGCGTTCACTTGATATCTCGTAATTAGAATAGCGAAATATTATGTGACAAAATCAGGAGGCGTATCGGGAAGAATGCGAAACTGGCGAGTTGTTTACGGGAGCCTATCGCATATACATGGCGAGTCAGTGTAGGTACACTCTGTTCAGAAGCAAGCAGGACAGCATCGGCAGGTACCAGAGAGATCCATTTATGTTGCATCACTCATTGTACGCCAATTAGTAGTATTTTGCTGTTCTGTTAAATAAGATAACAAACGAATGCAGCGCTCTGCTAACCAAGGTCAGTACCCGGTCACTTTGTGTGTATATAAAATGTAGTATAAATGTTAAAAAAGTCATTGGAGAGCTTAAACCGGATGAAAAGAAGGAACTGCTTAGAGGACAGGTACGTATGCTGGAAGGCAAGTAAATACTCGAGCTGTGTCATATACCAGAAGCATGTGCCTGAACTAATGACTTCACCTTGTCACGCCGGGAAGGGTATACATACATAATGCTTCATGCTCTGCGACATCTAGATGTGACTAGAAAAGAAATATTAGGAGGCAATGACTGGAGCGTATTTCCTCCAGTATGTCCGGAATGTCACTTCAACTGCTAAGGTATATGAGTTACGCAGCAGTTTAAGAACATTTTTGTTTCGTTAGGCACAGTGGACCATAAGGTTAAGGTACTATACAAGGAGCACAAAAATTATGTTACCAATTTGTTTGTTACTTCCGGTTTAATTGGAAGTGACTGCAACTTTGTTATTTTAAATAGAAAACCGTGTCCCCCCCCCTTTTTTTTTTACATTCGCATAGTAATCCTTCAATAGATTTTAGTTACAGTAGCATCTCGATAATTCGACCTAATGTGGACCGAGAAATGTCGAGTTACCGAAATGTCTAGTTTTACAGAATAAGACATATGTTATTCACAACTCATAATACTGAAAATTACATAAATGCACGTTCTAGTGCAATATAACAAAAGTAAATTACCTATTTATTACCTATTAATATGTTTCCTTATATCCAGTCTCATTAACAAATCCAATTTTACTTCTATTGTCATGTTTACTGTCTTTTCTTCTCGTTCGAGATTTTCACTGGCACAAACACAACTCAACACAACACTAACAATAAGCCTGAGATCTGAGAATGTAACTATAGAAATATATAACTGAAGCTTTAGCTTACCACGTACATACTGGGTAAAGCAATAAACCTTCCAAACAAGTGTTTGTGCTATATATCCACATTATTAGCGCCAACGGTCTGTCAGTTGTTTATGTTCTGACTAGATATCGTGATCAGCCGCTTTGTTACTATGAGGGAGAATGCGGTAGGTTGTATATAGTACACTAATTGAAATTTACCTATCTGTTTATACCGCAAAGTGGATTATAGAAATGATTACTGTCAAGTTTAACGATATTGTACGGAATGTCGAGTTATCGAGAAACTACTGGACCTACACAAAAACAAAACAAGAATAAAAAAAAGTGCTTCGCCTTCTAAATTCTGTGTTCAAACTAGTATCTCTCAGCTGTTTGATATTATGACAGCCGATCGTAGACACCATTTAAGGAACGACTTAACCAGGATTTAACAGTTTCTCTGTGGCTTCCATGATTAGAATTACATTAGTATCCTTGTCTTTTCGCTCAACATCAGATAGAATATTATAACACAACAGATGTCAAGACTCAGCACCATAAATTAATAATTCAATCGCTATTATGGCTGACATAACATTTAATGGCGGTTGGCAGGAAAAGATGGTCAAAACAAAATCCAAACAGAGGCTTGCTATCCTTGCGTGTTGTATAGATAAACACACTGTAAAATCACGCTGTAAAGCCGGTGATATAAATATCATTTGCACCCTCAAAATTTATTTGCACAACAGGAAAGAGAATAGTAGTGGTCAGCTTTAAGCCGCCATTACATTTTGTGTCTATCATAATAAACGGTTTCCATGGATACAAACAAAGGAGTCAAACACGCTTTCATGGATATCAATAAAGATAGCGAAATCACAGAAAACAAAAGAGACGTTTTACTCTGTTTAGGCTACACTTTAACAATAATGAATTGCAGAGAATTATCTATGTCAATACTTGAAGAGCACCAAACGAACCTGTATAGGATGTTCCATTTAATATAAAGCTATAGTCACTTCCGGTTAAACTAGAAGTGGTGAAGAGTCATTAATATGTTTTTGAGTCACCTAAGCATGACTATTTCCACACACCAAGTTTCGTGTTAATCAAGCTTCAAGGGTTATTTAGGGGTGTGGGATTTAAACTAACCCTGTATACATACACACAAAGTTACTGTGTAAGAAAAATATTACAGATTGTTTTACACATGGAGTGTCTTTGAAAAGGTAGAAACTACGTATTTAAAATATTCCTTAGTTCATGGTGTTTCTATTGTGCATTGGTAGTACTTTCTGCAGCATTGTGTATAATGTCTTACTTTGAACACAAGTAGATTTTTGTCAGCTTTTACCTTGGACCTTTCGGTTGACTGACAACTGATAAGCAAGAAAAAAGGGCAGGCAAGTGGTAGATCTCTATCATGTAGGTGCTTTAAATTCAAAAGGAAGAAAGCTTAAAGGGCAATTTAGTCTAAACAGAGAAACGATATACAGTATTAAAGTATTCGAATAAGTGTCACTCCATTTATATATACCACCGGTTTGTTTTTGCTGCATCGATGACCGCAACATTTTCTCAGATAATAACTCAACAAAGCGTCATTAGGGCGTTATTCTTACGCTGCTGTTTTTCTTTTTAGTACACGGGCATAAACGCGAGTTTTATCCACATTCGCTGGTTATAGATGGACTATCGCAATATTAGAATGCATCAAGGCTCTTAATAAAACAGTTACCTTAACTTATTTATAAGGACACAAGACATTTATTGCTTACAAACATAAACAAAAATGCCAACGACAACGAATTCACACCGTTCTTCTTCTACACAAGCTATGGGTACTTAAAACCCGTTCCAAACCTAGAAAAATAAAAAAGTGTTATCTCCAAAGAGTCCTGGGCCTATCAACATCCAATGGTATTATTAACTTTTTCAGTGAAAACATCAATAACAGTTATGGTGTATGTTTAAATGCTAAAAGTTTGCAAAAATCAGCAAGCATTGCTTGCCCTAATATTCATTAAATGCATCATGCACACCAGAAGAATATTTTAAACAGAAGTAAAGCTTAGGTTACTTTATTGTTCTTTTTCTGGGCCCTAATGACCAAGTTGTGCTCACTCACTTGTTCTGTTTCTGTCTTTCTTACATTTTTTTTTTTTTTTTTTTTTTTTTTTGTGTGTAATATCTAGTCTTGTAGTTCGAATTTTGGGTAGGGTGATTTATCTGGATAAGAGTTTTCCTGGGTTTCTCTTATTCTAATAAGGTAAATCTATGTTCTAGGAACCCAGGGCTCATTTGAGCATAATTTCAAGAATTTAGTTCATTTATCGCCCGACATAACCTACCCGGTTAAAAGACGTTAAAGCCTTAAGGGCTTCCGCCTAGAAAAGTTATGATGATTTAACTAAAAATGCAGTTGTTAGCACGGACTAGTTTTATATTAAAAGTTCAACCGATTTTTAAAATTTGAAATTTCTGAAATACTGTTTGAGATTCAGATGACTGGGCAGTAACAGAAGAAAAACTTATAGCAAATAATTGCATTTTATAATTGTATGAAGTTAGTTTTTTCCCCCAATTGGTTTATCTCTTTCAAAATGCGTTTACATATAACTGTTAAAAAGTAATAAAATATTTCTTTTAAATGAGCTTTTTATTCCGCAATGTAAAATTACACATTTTTAGGTTCCAATGGAAAAGTCCAACAGGAGACGTTGCTACGAGGATCTCCACTACAATTAATTAAATAAATTACATATGGAAAATTGAGCTATATCTCCTGACGTTGGATATGTAGAAGGTATGCACTTCCTTGAGAAGAGTTGTTATACAAGAGATAATGACCATGTGGCACACAGCTCCCGGGAGTAGTCCCTGCGGTTTCCTACCTGCACACAATCCCAACCATTTCCTGCCTCAATAACCCATTCTTAGAAAAACCTTTTCCTAACGGGGCCTAACATAATCTCCTTTCATCCACCCGCAAAACCTGTGAGGGTGAATGAGTCCTTGCCAGTACTGCAGTTTCATCTCAAATCTTCCACGCGAAACCACTGCTTAACACACTGGAATTCAAAGGTTTTAAAACCGGATCGAAATTGCGGAAATATGACGGATGATAATGGGTCCGTTAGAGGTAGTGAATGAATTTGACTGTGCGCGAAGTTTCCAAAGAACGGGAGGTGTGCACAAGTGACAGGCAAATAAGCTATAAAAACTTAACAGTTTAGCATAAAGGTCCCATGTGGTAACAGCTGAATCAAAGATGTAACAACTGGGTAACTTCAAAAACTGACGTTTTAAATTTAACAAAATGTGCCTCAAGGAGAAAATCTGTCAAAACTAAGAAAAGAAGGAACGAAATACAGAACTGCATCTAAAATAATTTCTGAGGTACTAAATGCATGAAATGCGAAGAGAGAGTTTGGAAACCGTTTGAAGAAATTGGAAATACATTTGGTAATTTAGTTGAACTGTACTCTCTAATAAATATATTTCAGTATGAACATTACAATGATTAACTGTACATGTATGTTAACTACTTTTAAAAATGTCTTCCAAAGATGCAACACGAAGATTCTCAAGAAAATCTTCAACCCCAAACTATCCTTTAATGGAATATTTTTGGACAGTTTGTATTTTCTAAAAAATGACTGCAACGTTTTTTATTAAAATATTATAGAGTTCAGATAAATACACGACGAAAATGCGTATATGGAATTTTCTGTGAATATACTGTGAAGTCTACGTTCGGAAGAAATTTTGTATAATTTTTGTACAGCCGAGAACTATAAGATATTGACAAAAACTTACTACAAAAAGTGTAGATCTCTTCAAAACATACAGTTTCTCCAAATATTGTGGTATAACCAATTTCGAGTACTTCTAATTTTTAAATACCTTTGTCACTGTCTCAAATGTGGTGGCATGCAATTGTTTCTTGTGAAGTTTTAGAAAGAACGATCCGCATTTAAATGTTTGGCAATCGCTTCGTTTCTTGCATCTCCCTTGAACCTCAACAAAATATGTGATACAATAATTCTGCATATGTTTTCTCGATAACGTGATGTGGGCAGAAGAATAATTTTCTACGAATGTAGAGTCATATGAATGTAACGCATGCGTTTTAATTATATAATTTCAGCTATCAATTTTTGGGTCCAAAGCAAAGCTTCCTCTACTCTAGCTAACGGGAAGGGAAAACAAACAGTCTTTATACTACCTTTGCGGCGTGTTAGGAGTTGACCGTTGTGGCATCGGAAACCAGTTCTTTGTTTTATTACGAAGGAAAACGAGATGTTGATGTTCAAATGATTTCAAAGTGGACATCATAGCCGGTTGAAACTGTAAGATATTGGCTTGATTATCTTCTTTCAGATACTTAAATACAAGAAGGTTGTATCTCCACAAACAAAACTCGGTAGGAAGTTGCTCTTTATTCCTTGTGTTTTATTAACCCGGAGTATTTCATGGTAATGGAGATATATGTCTATCATCAAGAAAACTAGCTTCAAGCAATATCTCTATAATAGAGAAAGGGCTTATCTACGGTACTACATGGAAAGAACTTAAGTTGATAGGAAAAGTTGGTCGTGATTATTGTGAAATTACACTAAATTCATCTTGCATCAACTTTAACATGAACAATGTTCCCAATTCTGGGAGAGTTAAGTTTGCTGCGTATGTTGTTGGGAAATAAGACAATGGAGTCTTACGCAGCTAAATTCTTGTGAGGAAGCAGCAGTTTATCGACTCCCCAAATACCCTACTTAACCTGAAAGAATTGAAATATCAGCACTGAAGAATTTTCCCACGCCAATCCACCTGCCCTCGTTTTCTTAAGTCACTCTTTCTTGTCAACTTTTACTTTGGGTTACTATTACCAATGTTACGTAGATTCATCATTTGCAAATAAAATCAGACACGACAGCTGTTAAAAAGGTCAGTTTATACACCTAAAAGTTGTCGCATTTCTGTACAAATATTGTTTATTTTTATATCTCTTCTACAAAATATTATTTCAAATGCTTATTTTTCTGTCAATTTAGTCAGTTATTCAATATTCCACGCTCTTTTTATTTATTTAGTCATCTGACCCTATTTAGGGTTTGCCTAAAGATACAGAATACTAAAAATAACAATTAACGTCATACAAGAATATATGATGGACAGTAAATATAACAAAGACAATAATAAAAAGAAATACCTGCAACAATCGTATTAAACATAACAATTACACAAAGTAATTAAACAATGTGTTTCCCATAAAGATGGTTTCTCAAAATAGCTAGGGAATATTATATTATTGTTACAATCTGTGATTCTATTGTTTTTTCTAGTTTGTATTTCCCTCGCCATGAAACAGAAAGTTTTGTGATAGTTCCCCTTCTTATTTTTTTTCTGATTACTCTCCCCTTATGTAGGACTTACACCCCCTAGGACTTACAAGCCAGTGCCTAGGGTCAGACGCCTGTCGGGGAGCACAGTGAAGACCTGGAAGCAGGTGGTCAGCCCAGCACCAGGTATGATAGTCAGGAAGAGGATGATATGAAATGCAGGCGAAATCGATGATTGGAAAGGTGATAATGGAGCAATTGGTGGAATGCCGGAGCACCCAGAGAAAATCCGCCCTGACGCCGCTTCGTCCACTACGAATACCACATGGGTCCCTGGGAGTGAAGTTCCCCGTGTACCAAAATTCAGACAACGTACAACAATTTTTTTAATTTGATAATTATCTATAAAATATGCAATTGTTGGCTCATAAATGCTCTTTTCTGCTTCAACTTCTTCAGGCTGTTTAGCTGACTGTTCAAACCGGATTACTTTGTCTATAATTTCTGCATCATTTTTGTTTCTGTTGATGCACATGACGTCAACACGCCTGTTACTGTCGTTATCAGCAATGTAATGCACTTCTTCATGATCTTCCAAGCTCTTAGAGCGAAGATCATTTGCCAGCAATGTCCTTAGAGTATCCTGTCTCTTGATACGCAGTAGTTGACCCTAAGGGCAATTCCCTAGCACATGAGGAAGGGTTTCTATCTCAAGAAACAAACTAATGTTGACCAAAAAATATGAAGTACTTGAAAATTCATACCAAGACCAACCATCTCGCAAAGGTTTGTGTCCCAAATTATTTGACATAAATTATGTTTTATGGAGATTTCTTTTGATCTCTTCTTCCTTTGCGCGCGCGCGCGCGTGTGTGTGTGTGTGTGTAGTAAACTTTTGGCTATCTCTCATGATTTACCACATGCAAAATATACAAAATTCGTTCAACATGAATAGCATTTCTAGTTTTCCGCAGAAAATGCAAGAAGACATAAACATATCTTAAACGTAAAGATCATTTGAGCCATTTTTTTAACGAATCAAAAACATTACAAGTTTTCCGTTAAGTGGGCATATTTTCTTGAAAACTTTTGTAATCGGATCTTGTATTCAAGAAAGGCGTTTTCCAGGATGTAAAAAAAGGAAAAATTGAAGAGAATGGCAACACATAAATAGCTCCTTAATTCGAAAAAAAAAGTACTTTTCTTAGATATTCTTCAAAGGATTTCTATTGGAATTAGTGGTAAAAAGAATGTGAATCGTAATCGGTGATTTAAATAACTATGGAATGTTATGATTATCTCCTAACGGAGTATTTAATTCACACGCACGCACGCACGCACACACACACACATACACACACCATTTTAAATACTTGTGACAAAACTTGTCAAGAAAAGCTTTGCGGTCAAACTGCTACAATTTTACAGCTTCATTGATGTGTGCAATATTTACAGCACGTAGGTTTTGAAGATGACCTAGAATTTATTTCTCGTGAACATACTTTATTTTGTTAACTGCCTCTTGCATACAACAAATAGTTATTACTAAATATAATTTTTGCCATACAATCTAAAGGCGGTACCTTACGGAGTGGAAATAATCCGTAAAGTGATTCTTTAAAGGCTTGGTCCGTAAAACCTACCCCGAAAACCTCTATACGCTCGTCTTGCTTAATTAAAACAGAACTGTGTAAACGGAATGGAATTCAATAAGACAGACAGAAGATTTCTCATGAAGATAAGTAAACACACGACTTGACTCACACCATATTTCCAACATTGCATTATATTTAGTGTCGGACAGACAGTTTTAAGTGTGCTTGAAAGCGACAGCCCTGTCAGTAGATTTACTTGCACGTAAACGAACTGCGGGACGAAATTCCGGCATTTGGCGGATATGATACCGATATGATCATTGCAGTTAAAGGCGGGGGGAAAACTTTTGTTTTACCTATTGTAATACAGGAAATTAAAAACGTTATTAAATAATAATAATAATAATAATAATAATAATAATAATAATAATAATAATAATAATAATAATAATAATAATAATAATAATAATAATAATAATAATAATAATAATAATAATAATAATAATAATAATAATAATAATAATAATAATAAATAATAATAATAATAATAATAATAATAATAATAATAATAATAATAATAATAATAATAATAATAATAATAATAATAATAATAATAATAATAATAATAATAATAATAATGATGATGATGATGATGATAATAGCAGCAGCAACAAAAGTACAATAACATAAAAAGCTTTTAGTAGACTAATCTGATATCACAGAGTAGTCTAGCGCTTGGTCCGTGAATATCTAGATTCTGACTTGATTCATAAATAACTATTAAGTAACGGTATCTGGCTTTTCTTCGACTTTCTTTTATAACGGAATGCATTAGACACTCGAATCGCGACATCTAGTGACACCAAAGACGCATAATACTCACTTGTTTTATTCATTTGTCGACAATATTTGTGCAGCATATGAAAGGCACAATTGAGAGCAACAACAGTTGAAAATCTCTAAGTATTCTGAAAGAACAAACCACTGCATAGGTTATTTGCGCAAACGAGAGATGTCTTTTAGAACGAAAATACCGGCGCATAAGCGAGATAAACATGTTCCGAATTAATGTGTAAGGTTTTTGTGATTCCTAAACCGTGGTTGACCTTTACAAGATGGTATGGTTCCCAGAAAGCAACACGCCCTTTGGTCCTCTGGCTTTATTTGAAATGCTCGGCTTTGTAGGTGTTACGCTCTTCTACAAACATTTATTATTCTATACGCTTCATGTTACTCGATATAAACATTTTCAGAAATGATTATATTACACATGTCTTTACAGGTGCAAGGAAGAATATAGCAGACTTAGGTGCTAGTCAAACTCGTCGCTATGTGATGACTTTGAAATTCCGATTCAGAAAAGTTCTAGTATTTGTAAATTCGAACCCATAACAATGAGCACTTGCCTCGGAAATGGTTAACGCCACAAAAAATGTTATTTGACATAAATAGTGTACTTTAACAAGATCTACTTTTTTTAGTAAAAGTTTACGTAAAGTTTACCGATTATACAAAAGTATCTAGAATGAAGAGGATTTCACAGACTATTAGCAGAAAATTCAAGATATATATTTTATGGAAATATTTAAGCATATGCTATTTTAATCAAAACCGTTAGAGCTACAGAGAAAACAAAAAATTACGGCACATTTTTCAGGTAGAGGATAGTTTGGGGTGGGAGGGAATTTTCTTGAACATCTTGGTGTCCTTGGAAGATGCTGGACTTAAATATCAAATTAAGCATTTAACTTAAAGTTTTTGAGTAATGCTATTCACACACTAACACCCTTTTTAAACATGCTTTTGAGGGGGGAGGGGCTAAAACCATCTCGATATAAGCTTTTGGATGGAAAACATACCTCCTCTTTATATAGGTAGAGAAAGTAATAATGAATAATACTTTTATGCATGAAATTCATATGAATCAGGCGGAGGAAGTAAGACAACTGTTACTCATTAATAAACAAAAGCATTGGACAGAGATATTTTTTGAATGTATATTACTCGCAGAAGTTAAAATTCGACACAAAATAAAATATAAAATCGAGGAGCTCTTGGGGTGCAAGGAGATCAAAGTTAATCTGCAAATGTTCATATTTACTATAAAATGTCTAATTACTTCGTTAATCTTGAAATAATAATAATAATAATAATAATAATAATAATAATAATAATAATAATAATAATAATAATAATAATAATAATAATAATAATTAATATTAATAATCAGAATAAACAATAATTTGTTAATGACGCCATCAATTACCAGGATCATACCAGTACCGCCAGTGTGCTGGAATTTTGTCCTGCTAGAGTTATTTTACATAAATCTTTCTCTTCTTAAGCACTTAAAAACCATCGTATGGGACCGATTTGAACCCGCAACCTTAGGATCAGTAGACCAGCGCCTAGCCAACTGATATGTATCCCAGACCGACAATGTCAGACAACGTTTGTATATGCAACATAATGAATTGGAATTGTTTTCCTCTGTGTAACGAATCAGGAATCTGCTCGTTTCTCAAACTTTTAAGCATAGTTTTCTGGAAGATCGATACTGAGCCAATGCGCCACTGATCACTGATAGCCGTGGCAATGAAGCTAGAGACTAGATGCATACCAGAATACAGGATTGGATGGAAGGTAGTAAAACTAAACCAGTAAACAGAGATGGAGAATGCGCCGAGAAAGTCTCTCCCTCTCTGTCTTACATCTGATGAGAGTCAATGTGTAATATTCTTTTATCCGTAGTTAGTGGCTTTTTAATGCACTTTTTACTTGTTTTGTCGATACTGGAAGTGAAATCACTATACACGCTACTGAAAACTATTGTGCAGCGGCGTTACAACCCACTGTGGTGCGCGAGAAATCGCAATTCAGCTTTATTTGGATAACAAATAGGTTACATTTACATGATTTCTCTACCCACTAGCTATTCTTGCAAAAGCTTTTTCTTCTATAAATTTCAACTTAACTGAAATAAAAGTTTGTACAAATAGCTTCATTAAAAATGTTATAGAGATAAAGGGAGTAGCGGGTAAAGTGTTTGAAAACTGGTATGTATATATTATCCTTGAAACTTTACATTCTTTCCATGATATCGTGTGAAACAACTGGGTAATAGCACTTCAAAAAAGTCCATGTACTGACAACTTTGTATTAGTAATAATATCTCGAAAATGGCTAATGCCACAAAAAAATTATATAAAATAAATGCTGTGTTTAAACCTCTACATTTTCTGTGAGTAAACTTTTGTCTATTTCTTATCTTAACCAGTAATACAAAATTATACAAAAATATTTCAGAATGAAGAGGAATGCACAGGCTACTTGCATATCTACAAGACGTGTAAAACAAATATGTCCAAAACAATTGTTGTCAATAAAGAACGGTTTCGCCGTTTCTCTTATCCGCCATTAAATTTTGCGTCAGCCATAGTGCTGCCAATTGCGGAGGCAGGTAGGCATGTGTTTTGATAACTGCAAGGATATAAGGAAGAAGTTTCCATACCTTTTAGTAGAAAACGCAGGAATTTTTAACAAATTTAAACCGTTTTAAAATTATAATTAATTGCTAATACAGGTAATACTAACTCTTCATTTAACTGTGATGCAATAAACACATTCATGTATCGTAAATGTGCATGAAATGTATTTTTTCTTCAGACCTTTACAGCCATAGAAATTTAAAAGTTATGTAATGAGTGTTGTTTTACATTGGCAGTGGCAGAATAAGATTGGATGATGGAATCAGATTTTAAACATTCAATTCTAGGGATCTTTGACTTTCAGCTACCCGAGTGATAGAAAACCGAAGCGCATTAAACTCTCATCTGATTCATGTAGATACCCCAAAGTGTATTTAATTACTCCGCAATATCACATCTCCAAGGCAATTTGCACTACAATGAAAGAACAAGTATTAATCCGATAAAGTGTTTTAAATACACTAACACCGATAATATACTAGAAATGAATTGAAAGGCAACAAATAAGAACAAACACTACAGAATGTACTGCAGAAGAAAGACTGCAACTAGAGTAGAAAATGAAGGTAAATACATAGAGAAATGGACTCGAGTGATAAATGCTACGAAAGAAAAATTTAGAAACAACAAAAAGCAATCAACAATTTTTTTCCCCAAATGAGACAAAATACTGATGTATAACATGTAGCAAAAATCACCATAATCCAGTTTGTAGCCTGTTTTACCCAATGAAGTCATTGCCAGTTTTCGGACTGTTTCTTTTTGTGTAAAATTTAGGTTCATTGATTGCAAGGATCTACCAAAAAACTTGGCACCACTTTGTTAGCTTTTGAGTGAGGGGCGTAACGCAAGCCAACATGCTTGTTCGTAAAACCAGATCAGATATCGCCAGTGTAAGTGGTGGCGCAGATGTTAAACCCTGAGTGAACCCTTTCCCTGTACTATGTAGCGCAGGTTCAGGAAACTAGGTTACCCACGACATATCAGTCTGTGCGACCTAAGATTATTTTTTTATTTATTCTTATGAACATAACAGGCTTGGAAGCCCAATTACAATGTTCATCATACATAGATGTTTACATATAATAATATACACACTCAAATAAAATACAAGAAAAACATAAATGAACATAAACTAATATAAGGAATAGAAACAATTATAAAAAAAGAAGAAGAAAGAAAGAAAAGAAAAAAAAGTGAAGGTGGTATGGTAAGTAATTTTTTCTACTATTCCTAATTACAGCAACGATACTACTATTACCAATTTAGTTGTAGCATTTTTAAATTGAGTTTCAGATTTGTTGAAAATATCTACATCGAAATTATGAAGCTTGTTATATAAATACATAATTCTGTGTAATGGTGAATTTTTATGGATTTCCGTATTTACTCTGGAGGTGAAGAAAAGCCTCCTGAATCTGCTTATTTTATTGGGTACATAAAATGATACATTTGTTGTAATATTAATATCATCAATAATCGAATGCAATACCTTATACAGAAATATTAACCCTGCAAAATCTCTTTTAAATTTCAAAGTTTTAAGTTTAAATATTAATCAATGTAGCTCTAAGGGATGCAAAGAAGGGCGGTCTGTTTTTACAAAATTACAAAGTATTACATGGAATGTAATTGCCCTCAGCACTGTCATATTTTCGTAATATGTGCTTTCTAGAAAACTCAGAGAAAGAGATAGAGGAATATATATTTATGTTTATTCGCTACTAACAGTTATACCAGCTCAACCCTAGCATTACCAAGGGGGAGGGGGGTACCCAGTGCCCACCTTCTGTAATTTTTTAAATTGTCTTAATTTAAAGGTATGCAGTTAATAGTTATTGCTAATCACTGTTTCTACTACTGAACTGTGTAACTGTTTCACAATTTTCATTGTTGGTCTTTCTGAAAAACAATGAAATATCAAGGTGGTCATAAAGTATTGCCCCATCGGTGTAATGCCATTCATTAAAAAAGTAGAAAAGGAACGGTTAAACAATGTTAAATATTACCTTTATAAATATGACAAGACATAATACCCAGCTTAAAAATAAATTTGTTTTAAAAATTGCTCAGACATCCCCCCACCAAGTGGGTAGCACAAGTATTTTGGAATAAGGCTTGACATTGCTAGGGTTAATAATTATTTTAAGGCATCCAGCACTCTTCTGTTCTGTACACACAGAAAACTCATTTTTAACCTTAAAGGCTTTTGAATTTGAAAATAAATACTAAACTGCATTTTCAGCAAGTGCAGTTGCAGCAGGGGGTATCGGAAGCTCGCACGCCACTGGTACATTAAAGTAATAATTATGACAGCGATGATGAAACCATCTTCCTGGGCAGGTTGTTCTCTCTTTCACACACGTACACACGCTTTCTGGACCATCCTCCTTGCCGCACTCTCCAGTCTGTTGTTGCTGGAATAGTAGCCGACGCGAACACAATAAACAAGTGAAGCTGCTTTCGACAAAAGCTAGTGCATATGCGAATATTACTTGACGCTTTCACGACGAAAATTCAATACCCCAGGGCGACACATCTGCTGAAATATCTTTATGACTTTGTCTTATTTTCAGTAATATTGGAAATCTATGCTGCATTTTCTGTCTGTTCGCAAAATAATCATGAGGGATTTCACTTTCATATTTCGAATGCACCATATCAAAATCAATTTCATGCGGACACACCTTTCTCTTCCAACCATTTGCAGTGAAGATTAAGTTTTCATTATTATAGACGTGTCGTGCGAATACTTTTTCTCCCTCCTGTTCAAGCTTTCTTGTCATTGAGTAATTTAGGAGGCTTTCTAAAGGCAGGTTAAAATCTGTAGGGCACTAATTATTCACATATTATTTATTATTGTTAGTGTTTTAACTAGTAATGGGACGATACCACTATCTGAGATACTGATTTTTAAGCACCGATACTTGTTATTGTATAAACTACTAGGGACGCATGCATACATGGAAAGAAACCGTACACAAACAGAACTGTTGATATTTTTATCAACCTTATCAAAATATAACTAGGAGTTGTTTCCGGGCTGTTATACCGTGGTCTGCTGGAGTTTAACTCCGGCTGTGAAAGTCTACGCTCTTTTATTAAAATAGATTTACACAAACATAAAAAGTAATATAAACTTGAAAATAGTCAGATTATTTCTTAGACATATAACTGAATTCATAAATAACCTCTAAGATGACAAGTTAGTTCTAGGACTAGGCTTAAAACTGTTAAAAACCTTTAGATTTTTTTAATATGTGACCTTTTAGAGGTAGAGTACAAATGGAGGGGATTCCAAACTAGGCCCATAGAGGAGGGAGGTAAAGAGGGAGGAGTTGGGAGTGCTTAGCGTGGGGTCCCTAACGTGCATTGAAGGCTGTTCATCTCGGCTCCAGGTTCGTACAGCCGCTAGTCTCACGCGTATGACATACTCCCCCCTGCGGTAGCTGGCGACTACAGCGCTGCCCATACGCCGAGAACATCAGTTACAGAGAGTAAATTTTATTCAACCAGTAGCGTCACACTCGCTGCTTCTCCGACACTTCCGACCCAGAAAGACTGAATTGAAATCAGGGTGACCAAGGAAAATCGCGATAAAAACCTCGATCACCGGGGATCGAACCCGGAACCTCCCAAATGCGAGCCGACTCGCTCAGTAAATGCCCCTTTAATCACTCTGATAGAACTACATTCAGATCAAATCCACTAGCGCATATATTGTGCTGGTTTTTATCTGCATTCCATTCCATTACTGTTGACTCTTTACATCCCTGTTCCGCCAACATGAGATCAACCATACAATGCGAAAGCCTGTTTGACCGAGTTGGGTCCTTAGTCGTGGCAAATGCATTACTGAACTCTTGGTTGATTGGATTCTAATGCATACCAAAGGGCCCGTTTGAAGCTGTTCACTTCTGCCAGCATGAGCGGCAATTGGAGCAATTTCTCAGGTGCAGGCACGCGCTATCAGACACGAATTAGAAGCTTTTAAATGCAGGGGTGGAATACACTTCCGGTATACTCAATGCTAAGATATGTGTGCTGCTTACTACAATGAAATATACACAACATTAACTTTAGATTAGTTTACAAAAGTGAATGCACACTATCGACGTAATGTTGGAGGTTTTAAATTTTAAATGCCTGACAGCGATATTTTCAAGATGATGCATCAAAGCAAGCTTCAACCTCAGGGAAAATTGCCCCCCCCCCCCACACAGACACACACACACAAAAATTGCTTTTTGTTCAGTCTTATTACAATGGCCTACAATGAAAAATTTTCAAGAATGGAAATGGATGTTTCTTATGCATTTTGACCCCGCAAGCATGAATATTTTTTGTAGCACCCTCAGTTTTAAAAAATAACTCGTTATGTAAGAATAGTTATAAAAAGCAATCAGGTAGATTTCTTAAGAATCAGCCAATAAACGTTTGTTACACCTGTGAGGAGTACAATATTAAATCAAGCAGACGACACTGACACCCATGGTGAAGAAATTGTATAATCTTTATTTTGGGTGCAAGTTAGCTATACGGACCGAAAATAGGCACCACATATTGTCTGTGTGAATTGTTCGTCTCGTGTTAATGGTTGGGTGAAGAAAAAAGGTGAAGTTGCAACACCTTTTGCTATTCCGAAGATATGGAGGAAACTGGCAAATCACGCCAGATCTCCTGACACAAAATGATTTGAACTTTTGGGTTCGCGTCTGAGGCAGTGGAATTTGCTAGACAAAGATCTAGGATTTGTTGCTTTTGACATCGTCAGGCTGCCTTCGCACCATTCTTTGTTATGGAAGATCACTCTGTTTCTGCAATGACTGAATGGCCTATTTAATGCTATGGGATGAAACAATTACCACTGGAAGAGCTATTCGTTGATGGCTCCATAACTAGCCCCAAAGCGGTATTCCTTCACAATAGCAATGTATATCCTCCTGTCCCTATAGCTTAGGCCACCAAAATGAGGGAAACACACAGCAGTATGGAGCACTTGTTGAATAAAATTCAATATAACATCCACAAGTGGCAAATCTATGCTGATGGATACTTACAGGACTACAATCTGGCTATATAAAGTATTGTTTCTTTGTGAATAGGATAATCGTGATCGGAACAATCACTACAACAGAAGGATTTGGCCTGCGTGTACCCAAATGGAACCTGTTGCAAGAACGTAGCAAACGTTCCATTGCTGGAATTGAAACACATTTTCTTACCTCCACTTCACATGAAATTTGCACTTATGAAGCCGTTCCTTGTTGCAATGGGCAAAGTCTGGAGCCCTCTTGAACTGGCCTGCTGGAATTCTTTGAAAAGCTGTGTTCTGATTTGTTTGGAAATAGATGTGTTAGGCAGCGAATTATTAGTCTTTCGTAATGTCGATTTTAACATATCGTTAAAAGTTAACATTCTTCACTCGCACATGAATGCATTTCCTGCTGGTGTTCTTGGACAAGTCTCAGGTGAATATGGAGAAAGATTTCATTAGACCATATCTACACTGCAGTAACACTATCAGGGGCAATGTGCAACAAGTATGACAGCTGACTACTGTTGGACACTACTGCAGGATAGTAGTGGCACACATAAGAGGCACAGTAAATGATCAAAAATAACTTAGATATAAGGAAAATTGAAGCTATTAACAGTGAAGCAACAAGATTCTAAAGTAAGAACAAATTAGAAACTAAAAACTTCACTTATCTTAGTAATGTTGCATGTTCTTTTTGAACAAGCTTTGAGAATGAGTTGGAGACAACTTGAAACCCTGGGTTAGCTTGTTCAAAAAGAACATGCAACATTACTAAGATAAGTGAAGTTTTTAGTTTCTAATTTGTTCTTACTTTAGAATAACTTAGATATGTTTGAAAACATATTTCATTAGCATTTTTGTTGTTGATATATTAGCATTTACAGACCAAATCATATTGTTTACACATCACAAAAACCGAATAGAATTAGATAGTGGCTAGTAACATTTACACAAAAACTGTGCGTGCTGTGGAAAAATCAAAGCCAGATTCGTGTTGAGCAGGTCGAAATACATGAGAATAATACATTTTTGTGCTCGAGAATTTTACATAGTTTAATTTTGTCGACCAGTGTTATTTGGAATCACCTCTTTAATTTGACATAAACGTTTATTACTGCAGGAAGAATAGTTACACGTTAAATGCAATTTTATAAATTTTCTGCACCATTCCCCAGGACAAAAATAAATAAATAACATAAAAAATAAACACATTCCATTTGTTTGAGATTTTAGTCATTTTCTTTGTCCTTAACTTCTTCGAACTTGAAGTTTCGTTTGACACATCAGTTTGAAAATATGCGATCTTGCTAAATCTACATAGAAACAGATGACTGGCGTTTCTGCATCTTGGATGTGAATAACTTCGAATTTGATTTGAAATAACTTCTAGGCAAAGATTTATCGCAAGTGACGTACGAACTTTTACGAACTGTGTATTACGAAAGGAATATCTGTGAATTGTAGAGAAAGTAATATGAATGTTATATGTCGCGTCTTTTTCCTTCAAATGTTTTATAATCACACAATCACATAGATATTGAGGGATAAATTATTAATTTTATACAGAAATAATATGGGGATCGATAACATTCAACAAGTAATTTCCATATGTTCAAAATCAATGCATAACGTAGAGGTGAGAGTTAAAAGTTTGTCAGAGAATTGAAGGGATCATTGGCGAGTTATGCAGAAGAAATTAATTGAGAGTTGGGTGAATTCAGTCGACAAGAAATCCATCATCTTAAAGGCACAGAACTTACAGAAAAATCACGTCGCCCAGACACATTCTCAGTATTCAACGAGCCACCCAATGAAATAAAATTGTTTATAGGCGGGATAAAGGAGCGTGTATATCTAAAATTCACATCTTTTCCTTCGTGTTTTACAGTATTACAGAAGTGTTTACTACGACCGATTACTGGCAGTTCGTAGCGCATAATGACAGTGTTCGAATTATACATTCTTGCCGCAGGAGAATTCTCCGAACAGTATTTCAGCGACTTATGCTTTTTATTGTTGTTATGAAAATAGTCATTTTTATACCGTAAAGTATTAAAGTTAGCCTGTGGTTACCATTTCTAGTGCTAAAATTTATAAACAGTTTAATTCTTTAACTTCAAACAGTCGATAACTCGTTTCAAATAGACAAGTCTTAGACCCTATTAAAGGACTGTCAGCTGGTATTGTTTACTCCCACACCCAGATAGACATGTCCTAAGAAAAAGATCGTATAGTTCAACACAGTAGCAGTTGGCAGCAAATTTATCGAATACGCAGATATTGGCAATAAAAATTATCGGGTGAGAGAGTCGACTTCAAAGATAAATTAAATTAATAGAATTCCAAGGATTCTTAATCCTCCTGCAGTAAACATATTAACTCCTTGGATTCCAAGAAACCACAATAATGTACTGCTATTGTGTTGTTGAACCCCAGACGGCCGTCATACGCATTTGCAGATTGCTACGTTAAGGTTGGGCGTGCACGATCTTTGTTATAAAAAAGAATGGAAGAACAGAAGAAAGGAATTTCCCCCACCCTCTTCCCCTGCGTGTCCTTGAATACCGTTATACCTACTTTAAGGGGGGGGGGGGGGGGGGACCTCCCGTCTGTAAGCACCCTTTGTATTTTGGAGCAAAAGTGCCAACTTGCAAAAAATCTCACTTTCTGTTCTGTCACAAGTTGTGAAGCACGTCACTCTGCATAAAGTTGGAAAACGAGCTCTTGCAGGATACCAAATTAGTGTTCTGTCGGAGGAATTGTTTTTGCCCTTCCAGTCGATGCCAGACAAGCACTAGCTCTGCGATCACTGGAGCATATCATGATCACGGATACACACTGGGACAAATATAAGTGGAACTTAATTGACAGTGCGTTTCGGACCAGAAAAGACCCCCCTCCCCCCCCCCCCCCCAAAAAAAGAGAGAGAGAACTGCTAGATAAACCAACTTTAAGCAACTAAAACACTAGCAATAAATGCTTAAGCATATCTGTTTCTTCTTTTGTCTTACAAGAAATGATCTTGGATAAAATTGTGCGCTCTTTCAAAAATAATTGAGTTCAACGCGTAATACGTCTAGTAATATTCTAGTCATAACAAACGTAAAAACACTACAGCAAATGTGTGATGTTTACTACGTACTTATAAGTACAGGAAGCTTAGTGTTGCACCCAAAAATTTGATGCCGAGATCTCACCGGAAATACAGTTTGGAGCCCCCCCCCCCCTGAATTCCAAAAGTGCATGTTTAGTGTGTACGTCTGTGTTTGTGTCTGGCCGCCATAGCCCGAAAACGAAAAGTCAGGTAATACCAAACTTGATATCTACTCCAAACTAACGTGGACGATTTTTCGAAATTTTCGATTTTTCTAAATGACTGCACGGATTATGATTAAAATGCCACATGTTTAAAATGTTTACATGCTAATAGAATGTATATAATGCATTTTAGACCTGTGAAGTCCTCTTTATTCCAAAGAATTTTATACCATTGGATGCCATAAGAGTGAGTGAGTGAGTTGTGGTGTCTAAGGGCCCGTCGACAACTAGGTCATTAGGGAAACCATAAGAGGTACATAAATATCACCTAAACAAAACATTAGATCTTAAAATACGCAGATTTCAAATAACGCTTTCGTAGCGTCAGCCATTTCTGAGATATGCGACGGAATTCTTAGGCTAGGACATAGAGATTGGCCTTTGGACATGTCACCATAGATTCGGTTCCTTCTATGCCCCTTAAACTTCAACGAAATTTGAAATGAAACTATTTCTGCAAAAGTTTATTTCGCTTAATGTGAAATTTATAGAAAAATAAATTTTTGAAAAAATATTTGTGGAAGAACGATAGTAGGTAGACGTGTGAATGTAATATGTCAGTTTTTTTTCACTTTTCTATTATGATTTTAATTTAAATATACTTTAGTATTGTAACATAATATTTTGAGCTGCCAGCGCCAATGCTAATTTGAATTGAATCTGGTCTTTCAAAAACTAGAGATCACTGTTTAAAAGATCGCTATCTACTAGCAATCACGTTGTCAGCATCTACCGTTTATGATGCTTGTCATCCGAATTTCGATTAGGTACTTCAATGAACCAGGATGCATAATAGAATATTTCCTATGGATGAAAACTGTTATGCATAGCATTCACTATGGACAAAAGAAATTCCCCAGCATTTGTGAAAGCTATATATCACTTTATGATACCAAAATAATGCTTCATGTTTGTATTCCTGCTTCAAATATTATGTAACAGAGCTTGAAAGATCCTTTACTTCCAAATTGAGGTTTATCTTACTGTTCTGTGGCATAGGCCTGATGTGGAATCGTCGCTCTTCCTTACCGCTCTCCTAAGTGAATGCTGCTTTCTGGTGATCTCTGCTCCGGCTGCTCTGGCATGTGATCTTAACCTCAGGGTATGCGTGAGTGTTTGCGAATAAAACCAGAACTTCGTTGAAATACTTTTATTCTCCCAAAATAAGAAAGCGTGAGATTTGCCGATCGTTATTAAATATGTTGAGTCGTTACCGTGTCTTTGCTAAGACCAAAGATTGTTAATATTAACTATAATGTGTCCTCACACTTGAGGATCCGGAATACAAGTCCCGTAGCTGAGATGCTCGCTCGGCGGTATGGGCAGCACGTGTACTGCCCCGTTGGATTCTGGAGGGCAACTCTAAACGACCCTTTCTCTCCGGGTTCTCGCAGGCAAGTCCGTGCGTCATGACGCTCTCTATACCTTTCACTTCCTAATTAGCAACAGCGTTTCGAAGAAACGACCATCCCTTGTTTTCCAGCTCACACCGGCACTGAGCGATTTCCAGGAAAACTGGTCTTACCAGGTCTCGCTGGACTACCTGAAGCTCGCCCCTAATGACTTGTCCGTACCTTTTCGTGCCTTTTGACAATTTTAGTCACAACTAATTTCCCAGATTCTGTAGCTTTATATATGTAACGATTTTAACATTTTCTGGTTATTTAATTCCGCCATGTGATGCAGTATTATGTCCGTAATTATGGCGTTCACAATTTCGGCTTCAGGCCTTAGTTTCGCAGACATCACTACCACTATCAGTTTGTACTTGTTGTGATGCAAATTCACTGCTTCTATTAGCACAACACTTCTATCCAAAAAGCTACTAAAGAAAGAAAAACATTACAATTGAAACTGAGCTTTAAGTTGGTATGTATATCTTAAGATCGTTTAAAAACTTACCATTTTCGTGGAAAATATAAAAGCCAATTGGAACAGAAAATATACAGAAATGCATAGGAGTATATGCATTAGCATTACTGATGTCTTTCTAACTTGGCATACGTGACCCCTGTAAGTGCCAAGTATTTCCAGTGATGTATCAGACACAGACATGAAACTGCCCTTCCTCCACTCCTTCACTCAATAGGAATGGGTATTCGGTTTGACCGAAGTCAATAGGTGGTAGGCTACAGTGATAGTGTGCAACTGGGATACACAGATCATGAAAATGCAATACAAGTTTTTCCCATAAACCAATAGTGAGGTGCTTGCAGGAAAAGGGGGATTATCTGATTTCACACTTTTAATGCCTGATACCTCTTGCATGACTAAGGTAGACTGCCGAAAGCTGTATATTAGGACAATAAATGCCCTGGAGAAGTACTAGATCTTGGGATTGATATTCACCTAAGACATGGCTCATCACATGACCAATTGCCTTCCCTGGGTAGAAATCACATCGCTTGGGATGTACAAAATGAGTAGAAGCGAAGCAGCTATTTTATCCTACTTGAAAGAGGACATTTGATATCTCTGGTTTAACCTAACATGCATATCTATGGGAAGGACCTTGAAAATTAAAGCACAATTTGAAAAATAGTCATTATTTCTGAAAATTGAGTATTTGATGTCTTATAAGACGTTACGATAATTATGGGGGCATACGATAATTTGAATTTTGATACTTCGATACCGGCGGAGTATCATTTTCACTGGTTTGTCAGACCAGCGAAATAAAATTAATTACAAATAGCGACATCACTTTTGCCCTTATGGCCTGTCTCCACCCCTCTAAGACAACGATTCCATATCCTACTAATCCTCCTACCTTTATCCTCTTATTGCCAGTGTCCCCAGATCTGGTAATCTCAATAAAGAAGGCACTGTCCAGAAAATTGATGACCAATGTAGAAAACTAGGAATAAGTGATATTCCTTATGAAATAAAGAACATGCATGAACCTGATAGTTTCTGGAGTGCTGTTAAACATATGTCACCTTGGTGGAAATACTGATTTCAAAGAACTGGTGGAGGTTGCATTATCAGTGATTTAGTTGCCCCACAGAAACACTTTTGAGAAAGACGTTTTTCTAAACTGGGCTTAATAAAAGTCAAAATTAGTAACAGATTAGGTCGTCGTCTCAGCTTATGAAAAAATGTGGTGGTTCCGAAAATCTGCAAGTTACCGATAAGATGTTAAAGTTTATCTCAGCAACAACTTTGTCTAATGCTGCAACACTTGAGGAAGATGATGAACTTTCAGATGAATGGTGCGAGAAACATAAGTGTATAAGTTGTAATACTGGTTGAGGTCATTAATCTTGTAAGTGGATACCATAAACATCATTGTTGTAGCATTTTGTTTATGATGTACGATAATTTTGAATCCAAATCTATACTTCTGAGTGCCGATACGATAATTTTACTTTTAAAAGTTGGCCACCCTGAGGCCAACCCACTCAGTGGGCAGCGGATTCGATTTCCAGTACCAAAATGGAGTTCAGCCTTGATGAATTCTTCGGGACCAATTGAGGAGCTGTTTGAAGAAGGCTCTGCAGCATCCATTTCAGAAAACTGCCACAGTGGCTGTCAAAGGAGGCAAATGCCACCACTACATCCTGGCCACGATGTCCGGAGGATGCAGCGGTTGTGCTATAAACGAGTTTCAATAAAAGGTCAAAGGGACACCTGTCAACCCTAATTACCGACCACTTAGCATTCATGAAGGTCTCCATGGTATCACTTGATCAAGTGGGTAAGAGGGTGCATCTTCTATTCTTTGAGATAAACGAACATGAAAGCAATTTTATAAAATCATCTTGCAGCTCCCTTGAATCATCGATAATAATTCTATACACTTAGCAAATTCCGTGACTGAAACGCAAACATTACAATAGACATGACGTCACGATAAAATAATACATAACATGCGAGAATAAAAGATACAGATGAAAGCATTTTTTCAGCACCGTCATGGTATTGTGCTCTCTGGCGCAAAAAATTAGACAATCAGGCTCAAGACACGCAGTGCTGCCAACAGTCAGGCTGACTCCTGCTTAGTTCTGAAGTTCTGCTTAACACAGGCTATTCTTCAGTTCGCGGTTACAGATCCTTGTGTGCAAGAAATGTATTGAATTTCGACAATTTTTAGGAGAAATTTAACGAAGAAATCTCGAATCTTCTACTTTGGAATTCCTTCGCATTTAAATAACCTTATTTATGCAGTGAATATTCTGTGAAAGGATGAGGACGTTGCAAACGTTGTTGTTTAACGACGCTGTCAATTGCCAGGATCACATCAGCGTCGCCGGTGTGCCGGAATTTTGTCTCGCAGGAGTTCTTTTACATGCCAGTAAATCCACTGACATGGAGCTGTCGTTTTTAAGCACACTTAAAAACCATCGGTCTGGGCCGGATTTGAACCCGCGACCTTGGGATCAGTAGGCCAGCGTCTAACCAACTGAGCCACCCAGACCGATTTTGCAAACTGTTTTTCACTATTTGCGTAAAACTTTGAAATATTTTAGGCATGCATTATTACTAGTACTGCCCATTATTATTATTATTATTATTATTATTATTATTATTATTATTATTATTATTATTATTATTATTATTATTATTATTATTATTATTAAATAGTTACAATAAATGAAAGCTAGTTTTAAAGTGATATAAACCATAAATGATCTCTGGCATCTTAAATTTTAATTCTATCCTTGTTTATAAGGAACTTCTTGCAACCTCTTAAATATTCAGGAGTTTTTAAAGAAAAGATAAATCTATGCTTACTTCTTTACGAGAGCACTTGAAATAAATCAGCATTTAATGATTTTAATAATAAATATTTCTAATCTTTCTTTAAAATGCAATCATGTTATTAATAATTTCTTTTCCGAAAAAAAATATATAGAATCCAAAGCAAATCATTTTAATTACACAGAAAGTAGCTTTAAAATCGTTGTCATACTAAAGGTTTAAGAGTTTAAATTTAGAAATGAAAATTTAGTTGCACTTGTTAAAACAGCTATTGAGCACTGTTCTAGATTTTATCTTATAGTAAGTTCTCTTTAACTGAAGAGGAGTCTAATAGGTGTAAATATTGTATCCAATGCTGTGATTTTGTTTCTTTTACTATGGTAAACATTCTAGTAATGAGAGGTAGAATTGAAACTGAAATATGCAATGCTACAGCCGGTTGCACGGTGTACCATATATTTGTCCCAACCTACATTCGCAGAAAATCAAAAGGAATGTCAGCATCTAAAAGAGCTAGTGGACTTCTCCTCAAATGTAAGCGATACAAGCAAAAAGGTGGGAGAAGACCTTGCTCCCTTTAAAACTACCTGCCATTCGTATTTTAGCTCTCTCGACTCGAAGTCTGGCAGTCACTCCTGCCGGCTGGGTACACGATGAGCGCCGTTTTGGAGTACAAATACAAATAAGATGCTTTCAAAACCTATTTACTAAGGAAGCTCTTAGACAAAAAGGGTTAAGAAGGTGAACATTCTCGCATTGCTAAATTCCACATTAATAAACATGGCACCTTCAAAGTGTCATTATTTGTTTCTCTTACTAACAGAAGTATCTCCACAAAATTTTAACTTTCTATTCAAATTAGTTTCCATTTTATTAACTGCTGAATTAACCACTGACACTGACACACACACACACATACACACACACACACACACACACACACACACACACACACACACACACACACACACACACACACACACACACACACACACACACACACACACACACGAAAGCACATTTTTCTATTTAGTTCAAGTTAATTGAGATGAACCTTACCAAAAATAATTTCTTTTTGGTTTACTTATTTTTTATTATTTTTAAAACTCACTTCGTTGGAGTTACTATGGAGCTAAAGAACAGCTGAAGCGATGGTCTGGAGTTTAGTACCGTGCCTCTATAAACTGACTTAGGGTTTCCAGTCTTCCTATGGCATGCAGAAAACAACAGGATAGCGGCGCACTTTAAAAGATTACAGAAGTATTGAATAAGTTGTAAGAAATAAACTGTGTGTTAAAGTTTTATACATCTCATCGTTTACTAGTAACACAAACATATGTTCAGATGTAGAGGACTTCTCTGGTTATTCCCAGAAAATTTAATAGGTATGCACATTTTATTCACCATGCAAATATCTTAAATGTATGACATTTTAAGCAAAATCGTTGTCATTTATGAGGTGGGGGGTTCCTCTGGAGGATACTGAAGTTAAATAACCAGTTTGGTGCTTACCAGACATTTTGTTTAGAAAACACACCATTCTTTAAAAAATATCCATTTTTCGATTCAGGGCCTCGAAGATGGTTTTCAAGTGAATTTTTGGGTGGAATGCAACACTTTCTTTCCTTACATAGTACAGAATATAAACATGTCAGACTTTATTATATAAGAAAGTTTTATCTTTTAAATGCACATACTCGCTCAACAATCTATTCTTATCGGTATCCACATGTTTTAATACACAGGCCCTAAGGAGCGTATGCTTTCTAATTTCCATAACAATCAAGTCAAAACTGCATCAAAGAGGATTTTTTATATGAAGAAGGATCTCATTATGATAATCGGTTAATCTACCATTTAAACGCTGTGCATTCTCCTTTTTGAGTTGCCGCTTGGACATTTAAAAACGACACAGAGTAAGCAATCTGATGAGTTACACTCATATGAATTTTTCTTTCCGCTGTCCTACAAACTATTCTTACAAATGCTTTACTCTTCTCTCAGATTCGTGTTAAGACAGACAATTGCAGAAATAGTAACACACATTTAGTTGTAGGTTCAAAGGGAAGAAGGTAAGGCCTAAGCAATGGTCAAATCTTTTAAAATCGGTTCACTATGTGATGACTTAAATTCCAGCACCTCGTATGATCACGAGAAAGAAACGAATACCGACTTCGCAGTTGAAAACAAAAGTATAATTGACAATTCAAGAGATAATAATAGCTAGAATTCATGTCATGCAAATATTTTACAGATAAAGCATTTTAATGAAAATCGTTAGGCTCGTTTTTGAGGGAGAAAAACAAGGAATTATTTCATGTAAAGAGTGGTATGGTCTAGTAGGGTTTCCTCAGAAAACTTAGATTACATTCCTGGTGGAATCAGAAGTTTAATATTCAGTTATACTGTTCGTGTCTCAAATTTCTAATTTTTCTAAAAAATAAATCATTGGACCTCAAAATATGCATTTCCGTTGAAATCTAGATATCCAAATTTTGGGGTGCAATACAATACGCTCTCTAATCACTATTGGTAAGCAGTAGGTTAAGTAAGTAAAAATTACTAAACCGTTTTAAGTGGATAAAGAAATACCTAAATGATTTCTCCTGATAAAAGCAAAATGAAATGTTTGTCAAAAATAACGCATTTACAGTAGACTTGCCACATTCGACAAACCATAACACAAGCGGCCATATTCACATTATTTGAATTTATACATTTATTTTTACTTTTTGAGGCACCTACCCTTAATGAATAGCCCTCTTTAATCCTTAAATGAATTGTCCTTACTACCGCCCTTCTTTGATTTTAATTATAGGTTCTATAGCGGACTCGTGCTTTCGTATGATACACTGTATTTTATCCAATTTTAATTTGTGGTCTACTTGTTAATTTGGTTGATGGTATAACAACAACTGCCCTGCCGAAGGTCATGTCTGCTCCTAACCAGGGTTTGTTTATTGTCTATGTTTTCGAACATGCTATTAGTATGTATGTGCTTCCATCATAATTAATATTATCGGGACGTAGAAATGTTTCTGCAGGCAAGGAATTAAAACTCTCAACTGTTACCTGCAATGTGCTCGTTAACGACTCAATATTTAAGGAGAAGAGCTATGAAGTACGAGGCTGTGTAGCAAGATGGTCGTATTTATCTCTCCCAGTTAACAACATAATATCCAGCTCGATGCATTTCAAATAGGTCCCTCATTAAGGCCAGAGATATGGCTGACAGGTTGTGTGGATATACGGGCTCTAATGTAACCAATTGAGGGTTGTCCATACCACTGATCTGTTTAGTACCAATTAATTACAATATCCCGAGAGAAACGAATCGGATGCTGTTCCCCCATACACATGCACTACAGCAGGAAGATGCACTGCAGTGAAACCCTCTTGTCTCGAGAACATTTTCAGTACCTTGTTGCCCGCCTCGGTAGCGTGATGGTTAGCGTGTCTGCCTCACGTTCAAGAGGTCGCGAGTTCGAATCTCGCTTAGGGTAAGTTATCCGGGTAAGGTTTTTTCTGAGGTTTTCCCTACTCTGAGAAGACGAATGTCGGGTAACTTAAAGCTCCATGGACCTCGGGCTCATTTGAGCATCATTTCACCCATTTCATTCATTCACCGTCCGATATGACGCAATGTTGGAGGACGTTAATTTAAAAAAAAAAAAAAAAAAAAAAGTACCTTGTTGCCTATCTAATATAATATACATTCTGACGTGTTGCAACTATTGTTTCGAAAGCACATTCTTCTGTCTGCTTCCAGTTAATCGTGACAAAATTTCATTCCACACTTACTCTTGAAAATTCAAACCAAAACATGTCAAATTCATCAGTAACTACTTCTTTGGGTGGGGTGACACTTCTATTAAAATACGACGCATTTAAAATACAATGTGGTAGTTGTTGTTGTTGTAGCAGCAATAGTAGCAGCAGCAGTAACAGTAGTAGTAGTAGTAATAACAATAATTTTATCCCAACAATTCTAATTATACAAATACAATACAACTAAGTTATATAGGTATGGAAGCCAGCAGCTATTCCAACTGGAATAATGTAAGTGCTATGCTAATTTTCGTGCGTGTTTGCCTAATATTGGCCCTAGCCATTCATCAGACAATACTCAGAACCATAAAACATTACCAAATTTCCACAAGTTTCATCCTTCAAACTGTTCTGTTCACTGGCCACTTCTATTTGTTTCCTACAATCCATAAAAAGTTTCGAACACTGCTTAGTTCCGACTGGTCATTAAAACTGTTTCTCATAGTTAACTATTTCTATTTAACTATTTTCTACAAATCAACTGTTTCTTCCAGTGGTTGTGTAACTCATCTGTATTCTATTTTTTTAACCAAGGAAAACCATAGAGAATAGAAAACCTGCAAAACAAAGAGTTGGTTAAAATGTAAAATTTATGTACAATACATTGCTTTATAACATTGAAATCCAAGTTTCTGTTTGATTTTCTAGCATTTTAAGTAACAACATGAGGAAGGCTATCTCTGTTAGCGTCTGTCCCACATTCAAGAGGTCCAGAGCTGGAATTTCGGTCAAGGGGAGTTACCCGGATAAGCTTTTCTTCGGGGTTTTCCATTATCCTGAAAGATGAATGTCGTGTAGCTCTCACCTCTATGTACCCCGGTCTTAGTTGAGCATCATTTCACGCATTTCATTCATTCATTCATCCGGTATAACTTAACCGTTAACTCAAAACAAACATTGAAAGGTTAATTCTCCTTCTATTTTTTTCTCATCAGTCCATACAAATAGGTTGTGTATCAAGGCTTGTACTTGTATTTTGACAGCCGTAGCCTCTTTATGTGCCTCCTCGCCTTTAATAACATTTTCGCAAGTGACGTATTTTTAATGAATGCACTGCATAGTTCTAGAATAATGAAATTTCTAACATTCATCAATAATTAAAATATCGCTGCTTAACCGTCAGAGGAATCAACAATAAGCCACTATTAAGGGAGAAAACCATGAATTCTGTTCCAAAGAAGCATTTACTAGGCTGAATTGCGGATGTCGAGCTTGTGGCCGTTATTATTTCCTCTAAAACCCAAGGGGAGATGCTGAGGTATTCTCACTACATACGTTGCTATCATGCTGTCATAACACTAACCTGTAAGATATGGACAAATGCATGCCCCACGTGTCAGTGCATTCAAGTTGCAAAGAGCATTTGTTGAGTGCAGTTTAGTGAATTTTTATGGGTAATTCCGAAAGTGATACTATATTAAGCGTATTCAATAAAACATTTTAATGTTCATTCTGTGATAAGTTCGTTATTTTAAAAAAGAAAGATCTTCTCCAGATTTGAAAAACGACGGAGAACAAAGTGAGGATGTTAACTTTAAAATTTATAGAAAGGTAGTTTGGTTATGTAGATCTGATACTTTCTCTAAACCCTTCTGTTGGCCGTGTTTGTTCTGTGTATAGTCCTGAAGTCCGATCTCAATTTTATACCACACCACGATACTTTTCCCCTTCAGGCTTAACAGTTCCACTTGTGTAATACCTCCAGAAGGTGCAAGAAGACAATCAGACTCTTGGTAAAGTGAGGGGGACGTAACAATGTTATCGAACACTATATTCTTATTGGATCTTCCACTTTATACATTTCTTTATGCCCTTTTTCAGCAAGTTTATAGCTTATTATTGTATGCGTAGGAGTGAAAACGAATTACGCGATTCTTGGAAGCGCCGAAACCGTGAAATTTTCGCTCCGCTGTCAAGGACAAGGTAATTCATTGGGCTAGCAAAGATAGAGATTGTTGAACTCGACGCCATCTTGTTGTCATTGCTCAAGAGCCGGAACAGCTTGGACAAGACTTGTTCTCCATCACTTCCTTCACCGCCTTCCGAAAACCTCCCGCAGTGTGTTACCGAACTCCATTATGGGATTCCCTTCCGCTCAGCAATGTGTAATGCAACTTGACATTTTAGACATCAATCTGCATCCGCAACGTTCGTGATTGAAGTAATATTGATTACCAACCTGACCTCGATGACCTCGGTCAAATGGGTGTGAAACGGAAGCGTTTTCTCTATTGGACGCTGGAAGAATGCATTCCTTTATGCACACCGATGCAATTAAAGGGAGTACATTTCTACCATTTAGCGTGAAATATGCATCAATCATGAATGTCCATCTTATTCAACGTGTGCAACAGAGAGAGAGAGAGGGGGGGGGAGAGGGAGAGACCACAATGGCAGCATTGAAAAGACACCAAAGTACAAGCCTGAAGAGGAATTCCTTTAACCGGCAAACTTTTGCTCGTATATAGAAATAGTAAACAATGTGCATAAAATAGCTAGGGGTTACCTTAAAAAATAAACATGGTTGATGTCTGAGCAAGTGCTCGCCTCTCACCAAGGCGGCCAGAGTTCGGTATGTGGATTTTGTGATGGCGGGTGGACCGGTTTCCTCGGGTTCTCGCCATTCATTCCATCAACTGCTCTCCACTATCACCTTTTCTTTCATTCATTTTGCCCTCATTTCGTATCATCTCCTTCCCCACTCTCATGCCAGACTTCGGGCTGATTACCCATTCTGGATACTCTACGATCAGAGCGTCTGCTCCTCCACAAACATCTCACTCCAGGCTCCCACTCATGGGCGTCGGCAGACATTTTTTCAGGGGGGGGGGGGTGCGTGTTGGAAGTTTGCAATCAAACAACATTAATTCATTATTCTGTTGTCAAAAATTATATTTGTTGCGCATAACCATATTAATTTGTGCTAAATAAAAATGTTCTTTACATGAAAAGTAAAACAACAGTCTAATAGTCAGTCATTGCACATTAAATTCATTGATTTCCAAGAGGGGGCCCCCTTGCCCCCTGTTAGCGACGCTCATGCTCCCACTTGTAAGTTCTTGGGGCTGTAAATCCTCCATACGAGGAAGATAAACAGAAAAAAAAAAAAAAAGATGCGGCATGTCAGGGTGGCCAACATTTTAACGTCAATCACTAAGATATATAACCAGAGAAATTACCAGACAACCTATTTACAGAATAGGTAATATGTTTTGGTTTTCTGCTATAATCAGCAACATATGTCATTGTGTTGCATAATAAACATACAGGTTCTTTGGTACATATCTATAAATTAAACACACAAAAAATGTATTTGCTTTTCTAGAGCATAGCTCTATCCACATGTTTAAATTGAAGGCTATATACACATCGGTTTATGCTAGACAAATGGCCTTAGTTGTGTAGTTTTCTTCCAGTGGAACAATTTGTTCAAAAGTGGCGAAGACTGTATACTCGGCTAAGTGAGCCGTGCCTTTATTGTTATTTATTTCACAGGAGTTGTGCTGCTTCCATATTTACCTCCAAAGCAAACTGGTTGGTTTACGGGATATAAACCCAAGACCTTCCGAGTAGGAGTTGTAGCCGCTAACCGCCTGAAATACTGGCGCAAGAGGCAGCAACGAATTGCTTTCTCGTACACCGCCAGTTCTTTAAATTTACTAACTTATTTACACCCAATAAGTATACAATTACATATAAATACTTATACCGCACTTGAAGTCCAGCGCAACATTCCTAGGTCCTGAAAAGGCCTCTACCGATATCTCTTATAGGAAGTCCTTATTTATATCTTTTTCCATGTATATCCCGCCTTTAAACTACAAAGGTCATATCGGCGCCGCTCCTGTGGAACATATTGCCTATCTGCAATGATGTTACTCGTTTAACAGTGGGTTTCGAGTCTTTGGGGTTTTTAAATATTGAATTCTCACACATTCCACTACCAGACTCTGGGAAGGATAAGGAATACTCTTGGTTGGAGAAAAATTGCAATCCCACCTTGGCGGGAATCGAACCCCCGGGACCGCTTACTCGTAAGCAGGTGCTCTACCGAGTGAGCTACCGGACTAACCACATATGACGCTGAGATACATTACAATGGCTCTATAGGGTGTTAAGATATGACAGCGACAAAGTTGGACTGCTAAGACTGTATGATAAAGGCGATAACGTAATAGATATAAAATAACGAACTTTCGCAATACACATAACAGGAAGATAATTGTGGAAGAGTTGTCGATTACGAATGAAACCTATAACTCAAACATCAATGAAATTGAATGTTTATTTATGGACATTCTTTAACTGCTATGCACGCTCTCAGCCTTCCCTTCTATACTAAAGCGCGTCTCACCCTTAAAAGACAGTACACGTTAAATGGAGCGCAGTGTTGCAACATGTACTAGTTGCGAATCTTTCTCCGCGAGCGACTCGAGGTGGCCTGAGTCCTGTACTTAGTCCTTCAATTGCTGCTTGACGAGACGGGCACTTTTAACTTTGGTATCCCTCCACGCCTTTGTTACTGTATGACCTAAATTTACAAATGACTCGTCTGTATAAACAATTGATTTCCCCTGGTCCCTAAACCTTTTACGTATTTTAGATATTTATGTCGCCATCTGATGATATCGATATTGTCTCTTTCTATTAATATGCACTTGTTACCCTTTCTTTCATATTCGAACCCCAAATCAGAGTGGCCCTTGAGAAATTTGGTAGGGTCTCATCACTGTTGAATAGTGACAAAATTATATTCAGCGTGGGTGGAATATTTGCAAACAGTAAAGAATGAACAATTCGCCGCACTCCACCTTGCACTATTCAATCATATTGCGTTAACCTATCGTTTTGTGTAGTCCCGCCCTTTTTGCTTTCTTTTTCGATGGCGTTCTTAGAAGTCCTTTCATTACTTCCTTTTTAATCATACACACTACTGCTTCTGAACACTCAACAGCCTTAGCTGTTTCTTTTACTGCCTTAAACGCATTTTACTTCAAAAATAATCTAACACATTCATAATTATTTGGCGTTCCTTACTTCTTTATTTACCAACATATCGTCCCTTCCTAGCTTCACCCTCCATAACTACAAATATTTACAAAAATATTAAACAAATAACGCAATAACAGCTCACAGTTACACACACGGCTTCTTTCGAACTAATGTTAGTGCTGCTCCTTATACTATCTTCTGTGTCAGGCCTGACGCTGAATAGATGAATACCTTTTGTTTGCCTTACTGGATAAAAGAAAGAGGTTACTGCCTTTTGGTTTATTTTAAAAACTTTCTCCAACCTTCCTCAACATTTGTTCTCGCTGATTCCCTGATGTAAACTCAATAACAAAAAAGTTTCACACTGCGTAACTTTTGCAGTGCACATATATAAAATTTTCCGAAAACATTTAATTTAAAAAATTATAACACTTAACTGGGTAAACATAGAGAATTCAAAGTAGGCAGGTAGTAGCACTATAGTTTACTCTACCTAAGAAAAAAATATAGATGCATTCTAGCAGTTAGTTTGTTAGTTAGTGCGTGATTAGTGTAGAAACAGCAAATATCGGACTTCTATTGAAAAAAACGTTTTCTGAAGAAATTTGGACCTATAGAAATGTATAATGACTCTGAAAAGGATATAACCTGATAGAGAAAAAAATTCTGCATAGGATAATGTGTTCAAACCTGAAATTTATAACAAATGAATATTTATACCATGCTATTAGGAATCTGGCAACAGAGCGAGGGTAGAAAAGGACGCGGCTAATGGCAACTTGTATGCGCTAGATAGAGACAGAGATGTCCCATTTAACTCCATACTGTCTTCTAAGAGTGAAACGCTATATAGACGTGAACGACCGTTTAATTTTGCTCAGAGGCCCTTAAAGATTCTTCTACGTGCCGTGTATACATCCTTGCAAGAAGCATTTGTCGTACTAAAAAAATATTGGGAATTTTAATATTTTATTAATGAAATATGATTTTACAGCTTTAAGTCAGTAAGTATCAAAATGCGAAATTAAAATGCATTTTACTCACACCGCGCAGTATTTATTTTAGCAAACATTGAAAACTCCACCATTTTGGCCCTAGGTATTCTTAACGTAAAATAGTAACTATAACAACAATAAAGAAACAATGAAAACTACTCGGAAAACAACTTAAACACTTTAATGAGTAAAAATACAACTTCACCTAGCCCTAGCTATTAGGACGGCATTGAAAACCTTTTAAAAATGCAAAATAAAATAAATAATTATATAACAAATAACTAAAGAAATATTATATAAATATTTCCCTTTAATATCAATGATGGTCCTGAAGCACATCAGAAACCAGGATTCTACAGTGTTCTATTGCTTCATTTGATGACGAAAAGCTGATTTCACGGATTTTATCTTTAATTTTTGAAAACACATTTGTGCACCAATCGGCACTTACGGTAATTACACGTATATCCTAATGCTATAGTAGCAATGTTTTATGGGGGAAAAAGAAAAAAGATAACTAGCAACCATTCGTACCAGCACTACGAATTCATCGGACTTTTGTAGGCTTATGTTCTGCTCGAAAGCTCCATTGAGCAAATTGACTTTTCTTTTCAGGATCATAACAATACATCCAAGAATCGCTAACAATAACGATATTCCACCAAATGTTAAGTTCCGCCTTGAACATTTTCCACAGTTCTCTGCACCAATGAATGTGTTGTTTTTTGATCGAGAGTCAGTTTGTGTGGATGTGCAATCCATTGGCAGCAAAATTTTCTCACGTCTAACTGTTGATGCAAAGTATTTTTTTTTTATAAATATTTATTTAAGGTCGTTTTGACAGCTTGATGCAAAGTGTTTTGGATTTGAATACCCGATATCACCCGAATAAATTCATAAGATGTCCGTCGATGTTCTTCAAGTGTTTCTCGAACAGCGGCGATATTTTCATCAGTAACAGCAGTTTTTTGGCGTCCTTCACCAAATTCAACACTAAAAAACAATTCTTTTGAATTGCCCTAGGTAAGGCTTCTTTGCCGAGTGCATCTCTAAGCGGATCTTCACATTGAATAGGGGTTAATGACATTTTAAAATCGTAAAAAGTCATAGCTCGGAAATCTTCTCTAGCCAAATTCGTTTTTGGGTAAATACAAGATCTTTAAATAATGATAAATATCGAACTATTAAAGCAAATCAAACCAACTACATAGCAATCAACTCGCAAAACAACATAAATTAGCTGTCAATTAAAAGGTTTCAGTATAATAAGAGAAAATATGTCTCTCCAGGCCACAAATGAAATTGTACCTCCAGTGGCATTCCCCAAACTTGGACTTTCCAGATCTAACCCATTCCTTAACTTCTAACCGCATAACAAAGAATAAGTTATAACAAAAGCACCCCATTCTACGTCCAACCTCTGAGAAAACGCCAACCCTTTCATTCAAGCCCATTTTTTTGGAAGACAGGGAACTTCTTAGACCTTTGTGTTTGCTAGCAAAGGAAGGGAAAGCGTGGCAAATTCTACAGTAGTTTCATAATGAGCAGTGGCGGACTACCATTCAGCGGCTGCAGTAGCTATCTTATCTAATACACCTTCGATTCTAATGCGTTTTTAAGAATCGTAGCTCAGAGGTGCCTAATGACAGCTGATAGGCGGGAAGTTATTTTCTATCATAAAATATACGTGTCAAAATGTTCATAATTTTCAATTCATTAATATTATTCATGTGAGCGTACACAATGTGCTATCTTAGGCAAAAACTCGCATAACATAAGTGGCTTAAATACACTATTTTTGTGTGTTCTAATTTCTCACGAGCAAATAATTGTCTGATAAGCCACGTTTTATCTTATTGTAATATTAACTGAAATAATCTTATCTTGTATTAATATTATTACAGTCGTAATTACGAGGAATTGAATTTTAGTTGTGACGGAGGTATTTCATTGTTGCTGTACGTTGCTACGTAACCCCCGCCTTCAATTGTAGTTGTTTAAACTGCACCAAATGAATGAAAATTGATATTCCCCAAGAGGTCTCAGATTATGCTAAAAAAGCTGTACTTAGTTTGTTACCCGACAAGTCGAAGAACTTAACATGACAAGGAACTTTCATTATTTAAAAAGAATGGAAAGCTGCCAAAGCAGTTAAAATAATTTCCAAAGATATATTGTTAGCATACTAATGTTTACAATAGGATAGAGAAATCTAATGAAACTACTATTTGTCTGATATTTTTTATTTTTTTTCTGTGTTTAATAAATAAAGTTACAATGAAATAAAGATTCATTTTTGTAGTTTCCTAGGACACATGAAGTCTATAGAATGAGATTAATTTTTTAATTAAAGCCATAGAAAGAATAACTTTAACAGCAGTTTTCAAAACATCACATGGTATGTGTGTTGTTCAGAGGGAGAGAAGGATGTGCGGAGAGAGAGAGAAGATTTTGCAGATAACGCAACCAAGCGAGAAGATCTAGTCTCACTGGACACCGATGTGGCAACACAAAATGACGATAGTGAGGCAATAATACAATTGTATTAAAAAATTACATTTTAAAATATTCATGACGTCTCTTTAAAATATACAAATTATTTTAAATAACACTTTTCTGACATCAGCCTTTTCGAACAATCCCTCGTTATTTATTTGAATTTTTCAATATTTTTATCACTTTCAAAAGTGTTGTCGCTACTCATTTGTTTCTCGCGTTGTCGAGGAAGGAGTACAGAATTTAGGCTAGTATATAGCTGTTCTAGTTTAAATATCTATAAAATGGCCTGTAGGTATTCTACTTACAATGAAGTGTGTGGTTGTTCACACTGACGACGAATTTATATAATTGCGTGACCACACCCCCCCCCCCCCCGCTCCACCGTCTTTCCACTTTGCTTTTCTGTGCTTTCCTGTTTTCTTTTTTCACATATACATACAAAAACCCATGCCGGAGGCGGGACTGGAACCTACGATCCTCCGCACGGCATAGCGTCAAGGACATACACTCAAGCGACCACGGCTACAAGAGCAATCCTACATAAACTCCTGTTTATGAATAGCCGAACACACACACACACACACACACACACACACACACACACACACACACACACACACACACACACACACACACACACACACGCACAAAGAGGCAGATTCCCACACCAGTCTCTGACGCACCGAGAAACCTTGTTTAAAGAAGAGTTTCCATAACGGGATCGAACGCTGGACCCCTCGCTTAGCGAGCTATACTCTACCAACTGAGCTACAAGGAGCAAAACCATTCCTACAAACGCTTGTCTTCATTAACACGAAGTAGACAGAAATCTAAGCTTCTACAAGACTGGTTTGCAGAAGGTAAATAGAAATAAACAATAGTGAACAGAGAAAGTCATGTGAACGTAATTTTACTCTCTAAGCTTGTTAACTTTGCGGCATCATTGCTTTGCTACCATAGCTGTCTTGATGCATTTGCTCAGCAACAGTTCTGAAAACTTCTAACAAAGACTTCACTGGTCTACAGTTCAAATCTATCCGAGTTAAAAATAGTTAATTTCCTATTCATTTCGATGTGAAATAAACGAATATGGCGTTTAAAACGTTTACTTAGTTCTCATTCCCTTGAAAAACAGGAATTAATTTTATGATAGAGGGAAATTTTTACAAATAAAGGCTAGAAACACGTGTATGCCGTAATTGGTTTCTAGAAAAGCCAGTTTGTTTACATAAATGTTCTTTGTTTTGTTTGGAGAACCTATCTGCTCTTGTTTCTCAGTAAGTTTCTGTATTTGAAGTTAAATTTTCTTACGGAAGAAATCAGGTGCAAACCTTTCTTTATCTTCAAGGGTGCAAAAGGTATATCATCATCATCATCATCATCATCATCGTTCCCACTTCAAGGAAATAGATCGGACCATCTCATTCGTGGCCTGCCAACATTTCTTCTACCTACAGGTTTATACTTGTGCACTATTTGTGGTGTACGGTCTTCGGTCATTCTCTGCACATGATCTTGCCATTTAGACTCTGAATTTCCAATTCTCTTCTAATATCCTCGTTTCTTTTCTTGCCTATGAGTCTATAACCTGCCACCTGTCTCAGAAATTTCATCTCAGCAGCCTCCACTATCTTCTGTTGTGAGATAGTCAAGACCCAGTTTTCACACCCATAAAGCAGGGTTGGGATCGCCATTATTTTATACAGTTTTAACAAAGTTTGACGATTACAATTTTTAAAAGTTCGTTTTATTGTGCCACATATTGTTTGGAATTTGTTTATTTTGTTTTGTATATCTCTATTGCTGGTATATGACACAATATAGCCAAGATAATTAAAATCACTTTGTTGTTGGATGGGTTTATCATTTATGCAAATTTTTGCTCTTACATGGTTTGTTCCTATAAAAGCCATTATTTTTGTTTTTTCATATGAAATTTGAAGATTATATTCTCTTGTAATATTATTTAATTCATGTATGGCTCTTTGTAAGTTATCTTCCGTCTCCGCAATTAAAATCTGGTCATCAGCAAACAGCAATGTGTCAACATTTCTCCCCTTTATTTTAAAATGTGTTCTGAGCATAGTTTGCCGTCGTACAACCAAAAGGTATATTCATAATCTTAATTTCCTTAAGCAAATTGATTTTGTTTACATTTCAAACTAATTCACCTTTAAGATACTACGTAAATGTGTTAACAGTGTGAATAAGTCTGCTACATGTGTGCGGTGAAGCGATTCTTGCGTTTCAGACTCGATTAATAAAAACAGCACACTATCACTTCCATTGTAAACTAGATGAGCATAAACCTTGGGCACCAAATATTTGCTGCATTTCATGTACAGTAAATCTCCATGATTGGTTAAACACAACAATAAAGTAAACGCCATTCGCAGTTCCCTGATATGACGAGAACCTGCAAATATGTCGAGAAAGAAAAAGCGAACCATCGCATACCCAACTTCGACATCAGCTACATAACCAACACCACTTGGAGGTCTGTCTGTTTCTATCTCTCCCGAACAATATGTCCTAGAATCTGATAGAGTCGATCTCGCTTTTAAACAGTTTCTTGGTCAAAGATGAATTCAAGATTAAGAGGAAATCAAACCCAGCAGACAGGTTTTCTATCAACAGCTTTGCTTCGTTTCATGATACATGAAATATAGCAATCAAATTATGCATATTACCAGTGTTTAAATTCATTATAAATTATATCTGCTGGAAGAATTAAAAGTCGCCCTTCACTCAGGAAAACTGTAGATACTTCACCACTTCCATAAGTTGACACAAGTGAGGATGTATGAGAACTTTCCCCATACACTGCATTGATTTTCATACAGATGTGTATAAGAGCTGCTATAGAGCGCTTAATTAAAAGAAAACACTGGGGGAGAAGCTTCAAGTCAGTTGCATCTTGTCATAATTATATCAGTGAATTTCCAAGCTCGCAAAAAATAAAGTAAGCATTTAAGTTTTTCCGAGTCGAGCTCCACAAAGTAAACGGAAGAGAAATGCAATTGGGTTTTGCCCCGATGTTCGGTCATGTGCAAAATAATGGATTTTCAATCAAACAGAACTAAATTGTCACATGTGCCTGTTAAGATTTAACATCGATTTGTTTATAAAAGGGCAGAAAAAACACAATTAAATGAAAATCTGTAAGCTGCACTCACATGACTTTCTCCGCTCTTTAAAACTATTCTTACTCCTGTATCTACTTTATGCTAATCGAGATAAATATTTAGAAATTATCTTAATGCTAATTTTCTTGTACGTGCAAGGGGAATATGGGAATATAGTAGGCTGGTAGCTATGTGATGGCTTTGACGCTTCGTTTTCTTTGCATGTCCAGGACACGATTTCCCATATGAGAAAATTATAACTATTTGAAAAATCAAACAAATAATACGGAATATCTTGGAAATGGTTCAATTGTGAATTGCCATAAACTGTTTTAACAAGATATGATTTATTGTGTAGTAAGATTTTGTCTATCTCTTACGGCTTACCAGTTATGCAAAAGTCATCAAGAGTTAATAGGACTACATAAGCGATAGCCAGAAAATTCTAAATATAAATAATTTATCAAAATGTTCTAAACATTTTCCATGTAAAGGGTAGTTTAGAGTGGAGAAATTTTCTTCAAAATTACACTTATATACCAATTTTGGTTTTTAACCTACTTCTGGTTTTTGAGTTATCTGTTCACAGACACACACATATGCATCTTTTTCCAAAAATGATTTTATTGGATTCAAGGGGCCTCAAAACGTATATCTGCGGTGAAATCTCGACATTGAAATTTTGGGTCGACTACAATACTTCCCGTACTTAGTATACGTAATAGAGAAAATAAAAATAGTATCTGTAGACAGACAACAAGGCAAAACACTGGCACAAACACAGCACATAGACTCGCTGTGTTAAAAAGAAAAGCGGGGAAAGTGTTAGTGGGTGTGGATGACACGCCACTGCTCACTAGGGACCAATTGAGGTTAGTAGGTGACCCCAAGTGATCCATCACACGACTGCCTCAAAAGTTAAGTTCCACTTTATCACTTTCGTTTTCATGTCAACCTGTCCCCACCCACATACGTACTACATTACGGACGTGCATCTGGTTCCATTGTTGCTTTAGTTCACTCCATGTGGGGAGACCGGGTTCGGAGCCACATCACGTGCTCCGAAAGGCAACGATTCATTCGAACTCAAAGGTCCTGCTATCATTACAGATTTACTCTAATGATGTTGATTAAAATAACCACATGCTTAGCAGATTTTAATGAAAATGCGTATCTTAAGACTTCTACATTCGGAATGACTTTAGTAAAACTTGTAAATTGCCAGAGGTGCTATGGTTGCCAACTGTCCCATATTATACCGGAGCTTCCTTATTTCGTGAATTTTTAAGCTATGTCCCGTCTTCTGTTTTGATTTAGTCCGGGAGCTCGAATCTACCGTATTTCAGAAAATGACATTAGGTTTTATATTCATATTTGTTCAAACATACAAACACGACAATGTAAAAATCCAATTCTTTTCCCATTGACCTTGAAGAGTAATTTTAATTTTAAAGATTTTCAAAATATTCTTGTTCACTTTGAGGTTGACATAAATAAGGATAACCTGTATCATGAATTTTGTTTTTTAAAAGTTGTAATAAGTTCAGTAATTTCTATTGAGCGTAGTTGTTTGAGAAAGTGGATAACTGTGATGACTGAGCCATAATCCGAAGTTATTAAAATTCACTAGATAAATAAAATTTTTGGCTTTGTTCTCAGTATACCACCATCTAACGCCTGAACGAATATTTTCGTTGATGAACAACAAATGGTCTATGGTAGGAACCATTGTATTGTAAACCTAATAAAAGCTGAGTTATAAATTAGTGACAATTTTGATTACAGTTGTCAAGAATTTTTAATGTATGCAGAATGCAACGTAAACTTCAGGCTGATGCCAAAAATATAGAAAACTACATTTTCAAGTAAGATCCAAGGGTACTTTGTAATAATTAATGTTGATTTTTGTTTAATGTGCAACTAGTTTAAGGATACATTAATAATTAAATATTTATAACTTAACTAGTCTCCCTTATTTTGAAAAAAAAAAGTTGGCTACTCTAAGAGGTACCTAGACCAAAATGTAATGTACAAAAATATAAAGCTCGTTAAAACGCGATTTATGCTAAAATTTTATGAAATATATCAATATCGAGATGTTTTTGTTTTTGTTTACAATTTTCAAGCGTTTTATAACTTTTACAAGCCCAGATTTGCTACTCTTTTTTATCCACCTCTGGAATTTTAAAGTCATCACAACAATCCTGCTTTTTAGCGATATTATCCCTTGTAATAAAATATCTAATAAAAGCACTTTTACATATTTATGTGTAGATTAATAAGAACTACGAATTTTTTACGGTAATTGAGAAACAAAACGAAAAAACATGGCGTCATTAGATGTAACTTTGTAAATAGTTTTCCATTCCCTGCTTTCTCTCAGCAGGTTTCCCACTGCATCTGACAAGTAGTTAACGAGCATTTCCACGCTAGCAAAATAGTGCATAGTAACTACATTTAATTTACGGTACACCATTCCGCAACTACTACATCAAATAAAAATACACTCTTACTTAAATCTATCTTCGGGTTAGCCACAAGCTGTTCTTGGCACGCCAATGTGAAATATGTTTTCCAAGTGTTGTCGACTGTAGCACACTTAATCTGTAATAATCAGACATCTTTAAAATAGATGTATTGTATGCTTGTGTTAATAAACTGCTGCTTCAGCTGAGTTTTGTTTCAAGAAAATTATGATTTCTAGTAAAAAGCATGAATGATGGACAATAAAAAATATGCAGCTTGCTTACAAATGAATCGTCAAACATTTCAAGTCACAACCACAACAATAAATGCCAACTTCAGTTACGAAATCGAAGCCACAATTCTGCAAGGACAACACATTATGCAGCACTATTGGAGTGGAGCGGAGCTGCAACGATAACCAGAACGAAAAAGTTGAAATAGGTACATGTATTCAAATGGGAGTGTTCACGACCGACGGGAAGCTTTCTGGGCCCCGGAAACGGGAAGGAAGACTTGGCTCAAGTTACCGGGCACGGCATGTTAGATTCTTATTATGCGTATTAGATTTTTCGCTGTAGAAATTATTCAAGACAGCCGTTTCATGAAACAGCCGCTAGGAATCTCTCTAATCGGAAACTACAAACAATATTATTGGTCAGTCAGAAACAAATGAATTCCCAATGTGCAATTACTGATCGATAAGGTAACTTGTCGTTCTCGTTGCTGGGCTGTTGTGCATCAAAATATTGACTGCTGCCTTGTTTCCCGTTACCTTTGTCGTTATGGTTCCTGTAGTCGGGTGGTTGCCTTAAAATTATAACTCAGTGTAAGTAACTGAGTTTTTTTGTGTGCTTTTAAAGTATGTTTAATGCCCCTTCTTGCTACATACAGCATCACAAGCGGTGGACACTGATGATACATGCAATAAAATTATATTTGGGAAAGGAATTTTTTAAAAATAAATATTCTAGGCCTAATTTAAGAGTGCCTCCCTAAATTGCCAGTACTGTTAAAATACTAAAAAATAATGTGGGAGTGATTTCACAAAAATAACCACCTCCAACGAACCAAGCGTGAACTCGAGGAGAATGTTATTCAGGAGGCAATTTTGAGAATAATCAGCCCCGGCGTATTTAGTTTATAATTTTGCTAAATAAAAGATAAATGAATGTTCTGCTTCTTTCAAGCGCTGTAATAAAAAAGAATGCATTCCTAGATTTAAAAACAGTTCATTGGGTGGCATTTGGGAGTATTTTCAATATTTGACACACACACTTTGAAATGGGGGTAAAAATTCCCGTACTATCGTGATGATAAAACAAGCGGAAGAGAGGGAGGAAAGGGGTTTCGGCGAGAAGATTTTTCAGCATGTATGGGTCTGTTTCTTGTAATTTTAGGACTGATCGCAAAGGCAACACCTAAATTGAAAAGTGCAATAGACGCTCTTTACAGAACGATGGTGCAACCTTAAACCGTTGGCTATCACAGGGACATATGCAAAATATCCACCATATTGCTTTATCCAAAATTGGACTTGATTCTATAGGTATCGGAAACCGTAATGTGATGTATTCATGTTAACTTACCCCTTACACCCCTTCTCTTTGAGGATTCTCTTACGAAAATGCAGTACTCACCTGTAAACAAAACAAGGATTATTACATTACATTAAAGAACTGCAAAGATTTTGAAAACACTACAAGTATACTGGTGCAGAAAACTATAGATAGAAAAACAATATCAAAATAAGTATATTAAGGGCAGGCGATTAGATTATTACATATTTTCTTATTTACAATGGGAACAGCGGAATACAGTAGGCTTAAGTGAGTCAAATCTTTTAAGAGTTGGTCTTTATGTGTTGACTTTGACATTTTATTTTCTTTCAATGGTTGGGACATAATAAACCAATAACTACTTTCTATTTGAGAAAATTAGGTGTAAGTATTTGAAAATTCAAGTCAACAAGGAAAATGTTTATATCCCCAAAATAAAAAAATGACATTACTTTTACGAGAACTGCCATTTTTCAGTAAGATTTTGTCTTATATCTTACAAATACAAATTATGTCAAACTTTGTGTGGCATTCACATTTACAATAGTCGTTGCTATTGGTTTGTATTTTCCAATAGTTTGTTATAAATTGTTTCTAGTTTTATATAAGTGCTGAGGCTTTCACGGGCGGCATTATCAACTATGGTCGAGTTGGATTACCTTCCTCCGACGTTTCGCTGAAAATTGCGTCCAGCATCTTCAGGGTCAACCTCTGTTATTTTGGTCTAACTTAGCGGCTGCACATAAACTAAAGCCACGGCCCACAAGCCCGGAAAATCTACTTAACATGTTTCTAGTTTTGATTGTAATTGTTTCTTGTGATGTATTAAAAGTATGGACCTTGAAAATTAGTTTTTAAGATTTCGTTTTTCAAACCTAACCACAACTATTTCTACACAAAGGTTATCTCGACTAAGAAAATAGAAAAATACGCTTTTGTAAGAAGTTTGTATCAAACATAAAAATAAGCAATAGCGGGTATAAAATGCCAAGTGAATTTAACGCATAAAATCCTATTGTTAGAAATGACACAATCAATATGATGTTAAATGTCGAAAACATTGGATACCCTAGCAGACGTTCTATACAGCCATCTTGACAGTTTCGGGCTGAAATTTATGGTTGTACTGAAAACCCGGGCCGGTTTTATTACTTCCCCATTGCCTTTTTGAATTATGACTGTTTAACAAGTGAAGTGAGAAGGGGAGAAGTTCCTTTCTTGACGTTAACTACCGTGACCGGATTGGAAGAACCTTCGTCTGTTATGCAACGTCAACAAAGCTTCATGTGTTTGGTCAACTGAGAGAAAGTTGGGCAGTCTGATGGTCAGTCTGGCTTGGAAATCTAAAAATGCCAGTTTTGAGAAGTAATACTTCACTTTGCAGACCTTAATGGAATATGGTCAATGCTTCGTGTTCTACATCTAAAGACGCTCTGTCTCCCCCCCCCCTCTCTCTCTCTCTCAACATGTTTGATCTAAAATTGATTTCACGTGAGATATAGTGGCAGCTTGCTTTTTTATTTTCACTACTATGTATAGTAAGTAGGAGAAGTATCGAATTCGACCCAAAACTTCGATGTCCAGATTTCACCGGAAATGTTTTCAGGCCCCCCTGAGTACAAAAAAAAAAAAAAAAAATTAGAAAAAGATTCGTGTGTGTGTATGAACAGCGTAACTCAAACACAAAAAGTCGGTTAAAAACCAGAGTTGGTTTTTAAGTTTAATATCTTTCAAGGATGCGATCCAGGGTTGCCAACCCGTACGATAATTATGGGGGCATACGATAATTTGAATGCATGCACTCATGGTTTTCAACCCGTGCGATAATTATGGGGGTGTACGATAATTTGAATGCATGCACTCATGGTTTTCAACCCGTGCGATAATTATGGGGGTGTACGATAATTTGAATGCATGCACTCATGGTTTTCAACCCGTGCGATAATTATGGGGGTGTACGATAATTTGGATACCGGCGAAATAACACTTCTTGTGAAAGAGTTTTTTCTAAACTTGGCTTAGTAAAAACCAAAATTAGAAACAGATCGCTACTAGATACAGTAAATGGACTTATTCTGTCGTCTCAGCTTATGAAAGAATGTGGTGGGCCCGAAATTCTGCAAGCCACCGAGATGTTAAAGTTTATCTCAACTACAAATTTGTATAATACTGCCACAGTTGAGGAAGATGATAAACTTTCAGATGAATAGTGCGAGAAACATAAATACTAAAGTTGTAATACAGATTGAGGACATCAATCTTGTAAGTGGATACTATAAACATCAATACTATTACATTTCCATAAGTGTTATGCTGATACATTTACTGTTGTGGCATTTGGTTTATGATGTACGATAATTTTGAATCCAAATCTATAATTTTGAGTGGCTGGTACGATAATTTTACTTTAAAACATTGGCAACCCTGATGCGATCTGAAGATTTTGAAGAAAATTCCTCCACTCTGAATTAGTCTTTACTTGGAAAATGTAGTCCTGTTTACTCTTGATGACTTTTGCATACTTACTAAACCGTAAGAGATAGACCAAATTTTACTCCACAAAAAAATGTAGATTCGTTAAAACACACAGGTTATGTCCAACTGAATTTTTTGTGGAGTGAACCATTTCCGAGATATTCCTTGTTATTTGTATGAGTTTTGCAATACTTACACTTATCTCAAATGGAATGCCGTTATTCAGTTTTTTATCTTGGCCGTGCAAAGGAAACGAAAGCCTTCATATAGCGACCAGCTTTAAAAGATTTGATATGAATTCCCATATTCCCCTTGCACCTACAAGGGAATTAGCAATAAGATAATTTCTGCAAATGTTTATCTCGATTAAAATGAAGAAGATATAGGAATAAGAGTTTGTAAGAATAGTACAAGAGTGAGTGCAAGACATCAGATTTTTCTGAGTAGCCTGTGGATTCTTATATGTTCAACGAATTAGTATAACCACCATAGTCAAAACATTATTTCATAAAAACGCAGGACTCCTTAAAGCAGCCCTGTGACAATGTATTTTTTTCGTAGCATTAGCCATTCCTTATATTTTCCAAATTTTAAGACATCTCCGAAGAGAATTCTTCCTTATTTGCGCATCATTCAAGTTAACAAGGTCATATTATACATCATTTTATTTCACAATTATATCGTTCAGCAGTAATGCTTTGCAGATATCAGTGAACATCAGGAAATTTTAACCCAGGACAGAAAGGCTTCTAGTACTTAGATATAAGTGGACAGCACAGTAAATAGAAGATACAGAAAGAAAACAAAATAGGAGTCAGTAGAAAACAAAAGTCTGTGGACACACAAATCAGAGGGTGTCTGAGGCAGAACTGGGATTACTCTGAAGTAGAACTTGTGGTAGTCTACACTTTTTGTTCCGAAGTTGTACTCTACGACTTTCTGGACATTCTGAAGGTTGGGGAAGGAAGGTTTGGGGATGTTGCGGACGAACTGCTGTATAATACATTACCTAATTTGAAAGCATTTACATACAGCCTGATTGCAAAATTTGCTGGCTACATAAGTAAAATACTCCAATACGGTTATACGGATTACTGCAAAATTACATTACATGGAAAAATATCTTGTGAATTTTGCACTCTAACTACGTTAACAAACTACTGTAGTCATCATAGAATGGTGTAGTTTTGTATTACTGGGAGATCTCTGTTTTTGATTGAAGAGTTTGCTCCTTTATAAGTTTTTAAGACACTGAAATAGCTCTGATGTGCAGTCCCGCTGCTTATCTATTAACTACATAATAGTAATAATAACAATTGCATAATTGCGTAATTGCTACTTTGTCTATAGCGGCTTCAAATAGACTATCCGGCTAGGCAGTTCTTCATGGTTTTTGATTGTTTTTCCTGGTGGCGAATGCCGGAATGGTTTCTTACATAGCAAAGAAGTTTTTTGTCTCTTGCTCTCTCACACTTCATTTTTTCGGGTGGCAGGGCCAGGCGTATTGGACGATGATGTGTCATGTATGCGGTAGAAATGATGTGATAAAACTGCTTCCAACTTGGCTCGAACCCTTCCTCGAGGGTGCAATTTGCCGGGATTCACAGTCCGGAAAGTTGGCGATCCTGCTAAGCTATGCTTGCCGCTAATAACATGTGGTAGCCCTTATTCTTCCTTGCCTCATCCTTTCCTCCCGCAGCTTAAGTAAACCCAACACGCCCAACCTGTCGGTCTGGGTGGCTCAGTTGGTTAGACGCTGGCTTGCTGATCCCAAGGTCGCGGGTTCAAATCCGGCCCAGACCGATGTGCGCTTAAAAACGACAGCTCCATGTCAGTAGATTTACTGGCATGTAAAAGAACTGCGGGGTAAAATTCCGGCACACCGACGACGCTATGATCCTGGCAATTGACAGCGTCGTTAAACAACAAAATATCTTATCTACGCCCAACCTTGGCCGCAGTGTTGAAATCTTTCTGCCTTAATACTACATGCTTGTGAATATACATCAACACGTCTGTTTTACAAAGTATTACATAAAAGTCTATTTTTCTATGATGGTAAATATTCTTAATAAATTACGGTAATAAATTTTGGAGATGGTTTAATGTCAAATTTTATCTTAAGGACATTTAGACGCTATTCACAATAAGGTATAATGTAAGAGTAGAAATTTACACACCAAATTTGACAATTACGGCTATTACTTATCAATTTTCTGAACAGCACAGAGTGCAATACTGCTAAGGAACCACCGCGGTAGAGAAAATAATTTTACACGCGCACGCACGCACACACACACACACACACACACACACACACACACACACACACACACACACACACACACACACACACGATGATCATGTTGATCGAGATAAACATTTACAGAAATTGTCTTATCGCTAATTTTCTTGTAGGTCCGAGGAGAATACCGTGGGCATGCGGCAGTCACATCTTTTAAGAGTTGGTCACTCTGTGATGAATTTGAAATTCCCTTATATTCCGTTCTCTTTGCATGACCAAGGGATGAAAAAATGAAAGGGATTTCCCATTTAAGTAAAGTGTAAGTATCGCAAAATTCAGACATATGAGGAATATTTCCCAAATACTCACTCTCACAAATTGTGTTTCGGGGTCACCCAGACTGCAAAGGGCTTCAGAGGTCACTCCCAGAATATACATTTCATTTGTCATGAAAATATCTTAAACATATGGTATTTTAATAAAAATTATTAGAGCCATTTTTGAGAAAATCAGAATTTTCGAAAATCTTCAATGTAAAGGTTGGTATTTGACTGACTCGTTTTTTAGTTAAACACTCATACACGGATGTTTTTCTAAAGATTTTTTAAGATTCAGGGGCTCCCTAACATGTATTTCCGGTAAAATCTCGATATTGAATTTTTGGGTAGAATTCAATACTACTTACTATACGAAGTAGAAAAGGTAAAATACTTTTTAGCATTGCAATATGTATTTTAATATAACGTAGCGAATTTGCATATTAAATTGATTTGATGAAAAAGTTTTCTAGAGTCTTCAAGATAATTTATTCTATAGATATTATGGAAACTGGGCAAACATAATATCTTCTTCATAATATCAACGGATCTTCTTGATATACAATACTGACTTGCGAAATTTAGCACTCATGTCGTTAAAGACAATGTATGCAAGGAGAGTGCAGAGTGGGAAGTGAATAAGGGAGGAGGGGGGGGGGGGGTGGAGGGGGAAGAAATGGCGCGAGTGTTGAGAACATTTCTGAAAGACTCTTTGGGAGTATCTTGGAGAGAAATTTGAGCGTGTTCTTTCAGAGGGTGCTTTGCTGGAAATCACTTGGTGCCTAACATTCCTTCACCCCGGCAGGCCAACCGGCCGGCACGTTTTACTGCGGAAGGGAGAAATTTGGGTCAGCGTTTCGAATTTCCTTTCTTCTTCTAGTTTCCTTGTATTCAGCCAGCAGCCACCCTCTAGAGATAAAGGGAAGGCTATTCATTTGGCTAGGGCCGTAAAGCAATATTCCCACCGAAGAAGGAACGTTCCGTCCATCAGCATGCTTCTGCTTCCATTTTATTTTCTTCTTTATGACCACACATCCCTCTCTTCTCCGGGAAGAGGAATCCCCGAAATGGGGACATCCTCAGGCGAGCAAGTTCCAAGCTTCAGTATCATTCTCCACTTTAAGATCCCCATCGTCCTTCTTACTCTTCTTCCATTTTCTTTCCTTTCTATCTTCCTCTTATTCAATGTCATTTCATTACTCTTCCTTACATCGACTCGTCACCGCATTCAAAATGTACAAAAGAAAATAGAGGTATATATGCTTATATCTCCCATACAAGTACAAAATACATAAAATATTTTCCAACCTCCCTTAGTAGGAAGCCACAAATATGATCAAAACATAAAAAAAACCTTTAAATGCACTCTAAACGGCCAGAAATGCATACATTCACTCGAAAAATGATTTATAAAAGCGAAGTCCAAATGTACTTACAGCGCATGCGCTGATTCGGTAGTTGCATTGCTGAAAACAGTTTCCAGAAACACCTGAGTCTTTGCTGCCAACGTTAAAAAGGTCTATGGTGAAAGTTTTTCATGATCTAAAGTATAGCTAAATAATTATCTATAGATCTAAGCTAACTTACGTTTTATTTACATTTCTATATAGTTGGGCAGAATCAACTTGGGACCTGACAGCCAGCATGTTGGCTCAACTGCAAGAGGTATCAGAGGCTGCGCCAATAATACAATGCAACGTAACTGATGATGTCATCCTTGTTGCACGTTATTCGCCAAAGCCCACGTAGACGAGTGAAGGGGCTGGCTGTCAAGTCCCAAGTTCATTCTGCCCAACTGTAAGCAGTATGAAGGTAGGCATCGCACTCCGTACATAACATACGCGTTCTTAATAACATTTCACCATGTAGGAACTGCATGCATTGTTCATAACCGTAACAAAATAGTGAGATCAACAATATTTACGAATCTAGTCATGCAATGAAACACAGCTCGAAATGTGTTCCTGAGTGGCAGGGATCGAACAGGATACTTACTCATTTTCACAATAAAGACCAAAGGTCAATGGCACATGTGTTGAACAAATGTAGTTTTAATACAATCTGCGTTACATATGTCTTTTTGAAAGTTACGTTGAGAACCTATTTCTAATCATAAAGTAACTCTTGAGTTTGATCGTTGTTTGGACCATTTCAATCATCGATATGACCTACTAACGTAAAAATAGTTCAGCTTTACGCCTAACCGTAATAAAAAGCAAATTTCCCCTCTAAGCAGGACTAAGTGACAATACTATCATTACTGGTTGGGGTTCTATCAATTTCCTTTCATTCCTTTGGTCAAAAGTAATAAAACGCCGAGGGAAAACTGAGAAAGAAGTGACATGTGTCAAACAGTGATATTTACATCTATTTTTTTCAAGTAAAGATTCATAGGGAGTTTCTTCCTTTTTGGAGGTTCCATTGGTAACATATTCCTAAACATGAAGTTTTTATCAAAGCGTACAGAGGTATTTTTTAGAGGTGGCGTGTGTCGTAATGTTGCGCAGTAGTTCATGGTCGAGTCTACTTGTCTATTGCAAGATAAAAGGGGTGTCTGGTTAGTATCTCTTCGACTTCTAGTCCACTAGCCAGCAGGCTGCTGGTGGAAACTTACCCCCACCATCGCTTTGCGTGATGCTCGGATATGCGCGAGTGACAAGGTCACGCGCCACCTCTAAAAAATACCTCTGTACGTGTGTATTTGTGCAACTGTAAGTACAGCTCATACCACTTGGCAAAGCGTTGCGGCGTATTGATCTCGGCTTTCGAGCGCTACGATCGCTTCTTATCTTGTTTATTGGAACAGCGAAATAATACTAACTTGACATATAGTCAGTGATAAAACACAAATAGATGATCTCTCGCGCCTGCCGATATATGAGACGTTGCTGTGCTAAACATATGATTGCATCTGAACAGTGTAGGTACCCTGTCTCGTCGTGGTTGTGCGATAAGCTCGCGTAAATAGCTGGGCAGTTTCACATTCTTTCCGATACGCTTCATGCCTTTGCCAAGTAGTACTTTTCAGATGAAAATAATCACATGTTATAGCTCTCTCCTTGTAAAAGGAAGCGCTTAAATAATTAAAACACAGAGCTTACCCAATATTTCTGGTGTTTTTAAGATTGAATGGCTCTAGTTTTGTCTCTCGGTATTCTAGGTATACCAACATAAAATTCCTCTATAACTGGCATTTTATGCAATTTATTGCAAAACATTTCACCACTGCGGAAAAAGTAAAAGTAAATCACACATCAATAATAAGTTCTGCTCATACAATATTGTGCTCTGTAATTTTGACAAACAGCCAACATTATTTTACGTATTATATACAACCGATTAATCCAGTATATCTCCATGAATCAATGACAACTTGTGGAGGGGTACTTAGCACCTTGACCAGTGACTCGCCTTCCAATCCGGGAAACGAGATTTCCAGAGCGCATTTGTTCTCCCTGCCGTGCTGCGCTCGCCTACACTTCCAACCCCGATAGAAAAGTAACCGGATGAAGGGTGAGATGAAGTGATTAATGGAACGAAATGGTGGGACAGGAATATCGGAGGACATTAACAAATTAACTATGGGAATAATCCTTGCTAAAGAGAAAAGTCCACCTTACAGGCGGGAATCAAACCTGGATTTGAAAACTAGCATGCTAACCTGACCACAGAGGCAGTCATTATGAACTTTGTGACCCCACGGTCAACTTTTTTGACCACTTTTCGTATCCAATGGAATTGCACACATAAGAAACAGTGTCTGTGATGCAAATGACACTTGGCATAGAAAGTGTGAGAAATAGACGGACGCAAATATTATATATTGTTTGAAGTATATCAACTATAGATTTGGGATATATTTCCATGACTCTCCATAGGAAGAAAATGTAGTAGCAGTAAACGACGTTGGTGGACACAGTCATGGTTACAAAGACAAGAATAGGTCACAGGCTGAGGTATTTGGGACTACTACAAAACGAATTGAGGTTAGAGGAGCCGGAAAACTATCACAATTTTCTACGAATTGACGAAGATTTATTTCTCAACCTCTTATATCCTGTTGAAGGCAAATCTACGTGCAAAAGACTGCAGAACCACGAACACCTAAGCACTGCAGCATAAACTCAAACAAGCTCGTACAAACATAACAGCTGACTATCTGTCCGCCATGTTGTTACGTTACCGACGCAGATTGGCCGTTTTCATGTCGTAGCATTAAAAAGTTAGACGTAACTCAATCGCATTGAAGGATACAAAAGGCAGGATAAAAATTGGACGCAACAAAATTGTATCCAACTTTCGATGTATACAATGCTTTCGACCAAAATGTTGAACCGTGGGACTTCGGCATAACTTACTTGTTTTTACGCATTTCTGCTTCTGGGTCTAACTTATTTTATTAAAACTGGGCGCTTACTTACAACTGCCTAAGCCATAAAAAACGAGGCCTTCGAAGCAACCAAGTTGAAAGGAGTAACAATGAAACCAAGAAAAAACAATAACAAAGAAAAGTAATAAAATCAGTAAACATTGACAGCTATAAATTTTGTAGTGAAGGACCATATCTTGCGGTTCGTGCTGTACGTATACGATATTCGCTTAGAAAGGAAATCCGTCCCCAGAGACATAACATACCCTCCCCCTCCCAATTGAGATGCCTTCGGAATTTCCAGTCCTGGGACGGACGACCTTGTCGTAAAACGGGTGGAAGAGGGAGGGTTATACTGCTCATAGGGGAGGGAGGTGATAAAAATCTAGAGCTTTCTCCGAAGGGAACTGCGTCATGGCACGTTATGGTGAAGAAAACTTTCTTTACTTCCTCACTGTCTCTAGTTGTGCTGTGCTTATAAACATACAAAAGGTTACTGGGTCGTGGGGCAACCCCAACCCTTTCTGACCTCAATTTCCATTGAAAACAGTTAAGATCCTGCTTTTCCGTTAGGGATAACTAGAGTACGGAGGGCAATGTTTTGTTTTATGGCAAGTGGAACTCCAAGCAAACAAGATAGCAGTACGTTTTGGCAATAAAAGTGTTTGTATTTGTATACCAACTTCGTCCACACGATAAGAACGAGTCCCAGTTACAGGATACAAAATAGTATTTGGTAGATAAAAATAGCTGACAAGTTGTGGCAAGGAATTTCTCCTGATAGTTCTAATGAAATTTGAACAGATCAGAGAAACAACATTTTTATTCTTGCACCTCTACATAATTTAATTGGTAGTTTCTTGAGCTGGCATCTTTACAAATAAGTGGACATACTAAACAAAACACAATTGGGCCAGTCACCCCATTTTACGATGTATGCACAACTACATGACATTACATAAAGTGTTCAGACGAGAGAGGGCTCTGTGGTAACGTGTTAGGTCCGCATTCTGGAGACTGTGGATTTGATTCTCGAAGCCGACCTTTCTAAACCACGGTTTTTTTCGGGGTTTACCCACGTCGCCAGGCGAATGTTGGGAAGGACAATTACATCCCCCGAATTTCCTATCCTTCCATTTCGTTTCATGAATATTTTCATTCAACCTTCATCCTGTTGGTTCTTTCAGGTTCGCAAGTGTCCGCGAAGGTGTTCGGTGGCAGGGATGAGATGCGCACATAAATTCTTTCCGCACCTGGTTGTCCGGGATCTGAGTAGAAAAGAGTGTAAGCATTTGGGGGCGTTGGACCCCACGCCGGGCCCCTCTGAGTTGGCCCTGGAAGACCTAAAGACTGCGAGGTGTCGTCAAACTTGGGAAACCTTAGAGACATCTTCCAATTAGTGCATCATTAGTCTGGATCTGACCACCCGTCGTCTCCTCTCACCTCATCCTTCCATAGCTATGCATAGGTATAGGTACAATAAGTGAGTGAGTGTGTGGAGTTTCAGGGCCCGACGACAACGAGGTCATTTGGACCCATAGATACAATAAGCCTGGCTTCAGTGCCGAACTCCCTCCGTATCTCTTCTATTCCTAGTGTTCAGAGACAAACCAACGCCGCACTGCGCCACTTGCATACCTGAATTTGAAATCATCCCCTTGTAGATGATAAGGACAATACCACGTCCGACGCGGAACACAAAGGTCCTCATTATTTATTCAATAATCGGCACTTGGTAGGGGAGGATAATATAAAATGATGGAAAGATAGAATCAGAAGTCATAATGGGTGATCAGCCCCAAGTCTGCAATAAGAATGTAGAAGGAAATATGAAATGGAGACGAAATGGATGAAAGGAGAAGTGAAGATGGAGCAACTGGTGGAATGAATAGTGGAGGAAGCCGGAGAACCCGGAGAAAACCTGCCCAGACGCCGCTTTGTCCATCAAAATTTTCACACTGGGGAAGGAGCGTTTTTGAGAGGCAAGCATGTAACCACTCGGTCACGGCCGCTAGGCATTTTTAGTTCTCCATACTCTCGAATCTTTTATGTTGCAATTTTACCATCAAATGTTTAAGTTTTCCGTAACTAGCCATGACCTATTACTTCATAATATATCCTTATAACGGGAAATACTAACTTATAAGACCTTACCAGTGTATATACCAAAGCTGCAGTTCGATCTGCTTTTAGTGGCATTTCACCAGACACTTCGAAACATTTCTCAGCTAAGGTTTCTTTAACCTCACACATTTTAAAATATCCATTATTGTTGTTATTATTATTATTATTGTTGTTGTTATTTCGTGTACCTTTTACGTTTTGCTTTGCTAAAATGCCAACGAATTAAATTTAGAGACAGTTCTTCGGAAGCTCATTAACCATTGTCACAACGTAATACTGTTGGTTTCCAAAGCCGAAGGAAGATGAGAGAAATTTCTACTCTTGCGTCCTTTAATATATGTTTAACAATTTTAATTATGCATTGCCTGTGAGCTACCATTAGTGTTGTCAAGTTTCAAGAGTGACTTCACGGCACATATTATTCGGAGATATATTTGTTATTGAAATTTACATGTAAATATAAAATAACATACATTTATAAAGTATATGTACATATAAAACAATTAGCAAATCGTTGAAATATGATGTTTATTAACATAATATGCAAAACATGCAAATAGAATATTGTTTAAATTGTTGGAGATTTAATAATTAACTCATATATCAAATTGACATACTTTCTGGCAGCAGGGAATGTGTATTTACATTAAAATCCTGTTGCTTGTCATGATAGATGGAGGTGCTTTCGTCACCTGAAAGGCAGGTTTAAACCAAGGATCCTTGTATCTATTTGTTGACAAGTAATTTACATTCATTCCAGATGCATTAACTCATTGATTCATATTGTTATGAAAATGCAAATTTCACAATTGTCTTCGGATATATTACGATAATGTTAAATAACGAGCTAAAGCGATCGGAACAGGACTTAGGCTGCAGCTGGTGAGATCGGAACAGGGATACCCTTCTCAGAATTGTGTGTTAAGAATTAGCTTTTCAACCGGAGGCATCACGTCCTTGTACACATGTGAGCTAGGAGTAACAAGAAGATACGACGTTCCTCACGTTCCTGCGATTTCCATCCAGGTTTTCCCCATTCTCACTCCGTTTCTTGCAATGTTTGTCGTCCATCTGGTGTGACAAACTGCTGTCTCCTCCGGTGATCCGTCTTCACTATCTTGGAAACAAACTGTCATGTTGTCCGCATATTCCTTTGTCAAGTGTGTTGCAATTTCCAGGCGGAATGTACCATCTGACTCAGTACCTTTCTTGGGAAATATAAACTATCTAGGACAGAATGCAGCAGTAGTGCTGGGGAATTTAGCTGTGCTTTTCTGAAACTGAACAACTGGCAAGAATTCATCAATAGATGATTAATACTTAGTTCAACGGCCCTTTGTAAACTTCCCGAGCAGGGTTGTCAGGTCTATTGATTTTGCAGATCTACTGATCTACTGCTAAAAACTGAATGCACTTCAAAATCTCCTGCTTTTTAAGCATTTTCCATGTTTAAACACTATTTTTCTCAACATTACATAATTCGCTCTTCCGAAAAAGATTTTTAGACAAGGCACTTCCCTCGTGTATAAAAACAAAAGATTAATATAATCACCTGTATACATAAACAGTATAGCACATCTGTTGTTTCTGCATTGCGAACTATCCTTGGCTGCTACATTAAACCTGAACATTTGAATTCCGTTTAAATAAAGTTGAATACAGGGATCCAAAAGTATTCCTTCCTGTGGAAAACATGTATTTTAGTGCCGAAGTTCAAATATTTCAGACAAAATCATCCCTGCCCGACAAATATGTATAAGTTCTCAAATTACATTGTGTTGATTTTTACGTTGAGTCGACATACTAAGTCGTTTTTCATTAAGTGATCCTCTTCATACAATGTTGGAAGTGTTAGAACCAGCTAAAATCCGAACAGTTCAGTCAATTGCACAGTCACTTGCTTCTCGGTTTCCTAATGTGGTAAAAGCAGAAGTCCAACAAATAGTTATAGAATGGAGGCTATTGCGCAATACTGACATTGCATGTGGCAGTAACTCTACAGCGCAAGAATTTTGGATCGAATATTATTATTATTATTATTATTATTATTATTATTATTATTATTATTATTATTATTATTATTATTATTATTATTATTATTATTATTATTATTATTATTATTATTATTATTATTATTATTATTATTATTATTATTATTATTGTTGTTGTTGTTGTTGTTATTGTCATTACTATGTATACACTAAGCAAAATTGCCGGTTAAAAATCCACTCTTTTCTACTGCTTTTTTCTAATCAAATCTGCTTTTACTCCGGCAGACATGGCAACACTGCGGCCCATATATCATCAAAGTTATTTGGTAACCGTAGATATGAGCAAACCCACAAGAAGTACCATTTATGTCCAACAATGGTTTGCGTGCTGGTATTACAGATGCCTTTATTATTCTTCTAGTCAAATTAATCGATTGGCAAAGGTGCGAAAGACAACGCTATGTAGAACTGTCACCAATATCAGAGACCCGTGACTGAGGAGTGTTCTGGATCAATCTTTGGAATTTCAATGTTTCCGAGGAAACTCTTTTACTTAATCAGACATTTTCCAAACTCCGAGGCACTACAACTGTGGTAAGCTACCCCAAGATATAAATCCATAGTCATGATTTATTTCCTGTTGTGTAGTTAATGCAAGTCTTTTAATTTTAGTTTACTTTCTCTAGTATATTTATTTTCCCTTCCTACCCTTTCTACCCTTCCTTTAAACCTACCAGTACGAAAACTGAAGTAAATGAGGTCCTACAGTCTTATACTGTTCGCAATTGATAGATATATTGGATGCTTAGTACCATTTATTGCAGTTGATACCTAAATTAAGATGATGCTGATTGAATGATGGTGTTTTATCCCCAATTATGGAAAACTTTAACGATGGTCATGTTAATACCGCAGGTTCGATACTAATGCGACGCTGTTCAATTGCTACATACTGTAATTTTAACATTTCTTCCAAAGAGAATGATGCATCACTAAATGACACTATTTCCGATCAACTTCGAATTGAACCAAACATAAATGATAAGTGGGGTGATCAATCAAGTCCAGATTCTCATTTTCCCGGAAGTAATTGTAGACGGCAGATGACGTCCACTCCGCGGTAAACCATGCATGTTTTTTGTAAGAAGATTGATGGCTTTGCCCCAAGGTTAGAGGTTATCTCTGGAAAGGTTTTAGTGTTCTGAAGCCAGTGCGCTGAAAATACCATGTACCACCAGAACAGCTCACCTGTTTCGTGTGTGACAAGTGACGAAATACCAGCGCTTTCTCTTCAATGCTCCAGATTTAGCACCCACATCCATCGTTTAAACCAGAAGGTGAGGGAAAAATATTATGTATCCCCAGAAATTCCTTGCAGCGTACTGAAATTCAAGCACCTAGTTTTCATCATATCCTTTTCAGTATCATGTTAATGAACACTTCAAAATACTTTAACATTCGGGACCAATGGAGAGGAAGGCACGATATCCCCACACCATGTTAGATAGTATTTTGTAAGAATAATAAGAAGAGTGAGTAGAAGGTCATAAAGAGTGGAATACTTTTTTCTTTTTTAATTGTTTAATTTGGATATCCCTTTAACTTCTATGGTATCAGGAGTAACAACTCAATGACTGTAGGTAGTTTAACTTTGGATTTTAAGTTCTTACATTCAACACAATCACATTGAGTCTCAGCCAGGAATCGAACAGGAACCCCTAGGTTTAGAAGCCAGAACTCGTATGGCAAGGTCAGAGGGGATCTAGCACCTGAACCTATGCTCCGGAGTGAGCACCTTCGGGAGGTAGGATGAGGTGAGAGGAGACGAGGGGTTGAGTTTACAGATTTGACTCCACGGCTCGTACAACTGGCTACACCCCCTCCCCCGGAGGCTTATTTATTCCACTGGGGCGGGGTGGAGACTCTGACACCATCCCCGATGCAAACGGCCGGGTTTACGGATACCATTTTTCCTTGCCATGCAACACCGAGACTCCGTCGACACTTACAATCCTGAAAAACCCAAGCAGGATGAAGGTTCAGTGAAACGAGAAGTGAGGTGAAACTGAGGCACAGGAAATTCAGTGGATGTGATCAAACGTACTGGCATTCGCCTAGCGACTAGGGGAAACCCCTCCCCCCCCCCCCCACAAAAAAAAAAAAAAAAAAAAAAAAAATATGAGCCAGGAAGGTTGGCCACAAAGATGAACCCTAAACCTCTTGATTGTGATTTGCACGTTACCGCAGGCCACCTCTCTCGGTGTAACATACAACATAGTGTCAGATAAATGCGTAATGCACAGCAGCTACATACAAATAGTATAGCAGACACAACATTTAATGGCAGTTGCCAGGAATAGCTGGTCAACTCAACATCCAATCAGAAGCTTGCCACGCACTACTGTGTGGAACAGTTAAACACACTGTAAAGCCAGTGACATAAATATTCTTTACGCCTACACAGTTTATTTGCGCACCAGGAAAGAGAATAATCTGATCATGGCGTGATTAAATTTGTGTCTGCCATAAATCTGGCAGCATGGGCGTTTCACATATACACATTTCAAAGTAAACAAATCGACTACGTGAGCAGATTAACAACTCAAAGCCTCTCGCATACCTCAGACCCTTCTCGCCTTCTTCTGGTGGTAAAACAGTGCGCATCAATTTGATTCTGCTGTTCAGATAATGCCATTCAAATAGCTCTGCCACTCACGTGCATGTTTCTTTAATATATTTATTAACTCTTTTCCAACATGCGTTATAATGCAAATGCACATGCATCAATCCTTAGAGTGCGAAGAACATGTTCTGAAATTAAAAATTCCTCTAGGGGACACTTATTTTTTCACTTTTCTTCTCCTTTCCTGTCGAATGCTGCCTGACACGACCAAAAGTATGAAATCTGCTAAAGCAGGCTATATCGTTTCTTGTTTTGCTGTTGTACGGACAAAAATCTCAACTACATCTGAGGGTCGTAAAAACGTCATATAAATCACTGCAAAACAGCCTTGCCAACACAAAAATCGCAGACGATTCATCGCACAGTCTTTTGCAAAAATCTGCGAATATACCGTGCCAGGTTATCTTGGATATCTTCTGGACATGCTCAGATATACCCGGAAGGGAGGGATGCTAAAGAAACTTCAAATTTAAACCAGAGAGTACAATACATTACATTTTCGTAAGGTAAATAACATGCATACTAATTTTCAAATACTTGCAAGACCAGTTCTAACATTCGATATGCAAAACGAGTATCACATTGGAGCTGCAAGAAATTGATTGTACTGCATTAAACTATTAAATCTAGAGCTTCTGCAACACTGAAGATACAACCCGTTTTAGATAAATAGCACGCCATTACACACTTCTCAGACACAGCTTATCTTGCATTAGTATACATAAATAGAAAAAGGCAAATGTAAACTTCGATTGCCCCATACGTTCTTTATGAACTCTCACTAATCCAAGAATCTGTATAGCGTTCCACTCTTAGAAGACAGTATGGAGTTAAATGGGACATCTCTGTCTCTATTTAGCGCATACAAGTTGCCATTAGCCGCGTCCTTTTCTACCCTCGCGCTGTTGCCAGATTACTAATAGCATGGTATAAATATTCATTTGTTATAAATTTCAGATTTGAACACATTATCCTATGCAGAATTTTTTTCTCTATCAGGTTATATCCTTTTCAGAGTCATTATACGTTTCTATAGGCCCAAATTTCTTCAGAAAACGTTTTTTTCAATAGAAGTCCGATATTTGCTGTTTCTATACTCATCACGCACTAACTAACAAACTAACTGCTAGAATGCATCTATATTTTTTTCTTAGGTAGAGTAAACCATAGTGCTACTACCTGCCTACTTTGAATTCTCTATGTTTACCCAGTTAAGTGTTATAATTTTTTAAATTAAATGTTTTCGCAAAATTTTATATCTGTGCACTACAAAAGTTACGCAGTGTGAAACTTTTTTGTTATTGAGTTTACATCAGGGAACCAGCGAGAACAAATGTTGAGGAAGGTTGGAGAAAGTTTTTAAAATAAACCAAAAGGCAGTAACCTCTTTCTTTTATCCAGTAAGGCAAACAAAAGGTATTCATCTATTCAGCGTCAGGCCTAACACAGAAGATAGTATAAGGAGCAGCACTAACATTAGTTCGAGAGAAGCCGTGTGTGTAACTGTGAGCTTTTATTGCGTTATTTGTTTAATATTTTTGTAAATATTTGTAGTTATGGAGGGTGAAGCTAGGAAGGGACGATATGTTGGCAAATAAAGAAGTAAGGAACGCCAAATAATTATGAATGTGTTAGATTATTTTTGAAGTAAAATGCGTGTAAGGCAGTAAAAGAAACAGCTAAGGCTATTGAGTGTTCAGAAGCAGTAGTGTATAGGATTAAAAAGGAAGTAATGAAAGGTCTCTAAGAACACCATCGAAAAAGAAAGCAAAAAGGGCGGGACTACACAAAACGCTAGGTTAACGCAATATGATTGAATAGTGCAAGGTGGAGTGCGGCGAATTGTTAATTCTTTACAGTTTGCAAATATTCCACCCACGCTGAATATAATTTTGTCACAGTTCAACAGTGATGAGACCCTACCAAATTTCTCAAGGGCCACTGATTTGGGGTTCGAATATGAAAGAAGGGGTAAGAAGTGCATATTAATAGAAAGAGACGATATCGATATCATCAGATGGCGACATAAATATCTAAAAGACGTAAAAAGGTTTCGGGACCAGGGGAAATCAATTGTTTATACAGACGAGTCATTTGTAAATTTAGGTCATACAGTAACAAAGGCGTGGAGGGATACCAAAGTTAAAAGTGCCCGTCTCGTCAAGCAGCAATTGAAGGACTAAGTACAAGACTCAGGCCACCTCGAGTCGCTCGCGGAGAAAGATTCGCAACTAGTACATGTTGCAACACTGCGCTCCATTTAACGTGTACTGTCTTTTAAGGGTGGAACGCGCTTTAGACTAAATAACCATTTTCATTTCTCCAGCATCTAGCTACATAGACAGAGAGAACATTGTATTGAACTCAAAATTTAGATTCCGAGATTTCACCGGAAAATACACGTTTTGAGTCCGTCCGTGTGTATATGTGTGGTACACAAACATAAAACTAGGTAAAATTGTATATACAGAATGGTTTAACAGCTTATGTTTAGGATTTTACTATAATATTCAATTTTATAAAAATGTGATGCGTACTCTAACGCTTTTTTCTATACTCCCGCTGGCACAAAATATTTTTATAACGCTCATTCTTCTATGTACTTCAAATTAATCGAAATACAACTTTGCAGACATAGTTTTATTACATATTTCCTTGTAGGTACAATGGGAATAGGTAAGCGATTGTGAAATCTTTAAAGATTTGGTCGCTATGCGATGACTCTGAAATTCTATTGACGTTGCATGTGCAGAACATGAAAGAACGAATAGCGACTTTCATTTGAGAAATTCACACAAATGAGGAATATCTCGAAAATGGTCTAATTTATAAAAAAAAATTATTTTTTTTTGGCATAAATTGTGTACTTTAACGAGATCTACATTTTATAGCGATGCAATTTTGTCCATCTGTTATGGTTTACAAGTTATGCAGAAGTCATAAGTCTCAGAGGACTTCTAAGAACATTTCCAGAAAATTCAAGTTATACATCTGACATGAAAATATCTTCAACATATGGTATTGTAATCGAAGTCCTTAGAGCCATTTTTGAGAAAATAAATTTTTTTTTCGGAAAATATTCCATGTCAAGGGTGGTCTGGGATCTACTTGAAAACATACGTGTTGCATCCTTGGAAGATGCTGAATTGAAATTCCAAGTTTGGTATTTAACAGACTTTTCGTTTTTTGAGTTTATGCTGTTTACAGACACACACATACACAAACACAGAACCTTTTTCTAATTTTTTTTTTTTTTTTTTTTTTTTTTTTTTTTTTTTGTATCAGGGGACCTAAACATTTTCCACTGAAATCTCATATCGAATTCTTTACCTACTACCTATATACACCCGTGGACAGAAAAAAAAATGAGTAATGTCTGGAAAACACACACATACATTAAAACAATCAATTTAAGTGTACGGAAAACAAAGCAAGACACATTATGTAATGTTACATTTGTTGTAATGGAACATGCTGTAAATAAGGAGTGTAAAAATACATACATGCTAGTTGAAAGCTGCAAGTTATTTGGTACTCGTGGAGTTGTTCTCTGCCATAGTAGCCAGGCGTTCCAAACAGGATTCATTTTTTTTTACGACGTGATATAGAAAGTAAAACGCAGTAATATGCATCTTTCAGAAACTCCTTAGAAATCAAACCTTTTAACTGCCCTAATAAAAGATTATTCCTGACAATCTGATAGAGATTGCCGAAGTATGGAATTTCCGTGTCAGTTTCCAACCCAGGGTGATATCCAATAATTTAACGGTATCAATATATTTTAGGTTTCTTAAGCAAAACAGAATAGGCTATGTTTTCGAACTATTCATTCCTAAGCCATTCGCTTGGAACGACTGAAGAGTGCATAGTGCATAGCTTGGTTCCACTTTCTTAGAAATTATTCAAGCAGAAAGCTTACGATTTGTAAACTCAAATTAAAATTGCATGTGGGATTGACAAAAATAATTTTTAAAATTATTTGAGTACAAATAAAGTTCAGAAAAAGTATAGATTTATGGTGCATCTCTCTCTCTCTCATTTTTCCTCCTTGGATATTGACCAATAATGGTGTTAGGCTTCAAAGATGCCATTTTATTGGATAAAACATTAGCTCGTTCCTAACCTTAATAATATCAGTATACCTACAATGCTTAATCGTCTATATAGTCCAATTGATTTTAATCAATGCATATACAAAAAAGTGTTAATTTCCAAACAAATTATGTTCTTGAAAAGAAAAAATGTGTCTATTCCGTTCTGATTTTAGGCTATTTTGAGGATAATTATTTTCTCATTCCCAATGTTGGTAACATTAGTTAATATTCCGTATTATAATATATAATTACTTTCCCGACAGGGGTTTTCCTATTTGAAAACTGATCAGTTTGCCTCCCGCATAACATACTAAGCGTTGTAGGTGGGACAGATATAAATATAAATATGTATAAATGAATGTATGTTTGTTCTCTATGCGTTCCTAAACAGCTTGACCGATCACCGCCAAATTTCGCACGATATCGTAAGAATAACATGTGCGTTCGAAGTCACCCTACTATACCGGGTGACATCGGACACTATTAATACTTTATAAAAAACTTAAATACATTAAATACAAAAGTCAGAATACGTCATACTATTCGCTAAGACCATAACAAACGTTACCCTACATAGAATAACTCTGATCCCATTCGCACACTTAAATAAAATGAAAAGAAATGGAAAAAGCGTCCGAAGTCACCCAAGTTGACCAGTATGTATTTTTTCATGGAGAAAATTGTTATGCTATCCAGTTTACTATGCAACGTATTACATTCACGAGTTTTTTCTACTCGGTTTTCTTTTATATATTACATTCACGAAAGTTTTTCTCCTCTCTTTTCTTTTACGTAATACATTCATATATTCCTCTCACTCACCTTTCAACGTACAATTCACACAATTATCTGTGATTGGGATAGATATACAACGTATTACATTCATACAGTTTTCTCTACTCACTTTTGTTTTACGTAACACATTCAGATGTTCTTTTCTAGCCGCCCTTCAACACACAGTTCATACAGTTTTCTACGACTGAAATAGAAACGCAACGTATTACATTCACACAGCTCTCTCTACTAGTTTTTCTTCCTGTAGTATTTGTAATGGTTTAACAGTGCTTTTGCATAGTGCCTTCCAAATGTTTTTGTTTATTTGTTTATCTTTATACCATCCTAAGATTTTAACCTTTTGTTTAAACGTATTAAGTAATATTTTTAAATGTCTCCAAAGAAACACATGGCTATTGGGTAAGAGCAACCTAAGGCTACAAGTTGTAGGGATAAATTGTTAAACCACGAGCAATGCCAGCTAGTTACTAGTCACATTATATTCATGGAATAGTCTTAATGTATAACAGTTCTTAGCAATTCAACATGGCAGACGGGTTGTGCTTTCCTATGGGCTTGTGGATGCAAAAAGTCTTTCATGGACACCTGATATGTAATGCTAAGCGTAAATTTACGATAGCTTCACCCTAAGGATTTCTTACGAATTTATAGATTTTCGGCTCTTGTAACAAGAAATATTATAAGTTTAAATACTCTCAGCCCACAATGATTTACATTAAACTACGAAAAAACAGAAAAAGTAATATTTAATATGTAGGTATGTAACAAAGTAACAAATTGTGCGAAAACAGACAGTCTTATGTTTGAATCAATGGCAGCAATTTAAGATACGCGACCCTAAAACCCAGTTTGTTGTTGCGGAGGGCATATATGCCTCACGCTTGCCAACTACAACGAGAATTCCCCAAATGTTGGCAACATTGCAGTTAGTACGGCAACATGGTGTGGTCACGACTTTCTAGCTCTCGTGACTGCCATAGAAAGAGATGGAGAGTTATTTGCCAGGTTGTCCAAGACCTCTACACAATACCAGCAACACTTTCTGCAAGCTATGTTGTAAGGAAAACATTGTCTCTACCTGACTCAACTACACAAATCTGAAAGAACTGGGGGAGGGGGGGACCCTAATTTCACATTTGATTTGCTATAAGTTGTGACTGCGAATGGCAGTTGGGCAATTGAACGGAGAAAATTATGAATACCAGCTTCAGATTTATATATATTTACACACATACACATATACAGAGAGAGAGAGAGAGAGAGAGAGAGAGAGAGAGAGAGAGAGAGAGAGAGAGAGAGAGAGAGAGTTAAATTATTCTTCCACACTCGCCAGTGTGTAGGACAAGGTTGGAAAGGGGTAGAATGAGACTGAAAAGTTCAATGTCATAGCTGGGATTTGAACCCGGATCTTCAGTGGTTCACACACACACACACACACGCACGCACCTCTGGCCTGCTTTCGGAAAGTCCTGGATTCAAATCCTGTGGACTGTGCATTTTCGTGATTTCCTTCAGTCGCCAAGGTAAATATCGGATTGGATACAATACTATGACACAAAGTCCAACTTTAAGTCTAAAACAATAGCAACAATTAAAATAGATAGTAATTGCCATCCGTCCATACATAATGAAAGCGAGCAAACTGGTGCGCATCGTAAGTCATCTGTCCGAGGTGCACAGTTGCCTTACACTAAGGTCTCCGTACACCGTGTCGAAGCAGAGATACGATTGCCTAGCACTAAGGCCTCTGTGGATTCGTGACGAAGCACATGGATAAGATTTAAAAGGCTAACTGTTCGCCACACACTGAGCATGGGGTTTCTCCTAACAAGTCCTTCGCGACATGACTATATACAACTAAAAGAAAACAAAAGAACAATACAGGGTGGAAGGGAAGTCCTTAAATTCCTTCTAATATGTGCTTCATAGAAGCATTACAAATAAAAATGTCGAATGGCATTTTGTTCTTTGATCAGCCGATTTCGAAAAAATAAATATTTTTTTTTTTATCCAAGTTGGATACTAATTCCACAAGAATGTGCAAAGATAACATTTTGTAACTTGTAAGATGCGTAGAGTAACTTATTTCTGACATAACTTCGGTAGTAATTATGGGACATCAGATAGGGTTTCGAAATAATTAATCACTTAAAAGGAGTGAAGGAATACTCCGAGCTGCTATTTCAGAGATGACGTAACTCGACAACGTTGTGTTGAGGTTGGTAGGGAATTGACCTGGTTTGTGGATTCAAACAGCTTTCACTTTCGGTAATGTTTTGGGAGATAACGCTTGTGATTGGCCTACACTGTTATAGTAAACACGGAAGGACAAGGCATGATATGAGTTTGTTTTCAAAACGCACCGTTACGCTGTTTGTTTATGTACGGAGCTACGGAAAGTGAACAAACACACAATCTGCAGTGTTGCCAGGTTGCTTTCGATAAAAATAAAATACCTCCATAGGAAATGGTCGGAGACAAAAACGTAAGATAAAAAATGTGTTCCAAATGCCGAGATCTACCGCTGGTTTAAATTAATGTAATGACTTCCCTTCCACCCGGTATATTGACGATGCTGTATTTAATTGGCAGACAAAATTGGATTTGCACTTATTATATATAATATCACGAGAGCCAAATTCATAGTGGGAGGAAAATTCGTTGAACAAGTAAATGACTTTATCTTGTTTGCAACATCTCTTAGTTTAAAAATAATGACATTTTAAATAAAATTAATAAATTTAACAGCGTATGTGGTACCATGAAGATATGTTTAAAAAGTTTGAGAAGAGAAACTAAATTAAACTTTTATAAAGTAATGACAATTCCTATATTATTATATGACACCGAATTTTGGACTTCACCGAACAAAAAAAGAAGTGAAGACATGAAATGAATATATTTAAGTTAACAGACAATAAAGCACTATAGAAATAACTGAAAGGAACATGTCGATAGAATGAATGATAGCCGTATTCCAAAATTACTTTCAGATTACAAACCATTAGGCAAAAGAAATATTGGTAGACCAAGGAAAAGATGGATACAACACTTTTAATTAAATTCTAAGAATGAAACGAGCCTTGATGGCTTAAACCGTGAAATGTTGTTTTTGTTGTTGATGACAAAAGAACAAAATTAAGTTGCAGATTAAGATATAACTTGACCCATGCCAACTTACAGTGCCAATTAAAGAACAGTTTAGAGTTGAAAGTTATTTCACGCCCTAATGGTCTATTTGACCTTCATGCGTTGAAGGTGCGTTTGACCTAGACAGAAATGTTTCGTTAAAATAATTAAGTAATTCCCCTCTCCCGTCTACAGAAAGTCATTTAAAACTTTTCTGATAATTTCACAGAGTTCAACATGCAAGTCTTTAAAAATCACAGATAATTCTGAAGTTACAGATAGGAAAAAATATGTTTAAATGTACTTTATTATTTCAGTATGCAGCTTAGAAGGTCTCAAGGACATTTCTTATACCTACTCATTGTTAGGCAAAACTTCCCTTCTGCATGACAATGAGCACAACCATAATAGACTTTGCAACGGTTTTCTAACCAGCAAAGTGGAGTCAATGAGGTGGCAGAAAGATTTAGGGCCCATCATGCCTATTTTTGGAGCGAAAGTAGGTCAAAGGGGCGGACTCCGACCTTGAACAGAATGAGGGACACTGGTGACATCCCTCGCTAAAATAAATCACATTGTTTTTGTTCCCTCTTCCACACTAGCCAACACCCCCACGCTTCTGCACACCGCTGGCCACTTGCAAGAACAAAATACCACATGTATCAGTCACGTGGCTCTCTTTCTAATAACTGAAACAGCGATTCTATGGGCTATGCAGCTCAAAGGTTATTTTCACTTTCTCTACTACGTATATTAAGTATAGGAAACATTGTATTCGACCCAAAAATTCGATGTCGCGATTTCACCAGAAATATATGTTTCGAGGCCCCCCTGAATAAAAAAAGAAACATTTTTTAGAAAAAGGCCTGCGCGCGCGTCTGTGAACTCGAAAACGAAAAGTCGGTTAAAAACAAAGTTGGTATTTAAGTTTAATAGGTTTCCAGGATGCGACACGAAGATTTTAAAGAAAATTCCTCTACCCTAAACTACCCTTTTCCTACCCTACCTGGGCAATTTTTCGAACATTTTGATTTTCTCAAAAATGCCTCATTTTGATAAAATGCTTTATGCTTATATATTTTATGGCAAATGAAATGAACATTTTGAAACTTCTGGCTATAGCCCACGTGGTCCTCTGGATGGCTTTTGCATAGCTATTAATCCGTAGGATAGACCTAATCTGAATATACAAACATGTAGATCTCGTTAAAACACACAACTTAGGTTCAAATGCATTTTTTTTTTTTTTTGTAGAGTGAACTACTTCGGAGATATTCCTTGTTATTTGTGTGAATTTTGCAATACATAAACCTCCCAAATTGAAGGTCATTATTCACTTTTTTATCTCTTGGATTGCAAAGATAATGGAATTAACACAGATGCTTACCTCAAAGGAATGGATATGATCCTTGTCTTTAATAAGTAGTTCTGTGTTGAATAAAACAAGGGCGCTGACACGCTTGCATTATATGCTCTTCACTTTTTATTTTTAGAACATTATTCCCTTATGACATGTCAGTCTACAGAGAATGAAAATGAAGGGCTGAAATTAATGGTTGCTCAAATAAGTGACAAAATAATGATCACTTAAACATAAAATAATATCTCTGACAGGGGATTTTCAACAGAAGTACTTAGCGGCTTACACCACAAAAATAAACTTATTTGATATTAACACTATCCACATTTTCCTGGTGATGTGCGACAATGAAAATATTTCACGAGTGTTAAACACACAATTTATAGAAAATTCAATCAATACACACGTTCTGCCATGTCGTAGTTCAAGAACCTTATTTTACTGCAAAAAGGAGCTATTTTAGACATGAAACAAAAACGAATACTTCTCCCAAGGGAGGTTGGAGTGAGGGAAATTTCTTGAGGGAAACTGGATGCTTTCATTTTTAGAATAACTATGCTTCTCTTAAATACAAAATGTATATAATTTTTCATCTCTGAGCAGAAAGACACGCGTGAACGCCTCCGTCATCTTTCTCTCGCCCCCCTCTCTCCCTTTCTCTAACAATGTCCCTTCTGGGAGTATTCTTACTGCAAAGAAGCTTTATTTTAACTTTTTTCATCCCTGTACCTGAATATCACAAGTCATAAAATATTGCAAGTTCGAAGAAGAAACTTTATAGGAAGTACGCGAGCACAAAATTAAGAAGAGTTTTTAAAATAAACAACAAACCAAAACAAAACCTGCGCGACAGACCGCATCGGGCCAAGTCCCCCACTTGTCCACTACAGACGTCATGAGTGGGGTGCAGAATTGGAGGGTGGGACGTGGACAGCGGTTCCGGGTTCTCCCGTATGGTTATGCGGTCTTCGCGACAGGAGCCGCTACTTTTTAATCGAACAGCTCCTCAATTGACCTCTCAGGTACCTAACTAGGTTGAGTGCACCCCAGACCAGTCTCCCAATGGGAGAAAATCCCCAAGTCGGTACCGGGAATCGAATCCGGGTCTCTCGCTTAGTAAGCAGCAGTGCTACCATTGCGCTAAGAAGACGACCAAGGGAGTTTATACGTGGAGATTATTTAACAAAAGAAAAATGGAAAGAAAAGGAAATGGCGGTTTTATACATCACAGTTTGATAATGGCCATTCATCGAAAAGTTTCCATTTTGATTCACATCGTAGAAATTTAGGGTAGTTTATATGGAGTATGGTATATAACAAATGTCCTAAAGCACTCACAGTATCACATTTTACAAATACTGCCGCATAATGTCAGCCCCAAAATAAACACACCTAAAATTTAACTCTACGCGTACATTTACAATCTTTTTTTATTCTCAGCATATTCTCTATTTTATTATGATACCCTAGGTAGAGAAGGCGAACGCTATGTTTGTCTCGTGTCGAGATACAAACTACAACAGCTGCGGCCAAGGCTGTTTCCGTGGCTAGTGAGTCAATGTCAGCAAAAAGCATTGTGGATGGAGGCTGTTGCGTCCAGAAGTCTGCAACAGTTCGTGACCAAGTTCACAGTTGACTGAGCAACATTCAATTCAGCGGGCAACAACCACGCATGTCTCGACAGTCAAGTGTTTCAGGCTCTTTTGGCTTGGGTTTCTGCTCTCCCCACCTTCTCCTGCAGTGTTTTGTTCTTGAGCGTTTTTTTCTCCGCCGCGTACATAGTGGACAAGGAAGGCGCCTATTGCATTCCGCCCAAACCAAGGTTTCAGTGAAGATACACGTTTTGAGTTCCCTGAATCCAAAATAAGCATTTTTAGAAAACGACAGCGCGCGTGTCCATGAACACCATAACACAAAAACGAAAAGTCGGTTAAATAATACCAAATTTGGTATTTAGCATTTTCTACGGAAGCGACACTTAAGATTTTTAAGAAAATCCCCCCACCTCAGGATGTCCTTTGCATGGCACATTTTTTCGAAAATTTTGATTTTATGAAAAATGACTAACGATATTAATTAAAATTTCATATGTTTACGATATTTTCATGAAAAATGAAATTTATATCTTGAACTTACTGGGAATGTCCTCAGAAGCCTTCATTTTTAATACTTTTGCATAACTCGTAAACCGTAAGGAATAAACAAAATTTTATTGCACAAAAATGTAGGTCTCCTTAAAACACAATTATTTATGTCAAACACTTTTTCTGTGTGGAGTGAACCATTTCGGAGATATTTCTTGTAATTTGTCTGAATACTTTTCTGAAATGGGAATTCGTTCATTTTTTATCCCTTGGTCATGCAAGGAGAACCGAATTTCAAAGCCACAACAAAGCGATCAACTCTAAAAGGTTTGAATTCGCTTTAAAAAATACTGTATTCCCATATTCCCCTTGCGCGTTCAAAGGTAGCTAAATTTTACCGCGTACTTATTTCTTTTTATTTATTAATATTTACATCTTCATCTGATTATCCTCCCCATATGGAGGACTTGCAATATGATAGTAAGGAAGAGGATGATATGAAATGCAAGCGAAATAGATTAATGGAAAGGTGATGATGGAGCAGTTGGTGGAATGAGTAGCGGGAAAACCGGAGAAAACCCGCCCAGACACCCCTTCATCCACCACGAATAGCACATGCGGGTCCCTGGGATCGAACCCGGGCCACTTTGGTGATAGGCGAACGGTCTAACCGCTCGGTCACGGCGCCACCATTCATATTTACTTGTTATTTAATTCATGCCGCAACTAAGTAGGTATGAGTTGCAAGTTATTTTTTTAAGGTCATTCTAACCAGGCGTGAATAATTGATCACCAGTTCGCCACCAAGGCTAATTTAGTGACCTTACTTATGAAACCAACTGTTCCACAACTAGTATTTAATTTTGTATTATTTTTATTATTCACTATTGTGGAAAAAATACGAGTAATATGTAATCACATCCGTTGAGTGCAATGGAGAATCTCAACTTCGTCTCGTATTTTCAAACTCTTCTTCATTCTCCAACAAAGCAATGTATTGCTACCCTTCTGCGTTTGACACATCTAGTCTTATCTAGGAGTTTGTCCATTGTTACAGTGGGAAATATATTTGCCTATTCTGCTTTGTTTGGGTTGTGACCAGCGTTAAGAATTTCCTACTGCACTGGTCACCTTGGTTTTATCTCCTCTGCGTGAACCTTGACGGTTTGTGAAAACTCGTACCCACTCGGCATTCAGTTGTGTGAAAACCATGAGAAACATTAGTAAGGTTGATCTTTATCTCCACGTCTACCAGTGCGAGCCTTAATTAAATCTCTTGCTTATTGTCTGAGTATGAAGCTAGCACTTATGATATGTTTAAACAGATAAAAAGGCAGATTGTGTATCTTCTTGCATTTCTCGACTTTTATTTATGCATCACAAATGCTGCTATAAATTCTCAGAGGCTGAGGCTGCCACTGTGGCCTGTGTTCGATTCCCGGCGGGAGGGTAGGAAATTTTATTTAAAACCAGAATTGTTTCGCAGCCTTCCTAGAGTTTGGAAGTATAAATGCATGTGTGAATTATAATTAATAACCAAAAGTAATATAAACTCAAAGATTGCCCACCACTGTAAGCGAATGAAGAAAGTATCTTAGAATCAGAACTGGAAAATTCAATGCCATAGCCGGGATTTGAACCACGGATCTTCCGCTTCATTGAGCTACCATAGCAACTTGCGAGTATGGCATTAAAATCCCCAACTGATTCGTATTTTTCCGGTAGACCACTAGGAAATCTCACATCTGAGATAAGTACCCCAAGGGCGACTTAGAACCGTAAGTACTTTATATCCTGGGTTTAAATAACGTTTAGTTGGGGTGTTGATTGCAAACATTTAAATAAAAGCATAGGCAAAACTGTTTAATGGACTAGGGAGGGAAACAAGAACTAATCAACTATGATGTAAATACTGGGTCGCTCTTAAAATTGACATTTCAGGTGCTCAATTTGTTGTTTTATCCTTCACATGCTCGTAATATTAAAAAGAGAAATATTTCAAAATCACCAATAAAACAGCTGTATGAAAGCACTTACCACTTTAATGACAATGCATCACGTGCCTTTGTATGCAAGTGATATGTATTTGTAAACATATTTATAAGCGTGTACAATGTATACTTTTGCACGGTGGAGTTATATAATAATGAAATAATTATCCCTCATTACAAACTATTGTTATCGAAAGATACTTCTACAACATAGTAATAATCCATATCCATAATATTTCGCATCATCAGTCTGATTTTCCCACTGTTATTGTCTGGGAATAGTATATCTGAGTTGTTAAAAAGAAACAAATGAAAACACCTCTTCATTCGATAATACAGAATTTGCTGTATATCAGATGCCCTGACTTTTACTGTAAGCGTTTGCAGAACTGTAGGAGAAGCACTGTGAATCATTATCTGTGGTTTCACAAATAAGCCCGCATTATTTGAAATTTATTTAGCAGCAAACTACTTCCCCAAAATATCCATCGCCTGGTTGCCTGCACGGAACGCCACGCGCGAGTGAAATGTTCTACCCGGTCGCGACATCTATGGCGGAGTTGACAACTCACGTTCGCAACTCTCCGGAGCGCCACGAGATGGCAGCACGGGGAAAGTTTCTCACGGCTTGAAACAAATGCAGCTAACGTGTTCGAGTTTTCTCACAATCAATAACGGCACCTACTACATTGATTTCTCCGTACACGTGGGTACCCTAGTGTGTCCGAAACCAACACATCCAGTCACATAAACAAAGACCACTGTTAACTCTGTATAAAAGCATCCTCGTGGATTATTTTAGAATTGGCCCAGTTTGGGCAAAGAGAAAATCAATTAACATCAACAGCATATTTATTACGATATACCCACATTCCTAAAGTGTTTACTTCCCTAAAGACAGCAGTGAGCGAACATTTCCTATTTCAAATCTCACTTAATTGAAAGCTGTTTTATGACATTTGCTAACCCTAATGCAACATGCAATGAATGAAAAATCCTATCAGAAAGTAATTATTCTTCTCATTACCACTATCACAAAAGAAATATTACATTCGAATTCGAAAATTCGATAGACTTGTTCCACCACAAATGAAGATTTGAGGTCCCCTGAAATTAAGAAAAGAATTTAGAGAAAATGCTCATATGCAATGTGTTATCGTTTGTCTGTGAGCACCGTAACCCAAAAACAAACATCGAGGAAACTTAATACTTATTTATTTTAATTTCTGCGTTGGAATATTTTGACTTTTCTGTCACAGGAGCCTCAGATCTTCCAAAAATCTTCCTAGCTGTTAAAACACGAAACGTTTTTTCCCCTTGCACAGCAATTTTTGGACCGTTTCCTGTTGTAGATTTAATATTTTCAACTTACCTCGCTCTGGTGTGCCATCTATAAACATTTTAGAAAATAACTGAATTTATTTTTCTCTAGGGAAAAGGAGAGTGGTATGGTAAACAGTTGAATGTTGTCTAAAAAGGTAACTATTTTTTGAAATACCTATCGTGATAAGCGTGGCTCTATATTATATTTCAGTTCCAGAAAAGCTGCTCAGAAAATAATATATTTCACCTCTATCAATACCGATTCAAAGATTAATCAATTTATCGACTGTATCACATAATTTCCAAATGTTAATACTTTGGAATTAAGTCTGTTATTTTTTATGCATCCCTTTAAGAAACAGTCAGCGATATTGCCTTTCATCATTCTGTATTTAGATACAAGGTGAATTTAATTTCAGATCCTTGGTTGGCTTTGTATTTTACGTTTTCTGTGGTGTTTCACTCCGGATATTTGTACAATACATTATAATTGACACAAACTTAACTTTTCACCGTTAAATTTCCGCTAACCTTTCTGGGGTCATGTTCTTCACATATTTTTTTCTTACCTCAGTAATCAAAGCACTGCAATTTAAATATTTGTATATATGTATTTATTTGAAGAGGAAAACAAGAAACAACAAAATCCACATGCAGGAAAAACTAATTCTGAGTTCTACATCTCTGTGTAATCTACCCTGATTAAAGCTTATATAAACATTCGCTTTTTTTTTTTTTTTTTTTTTTTTTTTTTTTTTTTTTTTTTTTTTTTTTTTTTTACAAAAGTTTTACGTTTCCTCCCAACTTCTCTGTGGAATGACGAGAATGCCTGCTTATAAACTAAACATTATCACTGCTCGCCCACCGTTCTTTAGTAATTAATCCTGTCACAAGCAGATCAATACACTCCACGTCACAAGAACAATTTATCATTTTTACGTAATAACAATGTGTAGGAACAACATTAATGTTACATACTATCAAGCAGAAGACCAGGCCTGGGGAACAGTACTCCTAAGGTGTCAAACCATTCATTCCTTTACTTCCTCTCCCTTCGTGACCACCACAGCGGAAAACCGGTTGCACCTAATGCATGTGTGTATAATGAGTGAGTAAGTGATTAGGGCTTAAGGGCCCGTCGACAGCTAGGTCATTAGAGCCCCATGTGTGTATATGTGAACTAGTATTACTGCAGGTGAGGGACTACTGTGTTCACACCTTAGGAATAGATATTCTTCCCTAGGCCTGGGCAAGACGACGATTCTTCTTTCGTCTCTTTCGACCAATCACCATTCAACGAAGAAGCCGCAAACTTACTGTTAACAATACATACGCCATGTAAACGCTTGCTTATTATAACTTCTTCTCAGTTATCTCACGTTAAAGATACCACCGTCGCCGCCACCACCGCCCCCGCCACCACCACCATCTCACCCTGATAATAACTGTGTTGCATATTTTTCTGGCGTTAATGTTCCAAACCACCATCTCAGGTAATTAATTGCTTTTTTCGCATGTGTATCGTATTATCATTATAAAATCTGATGGCCCGGGGATTTCCAGTGGGCGTTGCCTTGTCAGAGCTTAAAAGCAACCACAAATGATTCCAAAGTTTCGTATCATTATAGAGAATGTTAGGGCTATGAGTGCGCAGATTTTGTGTGATGGTAGTTTTAAATATGACAAATAAAGGAGTTCAAATAACAAATTCATCTGTCGCGAAAGGCGAAGAAAATAATTGAACACTATTCAATACATTTTCCGCACAGTCTGGTAACAGAGTAGGACTGAAGAAGAGAATGTTTTGTTTAATGGGCTACTGCTCTCAAGCATGCGAGTGGAAATTCAAACCACACCAGCCCTAGAAAACATCAGCTACTGCAAAAAACGGCGAGAGTTGGTATTCTTTCAAGCTTTCCGAGCATATTCACTAGACCTGAGCAGTGTCAACATTCCTGACCTTCCGCTTTACGCGTTTGCCGAATGTATATCCACAAATTTATTTCATTAGACACGTTAGAATCCAATTATTTAACATCATTTTGTGGCTAAACGGTTCATTTTAGCAACAAATGGAAAATACACTAGTAACTCAAATTTTACAGACCTATCTCTTTATACTAATTGCATAAGTAAACGACAAAAAGTGGTTAGATACTGACAAGCAAGTATTCGACCATGGCAGGAAAATGGAAAATGGCAGGGAAGGTTATGTTTCAGCTTAACATTAAGAAGTAGCCTTTAAAGTCTGCACACTCACACCCCTAACATCTTATATGTGTCTATAACTGTCATAGACACATCTGTGGTAGTGTGTCTGCCTCACATTCAAGAGGTCCCGAGTTCGAATCACGATTAGGGTGAGTTATTTGGATAAGTTTTTTTTTTTTTTTTTTTTTTTTCCCCGAAGTTTTCCTTTAGCCTCAGTAGACAAACTTAGGGTAACTTCACACGCGCGTAACTGTCATATTATAACGTAACATACTCTCTATGATAAAAACGTTGCTTCTAGAACCGGTTATAAAAATACTCCAACTATCGCGTTAGCACCAAGTTAGTGGACTATTATTCTGGAGTATACGTATATAGTTAATTTTCCCTACCTGTACTTTGCATTATGCATGATGACTCCTTGCAAGCCATACAAACAAGTAGAAAATTATTATTTTCAAAAGCTTTTTTTTTTTTTTTTTGGTTTTGCAGCAATATAATTTATTTTCTACAGTTGAGAAATTTTCTTCAAAATCTTCATGTGGCATCCTTGAAAGATAATAAACTTAAATACTAACTTTGGTTTTTAACCGACTTTTCGTTTTTGAGTTATGTTCATAGACACGCGCGCGGGGACCTTTTTCTAACACTTTTTTTATTCAGGGGGCCTCAAAACATATATTTCCGGTAAAATCTCAACATCGAAAGTTTGGGTCGACTACAATACTTCCCCTACTTAATACACGCAGTAGAGAAAGCATGAAGGAAAAAAATAAGATTTCTTCACGTCATCATTCCATGAAATTTGAGGAATGTTCTTCCCTAATACAATTTTTAAGATTCTAAGGATATAGAGGAACGTAGGGCAACGAAGAGAAGCGCCAGATAAAGTCTTAATCCAAATAACACTTATTACAATCACTGTTGGAAAAATCGTAACCAACAACTTATACTTAACGCTTAACTGAGATGCTTTGCGTTGCATCTACCCAAGAAGGCGCGCATCTTCTGGCCTTCAACCATCGACATCGAAAACCAAGACACTGCAAGGCACATCGGACAGAAGTTTACTGTAGCTCCCGTATATCCACACATTGTTGTACACACAATGTTTCCTTTCACCACACGCCAATGTGGACAGAATTTGGAAGGCTATTTACATGTAAATAAAAATACGAAAATAAATTACATGTCATTATAAGAGGAATATGTTGTATATTTGTGCATAAATACCACGTTTTTCTTTTCTTAACCTTTGTATACTCGTGTTAACACACAATAGCATTGTTTCGAAAATTTAAAGCATATTCAGATGCCAAGAACGGCAAGAAAGCAAACAGTTCCAGATCAGGCTGCTGTATAAGGCAAACTGACCAAGAGAGGCCATCATCTCCATCGATAAATCCATTTTGTTCTCAAGATCATCTTCCAACCGGTGGAGAAGACGGTTGTCGTTGTGTCGAGTTTGTAAACAAAGTCTGCGCTCCTATTATGGTTCATATACAGTGCGACAAAAAACATCTGAAGATACGAAAACACTCCGCAATTCATGCGTTAATAAGATTTTCCCTATACAACTGGACAGTACTCTGTTGCATTCCTGAAGGAGAGATAATGTAAAGGCACAAGAATAAATAACAAATAACAGGACGGACTAACATAACTTCACTGAAACCATATAGGTATGCAGATAAACCAACACCATTCATTCATTAAAGGAATTACGAAATCCCACTACCTCAACAAGTCTTATCCAGTTTTCTATTACCAAACACCAGCATATACCTTCAACTTTCAATTCTCTCATTTAGTATGCCTTGATCTGTCAGCTGAGACAATGATGTCACTTTAAACAATACAAGTGGTTATAATTTACATAAGCTGCTACATTTTATTCATGGAATAGTCTTAATAAATCCCATTCAAGGTTAAGAGTTGCAGTTCCATCAGATTAATTCGTAACTTCTCGTGGAATTAGCTATGATAATTCTGCTTGTTTAATAACCACAAAGATGGAAATGTGCTTTGTCCAGTTTGATGCGATTGACATAATGCTCCTACCAGTGCACAAGGGCACCATGAGTCCTAGTCGGCAAGGTTACTCAAAATAACCCAATGCCCAAAATGAATGACGTAACAACAAAGCATATTTGAATGCGGCAGGACACACACTTCACTTATGTGGTATCAGCAGATCGCCACCAAATGCCCGCCCGCGGTACTTTGCATGGCGAACCTGAACCCAGTAGCCCAGAACATGAAGGCACCTGCCCACACGTGCACACCGGGGCGTTGACCCCAGTAGTGTAGGTGGAGGACGACCTTGACGTCATAATGCAATAACCTCAACTTGTCACCTTCATTTGTCTTACGCTGATCCGGTTGTCTTTATCGCCCAAATGCGCTAACCCACCCCGAGTTGTTTAGCTGTACAGGTTAACATTGCCGGTTCAGATCAATATGACATGGAACAGTCCTATAATATATTTATATGGTAATTCCTACCGCTCTAAGGGAGACTTGTTTAAGAATTAGGGGACAAGGAGGAAGCTACGGGATACATTTCATTACTTACATGTTCCATTGATCAATATACATGATTTGGGCATACAAGTTTACCCTTATATAAATCTCTCTGGACTAAACAAAACTTCTTAGGCTATACTGACAAAATTCAAAACACACATTTTATTTACCACATAAATACCTTGAATGTATGGAATTCAAAGCAAAATCGTTAGGGCCGTTTTTAATAAAATAAAAACATTGGAAACATTTCCATGTAAAAGGTAGTTTGGGACGGGGAATTTTCTCTAAAATCCACGTCTGGCATCTTTGGAAGATACTGAACTTAAATACCAAAGTTGGTATTCACCAATGTTTTTGTTTTTGATTTTGAGTTTGCTGTTCATGGACTCACATAGACATTTTTAAAGCATTTTTTTGTTTTGGATTCAGAGGCCTCGAAACACGTATTTCCAATAAAATCTCGATATCGAATTTTTACTTCCTATAGGTAAGCAGTAGAGAAGGTACCGACTTCTCTCAGTAGATATCATTCCTACAGTAGAATTAAGAACTATGCCTTGACGTCACGACGTAATCGATGGCAGATCCTTGGAAGTTTTTACAACAGTAAAGATCAAGGTCGAGTAGGTATTTATAGCGAGACATAGTGAGGATATATTTTACTTATGTGGACAAGAAACGAGTCTTTGCATTAGTATCTTGTGAGTGTTAAACGTAAATGGTTGTATTTCAACGGATATGTTAGTGAAAGCACGGTTAAAGTTACAAGGGTGTATACACTTCTCCCAAGTTGGTTCTTCTCAATTAATGGAGTAAAACAAGTTGATAATACGAGCGAAATAAAGGCTTACTTATTGTTAAATACCTAAATGTAGAATTTGAACAAAATATATAAAGTAATTTTTGAAACATGATTTTACGGTTACCGGGAAATAAACATTTCGGCAAACGAATAATTATGAAGTTCCCTTTCTAGCTGTCGGGAGTTTAACTAAATAATTACCTAACTCAATGCACCACAGGGAAATATTTATTTGAAATTTCGCCCTCGGGATTCACTTAGAAAATTTAAACCTTGTATATCCCATTATAATTTTACAATGCATATGTTAGAAACAAACAGCTGATTTATGAGAAAGATGCTTTACTATTTTGAAGCATTTCTTTTTGGAATTTCTAACTAAGATTGGGTACATTGTCAAAACAAATAACATTTAACTTCGTGGAGGGATATATACAGGCTCACTATAAATTGTTTATACAGAGATGAAGTTAAATTGTGAAGCAAGGTTAAATAATTTTATCTTCTAAAATGTTGTCATAAACACGCAGTTTTCTTCCACTAGTTATCAAAACTCACAGTTTTTACTTCTCACAACCTTGCTCAGTCCTTTTAGTGGTGTCTTTCTTCGCTTCGTCTGTCTCTCACGCTCTAATTACATTACAATCACTCGAGACGCTCGTTTAATATTCTTACGACGTATCAACACGATACACACACACACACAAAGCTATCTCACACTCACTGACACACGTTCGACTCATGTTGGTAACTCAACTCTGGCTTTCTTATATACTGGGGATGACTTAACATGGACCTTTCTCGAGTTACACAAGCACGCACAAACACACACGCATCGGAAATGACTCAACTAGAAGTCTCGTGAACGTTCTGGACAACCCTTTTATTTCTGCCGCCTCGATTGTTGACGGTTACGTACACAAAGCAGTTCCGCCAGGCAGCTCGGCCCTGAATGTCTTTGTCCGCTCACCGGAATGGCATCTGATGTGAAGTAGCTTGGCCCCGTCCGCCCTTTGTTGATCGCCGACACCGACTTCACAATATGTATCTGTGGTGTATGTCCAGGATACAGAGAAAGAATATAAACATTCATAAACTGTTTACTCCCCGAAATTAATTCACGTTAAGCAACTATTCGCAAGCGAGGAGAAAGGCGAAGCGGTGAGAGTGGGGAGGGGAGGGGAGCAAGGGACGGAGGCACTCACACATACAACGCATTGCACTTATCGCACTCACAGCAGGTGGAACACTGACCCCCACTTCTATTATTATGGAAGTGGGCTGAGTGCAATTGCGCACCTCTGCCTCAGAAGACTGTCATGTTGTTTTACACAAGATGTTCTATATTATACTTGTTAGAGCCGGCTATAGTGCAATAAAAATAAATAAAAGAAAACACCCATGAACTTCCCTCCACCAAACAGGACCACTCTTTCATAGTATGCCTCTTCCCTGCTTCCCTTTATATTACCATTCTCATTGGCATTTTCCTTAAACTGTCACTCACTCACTCGCAGCAATAAACCGAGATAACCTCTGACGTGCAAGAGCCAAGGAATCGATGGTTGCACGCCTAGACCTTGGAATATAAGTTACCGGGCCGGTGAACTCTCACTCGTATACACGCACACAATACATACATCCATATGCGAGGCTCAGGCAGTCATTCGGACTGGCCATAAACTGTGATCACGATAAGGCCGTGACGTAACTCCATAACGCTTTCAGAATCACGAAAATCGTAAACTTAGTTACTTAGTTGTATGAGTGCAACGGCTATCGTTTCACGATGTAAGGAGCCAGTGGACTCCTGCGCTTGTAAACACGAATGTTGTTTCGATAAGGAATTAATGCACGAACATTCCTCTGCTGATAGCGAGGCAATATGCTGTAATAGTTCTTCCAGGAAACCTCGGGAAAGGGAACAAGAAGAGAGATTTTAATCTTCATATTTGTAAAACAAAAACAGAGTGCTCTTAATAAAACTCTAATCATGACAATGATAAGTTGTTGTCATTATTATTATTATTATTATTATTATTATTATTATTATTATTATTATTATTATTATTATTATTATAGTCGAAATATAGTTATCAATTTAGCCCTAGGGTGCACTTGCACAATAGCTTCGCGTTTCTTTGGAGGCGTTTAAAAAATTAATTCACAAGACATAAAGAGTTAACTAATAGTCACAGGACACTATAAGACAACCACAACAAAAACTATATATACAGGATGATTCTTAAATGCTTTTACAATATCTGAGAATGGGTTCCTTACACAAAAAGAAGAAAATAAGTTCATGTAAACATATGTCCGAAAAAGCTTCGTTTTCACGTTATTAATTTATAAATAAAAATTTACGTTCAAAGCTTCCCAGATACAGCGCAACATCCAACGCTATATCTCATTCAAAAAAGGCTGTGAGTCATTGTATCTCACGCAGATGTGATGTGTTGCCATGGATACTTGTTTACATTTGTGTGTAAAATTTCAAGGATTTTGGGACGGATGTTTACATGGACTTTTCTTGTTCTTTCAGTGTAACAAACCCGTCCCAAATTTTGTAAACATATTTTTGAATCACCCTGTATATGTATAATATTAATCCCGAGAAAATACTACGCAAAAACACTGTTAACAAACACAAATTGAACAGTTTGATTACTGGTTAAGTTAGCTGAGTGACTTCCATGCTGTCGCATTTGGGCTAACTCGTCGATATTTACAGAGAAAATACCACCCAGAAGAAATAACACAGTTTAAGTAACGTTAATAAACCTTGTTATTCTCAGCAACATACACAAAACTACTAACAAATCACAAGAAAGTCATAACAAAAGAAAGACTAAATTTGACTTGCATTTTATTCTGAACTTTCAATATAGAAGCGCATTTTACGGAAGTACATAACTGGGGGAATCAAACAGAAATTTGCCATAAGGAGGGGGGGGGGGGGGAGAAGAGGGAGAGGAAGGTCTTAAGAGTTATATTTATCTTATTCTTTTGTTTCTCATCAGTCCATACAAATGTGCAGCATGTAGTGATCTGCTTGGTAAACATTTGAATGTCGTCTTAGCCTCCTATGCATTCCTTTATGCACATAACAAAATGTACATGTACTCAAATTATTTTAGTCAACATTTATGTTTAACAGGAATTAGACAAACTTTTTTTTCATATGAATGTTTTGCAGAACAGTTACGGATGTAAGCTGTAGTGGCTACAGAAAGTCCTGTGATTGTAACACTTCGGATGTTACTTTCTTGTTGGCTTTATTCTATAAATATTAACCAGTTATACCGGTTTTGATTTGTACTACTGCCGCAGAAAAATGTGGTTTAATTAGGTATTGACTTTTGGAAACAAGGAACAGATTAGAACGAGAGAAGGCAAATAATAATAATAATAATAATAATAATAATAATAATAATAATAATAATAATAATAATAATAATAATAATAATAATAATAATAATAATAATAATAATAATAATAATAATAATAATAATAGTAATAATAATAAATAATAATTATATTATTAATAATAATTATATTATTACAATTATTTATTATTATTATTATTAATATTATTATTATTATTATTATTATTATTATTATTATTGTATTATCTTCTCATTCGTCTGTTTCTTTGTCAAATAGTTTAGTGTATTTCCCAGTGACGTTTTTAAACTCAGAATGGTGTAGTTTGTAAAAGGTATATTGGTTTGCATCATTATTTTACACAGAACTTCAAAGAACTCCGGTTGTAGTGGTTAACTACAACTGAGTTGTTTTAACAATTTTCTTTACAATTTGGTATTTCTGAGTGACAGAACCTACAGTGTATGTTTTGTTCGTCCACGGTGAAATTAATTGTAGCAAATTCTTCGTCTAACGTTTTCAATGTGGCAGCACCTGATGAACTTTGTAAACAGAGCGCACAACGACCAACTCTACACTGCCAGTACTGCAGTCGAACAACTGACTCGCTGTATAGCCCTGTATCCGTGTGTTCAGTACGACGTCACGCAGTAGTTACGTTGATCTCTGCTCAGTGGATATTTGTCCTAGCTCTGGTGATCACGGAAAGCCCAAAATTACTTCCGGTGAAACTGCGATTTCGAACTTTTGGGCGGATTACGAAAAGTTCTTCTATCTTACATAAGTTGTAGTGAAAACAGAAATGTGCATTGATTTCAACATCCATTATTTCTGGCAAATAAATAAAAATAAAAAGAGTAATAATCAAGTGTTAATCTAGCCTTTGCATGACATTTACAGAGCAATGAAATATGGGAATAATGAATAAAATAAATAATGCAAAATTCAAGCGATACATAAACGCACCGAAACAGCTGACTGTCTACCTGTTGGTGTATCAAGCTAAGCTGTGCTCGAGCACTTTCCAAGGTAATGTGTTGACAGTTTTAGGCTTCAGGCACAAACAGGAAATGCCTAAGGCACCAAACAGTGACTCACAAAGAGCAAATGACAGAATAACACAAGCGACTTTAATGGTACCACCTTCTCTTCGAGTTCATTGCCCTCAATTTGGCTGGAAAAGAAGAACCAGAGCATTAATGTATAATTTCAAACAAAGGCGAAAAGCTTCCAGTAGTTTTGTTTTAACGGGCCATAAACGTTCCTCAGCTACATTTTCACACTCCAAAGAAAGACGTGAAAGTAAACTGCCAGTCAGCTAAGTGCCATTTTAAATTCCCTCCCGCTCACTTCAGAGCCAATATTTTGTTATTTTGTCTGTTTTGAATGCACTTTATGAAGATAGCTGTCAACGTCTGCGTACTTGTTAACGGTATTGCCAAATTTAATAGATTTCCTTTACATTTGGAACTCAAAATTAATAAGTTAAGGGCACTGTCCTATGGAATATTACAATAATCCTTTCTTAGATTGTTTATATTTTTAAAATATTCGCTGTTAAATAAAATTCTCTTCAATTATGGCATTTCCGTAACTCGTGACCGGGATTAAACAGAAGTTCACATTTATAACCTCGCCTATATACTCGGGGCTACTCTATAAAAAGCATCATATTCGTATAATGTCTTCCTTGATCTATATTGCCTTTCAAACATAATTTCAATCTTTTAAATCATTACAAATGTAAACACTGCAGAGAGAGAGAGAGAATATTAAAGCTCGGCTGTGCAGATAAAGTGCGTTCGTATATCGGCCGGACCGCCCCGCGGCGGCACTGGCCCGGGCGAGGACCGCCGCGCCCTCCGCCAGAGCTACACGTAAACGACCGGCAAGTGATGGGTACGGAACACTAACTACGGTACTAACTTATGTTAGGCTTACCTGCACCACAACAATGGCCATCAATGCGAATACATTCCCTATACCTCAGAAAAAACTCTAGTTTACTCGCAAAGGTTCATATTGACTGCATGTATTTCTCTTGTGATGCGTACTCTTTATTCTTTAACTTGTCCATAAAATATAAAACTCGCACTGACTAGGTCAGGGAAACGAAGTGATCACAATTCTCGACTAGTTATTCTGTCACCATAAACACTTCGCAATTCATGCATATAATTCGGAGCAGTGTGCGTTGTAGGTGAATCCTGCTGAAACCAGCCACATAATCTTCCATTTCTTGTTAGTTGTGGAAAAAATAATTATTTGAAATAGAACTTACATAAACGTGAGGATCAACTGCTGTGTTGTAAAATATTTGAGCGACAATTCCACACATACTCACTGGATGCCAAACGCAAACTTTTGCAGCGTGGTGAGGAACATCCGTATCCATGACTTGCCGGTCGTTTAAGTGTAACTCTGGCGGAGGGCTCGCCGCTCCTCGTCCGGACCAGCCGATCTACAAACGCACTGTGTTTTATTGTCTGTTGCACTTCTAGGCTGCTATTTATGAAATACAACATTAAGTTGGTCTATGGGGGCGAAACATAGAAGACTGAGCGAATACATATACATTTTCTTGGGACATCCAGAAATAAGCAAAGTTGTAAGAACATCTGTAACAAAGAAATACTTTGAATCCCTATGTGGCATAAATGGATTTATCAAAATCTGGCAGGCTCAAGAGCTTGTATGTGGAATGTTAAAATAAATTTATCTGTTTACAAGATGATAAAAAAGCCACAGAGGTTCGAAAATTAGGACCAGAAAATCGATAACTGACATCGAGCTGCAATGCAGAAAAAAGGAGTTCTAATATCCTACATAGCGAAAAAAGAAAATAGGTTGAGTGCATTGCGCCTGTTCGGATGGGCAACCTGCAGCGCTTCATATTCCTTTCTACGCAGTTGTAATTGTTTGGCTGACCTTCTCGCAAGTTTTCGTGACTGGAAACGGCGAGTGGAATGCCCGCTCAAATTTTCCACACAGGTCTTGTTTCGCGTCCGCCAACATTGGGAAGACAATTGATTTATCGCGAAGTTGGAAGATGTTCGCACCTGTGTACAACATCGGCTGCGCAAACAGAATCTGTATTACTATGCAGTATAACACTCAAACAAATGAACCTACTGCATGAAATACTTGAGGGATGAATTCATAACACTTTTTGAAAAAAAAATGTTTTCCAATTCTTGCATAATATTAATCAAGGTGAATCTAGTCATCCCTGAAACTTCCAATTTTAAAAGACTGTAAATACAAATAAAATGTATAGTTAGCCAGAAACATCTTGACCAGCTCAAATTTATATGAGAGGCTAAATTTATAGGAGCAATATATATTATATTCCGCGCAACTTAGAAACGGTTCTAACGATTTCGATCAAATTTTGAATTCAGACAGGGTTTTGCTTATTAAGTTTATCTATATAGCTGCCATTCCTGAAAAACCGTGATTTTACGTGTAACACTCACAATTACTCTAAACCTCATTTTGTCCATAGTGTCTCTGTTATGTGCCAATTTAAACAAACAAGCCAGGATATTAAAGGTCTCGTCAAGAGCTTTCAGAAAACCTAGAAGTTGACTTACCTATCGTCTACGTGTAACAGTCACAATTAATCGAAACCTTATTTTGGCCATAATGTCTATGTTAAGTTTAATAATTCCTCCCTTGGAGCAGAAATACATATACATTTACCAATTTTCAGGTGGGCATGTGCTGTATTAAAATGGCGAAGAATATAAATATAACTGTTTATATAGTCATTTTAAGAATCAACTATTCTCCTGTATTGCCCTCTTTCTTATTTTCGAAGGTAAAGTATGTCGTCATTTTTAATGAGTTAATGTCAGAATAGAAACGTAGCAACATAATAATTGCCTTCTCTTAATAATTTTTCTGTAGTTTATAAAATATATTCTAGAAATATAACACTTTTGCATTGTCACTGATTCTGCATAAGTCATTAGAGCATAGTAACGATTCAAATGTGTACTCTGGTTAAAAAAATTACGTGTTCCAACATTGCACGTGTTCATTGTGCAAAAACATCCTGACTATCTAAATGGAATCATACATTTTGCAACATCTACGGAGAGGCACATCAATTATACAGCCTCCAAATTTTCCGGTCTCAAACCAACCGATTTCATCAGGGATTTTGTGTAGATCAATGGTAATGCACAGCGATTAGTGTATATTTATGTCTTATGAGGAGTTATTTTATTGCAGTTAACAGCTGGTATGCTAGATAACACATAGAAGGCATTAATCTCACTAGTGAAATGAATAATGTTGGGCGCAATGAACGAAAATTTCAACCTTCAAGGAATAATTCTCATTTTGCAGCACTTTCATATCTTTGCAAATGTTTGGACCGCAATTTAATAATAAAATACAATTCTTACAAGGCATCAGTATCGTACAATGTAAGGATGGATGCTGGATTTGAGCATAGATCTACCCATTGTTCAGTTATCAAAAGGCTTATTCTTATGTCTAATTCAGGTGAATCAAGGTAAGCATTTGTAGAAACGCTTTCATTACACATTTCCTTGTAGGTACAAAGAGAATAGGAAAACAACAGCAACGCTTAAACGATAATACAATATTTAAAGAGCTGGTCGCTGTGTGATGGCTTTTAAAGTCGTTCTCTTTGCATACTTTCTCATTTGAGAACGGTATGAGAAATAGAAAATACAAACCAACATAAATCGTGTGTTTAGCGAGGTCTTAAGCTTTTGTGTGGTGAAATTTTGTCCATTTCTTATGCTTACGGTTTACCACTTATGCAAATATACCCAGCATGAAGAGGACTTCAAAGGATATTCCCAGAAAATTCAAGATATACACTTCAGTTGTCCTACAGATTCTTAAACATATAGCATTTCAATCAAAATCGTTAGAACCATTTTTGAGAAAAATTTCATGTAATGAGTATTTGCTGGTCACACACACACGCACGCACACACACACACACACACACACACACACACACACACACACGTTTTTATCTTAATTATTTATTTTTTGATCCAGGGAGGCTCAAAATGCGAAGTCTAGATACCGAATTTTTTGATGCAATGCAATACTTCAAATAAATAATTTTTTTTTTTTTCATTTTCCCAACGACGGTGTCATTTGCCAGGACTACACCAGCGCCGTCGGTGTGCATGACTGTCCTTCCGTAGGAATTCTTTTACACACCACCAGATCTATAGTGAAATCATAGGTATGGGCCAGGTTTGAAATCGCGACCTTAGGATGAGGAGGCCACTGATTAACCAACTGAGCCACCCAGATCAACAATACTTCCTCTACCTGCTATCTAGACCATGGTATTCAATCTTTTTTCTCCCCATATCTCCAAAGACAATTTTCCAAATCAGCCTGTACCTCTAGGCCTAGCCTTAATCCAAATTATAGATTATAATATTTATAACTTATTGAATACTGCACAAAGAAGGATTAAATTAAATTTAAATTCAATTTTACGTACCCTCTAAGAAGTCTTCGCGTACCCCTGTTTGAATATCACTGATCTAAACAATACATAGGTATGCATTTACATGCATGACGGAAGATATGGAGTGTAATCGACAAAAAGTGCAGTGTTGTTGAACATTCGGCATTCTCCAGTCTACATTTAGAAACATGGATACCGGAAGGTGAAGTGTTTCCAAAGCACTTATGCTTCCTGCACTGCGTGTAGTGATACACACATGATGCAAAATTTGTTCAAAAGGTCGGCACCAAGGTTGTCAGAACATCGGTCGATGCCCTTGTTTCTTATCTGCTCTCGGTTCATTACAAGGTCAGGTCACCAGCGCTTCCCACGCCGGGCGCCGGCCGGCAAAAAAAGAAAAAGAAAAAAAAAAAAAGGCAAAGTTGGCTCTAGGTCAAGAGCGGACTGCCACTTTGCGCAATACCAGTGTTGCCAATCGATGCCACAACAGCATCCATGGTACCGCGGAAAACAGGTCAGATCCTGGAGAGCTTTTCTCTTACTGCACAGCGCTCTCAAGGCAACATGAAAACCACAACAGGTGTGCCAACTTGGCGTTCATTTCTGCAAACCGCCGGCTCCAACCTGCTATTTTAAACTTCTCTCCCATTCATTGCAGCTATAATTGTAGTTAAGTTTTAATGCCCTTAATGACACTTCCCCACAGTGTACAATACAAACGATGGAGCTTATTAATTCTTTGAATGTATTTAACTTTCTCTAACATATAACTTGTCTCAAACTAGAACGATCCTGTTGTAAACATATGGGAGGGGAGAAAGGGAAAGGTACAGACACTGTAATGGAACCCTCCTAGGCCCCTGAAAGGAAGTTCACGAGTATTTAAAACTTTTTTATTGTACAATATCCACCTCCATACCCAAACTTTGATACCCATATTTCACGGGAATTCCATGTTTTGAGGCCCCCTGAATACAAAATTCAGAGTTTAGAAAAGGAAGTGTGTGGGTGTGTGCGCGCGAGCAAGTGTCTGTGGACCGCATAACTTATTATTTAAGTTCGTTCCTCAGACTTACAAGCCAGTGTCTAGGGCCAGACGACTGTCGGGGAGCACAGGAATCTATGCACCGGACAGAGCGAAGACCTGGAAGCGGGTGGTCAGCCAAGCACCAGATATGATAGTGAGGAAGAGGATGATATGAAATACAGGCGAAATCGATGATTAGAAAGGTGATAATGGACCAATTGGTGGAATGAGTGGCGGGGGAAATTGGAGAACCCGGAGAAAACCCGCTCTGGCGCCGCTTCCTCCACCACGAATACCACATGTGGGTCCCTGGGATCGAACCAGGCCGCTTAGGTGGTAGGCGAACGGTCTCCTATGCGAATTTGAAGTAAAAATGAATTTCCACGGTTCATTAACAAAAATTTTGAAAGCAGTATATAACTATTAATATATTCCAGAAATATTATTATCAAGAAAAATAACATATAGTGTATTTAAGTGTATTTTATGTTTTGCTGAATCTGTATTTTATGTTTTTATAGCGTGTTTTGTGTTTTCGTAGAATATAAAGTATTACTTTTGTTGCCTAGTAATTACGAACTAAAGCATCACCAATTATTATTAAAGTATTTAGAATGCATATTTTGTAATTCTAACAATGTTATTATTTAGTCAGGAAATAATGAAATATAACACGAGGTTTGGGGTGAATCACGTGAGTTATTCGATAATCTCGAAACCTCTCGTGAAAGTTATTTCGCGTAAGAAAGATTCTTGTGGAAATTAATGACTATTTCACGAATAAAATGTAATTCATTACATAAATTTAAAAAAAAAAAAAAATCCTACGATCGAAGTAACGAACAAAATACACGCCCAAAGTTACGAGGAATTAACAAAACTCTCTAGGATCTATGGAAATAAAACAACACAGCATATTTTAAATCAAAGGAAACTGTGTTGTTATTAGAAATGATAAGTATTATTTACTTGTCAAATTTTCAGTTATTTATAACTCTAACGTCTAGGCAAAGCTCTTACCGCTCTGACAACTGGAGCACTTTCTGGAAATATTTATAAAACCAAAGCCAGGAAAGTGATAAAAACAAAGCGATAAATTTGTAGCAATATATTAGTAGCAGCTGACATCGAAAATAGTAGGAAACATGAAACACTCGGAGTATAACGGGAGATTCAACAGACAATGCTGCGCCTATGGTGCCATATTAACTAAATATTAGCGTTACACGCGCGCACGCGCAAGCACACGCGCAAGCACACGCGCTTTCAAACGAAATTCGTTATTGCAATGTGCAAATTAACATCGGCGCCTAAAAGCCTGCTTATCCCTTTACTGGCCATGCTGCATTCACCTTTAGTACATGGGAATAGACCAGGTGCTACCAGAAAAAAATCTGATGTGTTGCACTCGCATGAGTGCAAGGCTGTTTATCTCGCATTTTTATCACATCCACAGCAACTGTTAGTTTGTTTGGAATCGTCATTCGTTTTCCGCGTTAGCTTCAGAAAAACAGTATGATACCAAATATAAAGAAAAGTAAACAGAAACGGTCATGTAAGCAGTTCAATCGATAAAGTTATTTAATACTTTATTGTACTTATGTCCATTAATCGTTATATGCTTGCTTTTAATAGTGAGATTACTGTTAACCCTTTCATGCCTGGTGTGTCTTTTAAGATACATAGGCCTTTTTTTCCTATTTGTACTAGTTTTAACTTTTTTTTCTGCTATATTCTTGTTATTACATATTTGAGACGGTTTGAATTGTAAAAAATTATTTTTTTTTACAATTTATATTGTAGTGTTTTTTTTTTGTTTTTTTTTTTTTGAAGAAAAGAAGCAAAATCCTTGCAAGCGCAGTCAAATGATACCCCGTCATCATCCACGTGTGCCGTCACACCGACTATTTTACGTGGGCCCTCCCCGTCCTTTACCACAGGCACATTTGACTGCGGTTGCCGAGACTCGAACTCACGACCTCAGGCTTTGAGTGCACTACGCGTAGCCTTAACGATCATGGCTATCCGAGGCAGCAGGCTGAAGGTCTCCCAGACCGCCTAATCTAAACCGGTTTCGAATTAGAGGAAGAACGGCATATGTAGCAAAATAATTCAGGCATGAAAGGGTTAATAAAAAGGTTTACTTTATCAGTTTATGTGACAATAAATAGCCCATTAGGACTATACATGTTTACTTTCTCTACTACGTATAGTAAGTAGGGGAAGTATTGTATTCGACCGAAAAATTCGAACTATAAGTTTTGAGGTCCCCTGAATCCATTGCCAGAAAAAGGTCTGAGCGCGCGTGTGTGCGTGTGTGTGTGTGTGTGTGTGTGTGTGTGTGTGTGTGTGTGTGTGTGTGTGTGTGTGTCAGTCTGTGAACAGCCGAACTCAAAACCGAAAAGTCGGTTGAAATCTTTCAAGGATGCGACACGAAGATTTTGAAGAAAATTCCTCCACACTACCCTTTACATGAAACATTTTTATTTTCTCAAAAATGGCTCTAACGGTTTTTATTAAAATGGCATACGTTTAAGATATTTTTATGGCGAATGAAATATACATTTTTAATTTTCTGGCTATAGCCTACGTAGGTAGCCGTGTTTACTCCGGATGGATTTTGCAGAACTGGTAAACCGTAAGAGATAAATCAAATTTTACTATACAAAACATGTAGAGATCGTCAAAACTCACTTTTTCTCAAATGGAAGGTCGCTATTCACCTATTTATCTCTTGGCCGTGCAAAGAGAACGAAATCTCAAAGCTTTAAAATGTGACTCGCTCAAAGCCTACTGTATTCCCATATTCCCCTTGCACCTACAAGAAAATCAGCAATAGGATGATTTGTGCAAAGGCAATTTCGAACTAACACGAAGAAGATAGAGGCATAAGAGTTAGTAAAAATAGTTTGTACAAGAGTAGAGAAAGTCATGTGAATGCAGCAAATCAGATTCTTTTCAGTACTATACTGGAGTTTATTGCCACTTACCTCATCATGAACAGGCCTAAATGACCTAGCTGTCGACGGGCCCTTGAACCTCACTCACTCACTCACTCATCATGAAACGAATGTGCAAATACATAATTTGACCAGAACTATACTTGTCCCTTTATAATTTAGAGATATTTTATGAAATCCTTAAGTTGTCATTTAGATTAATGGTGTACTTACCACAAGGGACGGAAAAAATGCTGGAAATAAATATTTGTACTCTAGCAGAATGCAGAAATACCTTGTAGAGAAGTAAGATTCGTAGGAAAAAGAAAGAATCCTTAATGGCCGGGAAAAAGCACAAAATAAAAAAAAAAAAAAAATTACGCGCACTGCATGATGAGATAACAAAGTGACGGTTATATGATAAGCAAGAGGTGGAAATACAGAGATTGGCAGTTAGCTTGAAAACAACAAGAAATATTACCAGAGCAGAGGGCAGCGGTTTTTTTTTTTTTTTTTTTTTTTTTTTTTTTTTTTTCTGTCAACACAGTAATGCTTTAACGTAATCAAATAAAAGCAGTACAAAAGATGACATCTGACACGTACAACTGCTAGATACATTAATAACACTCATTTTAACACTTTAAAAACTCTGTTACATTCACATGCCACTCTCTACCAACTCCTCTATACACTTCTTACAAAACCGTATTCTCCTATTTGATTCGTGTTAATCGAGATAAATGTTTGCAGAAATGCCTTAATTGCAGATTGCGTTGAAGGAACATGAGAAATACATTAGGCTTAAGTGATGGTCAAATTTATAGCTAAGTAATGGCTTTGAAATTCTTTTCTCTTTCACGGCCACAAGGAAAAACAAAAAAAAAAAAAAAAAAAAAAAAAAAAAAAAAAAAAAAAAAAAAAAAACAAAAAAGAGCGACTTAGCAGTTTTAAAAAATCAATGTGTTGTATTCACATGAATGTTTCTACTCACTCTTCTACAACCTGTTCTTCTGTTTACTTTTTGCAAATTAAAAGTAATTTTTATTACAAATTTACACATTTCCTTGTAGGTATGAGCATACAGTCTTAAAGCTTTGGTCAGATTTCAGAAAGCTTGAAATTTCAACCTCTTTGCATTATTACCAGATAGAATCAAATAGTGGTTTACTACCTGAAAAATATTAATATTTGAATATTCAAACCAAACCAAGCTCATAGCCGTGGCCGCTAGAGTGTATATCTTGGATGCTTCAGCGCGCAAAGGGTCGTGGGTTCGAGTCCCACCTCGGGCGTGGGTGTTATGTATATCTGGAAACATGAATGGGAGAATTAATGTGTGTGTATGTGAATGTAATAGAATACATCATCCGGATGGCTAAGTGGTCCTTCAAGACCAAAGGTCAAAAATAAAAATAAAAAAGTAAACCAATAGCGTGATGGCTAATATGAAACTATATTTTTGGGTTAAATTATGAGCAAATGAGATCTATATTTTTTACACCAATTATACAAAAGTCATTCAGAATAAAGATGACTTCACAAACTCTTCTTAGAATATTCAATATATGGGTTTTATATTTCATGTATCTTAAACTTATGGCACTGTAATCAAAACGAATGTCATTATTTGGAAAGATAGATAGTAACTTAATTTTTCCCCCATGTAACGTGTAGTTTATGGTGAAGGGTTTTGCTTAAAAAAACTTTTATGTCGTTTCCTCGGGATGTGCTGAACTTAAATATCAAGTTTGGTATTCAACCGATTTCTGGTTATTGAGTTATGATGTTCACACCTCCTGGCGATCTGATACGTAGTTAAAATAAAGGGGGGGGGGGGGTGAAAAACATAATACTGTACGCACGGGGTGCGTACCGACTTTTGAAATTAGCAACGATATAAAACTGCGAAGGACGAAGATTCCCCCGGAATTCTTCACAGCCTAACATTCTGTTAAAATGTTTATTTACTCTTGATATTCCTAAAGCTTAAAACATCACGAGTTTAGGAAATTGCATGACAGCATCTTTGTAAGTTTCATTAATGGGTATAAATTTCCTGGCGATAATTTTATTAATTTCCGTTAAGTTTCACAATCCATCAAGCACACTGGCAGGCTTGAGTTTAAATTTCAGATTTTACGCAGAACGCTAAGCGCCTATTCCTTTGTTTATCATTTGCTTATGAGCCATTTGTTTTATAAACAGTTGAACGTTGTATATGACTATTGCGAAGTGTCCGTATCCAGATATCTATCGTCATTAATATACAATGGATAAAAAAACAGCCTCAACTATTGATAGTACGGTAATTCTTATTTATCAGATTTTTCTTACAATTCTTGGTATAAGTATGTAGGAGTAGTTTATTCCAAAGGATCTTACACGTAACACAACGAAAGCTTGCCAACGAGATTGCGCCAAACTTCAGTACTGTTCGGATAAAGTCGGGTTACCTCTCCCACTTTTACGCTTGGTTAAAAAACCACGTCATATAACAATTTAAACTATTTAATTGTTCTTCTACATTTTTACAATGCATTAAATCGTACTAATCTCATTTTGAAGTTAACAACATACATTCTGAATTTAGTTTAAAAATATTTCCAGTACGTAATTCCACAAATAGAAAAATAGCTAGAATAGGCACCCAAGGTTTTAAAAATTCAAATTCAGAAAACAACACTGAACTGTTGGAACAATGCCTCAGAACCTGCCAGATTCATATTATTTTAAATCCTTCAAAACACACAGACAGAAAAAATAAATGATATTAGATTTTATAAACATCAGAGGACATAGATTCGCTTATTTTGGAAATTTTCAACCGTAGAATGCCATTCTGACTCCCCTTAAATTTGTAAAGCACTTGCGAGTCCAGTCAAGTTTGCTCTTCTTAATAATTTAGCTTGAAAATTGTACTGGCTGCTCTCAAGATATGAAGGAAAGTTGCTGAATAAAATATTTCTCTGACTCGGTTACTAACTTCATCTACTTATGTATCACGTGCGTTGATGATTCCCATTTCATTATTTTCCGCCCTTGTGTTTCCTTTTCCTTTTTCTTCTAGAGCTTTATTTTCTAGTTTACTCTATCCACTCAACGTTTCTTGAGGACAGCTTTAATAATGCTAGCTACTTTAAAATGCTCTAGGTTCAGTCGTGTTTTGTTTTGTGCACTTTGCTATGTTACAGTCTGGGTTGGACGAGCAAATTACTTGAACGCATGAACTTTACATGTAAAATATGATTCCTATACAAAGTAAAAAAGTAAGGTTTATTGATTTTCACAGTCTAAATATCAGTTATTTCATTCACTATAAGTTTATTAACGCTCTCACTTAAGAAAAACTATTCAACTTCACTGATTAGTCATTTAGCACTTCACATTTGGAGCTTTGGATTATTTTAAATTAAAATTATTTTGTTGTTTAACGACGCTGTCGATTGCCAGGACCACATCAGCGTCGCCGGTGTGCCGGAATTTCGTCCCGCAGGAGTTCTTTTACATGCCAGTAAATCTACTGTCATGGAGCTGTCGTTTTTAAGCACACTTAAAAACCATCGACCTGGGCCGGGTTTGAACCCGCGACCTTGGGATCAGTAGGCCAGCGTCTAACCAACTGAGCTACCCAGACCGACTTGGAGCTTTGGGTTAATAAGGTAGGAATCATAATATTTACATCAAACTAGTTTACTTAAAGCGCCTTAATCTTTTATTAGTTTAAAATAAAATAACTTGTTATTTTAATTACTGTCTTTCTTTCTTTCTCTCTCTCTGTTCGAAAATATGAAATGGACATTTACTTTGCATTTACGAGAGCTTCCAGTTGCATGTTTAATTGATAATGAAAGGCTGAAATTTTGATAAGGTTTGGAACATGGATTTTCACTGGTGCTTGACAACTTGCAAATCCAGAGATCACAGAACTGTTTCGTTTTGGGCCTATTGCTTTTTACTGTTTAATCAGTGTCAGCCAATTGAATGCTCTGTGACAGGCATCACCTAAGAAATCTCTTTTTACCCCAGGCGGTCAGCTAAGAACTCAGTGAGAAGTGTAGGGCAGAAGGGTTAAGGAGAAAGACGAATTTGTGTTAGCAAGGTGCTGGCGGTGCATGAGTTGCAAGTAGTACCCATTCGGTTGTAAGACAGGAAGTCTACCTAACCCTTTCCCCCGCATCACTTACTTATGAATCTTCAAAGTTCAAAATATCTACCAAAATGTGACACGAGCATTTCAAGAAAATCCTCCAGCCAAAACTACGCTTTACATGGAAACAAATTTCGCTATTTCTTATTCTGCCTCCCTCAAAAAGGCTATAAATTCGCACATTTAATATATAACAAATACAATGCATATTTGTGTTATGGGTAAACCATAAGAAATAGACAAAAACTGTAATGTCTTTAAAAAACAATTTATTTCAAATAACTCTTTTGTGGCATCAGCCATTTTCGAGATATCCGTCATTATTGGTTTAAATTTTTCAAGGCTTTTTTGATTTTTATGCTCTCTATCAGAACACAGTAATGAGTGATACCCTGAATAAAAAAATTAAAGTTGGGAAATGTCCGTGTGTATGTGTGGATAGCGTAACTCAAAAGTTCGGATAAATATCAAATATCAAATTTGGTATTTAAGGTCAGCATCTTCCAAGTATGCACACATGACAGTTAAAAAAAAAAAAAAAAAAAAAAAAAAAAGACATGCCAAACTGGTCTTCATAACTGAAAAAATTTGGTTTCTTTTATTTTCTCAAAAATGGCTTTACCTTTTTGATTACAATGCAACATTGTTGAAAAAAAATTATTTTGTTGTTTAATGGCGCTGTCAATTGCCAGGATCACATCAGCGTCGCCGGTGTGCCGGGATTTTGTCCCGCAGGAGTTCTTTTACATGCCAATAAATCTACTGACATGGAGCTGTCGTTTTTAAGCACACTTAAAAACCATCGGCCTGGGCCGGGTTTGAACCCGCGACCTTGGGATCAGGAGACCAGCGTCTAACCAACTGAGCCACCCAGACCGACGCAACATTGTTGAGTTATTTACATTGCAAATAGATGCATATCTTGGATTTTTTGGGAGTAGCTTATGAAGACCTCTTCAATACCAATGACTTGTATAACTGGTAAATCGAGAGAGAGAGAGAGAGAGAGAGAGAGAGAGAGACGAGAGAGAAATCTTACTACACATAAGATGTACCTAATTTGCCCCGAATACATTTTTTGTGGAATAAATAATTTCCAAGATACCCCTCTTGGTTTGAATTTTCAAATGGGACGTGTTCTTCGGATTTTTTTCTCATGGTCACACAAAGATTGTGGAATTTGAACAAAATCATCGCATAAGATGTTCTTTAAAGATGTGACGATCGCTTCACCAAACATATTCTGTCACAGAAGGTGTAATTAATGTGAACAGTTTTATATCATTATTTTGCTTCAAAGTGCTGCCACTTTGAGAGAGTGTGGACTTTTTTTAAGACCAGCATATAACGACGCGTTTTCAAACATTTGACCATAGTGTCTCCTGTATCCTCTCTGTAAGCAATTCACGACTGTTTGATCAATATCCATTACATTATATTAAATATTCATCAGTTTTACAATTACTATTTTATATGATGGAAACTATTTTCTTTTATTTCATTTGTATCTGTGTATTCTTCTTCTTTAGGACTAATGCTTTCCTTGTTATGAATCTTTTTTAATTGTTTTCTGCAAGTTTACTATTTCTTATTAATATTTTTATTTTTAACGCCTTATTTCACTTTAAACTTAATATATCCCTTTATAATGTAACTGTATCTTTATTATTTTTGATTATCTGAAACAAACTTTCTCCAAGTTTTATCCCATACACATAGGTTGATTTTTTAATGTTTACATTTCTTCTTTCTTCTGAAACACCTTTTGATATTTTCGATGCAGAAATATATTAATTCCAAGTACTTTTCTCTTGCAAAATAATAGTAACCTCACCTTACGTCATTTTGTCAGCTTTTCCGATAGTCCTGTGAATGTAACAAAGTTTTTTTATTCAAGTCTTGATGTCATGGAAGCAGGCCGAAAGTTTTAGGCCAAGCTTACGCAGGAATAGTTTACAGATGGTATCTAAAAATAAACGATAACGGATGGAGAAAGTGATGTGAACGTAATGTCTGTATTTACTGGTGGTTAGGTATGGGCATGTCAAGTTTATTGGGGTAAAACACGTAATCCCTCATGTGTTATCTAACCGCAGCGGTGGCAGACAAATCTATCACAGCAACACGTTGAGATGTCATTTTTACCGTGAGAAAATGCTGGCGCTATGTATATACCGGACATGACGTGGCAACATCTGGCGAATGACCTTGACCCAGTGAGTCTCCCCCGGCCCCACGCTCACCCTCCCACGGAAACACGTGGCGGGTGAACATCCCTCCAGTCAGTCAGTCACGCCTCTCCCTGGAATGCGGACACAGCGCCATCGCTTTACTTTCTACGGAAACGGTACATCTCTGTTAGAACAAACGAACATCAATCAACATAATTAACTGCATGCAAATGATGCAATATATACCTCGATGTCCACAAATTTTAGTCTGAATCTCTCCAACGGGAAACCACTGTCGGTCGACCTTTCTCACTGCGTTCTCTGGATTTAATACAACAAATAGGGAATAAAACGCGTCTTATGCGCCTAAACACGGATTTTAAATAAAAGAAAACTGTAACAGACAATTTTTAAACCCACGAAAATATGTGCTAGTATTCAAAAATGAAATCCTAGCTTCTGTCCGGGAATAAGTTTACTTTCTTTCTTCAGAACTAAAAACACTGTGACCAAAATACAACCCAATTTTTCGGAACTTGGGGGTTATTTTGGTAAGCAAATTATAACAGGTGCTATGTTAGAGAAAAAAAATTAAATTACTGCTTATGAATCTAGTGGCACTCATGAACTAGAATTTCAATTTTATTATAATCAATTTTCTTTTACTGTAGATATTTACAGTAACACTTTTTGTTATATTAGAGAAATTCAATTTTTATATCTTACAGTTGACATAATTTTATTTAATTAGAGCTTCAAATCTTATATAATTTTATCTTCATTTTTCATTTCATATAGACTTCAAATGGACTTAATGTTAACTTCTGGCGTTCTGCTGTATTTGTATTCTCTTTTCTGACACAGGGCTGGGCAACTGGTGCCCAGAGAGAGAGAGAGAGAGAGAGAGAGAGAGAGAGAGAGAGAGCAGATTGCTCACGACCTTGTCTGATAGCTGTATGTTTAGCAGGTAAAAAAGATTAAGGTCGCTCGAGGTAACGTGCGAGTCGCCCAGGCCTATTATGGCACGTGAATATTAGAGGTGGTGGAAGATACGAGCATATACTACCTTAGTATTTACTTATGCGGATAGGAAACAGCTTTAGGAAGGTATGCACTGTCTGTCATGGAACAATGGCTATTATAGCCGCAAAGCAGCAGTACATAAATAAATAAACAAACAAACAAATACGTACATAAAATTAAGTCTAAAATATTGGACCGGCTGTTCTTGTAAGATGGCTGTGCACGTCTCTTGAAACTATTAAAAGAATCTTCTGCAATATGCTAACATATCTATTGCTCTTATTGGGCCATGTTATTAAAACTGACACAAAATTTAATGAGTAGGCGTAGGCTTTCACAAAATTTAATGGCGGGTGGCAGGAGAAGCTGGTGAACACAAAATCCAATCAGAGACTTGTCGCGCTTTGCTGAGTTGTGTAGTTAAACACAATGTGAAATCACGCTGTAAAGCCGGTGATATAAATATTTGCACCTAGAAAATTTCTTTGAACAGGAAAGAGAATAGACGTGGGCACCTATAGCCGCCATTAAGTTTTGTGTCCGCCATATTTTGTAGTAACTATTTAGCCAACTGCACAATGGGTTAAAAGTCGCTTTCGCTGCGTTTTGCGTCCAATACAAAGCCTGTTGAGAAAGTCTTCTTTTCCAGTTTTCGGAGATTGACTTTATGAAACGAGCGTAGCGAGTCTCATAATATTCATACGAGCGTCTTAATTGCCATTAGAACTCAAGTTTCATACGAATATTAATGCTCGACCATGTGTCTCAAGTTTAAAGCATTTATAAAATGTTTTAATATTCTATGCTGCATATTATTGTCACTGTTGTCCGACATTTTAACTATTTGTTACTCGATTTGGTTGTACATACGAGTATCGATAGTAGCACCTTCAACTTTTATCTTGGCCTTGGAACAATGATACAGAGAGTATATATGCTACAACCTTTAAAAAAGTAGGCCTTTAAAAACGAGAAAAGTTTAATTTATTACAATATTAACACTAATTGTTAAATGAACAAAAGTAGCTTTATTCCGTATACACTTTCCGCAGCGTGGTAATGTGCGCAGACGCCGAAGTATTGATCGCTACATGCGGGTCTTTTGATTGGCGGCTAGCAGTGTCGCGATGTACAGGTGCACCTTTGATTGGTGCACAGCAGTGTGATTATGAAGAGGTGGATATAATGAGGTCAATTACAGTGGCGTATAAACACTACATTATGTCACGGTCTAGCATAAAATTTATTAATGCTCTGACAGGCAACAATTAAAAAATTAAGCCATGCTTCCCAATTCCTTGATTAATAATCATATAAAATGAGTTATTAATATATAAATCATAATATTAATTTTAAACTATTACACAAAAAGAACTTCAATCACTTATTAGTTTGAAATAAAACCACTCTTATTCTTTGCAGCAAATTACTGCATTTTACTGATTTGTTTCTAATAACAAATACTATTTCTTCTTACATAAATCATTGCCATTAGAATTTAGTCCCTGTGCAGCTTACGTAAGCTTTGACACAAAATGCAGCAGCACGTGGGGGATCTGTTTATTTAATGTATTACATTTCTCGTAAATAGTAAAAACTCTCTTCATGTAAGACTTGACACAAGAATGTCGGAAAGAGAAAAAGTCTGGATCATACATTGTACTTAGACACATAAAAATTGGTTATCTTAAGGAAGATACCAGCCGTGAAGAAATCCTTCCAATTCTTTGCTCCTCGAGTAGCCACAAAAGGAAGGAAACCACAGAGATCAACAGAGCAACGAACCAACGACCGGAGAAATCTCCTCAGCCATCACCGAACTATCATCCCAGTTTCTAGGGGACCAAAAAACTTCAAAAATAGCGTGGGTTTCTGAAGAAGAGAAAGTCCTTGGATCAACATTTCAATCAGTGCAATTTAACTATGTCTTCATGACTCAATTTAGTTTACAGTTTCATTGCATAAAGGTAATTTCTCATTACGCTTCCTTACATCACAGTTCCTAAGGCAAAATTTTAGCTGATACAGCATTTCAATGCTACCAGTAATTAGAATTCTACCTAATTAGACTCTGCTTCTTGGATGTAAAATATGAACTGCACAAACTATAAGTTGTTATACGATTCTGCGTATTTGACATTACGCTAATTACACGATGTCATATTCTACTGTAATGTAGATAACTGTTGCTGGTTCATTGTATAAAATATTCATACAGATTTTCCTACTACAGTGGAATTGGAATAATTCGAACGTATATAATTCGAAGGTTGGTTCCTTGAATTTTGTAGTAAATCACATGTAATTCGAATTTTATTTTCCTTAATTCAAAGTTTTTGTTCAGCAATAGCAGTTCTAAACGCGAAAATGTAATATATACCTATTCGTCCACGTGTTTCTGCACATGGTGTCATCGCTCTGGGATTGTTTGTTTCGTTGGAATGCTGTTTGGGGGCTGGAATTGCTTTCCGCTGCCGGCCTTGAGCTTTTTATACCTGCTCCCACATCCCCTTGTTTAAAACAAGTGTGCCTTTAGTTGCCTGAATGGGCGAGTGAGTGGATGGGCGAGTCAGTGTGCGAGTGTATAAGGTTTAAAGGCCCGTCGACAGTCATTAGCGCCTTATTGAGCCTCCTACTGTTGAGTGTGTTGCAAATCAATGCCATATGTCTTTTAATAAAACGTGTGCCCAGTATAAGAGCAACTTTTGCGGAAAATGTCGCCGTCATTGAAGTTGAAAAGGGTTTGCAGAAAAAAAATCTGTAATCGTGACATAATACAGGATACCACCGAACACTTGTCAACTGAACTAAAAAAAAAAGGAGAAAATGTTAAGCAGTGGCTCAAGTGAAAATGGAAACAGTCGAAAAAGAGGGAGAACCAGAAAATACTGATGTTATACGTAGCTGTAGTATTGCTAAAATGTCAATTTTAGACTTAACTTTAGTAATTCGAATTTTTGGATATTCCGAATTTTTGTCTTGTCCCTTCAGCTTCGATTATCCCAGTTCCACTAAATCACACGAAACATCTGCATTCATTTTATGAAAACCATGTATACATACCGACAGTGATGAAAGAAAAGCTATTGTACCATACTACTCTAAAAACAGGGGCCCAAGACCACCTAGACAAACACAGGAAAATCTGAACAACGTTCTAATATGCTTAAGAACAAACTTGCACGTTTCCTTGCACATATTGCTGATCTTGAATATGCCGGGAATGAGACATAGCCATCTCAAGGCTGTAAACAATGTCTACTGATAGGCGTGAAAACTACAATCTCCGATTTGTGCCGCAGGGCCTTGCTATAAATGATTATCTACAGATGAACAGATTTATTCTCTTGACAACCACTGGCGAGAGGTTATCGGAAAGGTGGGGTTTGTTGTTCCCAGAATTGTTTAAAGTCCGTTGATTACATATCGGACTTTGAAATCCAATGGAAAAGAACAGGTTACTTACTCTAACGCGCCACAATGAAACTGTTGCGGCTATATTTAGCAGTGCTTTTGGTCCTATGAGAAACAGCCTATGATGATATACAGATTTTCCCTCTTGTATTCCAATATAACTAATTAAACCCCGGCGCTACAGCCCACGATGGGCCAAGGCCTACCGCCCAGCCGCTGCCTCCCCCACCTCTGCCCACTACAGGCGTCACTGGTGAGGTGCAGTACTGGAGGGTGGGACGTGGTCAGCGCCCCGAGCCCTCCCGGCCAGTTATGCGGTCTTCTAGACCTGGGGCCGCTACTTCTCCATCAAGTAGCTCCTCAATTGGTCCCCCCAGGACCTAACGAGGCTGAGTGCACCCCGTGCCAGACCTCCCAGAGGGGATAAAATCCCCTCCGCGCCAGAGGCAAGCGCGCTACCAACTGCGCTACGGAGGTGGTCATTCTAATATAGCAGCTAAGAGTATATAGATTGGCTACAGTCATGGGCGTGGCAAGAGCCTATTTTATTGAGAACCAACTGCGTGTTCAGTTTACCCCAGAAACTTCGCCCCAGTGATGCCATTGAAGAACTCAACACTTTAAGGGTACTATATTCTCCATTATTTATACTGTTCTCCTACTTCATTTCAGATTTGTAAATAGTTACAGTATTACGGTCTGTAAAGCTAGCGTGTAAGATGTTTTCCAACAACAAATACGACTAATTCGAACTAAATACCCAGAAATATAGTCTTAATATTTATTTACAGTACTCACAAGGTTGAAGTATTGCTAATTTTACCAATGGCACCTAGACTCACCTGAAACAGAAAAAAAGAAATAAGCATTAAATTGCAGTCATATGCGGAATAAAGTTAATGTTTAATATCAATAAAAAATACTTTCTTTCACTGAAAATGCTTATGCACAGGAGAACTGATCTTTAGGAAATAGTCTAATCTTTAGTAGTAGACTTGTAGTGTCACTTTTATTGTCACGTGTTCACAATCAGTCGCGCGAGGCAGCCTGACCTTGAGCGCCTCTGATACGCGCCGCGCCTGGTATGTGGCGTGAGGTAGCTTGCCCCCGACCATCCTTTGTTGTGCGTCGCAGTCGGTGTTACAAAATATTGCGTATATTTATCTTTCATTCATTTAATTAATAATTTGTTTCTTCCCATCAATAATTACGGTATCAATAACAACAATAATAATCTACTTATAATTTGTTGTTCCTTCCAAACTCAAAATTAACGCATGATTATGAATCATGCTGAGAACACCAGAGCTCAGCACAAAGGTTACAAAACAATGTGATACAAATAACCATAGGCCTTATGTACATAGCAAAAGACTCCAGATCAAAGAGTTTGCAGCAAATCTGAGTGAAAGGCGATCGTGCTTGTGGTATCAGTTTTTACGACAAACATTCGGGAAGCATTAGCGCCTTCTTTGTGGTAATTAGAATCAGCCTTTATAATCCGTGTTAAACTGTGTATTTACATCATATAAAAGAAAACGAGTTTAAAACTAAAAATCTGATGTGTTGCACTCACATGACTTTCTCTACTCTTGTACTAACCATTCTAACAAACTCTTATTCCTAGTTAGTTAAGATAAACATTCGTACAAATTATCTTACTGCTTGTCCTTGTAGGTGCAAGGGAGATATTAGAATACAGAAGGCTTTGTGCGACAGTCAAATCTTTTTGACCTTTGAGATTCCGTTCTCTTTGCACGATTAACATATAAACAAATGAACAACGTTGCTGCATTTCGCTAAAGTTCTGTTTTCCGAAACTCACACACATAACAAGGAATATCTCCGAAATGGTTCACCCTACAAGAAAATTTATTGAGACATAAATTGTGTATTTTAGCAAGATCTACATTTTTTGTATAGTATAATTTGGTCTATCTCTAACGGTCTACCAGTTATGCAAAAGTCGTCCAGAGTAAATACGACTACAGGGGCTATAGCCAGAAAATTCAAGATATACATTTCATTTGTCATCAAAATATCTCAAACATATGACATTTTAATCAAAATCGTTAGAGCCATTTTCAAGAAAATCAAAATTTTCGAAAAATGTTCCATGTAAAGGATAGTTTAGGGTGGGGCTATTTTCTTCAAAATCTTCGTGTCGCATCCTTGAAAGACACTAAACTTAAATACCAACTTTGGTTTTTAACCGACTTTTCGTTTTTGAGTTATGCTGTCCACAGACTGACAGACACACACACACACGGACCTTTTTCTAAAAATGCTTTTTTTGGATTCACGGGGCCTCAAAACATGTATTTCCGGTGAAATCTCGACATCGAATTTTTGGGTGGAATACAATACTTCCCCTACTTACCGGTAGAGAAAGTAAAAATGCAGAATATTGATGATAAAGAAGTTATTCGTTCTTACGATTGAATGTTAGATATTTCTGCGTCTTCAGGTTTTCATTAAGTGCTGCACTTTCTACGTTAATACCTTGCCAACTTCGTGAAGATATTTCTGCTGGATGCTGTATACAACGTTCTAGCGGAAGATATACAACATACATTTATACGACACTATGAAGCAGAGGAATAAATTGGTGGAAAAGTTAGCATTCTTTGAGCCAATAAGCCCACAATGTTTAACTAGGGCAGGCATGCAGAATTGTAACACAATTGTGCTCTATGCCAGAAGCCAGGTTGTATAACCTACTCTCTGCGAGAATGTCACGGTAAGAGAGGTAGGTCACACGCGACATTCGCTTGTTTACTTCGATAAAGACATCGTGAACTGCGGAAGGTGAGTTTATGACTTCCTCTCTCCTTACCCTTGACCTGAGCATTATGTATAACAGTTTAGTATTCTACTAAAATCTTCAGCCTTCCTGCAAGTTTTAAAGTCTTACTGTAACAATGCGTTACACGTGAAAACGATTTTATATGCGAACTACCAGATTTTAATTTCTGAATCGTGAGTTAATTTACAGCGTTTTACCAACCGTCAAATGTTTTAAAATTGTACACTTTGATAATAACTGCAGAAAGGACGAATAATTGTATTTCAAAGTAAATAACCCTTACGTGCCATTTTTTTTATAGATTTAACAAATAAAACACGGGACAAGTAAATTGTTTCAACTATTTAGACTAATATTAATATTTATGTAATCAAATGAATATGATATCAGTAAAAAGACAAAGTACTAACTGCCCCATCTCTCTTGTAGAAATGTGAATGCGCGACTTCCACAGACATCCAACAAATAGTTTCCGCAGAGATGAAATTTGTTACGAAAGTGACAGGCTATTAGAGAATGGATAAAAGGATATACGAAGACTTTAGAAAGAGTTAAAGATATTCAGACTAAATGAGAAAATAAAAAGAATATTGAAAGATGTATTATGAACACGCTTTAAGAATGGAAGACCCACTGCCAAAAATGTTACACATCTATACAAACCTATAAACAAGAGACTATGAAGAAATGGATCGATTAATTCAACATATTTTTGAAGTCGGAACATGCCAAAAGATCTAAACTCTGCTGCAGATGTTGAAGTTGCTGACAATAAAAATATATCTAATTTCCAACGATTATAGGACAATTGAAAAATAAAACTACTAAACATACCTAATTGAAGTTGTATAATGTTATGGCAGTTCCTGCATTGTTGTATGGTAGTGAGATTTGGGCATTAACAAAGACATACCTCAACACTACGAGCAGCAGAAATTCTTTTCTAAGACCAGTAGACACTTGAAATAAGACAAGAAAGACGTATTTTTAAATGGAACGAACGTATAAGAACATAAATACAGAATAACATGTGTTGTACTCGCATGTCTTTCTCTACTCAGTCTTCCACGCGTTATTCTTACCATACCTTACTATTGTATTTACTTTTTGTTAATCCAAGTTAACTTTTAACTTCACATTTGCACATTTCGTGACCATTACAGAACGTGTCGCTATATGATGTCTTTGAAATAATTCCCTGCTCTTTGCATGACATCAAGCAAAAAGAAAGAATAAAGAAAAAAATGACTTCCCGCTGAGAAAAAGTATTTGAACATTCAAACCAATAACAAGAAATATTTTGGAAATAGTTAATGCGTCCAAAAAAGCGTATATGACATAAATTGTGTACTTTAATGAGATCTGCATTATTTATATGGTGAGATATTGTTTTATTTTTAACAGTTTATCAATTACATGTAAGTCATTCGGATTTCAGGGACTATTCCCCAGAAAATTCAAGATATAAATTTCAGTTGTCATGAAAATATCATATACAATCATAATCTAAAGGCATTTTTAAGAAAATAAAAATTGCTGGAATTTGTTTTATGGAAAGGGTAATTTGGGATTGGGGGGGGGGGGGATTTTTCCTGAAAATATTCCTGTCGCACGCGTTCACGCACGGAAGCACATTTTTCTAAAATGCTTTGGGGAGGATTCAAGTCTCAAGGCTCGAAATACTTATTTCCAGTGTAACTCTGTATCGAATTCTTGGGTGGAATACAATACTTCCTCTGCATACTATAGGTAAGCAGTAGAGAAAATAAAAATAGAATGTACATGACACAGGACTGCCTCTGTGGTGTGGACGATTTCCGGCTGAAGGGTGGGAATTTCTGTTTAGTCGGATTATTCCCTATCCTCCACAGTGTCTTCAAGTATGACAGTGTGAATATGTGTGTTACCAAATCCAAAAATCTGACTGTTGCACTCATATGACTTTCTCTATTCTTGTACTAACCATTCTTATTCCTTATTCATGTTCATCTTCACTCCAAGAATTAGGCAATGCTGCCTGTTCCGGCTTCAAAACATGCCTGACCATCGTTTCTTTGGTCTTCCTGGATGTCCTTTCCCAATAGTCCTATAGTTTAACACTTTCCTTGGGATCCTTTCTCTAGGCATTCTGTTAATGTGCTCTCTCCATTCATTCCTGTAACTGAACATTTTTCCTGCCAAAGGATTTATTTCTAATTCTTTCCTTATTTTTTCATTTGGATTTTTATCCAAAAGTGTGCATCCTTTTACTGTTCTTAAAAATCTCATTCCGGCAGCCTGTATCTTGTTTGTGTCAGCTTTTGTTAACGTCCGTGTTTCAGATCCATAAACAAAAGTAGGCACGGTTTCATTTGTTTCTTTTCTGGTTTTTGTTTTAAGGCTTCTATCTATTGTACTGCATATTTATTGGAACATCCTTATTATAACTCTTATTCCTCTGTATTCTTCATGTTAGTTGAGATAAACATTTGCAGAAATTATCTTATTGATAATTTCCTTGTAGGTACAAAGGGACTATGGGAACACAGTAAGTTAGAGCGATAGTCAAATCTTTTAAAGCTTTGAAATTCCGTTCTCTTTGCACGGCCAAGAGATAAAAAAGTGAATAACGATCTTCCATTTGAGAAAAGTTCAACATTGCAAAACTCACACAAATAACAAGGAATATCTCTGAATTCATTCCACAAAGAATGCATTTTTACATAACTGGTGTATTTTAACGAGATCTACATTTTTGTACAGTAATATTTTATCTATCTTATGCTTTACCAGTTACGAAAAATTCATCAAGAGTAAACAGGACTATAAGGGCTATAGCCAGAAAGTTCAAAATATACATTTCATTTGACATAAAAATATCTTAAGCATATGGCGTTCTAGATAATAAAACTCCTAAGAGTCATTTTTGAGAAAATCAAAATTTTCAAAAAGTTGTCCATGTAGGTACTGGTAAAGGGTAGTTTAGGGTGCAAAAATTTTCTTCAAAATCTTCGTGTCACATCCTTGAAAGATATTACACTTAAAATACTCTCTTTATTTATGACAGACTTTTCGTTTTTGAGTTATGCTGTTCAGAGACAGACACACACGGACCTTTTTCTAAAAATGACATTTTTGGATTCGGAGGGACTCAGAACATATATTTCCGGTGATATCTCGATATCGAAGTTTTGGTTCGAATACAATACTTCCTCTACTTACTATACGCAGTAGAGAAAGCTTAAAAAAACAACAACGAAACGCTTGTACGTCATTGCCAGCGAGCAATTGTTTTAGTCTGTTGATTTGACCCAACATGTTAAAGACCCCTCAAAATAAAATAAATAAATAAATAAATAAAAAGCTTTAAACTATAAACCGAGGGACACAGACCAACGGATGAAGCGAACCCACCAATGAAAACATACTGCAGGCCGAAACAGTCTATAGCCCACACCTTGTAACAGGAAAAAGTAGTAGTTGCATACCCCAAATGACAGTATACGTCAAAAAAAGGTCCATAAAACTCTTTGTTTGACCGGTTTGCCAAATAAAAAAGAACCGGTTCTAATCAGAAGCAGCAGGGATGCTGAAAACTGTTTCTACCTCTTGGAGTTTGGAAGTAAACATTCCCGATGGAATGTAGCTGCACTATAAATTCACTTTAATTTCGCCTTGAAAACATACCTTCGAGTTTGCATTCCCTCGCGAGTGTCGCCCAGCAAATTCAAGGCCATCCTTAATCAAGAAAGCTAATTTTAAAACCAAAATGGTATTCCCCACTACTTCCAACGCGTCTCGCTGTATGAAACACTTCTTAAACACCATGTATTGTACACAAACATCACATCCGACTGTTGTTTGTTACAAAAAGGTTAATTACTCCACTCACCTTTAATTTCCCTTCACACAGACGTGTTTTCTGAAAACTCCATTAATCAAACCCTTCTTATACTGTATCTACAATGAACGTAATAATACAAATTATTCACTAGCAAGGGTTGGATGCGTGATGTTTAATTAGTAAAGACAGTTGGTCGATATGCTGGGGGTGAGAAAAGGGAAGAGGGTAAAAACATATTGCTTCCAACGTATTGCTGACTGCCCCATAGGGTGGCCTCGTATGGATGGTTAGGGAAATTAGGCTGGGAAAAACGCAATGCGTTCAAACAGAATTGGCTGGAAGATGGTATTATATATGAAAAGATAATTTAGAACCCCCATATGTAACGGTGTGTCTCGAACACTCGTTGCACTCAATATATTTTAAGCGCTAAATGATAAGCACCAGTTATTCTATAACGGCCATAACGAAAAGTATAGAGGAATGTTTTAGGCGTGGCGAATGGAGGAAAGTTACAGTGTTTTATGGTCCAGTTCACTTTTGTATAGCAGTACCCATCCCTTAACGGCTATATTTTAAGGTCCTTTCAATGTGAAAGGATCTGCGGCTGTCAAGTCGCCTAAGCACTATTGTGCATTCAGTGTCTAAAAGACAGTGGGATCAGAAAGGCCGTTAAGCCATGAAGTTTATTATATTTACAAGACCATAAGGGTGTATCTTCCCGATTTCCTTGCAGTCAACATCGTGGGAATGCGTGTTTAAATACAGCGCTTGCTTGCATTATCAGCAGTCTCTTGTTTATGAAACTGAGACGTTACCCCTACCATCAAGTTGCATAATGTCATTCGCGCAGATCCTAGCAAGGTCATTCGCCACGTCTAGAAAATAGCTGTGTAAAGGCTGGTTTACTATACAGAACAGCAACGGGAAGCAACAGCCCGGCAACGTCAATAAGACACACCATCGTTTAGCTTATCGATAGAAAACAGAGGTCGATATTGTGCATTGGGAATTCATTGGTTTTTAACAGACAATGTCATTTTACCAGCTTGCACTAGAGAGCTCTAGCGGCTATTTCATGAACGGGTGTCTTAAATAATTTTTACACCGAAAACTCTAATACGCACAATATTAATCTAACATGCCGTGCTCGGTAACGGGAACAGAAAGTTAAAACTTGATCAAGTCTTTTTTCCCGCTCCCGTGGCCAGGGAAAGCTTCCCGTCGGTTGTGATCACTCCCATTTTAATACATGTATTTCATCTTTCTCGCTCTGGTTATCGTTACCGCTACCAGTGGTTGTGATCCAAAGTAAGGGAACACAATCTATTGGAATTCATAAAAGTCAAATGAGATTCATTTCTCCCATTATGGTGCTTCCTAGTTAGATTTGGTAACATTGTGTTTGTTCATTTAACATCAACATCAGCAGCATAGGAAATATATGATCATTTTGGTGTTAATTGTAGCGGTAGAGGCATTATCTTGCAGAAAGTCAACTGTTGAGTTTGAAACAAATATGCCTTGTTTGGGTAGTGGCCATGGTTCTCCATATTTAGGATACAATAGTGGTCAGATTTACTTTACTTTACTTGGAGGTTAATTTTTATCTTCCTACGTATGTACAGTAAGTAGAGGAAATTTTGCATTACATACCAAGATTTCAACGGAAATACACGTTTTGAGACTCCCTCAATAGAAAAAGCATTTAACAAAAAGACGCGCGCGCGCGCGCGCGCGCGTGTGTGTGTGTCTGTGTGTGTGTGTTTTTGAACAGCATAGCTCAAATACAAAAAGTCGTTAAAAACCCTTGATCTTGCAAGGATGCGATACGAAATTTAAAAAAAATCCGTCCCAAACTACCCTTTACACGGACATTTTTCGTTATTTTTATGCTCTCAAAAAGAGGCTTTAGGCGGCGCCGTGGCCAAGTGGTTAGACCGTTCGTCTATTACCAAGTCGGCAAGGATTCGATCACGGGACCCGCATGTGGGATTCGTGGTGGACGAAGTGACATCTGGGTGGGTTTTCTTCGGGTTCTCCGGTTTCCCCCGTCACTCATTCCACCAAGTGCTCCCTTTCTCTTCATCCATTTCGCATATCATCCTCTTCCTCACTCTCATACTGGACTGAACACCCGCTTCCAGGTCCATAGGTTCATCTGCTCCCCAACATCCATCTGAACCTAGGCACATTCTTGCAAGTCCTCCATGAGGGGAAAGTAATCACATAAAGAAGTAAAAGAGGCTTTAACGATTTTGATTAAAATAACAAATGTTTAAGGTATTTTCATAACGAATAAATTGTATGTCTTGAATTATCTCTGTATAGCCTGGAACTCCCATTCATTCTGAATGGGTTTTCTAATTGTTAAACTTTAAGACAATCTAACTACACAAATAATATAGATCTCGTTAATGCATCTAATAAAAATGTCAAATAGTTTTTTATGGCTTTAAATATTTTGGTTAGAAATGCCATATTTGATTTTAAGTGGGAAGTCGCTAATCATTTTTTTCTCGGGTCATGCAGAGAGAATGGAATTTCCAGGTTATCACATATTCCTCTTTTTAAAAGTCTTACTATCGCCATGACTTCTATTCTTTTTATAGCTCTAAGGAAATATGGAAAAGTGCAATTAAAGTTTTTCTCGATTAAGAAGACAGGCTCTGATGACCTTGTTGTCGATGGACCCTTAAAACTCACTCACTCAGTCATTCTCTCTCACTCGACTAAGTAGTTAAAAGAATAAGCTTTTATAGCAATAGTTTTAGAAGACTGAGTAGAGAAAGTCGTACGAATAATGTAGATTCAACGTGTAAATCTTATTTCTGAAAGCATTGTGTACTTTGCCGATTTTACTTTACTGGTAAGTAGGGGAAATATTGTACTCCACCCAAAAATTCGATGTCGAGATTTCACCGGAAATATACGTTTGAGACCCCCTGAATAAAAAAAAAAAAAAAAAAAAAAAAAAAAAAAAAAAAAAAAAAAAAAAAAAAAGCATTTTTAGATAAAGGTCCGTGTGTGTTGCTGTGTGTCTGTGGACAGCATAACTCAAAAACGAAAAGTCGGTTAAAAACCAAAGTTGGTATTTAAGTTTAATGTCTTTCAAGGATGCGACACGAAGGTTTTGAAGAAAATAGTCCCATCCTAAACTACCCTTTAGATGGAAAATTTTTCTTTTCTTAAAAATGGCTTTTGATTAAAATGTCATATGTTTGAGATATTTTTATGACAAATGAAATGTATATCTTGAATTTTCTGGCTATAGCCCCTGTAGTCGTATTTACTCTGGACGACTTTCGCATAACTGGTAAACCGTTAGAGATAGACCAAATCATAATATACAAAAAATGTAGATCTTGCTAAAATACACAATTTATGTCTCAATAAATTTTTTTGTAGGGTGAACCATTTCGGAGATATTCCTTGTTATGTGTGTGAGTTTCGGAAAACATAACTTTGGTGAAATGCATCATCGATGTTCATTTTTTTATGTTAAGTGTGCAAAGACAACAGAATCTCAAACATTTGACTATCGCACAAAGCCTACTGGATTCTAACATTCCCCTTGCACCTACAAGGAAATAAGTAATAAGTTGGACAAATGTTTATCTTAACTAACACGAAGAAGATATAGGAATAAGAGTTTGTAAGAATGGTTAGTACAAGAGTAGAGAAAGTCATGTGAGTGCAACACATCAGATTCTTTTAAATTGACATTAAGCCGCTTTAAGCGGTTTCTGTGTGGCAAGTCAAGTCAATCTATAACCCACTCCTAATCCTTAGCCAGGCATAATACAAATACCATGACCATACATCTCCAGGTAACAGCTGCCCATGGTCGGCCTTGGTTTTACTTTTCATTACAAAAAAACAACGCAAATAAAACAAAACAGGGGAAGGGGAACAAGACGGAAGGGAAGCTCAGTCGGTAATAAAAAGAGGAGGAAGAGAAGAAGCATGTGGCCTCGTTTTCTCCCTTAAAAACACCTGCCTGACCTTGGGGGAGATGGTCGGTTGTATTTTCTGTTTAATAAAAATAAAAACTGGGAGGTACAAAGCGACTCCCTCTCGTTACGTCCTCCAGCTGTCACTCCCACCTGTGCGCGCGCAGTATAAAATCAGCCGATGCTCAGTGGACCAGTGCGCAAGCGCATGGCCATAACCTTGCCAGCTATAATACATAGCAGGTATTGGATGGTGGTGACAATTAGTACAGAGAGGAGAATAAAGGAGAAATGTGAAAGAAACAAAAGTGACATTTTTTTATAAAATCAAGTTACTCAAATTAAAAAGATGACAACGATCTATACAGGAGGATCGTCTTTGCAAATCTTGTAGCAGATTGCCCCTGTGATCGAATGGTCAGCGTTCTGGTTTCTCAAACCAGAGGTTCCGGGTTCCATTTCCGGCTGTGGCGGGTAATTCTTTTCCCCAACCAGAACTATTAGCTATCATTCGCAGAGTTCGGAATTATTATAGTGAGTTTAACAATAAAAATAAATAAAACAAACGTTAAGGAACCTAGTATAAACAACATCGGTCACTTCTATGGTGTGCGGATAGTAAGAAGACCCAATTACCCAATTAAGGCTTAAAAGAAGAATATGGGGTGACTTAAGCTCTATGACCTTCGGGCTCATTTGAACATCATTTCACCCATTCATTTATTCATCGTCACCTAGAAGACTAAATGACGTCTTAAGAACTTAATTATTTCTGGAGTCAAACTCCCCGATTTTACCATAAAAGTTAAAGGGGGTATACAAATGAAACAATAAATAAAATCTTGTAGCACATAACAGTGAAAATGTAATTTTTTCTTAGTTAAAGTTTGCTCCTAAGGGGAATTTAACAGGTTTCCGTGATTTCCACTTTGGAAATCCTCTTACAAGACTGTCTCATCTAAATACCCGTTATACAGAAGCAAAAGAAAACACAATTAAATGTTGCTGACTGATTATGGCAGAAAACAGGAAACTACGCCTGTAAAATTCTTCAAATAATGCACAAGCAAAACGGAATGCAAGTATATTACTGGCTGAGGAATGGCATTCTCTTCACAGAAGAATATAAACAGACCTTGAAAAGAAATATCAGAGAACCCAGATTACCTTTGGGAAAGAACGGACAGATTCTGCAAACGCTGTCCATGTCAAAATACGGTGATATTCTCTTATATGGTTGGAGAAAATTCGCCAAAAGCACTCTATAAAGCTGGTTAAGCTTGGGGCACATACATAGGCAAATTGGGCGGCCTATTGATGATATAAGTCTATGGAAATAAGTATCACGTTTATACATGGCTCTACTGTAAGCCAAACTCTCAACCAACCCCACTCATTGTCTCGCTTTCATCTCGTCATCGCTGTTTCTGATACAATTACACCTCCACAACTCTGGTTTCGTCACATGCCAATCTGCCAGAATCCGTGCTTCAGTTTCATCAGCCAAGCTACTGAATGATGAGTCATAATCGACCGCAGCATATCTGAGCATAACTTAAGCATAACTTTCGATTAAAGGCATGTAACGTACAGTCGTCCTTAACTTGTGATGTGGATGTTTGGCCGACATTTATTCTCTCTTCTGCATGGTGTCAATAACCATTAGTCACCTGAAAAATTTGGCTTAAAGTCATCAAAAGAATCCATTATGTGGTGTCAAGCAGCTCTGCTTACTGAGTTTTCACCAGGCGGCATTCCAAAAATAGTAGCTTCCAGGCAGGATTTAATTTTGTAGTCATTCAGGATCTGTCTGTAGTCTTCTTACGTTTTTCAATTGTCTTCGTTAAATTCTGCTACTATGTAATAACTCTATATATCGGGATTGTTATTTTTAACCGTAATATTGTTTCAATATAAAATCAAAAGAAATGGGAAATCTGGTTTTTTGGGGATGGGCAACAAATGCAACCCACCTATGGCTTGCTCTTTAAATTATACCAAAATCTGATGTGTTGCACTCAAATGACTTTCTCTACTCTTGTATTAACCATTCTTACAAACTCTTATTCCTCTATCTTCTTCGTGCAGTTGAGATAAACATTTGCAGAAATTATTGCTTTTTTTCCTTGTAGGTCTTCAAGGGGAATATGAGAATACAGTAAATCTTTTAAAGCTCTGAGATTCCGTTCTCTTTGCATGACTAATATATAAAAAAATGAATAACAATCTTATGTTTGACTAAAGTTTAAGTATTCCAAAACTCACGCAAATAACAAGGAATAGGTATCTCCGAAATGGATCACTCTGAACAATTTATTCGGACATAAATTTGTGTTTTAGCAAGATCTAGATTTTTTCTATAGTAAAATTTGGTCTATCTCTTACGGTTTACCAGCTATGCAAGTCATCCAGAGTAAACAGGACTACATAGGCTATAGCCAGAAAATTTAAAATATACTTTTCATTTGCCATAAAAATATCTTAAACTAATCGAAATCGTTAGCCATTTCCGAGAAAATCAAAATTTTCCATGTAAAGGGTAGCTTAGGGTGGAGGAATTTTCTTCAAAATCTTCGTGTCGCATCCTTAAAATACATTAAACTTTGTGACTTTTTTTTTTTTTTTTTTTTTTTTTTTTTTCAGGGGGCCTCAAGGCATATATTTCCGGTGAAATCTCGTTATCGAATTTTTGGGTGGATTGCAATACTTCCTCTACTTTACGTAGTAGAGAGTAAGTAATTTTCCTCCGTAAGATGTTCAGCCATGACTTGCATGTTGTTGGCAATGAGCATTTTGACCAAACAACATACAACTGGACCAATCATGATTCTGTTACAACTTTCACTAATCAGTGACGATTGCACAAATGATGGAATTGATGTGTCGCATCCCTTATAATAATTATTATTTATTGTGTATATTCGTTGCTAGTTTTTTCTTTTATCTAAAATAAATTAGCTGTGCTAGACCTAAGCAGGAATATAAAATTGAAACTAGTTTTCGTTAGTACGTAGGAATGCGGAACAGTCGGTCGCAGCAATGAAGGTGGCATTGGGTGCTTTGAATACTGTTATCTATGGTATACATTCAGTACTTAATTATTTAACTAATATCGAAGTACGCGCTTACTTCTTAATAAGTCGTAAAAGAAGCTATACCTGTGACTAGTATTTCATGTGATTATCAAAGTACTAAGTTTCGTGTTTATGAAGAGTAAATAAGACATTAAAATGTGAAAAGATGCGATTTCAAAATGACAACAGTCCAGTTCACGCACGAATATACGAGCACACGTTTCAGTCGCGAATTCCGAAGTAAATTCTGACCATTGTGTAACTGGCCGATTGATAAGACAGTGTTTGGTAAATTATTGTTAATGAACATGATTACATAAATATATCTGTAACGCTTTAATATATTAATTAGCTCTATAATTTGCCATGGGAGCTTTGGTGTTTGCCATCCGGTCTGTGTTGATTTTTTAACATTTTTAAAAAAATTAAACACCCTTATCAACAAGCCAGGTGTCACCACTGGCACTATCCTCACGTCGCAGTCACCTCTAATGGTCCATTCACTATCAAAATTAAATATTAACATAACCATGTCAAACCTAAGTATATACTCAATGTAATTTACGACGAAATCATGTTAAACAGCAGCCAATCGCAAGAGAGCTGAAACATCTGCCTGTAAAAAGAGGTTATGTGCATGTATCAACGTTAACAAGGGCTACTTACCCAGTTAAACTCATAAAAAGTGCTTTTGCTGCAATTTTTATAGATATTCCAACGATTTCGGTGCGTGCTCTTACAGAAAAAATCTGATGTGTTGCACTCACATGACTTTCTCTACTCTTCTACTAACCATTCTCTCTTATTCCTATATCTCCATGTTAGTTAAGATAAACATTCATACAAATTATCTTATTGCTTATTTCCTTGTAGGTGCAAGGGGAATGTTAGAATGCAGTAGGCTTTGTGCGATAGTGAAATGTTTGAGATTCTGTTGTCTTTGCACACTTAACATATAAAAAATGAACAACGATGATCCATTTCACGAAAGTTCTAAGTTTTCCGAAACTCACACACATAACAACGAATATCTCCCAAATGGTTCACCCTACAGGAAAATTTACTGAGACATAAATTGTGTATTTTAGCCAGATCTATATTTTTGTATGGTATAATTTGGTATATCTCTAACGGTTTACCAGTTATGCAAAAGTCGTCCAGAGTAAATACGACTACAGGGGCTATAGCCAGAAAATTCAAGATATACATTTCATTTATAATAAAAATATCTCAAACATATGACATTTTAATCAAAATCGTTAGAGCCATTTTCAAGAAAATCAAAATTTTCGAAAAATCTTCCATGTAAAGGGTAGTGTAGGGTGGGGCTATTTTCTTCAAAATCTTCGTGTCGCATTCTTGAAAGACATTAAACTTAAATACCAAGTTTGGCTTTTAACCGACTTTTCGTTTTTGAGTTATGCTGTCCACAGACTGATACACACAGAGACACACACACGGACCTTTTTCTAAAAAGGCCTTTTTTTGGATTCAGGGGGTCTCAAAACATATATTTTTGGTGAAATCTCGACATCGAATTTTTGGGTTCAATACAATACTTCCCCTACTTACCAGTAGAGAAAGTAAAAAAGCAGTTTTGATGTGATATGGCAGAATAATCACCTGATGAGAATCGCTCTGGTTTATGTTTCCCGAGACATAAACATGAACCTTTAGATCTTGCAATATTTTAAGTATAAGCTTAATGCAATGTTTACTTTCATGTTTGTGTGATTCATTGTGAACGGTTCCATTAGAGTATGTATAATCTACTTAAGTTTATCTTATGCTCACACTTGATTTTAATTGTGAATGGCGCAGAAGCATTCATCGTTTCCCCCACTACTCCGCTGAAAACTAACTGCATTGATAGCAAATATGACATTAATTTAAACTGGCTTGCAAGAAAGTCACATTAAATTTTAGCACTTGGCTCTCTTACTACTATGGCAGTTTAGTTTAATAGCCTTGGATATTAAGGCGGAAATCTATATGACAATTGGTTGAGAACGGCAGTTTCAACTAAGTTGTGTAAATAAGAATGCTTTCGGAAACAATGCTATTACTAAGATCATTAAACTAAATCAAGCACAGTGCTCCATAAAATCTCTCCGCATTAAAAACAAAATATATATTGCATTTAAAGAAATTCTTCTACTCACACTTGTACAAAGAGTGCCAAAGAAAATCTCACTGTGCCTCACATCCATCACGTTGGCATTTCATTGGTTGCTTTAGGGCACAGGACAAGGGTGTGCCACTCCTTCTGGTATACAGTTACGCCAATAACCACATGTAGAAACCAAATACATGTTTACGCTCTGGATTGTATTAGCTGAAAGGTAGAGTGGGTGAATTCCGTTTGTTATAAACACATTTTATCATGATTGGTGGCCATACCTTATCGGTTAGTACAGGACACTACTTAGAAGGGGTTAAAATCTAAGGGGAAAACTTGACGAGAGCCCAGCTTTGTGGTCAAGCTCACGCTTTGAAAGACCCCAGAAAATATACAAAATCCGTCGAAGATTTTCTTTGGCGCTCTCTGTACAAACTATTCTCACAGAAAGCTATTCTTGATCTACTTCTTTTCACTAATGAGAGATACATTTTCATTACACATGATATAAGAGGATTCAGTAGGCTAAAGCGGTAGATAAATTATAACTGACTGAAATTCTATGCTTTTTAAATGAGGATATGAAAAGGAATAGCGATTAACCGTTTGAAAAAAAGGTATGTTTTGAAAATTCACTCAAGAACAAATAATATTTCGGAAATGGTTAATGCAGAAAAAGTGCCATTCAACTGTGTGATTTGACATTTGCATGCTTTGTGTAATAAGTTCTTTCCTTTCTCTTACAGTTTAAGACAGAATAAAGACTTCACATACAATAGTAACAATTTAAGACATACATTTTAAAAATATTTCCAACATGGCTGGAGGAATTTTTGAGAAAATAACTTTTTTAAAAATGCTCTAAAAGAGCGAGTGGCCGAGCAAGCGTGAGGGTTCCTAACGTGTGTTGGATATTCTTCATTCTCGACACTAGAGTTCACCAGCAGCTACCGGTCAGGCGACTACAACGCCACCCATCCACCGAGAACAGCAATTACAGTTCACAAAATCCCCACAAAGCAGCGCCAAACTCCCTCATCGCCAACACTCCGTCCCTGAAAGATTTGCCTGGTGACCAGAAAAACACCCGAAAAAACCCATGGATCAGGAAGGTCGGTCGCGGGAATTGAATCCACAACCTCACGAGTGCAAGCCTCTCGCGTTACCACGTGTCACATCTTTGGAAGACAGCGAACTTAATACAAATTTAGTCTTTAACCAAGATTTCGTTTTTGAGTTATGCTGTTCACAAATACACACATGCATTTCTAGTGAATTCTCGATATCGAACTCCTGGGTGGAACACAATTAAAGCAGCAGCAATTCTTCCAGGAAGACAGTTCTGCAACACATTTTACAAAAACTGTTTGTCTGACCCAGAACGTTTCGCTTGGCTTTGTCCTTCTATGTTTGCAGCCGAATAAATTTTTTTGCACCATCCATGTAACTTTCCCATGCACACAGGAAGGGACGTGGGAGCTGCAGTTTTTCGATCCCCTAAAAGCGACAAAGGGGACCAAGTATTAAGTTGCCCAGGAAATGATGTTACTGGCCTCTACGCAACAGTTTCACTGGCCAACAGCTAAATAATGCCAAACGTCTAAACTAAGACAAACGACATGTTGAAAACTTTCCAAAGACTACGTCATGCTAGTTAAAACAGACGTTACTCTTAAATGTCCAACCGCAGCTTACCTCGTGTCAAGATAAAATACCTAGTAACAGGTGAGAAGTGCAATAAAACTGGCTTTGGACTGCATGTCCATACAACAAAGCACAGTGCAAGATTACGACAGTAATGAGATCATTCTTCATTATTAGAAAATCCTTGCAGCAGAAGAAATACGTAACACAAGTAGTAGATCTGAATAGAACATAAACATATAAATAATAAATATATTATATAATAAAATAAAAATATATGACATAATATACTAAATCTAAATATCGTACCCCGGGATCTGGTAGCTATATCGGGGCATATATAATTTATTTTCATTTTACAAAATCATACATTTATAAGTACATTCTTTTCTCAGATAATTTCACTAAACTACTTCTAATAAATAAATAAACAGCATATAAACTAACAATATTTCAGTACTAATTTACTGTTTTTACTGGAATCCAGCAACTTGCATGTTTTTGATAAAATTTTCGAAAAATTTCCATGTGAAAATGTACTTGGGAGTGGGGGGCTTTCTTTAAAATCTTCCTATCGCATCCTTGTGTGTGTGCGCGCGCGCGCACACACACACACACACACACACACACACACACACACACACACACACACACACGAATCTTTTTTTTTTTTTAAATACTATTTTTTTTAAAATTCAAGGTGTCTCAAAACATGTATTCCCGGTGAAATTTGTATAACGAATTTTTGGGTGAAATGGAATACCTCTACTTATCTAGTATACATATTGAGTACAGAAAGTAAAAAAAGTGTGATAAAAGTACCAAATTTTAACTACAATACAGCCGCATAATGGGAGTTTTATTCTGATTTTGTTTTGAAAAGCACATTCAATTTATTCTGCCCTGAATTACGTAAAGTGAATAGGAGTCAATATTGAGCAATCTTGTGGGCAAATGTAAACAACGCAACATAAATGTTTGGCCTTTAATCGTGCGAAAGCATTCAGCGGCCGATTCAAGTCACACGATCGCAAGGTACCGTGGAAAAACATCCAAATACGCGAAACATCGACTAGATGTACAAGAAAATCAGTCTAACGCGAGCAACTAAACTGAGTCTACAAAGAATTACCAAAAAGAAAATAATGCGTTGAAAAATCGAACAAAAACAAGATTTTTCCTTTATGGAATAAAAAGAGACACCCTTCATAGAAATGTTATGTAGTAATGTATTCTCTGACGCTAAGAGAGCAAAGAGGATCTGCTTAGTCATGATTGAAGGGTGCTTAACAAGTGAAATTATTTCTTTAAGTGCCAATCCCACCCGATCAAAGAAATAGCTTACCTGGCAATTTCTTTAGGATCAAATTTCGTCCACAGTTACGTGTACCGGCCTGAATTAGCTACGTGTTTAAGGAATAACTGGCAAAAAAGATATCAGCTCCAAGGCTCACTTCATCTCTGAGACTTTCAGAGGCTGCTAGTCTATCTCTGCTGTTAATTAGGTTTATCAACCAACATGGGTTTGGCTCATTCTTCAAGGTAGCCAAGGAACCAACAGTTGAGGTGCAAGTGCGGGGTGGGCATCTTTGCAGAACGAATATTTTTCATCCCTAGTTTCCTCAATGCACTTAACGCATGGTCTTGCATACGAAGGTAATTTGGAAAATAAAGTATAAATAGCCATAAGTCATCGAATTTCGCGCTAACACTGAAACGCATGCCCTGAGCGTAAAACGACGCCATTTGCATTGGTAGTGCTGCAGTGTGTTGTTCACAGTGTCGGTTTAAAATGTTTAAAACAATCAATGCGCCCGCCGTCTGTGAAATATCTGTGATTCGACTTTGACAGCAAGGGAGGTTCAGCAACGGACATTCATCGACAGATCAATGAAATGTATCGCTAAAATGCGAGGAGTGACAGCAGTTTAAGTGGGTGGGAGCTTTCAAGGCCGGACGGAACAATTTTCATAATGAACCACAATCAACCTGGCCATCAAAGATCACAGAAGATCAACAACTGACAACTTTTACTGGTTATCCTCACTTCTATGATGTCGGCATACAAAGGTTTGTAGAACGTTGTGACAAACGTGTAAACAAATATTGCAACTATGTAGAAAAATCGTATGTGTTGCACTCACATGACTTTCTCTACTTTTGTATTAATCATTCTTACAAACTCTTAGTCCTATATCTTCTTCGTGTTAGTTGAGATAAACATTTGTACAACTTATTGCTTATTTCCTTGTAGGTGCAAGGGGAATGTTAGAATACAGTAGGCTTTATGCGATAGTCAAATGTTTTAAAGCTTTGAGATTCTGTTGTCTTTGCACACTTAACATATAAAAAATGAACAACGACGATCTATTTCACGAAAGTTCCAAGTTTTCCGAAACTCGCACCATAACAAGGAATATCTCCGAAATGGTTCACCCTACAAGAAAATTTATTGAGACATAAATTGTGTATTTTAGCAAGATCTACATTTTTTGTATATTATGATTTGGTCTATCTCTAACGGTTTACCAGTTATGGAAAAGTCGTCCAGAGTAAATACGACTACAGGGGCTATAGCCAGAAAATTCAAGATATACATTTCATTTGTCATCAAAATATCTCAAACATATGACATTTTAATCAAAATCGTTACAGCCATGTTCAAGAAAATCAAAATTTTCGAAAACTTTTCCATGTAAAGGGTAGTTTAGGGTGGGGCTATTTTCTTCAAAATCTTCGTGTCGCATCCTTGAAAGACATTAAACTTAAATACCAACTTTGGTTTTTAACCGACTTTTCGTTTTTGAGCTATGCTGTCCACAGACAGACAGACTGACTGACACACAGACCTTTTTCTAAAAATGCTTTTTTTTTTTTGGATTCAGGGGGTCTCAAAACATATATTTCCGGTGAAATCTCGACATCGAATTTTTGGGTGGAATACAATACTTCCCCTACTTACCAGTAGAGAAAGTAAAAATAGACAGAGGTGTAAGGAATTAAATAAAACAAGCGTTTTGCTACTATCTATGATGGTTTGACGTGTAAAAAACATGGGACCTTACTTCACGAATTGCCCTCGTACAGTGATTTCGACCAGAGAGTAATAAACACATTCACACTGTGAATACTGTGAGCTCTAGTCTCTGAGAACTGGTGATCGAGTACTCAAGCCTGAAAACGAATTGTAGTAGTTTGTAGTCTGGGATCTTGCTATATTATGAGAGTGTTCCAGAAACGTGTAGCTAAATCAGATTCACAAAAAAACACGAATCTGATGACAACATTTTGACCTTGATACAGAGCATAAAAACCAAACTTGTTTGTGTTTCCAATAACTGGTTATCAAGAAGTTAGAAGAAACACCTAGATATATCCTTTAAATGACGAGGATATTAACGACACATTTTTTATCTACTCTGTTTTGTAAACTAGATTACACTGAGAAAGTTTCTGTTAGGCAATTAAGACAAATTTAGCCATTAACAACTCATCAGTTTCCCTTATTTAAAGTCACATTCTTGTATAAGTTAGTTGGCTCTTCTATCCAGCTTGATTAATTACGAATATTTGCTTAGAAATTATTTCCTATTAGATAACACGGAGTTGATTAGATGCAAGGTATGCAAATAAAATTAAGTATTAAGCCTATTAGTATTGGAAACAGCTCATGCACATTCGGTGTGCGGCAACCAAGTATTTCGGAAACGGATGCTGATACGAAAAAACGCTTTGGTTGTTATAAATGGTATATTTTAATTAGCTCTATAATTTTCCTACAGCAAGTATTCATCCATCTTTGAGGCAACTTCTTTTCTAAGTCCTATAACCAAATGCAAAATAAAAGCATTCAGAAGTCGTTTTTCACATGTCATATAAACAGCAACGATAAATCTAGACATGAATAGAAAAATTGTGATATTTTATATAAATATTTAATTGTGAAACGCTACCAAAAGGTAATAAAGCGTGTTAATAGTGAATTAAAGACACAAATTCATTATCGATCCGTTATCACGACCCTTTGAAGACTATAGTCTCATAGCTAAAATCTCCGCAGCTAGTTTGAGCCATTTCAGGAAATCTCTAGGAATGTACCACGAGTTGCGCTTCTACACGACATCATATAAGAGGAAAAGAAAAGAAAGTTAATATTTCAATCATAAATAAAATAAATATATTCTAAACCCGCTAGAAAAATGCGCCTCAACGCCGGACTAGTTATAAAGTTATAATAAATCCAAAAGAACAAAGCTGACTTCGCAAGTTATTAATAATAAAAAAAAAAAAAAAAAAAAAAAAATCAGAGTATATATTTTATCGCAATGGTGCTTTATAAATAAGGCATTTCAATTAAATTCTTTTAAACCGTTTTGAAAAAACAATGACATAGCTTGTAAAGGGCTATAATTTATTTATGCCAACAAGCTTACTGCTGGTGTTTTTAAACACATAAGCCGTGTGTGGGCAATGTTTTAAGAGGTTGAATCAGAAACTGAAAAATTCAATGACATAGCCGGGATTTGAACCACGGATCTTCCGCTTATCGAGCGGCTGCTCTAACCATTAAGCTACCATGGCCAACTTGCCAGTACGACATTAAATTCCCCAGCTGATTCGTATTTTTTCTCGGTTAACCACAAGGGAATCTCACATCAGAGATAAATATCCCAAGGGCGACATACAAGGACTTTTCTACCACTCTTTTCTACTAATGTTCTCCAGCGTGGTGGATTCAGCTGACTTCAAAATTATCTGTAGCTGATGGGAATGCCCAAGTTCTACTTCAGGTAAGCAAGAGAGATCCAATATCAATCTGGTTCTAATGTACTGTTACTGTGATTTAAACAGCTCCAATGCAAAAACAGTTTATTACTTGTCTCTTGTACGTACACTCATCAACATTTAGATAGGTTTAAACAGTCCCTTTAGGTTTTAACTGGAAAGTGCCCTGAAAATTTAAGTCGTCAAGTATTCCTGGTGCTTAACATTTTCTCTGCAAAACATTTCCCTAATTCCAAAAGCCAAACATTAGATTAGTTGTCAAGTATTCCTGGTGTCTAATATTTTCTCTGCAAAACATTTCCCTAATTCCAAAAGCCAAACATTACGTGAAAGACATGACACGAGAGGAAATAAAAAAGTACTTTCTGCTTTCTATAAACAAGGAAACATTCTATTCCACCGAAATACATCTTTTGAGACTCCCTGAATTAAAAAAAAAAAAAAAAAAAAAAAAAAAAAAAAAAAAAAAAAAAAGATCGTTACAAACATCTTTGTCTCTCTCTCGCTTGCATTTAGAAGGTTCCATTCCCGTCGACAACCCATTCTAACCTTGGGTTTTTCGTGGGTTTTCCCGGTCGGTAAGCGAATGCTTATGTAATTTCCCATCTACCACGATTTTCTTTTCATAATTTCCCTTTCATTCCATTCCATTCTCATTGTTATGTGTTTAAAATTTATTTTGTTAATTAATGACACTGTCAATTGCCAGAATCACCACCGGTGTGACGGAATTTCGTCGGCAGGAATTCCTTTATATGACAGTACTATAGATTGTAACGCCATAGAACAAGTCTCGTACTATCTACGTTGCGAATTCACTCTAGGCTAAGAAATACAAATATACAACTGGCGAAATTTCAACATATATACGGCACAATCCACAGAACATTAAAACGAAAAACAAGGAAGGAAACAAGAATGAAATTTATAAGACAATGGTTGTTCCCTTTGATAAATAAGAAAATAAAAAAAACAGAAGTCAAGAGTGCAGAAATGATCTTTCTAAGAGGAACCAAAGGCTGCAAAGGTTAGACAATACGAAATGAAGATATAAATAAAATCCATATACACGATAAAATTCATCAGTACAGGAATAACTGGAAACATATCCACAATGGATAAAATAAGGCTTCCTAAACTGGTATACCAGTACAGACTATCAGGATTCAGAGACACAGGAAGATCCAGGAAAACATAGAAAGACGTGTTATGAATCGGAATAGGCAATTTGCCTAGACCATGAAGTGTAGAAAAAGAAAAATCTACTGACATGGCGCTTCCGTTTTTAAGCACACTTAAAAATAATCGGCCTGGGCCGATAAATCAGCAGACCAACATCTAACCAACTGACCCACCCAGACCGACACTTTCAGGAGCGCTTCTAGGTTTCATGGTGTACGGCGGTGCCGGGCAGATGGCGCGGATGCTTGCTCAAAGGAAAGAATACTTCCGTGGATACTAGAGGGCTGCTTGTTCGATGTGTCGTTCATCCTCTCTCCATGCAGCTCCAGCAGTATCTGCACGCCTATGTAGCCAGTCTGCTTGATAGACTCTTGCGGTTATTTCACTTCATCCCTTCCGCCTAAGGGGTGGTAACACATATCTATGCAGTGCGCGAGGTGTTCCCCTACCTAAATAACTGCACCTATACCATCATGCTTATTGCCAGTTAAATGCGTAGCAAGTTGTTTTCTTGCTTGGGGTGGAGGATATTGCAACATTTTTCTGGATAGGGTTTACGAAATGTACCCGGAGGTTCATGAAGGGTCATCGCCGGCGACGGTATCTCCAACTCTTGTGGGGACACATCCGTTATCGATTACAGAATGTCAACGATCTATTTAAACACGATTACTCTATGTGAAATGCGCCGCGACGTTCTACTGGATACGGAAGTGTGTTGCGCATCCCATTTTCGGAATTTTAATTAGCCCGAAAAGAATGGGAGAGGAGGGGATTGGGCGGATATGGTAGCCATCCTCCGCGCACGTATAGTGTCTTTGCACAACGAGCATCGGGTCAAAAAACTCTTTGTCAACATCCTCTGCAGCAGTCGTTTGAGTTTAGGCTCCTCTTCAAACCAAAATATAATATGGTACTACTTTTAGGATATCACTTAATAGGTGCAAGATGGTCAAACCTTACATTTTTAATCCTTAGGCCCACAAATCTATAACTTACCAAGCAATTTAATATACGATTTCCTGCTTAAATGCTATTTAAATGACAAGAGATGATGGATAGAATAAGTATTGCCCTGGAATGTCCTTAAGGGCACTTGTAGTAATTTTAGATAAAAAATATTTTTGTTTTGTTTATTATGAATCCACATACTTTGCAGAATGTGCCATTATAAGGTTTTTGTGCGTTTAAATGAAGTTTTAAATGTGGCGGCCAAGCTGTCACGTCCCTTTAACACTGTACATTATCTTCCTTTGTCATTTACCGTACCTTTTCTTTTTTTTTTTTTTTTTTTTTTTTTTTTTTTTTTTTTTTTTTTTTTTTTTTTTTTTTTTTTTTTTTTTGCATATGCTGGAGGTACTGCGCTAAACAGCCGGTAAAAGCTTTTTATTACACTTTCATGCAATTGTTTTCACACATAAAAAATTAAAAAATGAAGTATGCATAGTTGTTTCCTTTTTAATTTGCTATTGTTGCTTAAAATGTTTTAATCGTTCACCAGCACGTTGAACAACATGTTTGTAAAGTGACTACAAAATTTGACACTTTAACTGTTTCGGAGAAAAAGGCGCCTGAAGAAGAAAACGTGTGAAAAATCCTGAACATTTGTCGCGTCTTGGAATATCAATTGAGTAAAAATTGTCTTCACTTAAGCTATTTTGGGGTAAATTGATTTTGTTCAAAATATACTTGTTGCACATTAATATCGAATTTTTGGGTGAAAAGCAATACGTAAGTTGAAAGCAGAAAAAACCACAGAACATAATTCAGACCTCGGAGATTATGCACTCAATAGGAAATTCCCAGCAGCTGTTTGCATAATGTTCAGCCTGAAATAGAACATTGCCTGTCAGAATTCAAGGTTTGTTTTACTGAAACAAACCCTGTGTTCCCAGGAAGGACAATAGTGTACTGAGTCATCTACCCTTTCTGATTCACGGTGCACTGACCACTTCACTATCACATTAGACAAGATGTGATAGCAGGACGTTTGCACAGACATGCCGGCGGATACTATTAATATAGCGCGCAAAAGTGGCCTACAGCACACTGAGGAAAATGTTGACACTTGCACAGCGGGCTGTAGAAATATCAGGCGCAATAACAAGAACTTTTAAATGCATTCTTCCCTCACACGCTGCGTGGCTGTTATGCGGAGAGTCCGCTAACTGGATTCTAAGTTGGCCATTAGGGGAATCTTATTTAAAGTCTGATTTTATTTCTTAAATACTTCTAACAAACATCACTTTGTTTTGTGTAAGACTTATGGAAGGAGCCAATAATAACTGCGATATTTCAAATATTTTGCTTGAGTAGTACAAAAATATTTATTAGTTGGAGCATGTAGATTTCACTGCAGTGTTTTTGCGTAGCTTTTGTTTAATGAGGTAACAAGCAAACATTTATGCATCTGTAACAGTTGTAAGCATTGACAGATGTAGAGATGGAATTTGTTTACATTTATACAAAGCCAAGAAATGGCTACGCCTGTGTAACTTATCCTGAGAGTAATCTGAGGCTGGTCAGCATAAAACTATGATTTTAATCAATGTTTATGGAAGCAATTGCGTTACTGTTCCTGCCTATGAAGAAATACGCTGTGAAATTAAAATTATTTTGTTTTTTAACGACGCTGTCAATTGCCAGTATCACACCAGCGTCACCGGTGTGCCGAAATTTTGTCCCGCAGGAGTTCTTTTACATGCCAGTAAAGTTACTGACATGGAACTGTCGTTTTTAAAAACCATCAATCTGGGCCGGATTTGAACACGTGACCTTGGGATCAGTAGACCAGCGTCTAATCAACTGAGCCACCCAGACCGACAAATACGCTATAGATAAGAATGTGTTTGTCTCTAGCACATCTAAAAATGTTTGACGATGGAGAGGGACCCATTTTGTAGACTATTGGCTTGATAACGAGCATCACATGAAGGTGTCACCGCCATTTCAAAAGGATGGAATCAAAGAGTAAACAGATTAATGTTAAAAGTTCGTCCTAATGTTTATTCGCTAGTAAAAAATCTTCGAGAAGACGCAGAGTCTATGGTCACTGGTTTGATTGATTAGTTTAGGCGTTAATGACGATTTAAAATTGCAAAAACATCATAGTCAGGAAATGTACTCCAGTCAAATTCAATTCCGGGTAAACACACTATCTTTAAATAATGTTAATATGACACTCTCTATGTGTGTGTGTGTGTGTGTGTGTGTGTGTGTGTGTGTGTGTGCGCGCGCGCGCGTGTGTGTGTGTTTTTTTTTTTTTTTTAAATACAGTATGCCCCACTCCGTATGAATACTACATGCTTGCATTTATTTATTTACATACAATTTTCATTTTAGATACATGTATATATTGTTGATGTTCTATTTGAACATTTACACTTTTATTTACCTCTAATTTTTTATCTACCTTAGTCTATTGAATACTTCTCTACTGTGCATATTTACAGTTTGTTTTATTTGATGTTTGTTGTTTAATGCTATTTTATTTTGTTTGACCTTATTTTTTTAACCTAATGCTATTTTACAAATCATAAATCTAGTACTCATATAGTGAAAGGCAAATATAGTTATACTCGTAACAGCAGTAGAGTATTGAAATGTGTTTGGACAATGATACTGGTTGCAATCTTGGTAAGGAGTAGAAATTATATATATATTTGGACTTAAGTCATTCTATTTCTGTGAATTTTATAGCATTAATGAAGTTAACGAAAGGTTGTATGAAATTGTTTCCAAGTTCTTCTTTGTTTATGGGCCAAGTAGCACCTTTACTTTGTATTTTCCTAACCATGGCGTTACTCTGGTTGTTTAGTATTTTGCATCGAAATATAATGTGGTTTACTGTTTGTTCCTCTTCTTCACATTTGCACATTGGGTTATCTAAAAATCCAAACCTGTGGCGATATACTCTTAGCTTTCCATGTCCTGTTATCATTGCTGTGAACTCCGGAGATATTGGTAACCGTTGCTTCAATCTTCTTCTCACGGATGGGAAATATTCTTTGGTTACTGCTCCTTTCCTTGATGCTGTCCATTGTTGTTGCCATTCTTCGAGTCCAGTTTCTTTCTCTCTAGTTACTATCGCTTCTTTTGATACTTTGTCATATATCATTTCAGTGTGTGTGTGTGTGTGTGTGTGTGTGTGTGTGTGTGTGTGTGTGTGTGTGTGTGTGTGTGTGTGTGTGTGTGTGTGTGTGTGTGTGTGTGTGTGTGTGTGTGTGTGTGTGCTCCGTTTAACCTGTGTTATTAAAATGTATTTTATCCTTTCTATGTTGGAGTGCTTCTCAACAGCGTGGGTGACAATGGCACACCGCTTCCGGTCAGCTATCAGTCGGCACTTTTTGAGCAGGGACATTAGATAGCTAATGCCTTTTTATCTCCATTGTCACCCTCTCTTGCTAAAATTAAAAGCGCAGGGTCTCCAAATATGTGCGAACGCCTACGGTTACGTCAAATTTCATTCATCGTGCAGAGAATTCGAGACGGGTAAACCTTGAAAGCGGAGCTTTGCGGTTAACACATTGCAACATGCAACAATGGAAAAGGTGTAACTCGTTAACTTGGCAACATGAATAACCTGTTTCTATTGCACGTGCGTCCTTTCAAGCGGGCAAATTCTTAAAGGAATTCTTCGTTCTCGTCTCGCTTTTCTTAGAAAGGTTATTCATTCTGTTTCCAAGCCTCCCTTCCTTGTTGCATTATTCTCGACTTTTCACCTTTGGTACACTTTTGTGGGTCGTCTCTTAACCTTCCATTACATTCTTCATACTTTGGATTTTTACTTTGGAAACTATGCTTTGTTCATTTTGCCCTTGAATGTGTTTAAATTGCTCAAAGCTATGGGAGTAGAATAATTGGAATCTCCATGAAGATTTAGAAATTATTCTATTTTTAAGATATCACAAGTGTCTAGAAAGAAACTGCAAAGTTTTAACTTTTTCTGAGAAACTTTAAGTATAATAAAGAAAAAGATACGCTTTCTTCATCATTGTTATTTCATGTTTACACTTACGCGAGACAGACTTTTAAAATCACGAATTATGATGTGCTTTAAAAAGTTCGTCAAACTTGCAGACAGTAAGTTACAGTGTATACGATATTTAGTGCAAAAATATTGTTCTGCCAAAAATTCCACATTTGCACCACAGCATTCCTTAAAAAGAATTATTATTATTATTATTATTATTATTATTATTATTATTATTATTATTATTATTATTATTATTACTATTATTATTACTATTATTATTACTATTATTACTATTATTATATTAGTATTATTGTTGTTTTAAAAGAGGCAAAACATGAGTGGTATATCTATAGAGGGGGACTAAATGGCGAACATTTAAAAAAAAGAAGAAAAAAGGACATTATACATTATCACTAAATGGAATTTCCTTAAGTTTACTGTATATGACATATTATAAACACAACACTTATATGTCAATGCTGCACCATTTCACAGTGAAATAGCGTAACTTTCGCACTTTGGAGTATAGAGTTAAACTTTAGTATATTTTAGTGGATTTTGATCACAATGCTGTATTTTTAAGATATTTTCATCACAAACGAATGCATATCTTGAATGTTCTGGGACTGTCCTCAGAAGCCTAAATCTTTCCGAGATATTCCTCGTTATTTGTTTGCATTTTCCAACTTATACTATTCTCAGCTGAAAAGTTGTTATTCGTTGTTTATGTTCTGGACATGAAAAGAGAATGGAATGTCAAATCCATTACATAGGTACTACCGACTCTTAAGATTTGACTAATGCTTAAGCCTACTGTTTTCTCCTCTTCTCATTGTACTTACAAGGATACGTGTAATAAAGCCATTTCTATTACTCAGGACAGAGGGCATTATGTTTGTTTACTCGCGGCAAACGGAGGAACTACGCGTGCTCTGCATAACAGGTGTACAAGGTATGTATGTAAAAACAATAACGCCACCAACCATACGCATTGCTAAATGTCCAGAGAAGTACAAATGTCTATCTCGATTAATATGTATGAGGTAGATAGAAGTGTTTTTAAGAACAGTTTGTAAAACAGTGAGTAGAGAAAGTCATGAGCATGAACACATCAGCGCCTTTTCTTTTGTTCTTTTTTTTTTCTTTTTCTTCTTTTTAACACTCTCTCAAATGAAGTAACCAAGCCGCCCATCAGTGCCATTAATACACTGTTAGATTGAACCGCACCGCACAAAAGCGTTTTCGGACTCTGGAAGCCAAATTCAAAGCATACTTTTGGCGCCGCACCGCTTAATACACTTAACATATCTGCTTTCGTTACTCTAAGTGTGCAGATTCCATAGAGGCCATTAAATAAATAAACAAACACACAAATGAAAGCTGCGATTTGGCTGTCATGGTGGCTACTGCACTGGCTGGTATGGTCTCTGAGAAAACAAAAGCCGAGCGCCTTGGAGGTGACGTGAACGCGTGTGTGTGTATGTATGTGCAGCATGGCTGTGTGCCAGATTCATACGTCATTCCCAGACGGCCATTCCTCATTTCTTAAACTCTCTTCGTGACAAAGCTGCTGCATTTTCTAAGTGTAGCTCTAAATTTCGGTCGTTTCCGCAAAGCCTTTATGACGGGAAACAATCAAATTTTGCCGAGTTTCCAGAAACTTTTTTCCTCTGTTCTTCATGGATTTCACTGGACATTCTTATGATTTCTCTGAACAACGTATAGTAGTAGTAGTAGTAGTAGTAGTAGTAGTAGTAGTAGTAGTAGTAGTAGTAGTAGTAGTAGTAGTAGTAATAATAAAAATAATAATAATAATAATAGTAATAATAATAGTAGGTAATAATAAAAATAATAGTAGGTAATAATAATAATAATAATAATAATAATAATAATAATAATAATAATAATAATAATAATAATAATAATAATAATAATAATAATAATAATAACACCTAGTTACGTATATAATTTTTATTTATTTATTTATTTATTTATTTATTTATTTATTTATTTATTTATTCATTTTCTTTTTCGTACCGTTCAGAAAACACATCCGGAAGTTTTTCTACAATGCTCTTTTGGGTTCAGTGGATTTTAAACATGTACTTCCGGTGAAACCTCGATATCAAATTTCTGTGGAATATAACATATTTTCTACCTATCAAGGGGCCCTAATGACCAAGTTGTCGACGGGCCCTTAAACCCAATACACTCACTCACTCACTCTACCTATCAATGTTAAAGAAAGTAAAAAAATGCCCTATTCGATGACAAAAACTTCTGGTATCCAAGTTCCTTTATAATACAATTCGGAAAAACAAAAAATGCCCGATAATTTTACAAGTCATTAAACAAGAATAGTAACTTATGCAACAAGTGGAAAATCTTGATGTTTATAGCATGAGTGAATATTATCACGTGATAAATCGCGAAATAATTTGGTCGACATAAGTGAGAGTATCTTCATACTTCGTAAATAAGGCGTTAGTGTCTACCCTTCCTTGTATTTCATTTGTTATTACCTAATTTGCTGAACCGGCTAGTATAGGTTGCGCGTTCGTTCTTGACGAATGACCTTGAGCAGAAATCCAATGAGTGAGCCTACCCTTAATAAACAGGTCAGCAAATGTTTATGCTACGATAACAGACACCTCTGTTTTCCTCTGTCGCGTTTGTGTATACAGTCGACTGCAGAAGTTTTGTGCGGTACGGATGTATGTATGCATGCAACGAAAATAGCAATTCAGACGAGGGAGAGATGTCGGGAATAGAATAAATGCAAGTAAGTTAAGTGGAAACAGTTATAGAGGTATAGTGTACAATACGTGTGGCTGATATTACTGCAAGTGTCATAAATTGATTTGTAGTGTTGTACTACTTCAGCTCAGAAGCATGCGCGTCATCTCACTGCAGACTGTACCTCCTCTCTCTCGTTCCCGCAAAAGCTGAATAGAGACTCGCATTCAACCTTTCATATAAAATTTTCATTCGTCAAGAAGTAACGCGCGACCTATAACCTTCATGCATTCCCTTCCTGGGCGAGAAGTGAGCAGGTGTTACGGACTGTGATGTAGCCTATTAACAGCACATTATGTTAGATCTTAACTGTATCTTATATATTTAAACGAGCAATTCTTGTGTATATATTATTCCGCGCAACTGGGAAACGGCTCTTAACGATTTCGATCAAATTTTGTATTCAGATAGGGTTTTGCTTATTAAGTTTATCTATATATGTGCAATTCCTGAAAAAAAGCGATTTTACGCGTAACAGTCACAATTATTATAAACCTTATTTCGGCCATAATTTCTCTGTTAATGGGCCAATTTCAACAAACAAACCAGGATATTAAAAGTCTCGTCAAGTGCTTTCAGAAAACTAAACGAACGTTGGCTTAGCTATCTTAATCTACGCGTAACAGTCACAATTAGTCTAAACCTTATTTTGGCCATAATGTCTCTGTTAATCGATTTCAGCAAACGAGCTAGCGTTTTAAAGTCCTCTTCCAGGGCTATCAGAATACAGTAAGAAAGTTGACCTAGCTATATTAGTTTATATGTTACAGCTCGTCCCTCTGTATGTTTGAAATATAAATACAATGTATTACATTTTACGGCTGAAATGATGGTGCTTATGAAATATTTAGGTGTATCTCTATATCTTTTGTATCTCGGAAATGGCTTAACAATTGCATCACAAAATTTTATTTAGCTAACGTTTTGCTTTTCAAGTTTATCTCAATAAGTATTTTCTCCCAAAAAATAAGATTTCACAAAAAGCGGAGAAAAACGCCGAGCGAAGCTCGGTCACCCAGGTACTGTTTAATAATGTACAAAAGCTTTTGCATCTTAATTTGCTCAGAGAAGAGAATATCGCAATATGGTTTCCATCTTGTCTTTATAAGCCACAGCATTTACCAAATATTTCTTCATTGTTTTAGGAAATACGGAATTGCTATTATTCATGCACGTATCGCAATGAGCCAATTATGCACGATATTGATTACACTAACAATCTATGTACTCGTATAATGCTAGGATTTCACAATCTACATTACGAAAGTTTTTAAATAAATTTCAATATTAACATTAAAAATCTGATGTGTTGCATCACGTGGCTTTCTCTACTCTTGTACTAACTATTCTTACAACTCTTATACCTCTATCTTCTTCATGCTAATAGAGATAAACATTTGCAGGAATTATTTTCTTGCAGGTGCAAGGAGGATATAGGAAACACGGTAGGCTTTAAGCGATAGTCAAATATTTTAAATCTGGTCGCTATATAATGGCTTTGAAATTCCGTTCTATTTGCACAGCCAAGAGATAAAAAAGGGAATAACGACCTCCCATTTGAGAAAAGTTAAGGTATTGCAAAACTCACACAAAAAACACGGAATATCTCCGAAATGGTTCACTGCACAAAAAATGCATTTGGACATAACTTGTGTGTTTTAACCAGATCTATACTTTTGTGTAGTAAGATTTGGTCTGTCTCTTACGGCTTACCAGTTATGCAAAAGTCATCAAGAGTAAACAGGCCATTGGCAGAAAACTTCAAAATATACATTTCATTTCCCATAAAAATATCTTAAACATATGGCATTGGGTAGTGAATGAATTAATGAATTTTCTTCAAAATCTTCTAGTCGCGTCCATGAAAGATATTAAAACTTAAATACCCTCTTTGGTTTTTAACCGAATTTTCGTTTTTCAATTATGCTGTTCTGAGACAGACAGACAGACAGACAGGCAGGCAGGCAGACACAGACACAAACACACACACACACACACACACACACACACACACACACACACACACACACATCACACGCGCGGACCTTTTTCTAAAACTTCCTTTTTGTTTGGATTCAGGAGGCCTCAGAACATATATTTCCGGGGTGAAATCTCGACATCGAAATTTTGGGTCGAATTCAATACTTCCCCTACTTGCTATACCAACAGAGAACAAAAATTTTACTCTTTCACCAAACATAGGTACAGCTTGTGTAAAACTTCGACCCAGTCTCCTACTCCTGATGCAAAGATGTGAAGTAGCATTGACCAGTTCACTTACATAATAAGATAAGCGGGGGTCAGTGTTCCACCTGCTGTGAATATAGTACGATGTGTTGTATATCTGACTGCCTCCAACCTTGTAACTACATATTAAGCTTGTTTATTTTCCTCAAAATTTACAACAGTGGACGTTATCTCCCTAATAAAATAGGGGATTATGTTTTACCCTCGTTTCCAAAATGATTAAGAAGGGAACTGGAACTTCCCAAAGTAATCAATAAACGAGATGCCTGGATAGTATGCACCAAGTTAGACTTCTCTGTATATACGGTTGCATCTTACAAGGAAAAACTACCGCAATCGCGCTTTCATTAGATTGATGTAGCCTTACGAATGTCGCTACAACTTTTTACCATGTAGGACTAGCGGGGAACCGTGCACATGCGCAATGCGACCGACACCGGAAGGCAGGTATTAATGATCGTGACCACGTGAGGGCCAGTCTGCATGCAAACAGCCCTACAAAATATCTTCACTCCCGTACCGATCGCTGCAATGCCTAGATACAGCTTTCATTGAACTGCGCCGTTGTATTTTTTGTTCAGTAGTTTTTCTTCACTTTACATCTTCCCTCTGCTTTTACCATTAATTATTACTTCCGTTTCATCCTATTTCGCCTTTTAAAATATTTTAGTAATCGAAATAGTTATATATTTCTGTAACGTAACATTTGTATTATTTCGGAAATAATGGATAAAGTTCTAGATGCAGACGTTTGTAATACTAATGATACAATTTGGAGGAAAATGTGCTGAATAAAAAAGTAAATTAGAAACCCAGACAAATTCTTCATTTGAAAATGTTACAAAACTTGGTGTTGCATCATGAATAAATACAATTTTTACATTTCGCTGATGAAAAACAATTTATTTTAGAAAATCAATTTTAAAATACGATCAAGTAGTTGGTCTAGTATATTCATCGTAAACAAAAGCCAAATTAAAGATGATATGCTGAGCTTAAGAAGAGAAAATTACATAACGTGTTTGGTTTCTAAAAACTTAAGTTTTGCCTATTATTCATGTTCACCAAATTGGTTTTATCTTAAGCTGACAAATCTTCCATCAAGAATCCGAATTTAAATTTAACGAGAACTCAAGTAAATGGTAATTATAGCAGAAGATTTTAGTAGGAAAATAAAAAATTTCTCTGATAAAAAGCAAGAGATTTAGAGTGCGTCAAGGTAAGAAAACCCGAGTGGAGTGGAATAGTGTGTATAAAATGTACGACCAAGATAAGTACCTATTACCTACTCTTTCAGGAGGAGTGCTGCAAAGAAGAACGCCGGAAATGATTAAGCAAAAGCTAAAATGTCTACTAGACTGGATGAAAAGGAACTACTTGCTCGGGAGCACTGGTGATGGAGGAGAACGTCGCAGAAAAAGATGCCAGAAGAAAGATAATGTTAACATCTTAAATTATTCATATGCGAAAAAGAGGGAAGAATTGGGATGAATGTATTTATACTGAAGTATATCTACCCTTGGGTAAGAAGCCATGACTTGAGTTTCATTGAATTCAAAAAATGTCCCAGTAAATAAATATTGAAAACATTTCTATTACGTTTTGTAGAATGCTGATGCTTATAACCCAGAGAAAAAGACTGAATTAGCAGTTTACAATGGATACTTCGTAAAGGTATTCTACGATATTACACAGTGTGGCATGGAGCGTTTTGAACACTCCTAAAAGTGATGGAAATCTTAGTTAGAAGTAAATATGACATTGCACCATGGATGTGGGCTATCCCCCTCTGTTATTTAGCCCATGACATCTCTAGTAAAAACACCGGCCAAGTCACATATTAACAATTTGTTACAGTAGAGTAAAAGCTCCTGCGGAGGAAATGCTGAAAGTCAATAATAGTTTATTTTCTGGTTTACTACTCTCAACATCAGACCTGGGCGACTCGCGGGATACCTTGAACGACATTCATTTTTTCACCCGCTAACCATACAGTAATCAGTGCAAGGGCTTGAGCAAGCTGCGCTCAATGAGTACCAGTTCCGCATCCCATTATAAATTCATGTTTAAATTCCTATTTTATTTATGGAGTAGTTCAGATAAATACCATTCGACAGTCTGATCGTCCCAAATGTGTGACTGTAGGTCACTATATATACTGAATTTTCCACTAGCAGCGGCAAAATATGAAAGAAGTGAAATTGCTGCAGAACCTCAATTGTGATTTTACCAACACAAGATCTGCAGCTACAGTGACATTTAGTGATAATTATTGCACATATCGATGACAACTGGTTTGGGTAGCTCAGTTGGTTAGGCGCTGGCCTACTGATCCCCGATGGTCTTTCAGTGTCTTTAAAAGCGACAGTCCTTGTCAGTAAATTTACTGGCATGCAAAACAACTGCAGCACGAAATTCCGGCGATATACACTTGGCGACTGGCAAGTTCATTAACAAACAAAATAATAACGTATCGATTACAGCTGACCGCTCGTTCAGGCGACGATAAGATTTCAAAGGGAAAATGTAGCAGCAGGATGTTATTGCAATAATATTCCTTCCATTACTTGGCTGGTTTGAATGCACTTATTGCATGACTTCGTCAGATATGTTGCATGGTCCTAAATTCAGCAGCGTGTTGTCATGGCTGGTTTTGCAGGATATTCGTTTGTCATCAGATAAGAATGACGTCCCTATTTTCAACTTATATTAAAAATAATTTTCTGCAATTTTGGACTTGGTCACTTTTGATACTAGGAGCCTCACTTACTACATAGAGTTACACAGCTTTGGCCAGTGTCATTCTAGAGTAAAAAATCTGATGTGTTGCACTCACATGACTTTCTCTACTCTTGCACTCTCTTCGTGTCGCATCCTTGAAAGACATTAAACTTAGATAACAACTTTGGTTTTTAACCGACTTTTCGTTTTTGAGTTATGCTGTCCACAGACTGACAGACAGACAGGGACCTTTTCTAAAAATCTGATGTTGCACTCACATGACTTTCTCTACTCTTGTAGTAACCATTCTTACAAACTCTTATTCCTATATCTTCTTCGTGTTAGTTGAGATAAACATTTACAGAAATTTGTTATTGCTTATTTGCTTGTAGATGCAAGGGGAATATGGGAATACAGCAGGATTTGAGCGATAGTCAAAATATTTCTTTGCACGGTTAACATATACGAGTAAAAACTGAATAACGACGTTCCATTTGACAGAAGTATGTTCTCCAAAACTCACACAAAGAAAAAGGTATATCTCCGAAATGGTTCACTCTACAAAAAAAAAAAAATTGTGTGGTTTAGCAAGATCCACATTTTTGTATAGTAAGATTTGGTCTATCTCTTACGGTTTTCCAGTTATGTAAAAGACATCCAGAGTAGATACTACAGGGGCTATAGCCAGATAATTCAAGATATACATTTCAAATTTTTTGAAAAATTTTCCATGTAAAGGGTATTTTAGGGTGGATGTATTTTCTTCAAAATCTTCGTGTAGCATCCTTGAAACATTAAACTTAAATACCAACTTTGGTTTTAACCTACTTCGTTTTTGAGTTATGCTGTCCACAGACTGACACACAGATACGAGCGCGCGCGCACACACACACACACACACACACACACACACACACAAACGGACCTTTTTCTAAAAATGCTTTTTTTTATTTAGGGGACCTCGAAACATATCGCGCGCACACACACACACACACACACACACACACAAACGGACCTTTTTCTAAAAATGCTTTTTTTCATTTAGGGGACCTCGAAACAAATTTCCGGTGAAATCTCGACATTGAATTTTTGGGTGGAATGCAATACTTCCTCTACTTTGCTATACGCAGTAGAGAAAGTAAAAATGCGAATTTCTGCACAGACAAATAGATTAACATCCTGAAGGAGGACGAACGGCAGTTCTAGCAATGATTACAAGTGGGCGTACATCTTGAAACAGATAACAGTTATCACGCTAGACTGGAAACACAATTCCTCATTCTCCATTAATTTCAAGTGTTATGTAATGTGGTTTGTAAGCCACTATTGTTTCTGCCACAACAATACACACGTGCCCGTGGCAAGGTGACCGACAGCGGTGGTGTATTCTAAGGACATGGAATGGATGACGCCAAGGTTTTTCACGGACTTGCAAGAGTGTCTGGGAGGTAAAATGTATGTCCATTGCTGCCAGTAATAGAGAAGTTTAGTGTGGTTGTGGTGGCGGACCTGTTTACAGACGGCTGGTCCATTCTCCCATAACGACCGTCCCGCATTGGCAGCAAATGGGGCGAAACGAAACTCCGCAGCATAAATCCTACAGGCAGGGTACTCCCGGATCGTTTCCCATCTCTATTATTTGGAATGTTTTCTGCTGCTGCTGCTTCGCCATCTCTCTCTTACTTGATTCTTCCAACACACTGCACATTTCAGAAATTCTTTAGTTCCTCTAGTATTTCCAATGCTGTATTCCGGAAAGTAAGTGCTTAGTTCCAACTGCGTCAAATTATAAGGTCATAATGACTTACTGCCTGCTCTAATAACAACTTCGCTGGTAATTATTCTTTTACACAGGCTGTGTGCAGCACAAGGTCGGAAAGGTAGAATTAGACGTGCAAACTCAATCCATAGACGGTATATGAATGATGGACCTTCTGGTTTACCTCTGATTTTTTATGTCTCATTTATATGGGAGGCTTTTAAACTCTTGGAACAACTGCTTTACAGCAATGGTTAAAGAAAAACTCCCACACTCCTGTGGGAATCGAACCCGGGACCTCTTCCACAGCAGAAAGGTGCTCTACCAACTGAGCTAAGATGCCATATGATTCTACATTTCCAATCAATGTATTTATTTAAAAATCACTACCTATGTATCTTGTTAACAGATCTTTACTCAAATCCCTAAATAACCGTTTCTTATAACCTTGACCTGGTGACATATTCTTCCACGTTAGGTCTCCTTTCCCTTCCCTTGAATGGCTGATTCACATGACGTCAAACAAGCCGTGTGCAATGTAAGTATAGTTCCGAGGTCACGGTTTCAAACCCGGCGGAGGTATAACAATCCATACATGACTTCCTCTGGAAGGAAAGTAAAGCCATTGTCGTACATTTACGCTCGTAAAAGAAACCTCAAGCCTCATTAAGAGGCCTCTGAGCAAAATCAAGCGGTCTTTTTCGCCCAATGGCAAGCTGAGAACCACATCAGTTAAAGCGTCCACAAATGAAAAACTTAATTTCAATTTTTTAGATGATGCACGTGTTACGTCGTCCTGAGAGACAGGTTTAAACTCAAGAATCATTCCATTTACATATTTATTCTGTTCATACATTCCACATGTGTTGACTCTGTTAAATAATATACGAGAACTTAATTCATGGGGTTGTTATAGTCTAAATCTGGCTATTTACCTACGAATATAGGAATATAAACATAACTTAGAAAAAGTATCTAGCACCTCAATGCTTATGTAGTGTTTTTGAAAGTTCTAAGACATACCTACGGGGTATATGTATAACTAAAACGTATTATAGCCATCATTATATTTACACTTTTAAACATTTATAAATAATAATAATAATAATAATAATAATAATAATAATAATAATAATAATAATAATAATAATAATAATAATAATAATAATAATACATATATAAACATTTAGTAGACAATTTATGCGCAACATAGATCTTAACACATACGTAAAGTTTCAAAAAGATCCGAACTGAAGGGCAAGGCTTTAAAAAATGGCCACAGATAAAAAATAATTATATTCCCATGCGAGGAAAGAATTGGGGCATGATTTTAGGGACCATTTGTGGGTACAAACCTAGTAACATGACAAACGTAAATCTCACATGCCGTCCTTGGCAGTTCAACAATTTAGTAGTAGATGAAATACCTCTGGGAAAACTGGAAACATCCCAAGATGTTAAAACTACAATCGATAATACTATTTCAGGGAGTATTACTGCAGAGATAGCCATCAAGTTTCTTACTATTTTTATGAGTCAGCACTAATAAATATGTAGCTCGCCTTAACATCTAAGTTTTGGGTGTGGGATAATTAATTTCCCAGTTTATGCTTAGGAAGCCACACAAATCCCGGCCTGAATTTCTTCCGTGACTCCCAAGGCTAACGCCCCAAAATGTCTTCCTTCATCTACTATCTCTTACTTTCTCTACTACGTATTTCTACTAAGTGCTGTATTTCAGCCAAAAATTCGAGGTAAAAATGTCACCGGGAATACACGTATTGAGACCCCCTGAATTAAAACAAAAACACTTAAGGAAAAGGTGGACCTGCGAGTATGTCTGTCGATAACATAACCCCACAAATGAAAACTTGCGTGACACCAAACTTGGTATTTAAATTCAGTGTTTTCCAAAGAATAATTTTCTTATTTTTTATTTTCTTGAGCTGTAACCACTTTTATTCAAATATTATGTATTTAAGATATTTGCATAAGAAACAAAGTTGAATTTTCTGTGAATTGCTTGTTAAGGAATAAATATTATACAAGTGATAAACAGTAAGATATACACAAATTGTTGAAGACACAATTTATATAAATTTAAATTTTTGTGGCCATTTTTAACCCTTTCAAACATATTCCTCGTTATTAGTTTGAATTTTCAAATATAAATTACATGCATACTTTTTTTCAAGTGGTAGGTCGCTTGACATTTCAAACTCATCACATATCTATTCAGTTTTTAAAAATCTGAGGCGTTACATTTTCATGGTTTTCTCTACAAACTAGTCGCGCAAAAGCTTATTCTTCTATCTTCTCCATGTTAATCGAGATAAACAGTTGGTAGAGATGGTTTCTTTATACATTTCCTTGTAGATACAAGGGAGCTAGGGGAATACAGCGCGTATAGTCAAATTTTTAACAGCTGGTCTCTATGTGGTGGCTTTGAAATTCCGTTCTCTTTGCACGGCCAGGAGGAAATAATGATAATGATGATAATTAATATTATTATTAATATTAATAATATTGCTTCTGGTACGGAGGACCCGGGTTCGATCCCCGGTACCAGCATGAGGATTTTTCCCGCACGGGGAGGTCTGGCACGGGGTACACTCAGCCTCGTAAGTCCCGGGGGCTGGCAATTGAGGAGCTATTTGATGAAGAAGTAACGGCCCCAGGTCGCGAAGGCCGCATAACTGGCCGGGAGGGCTCTGGGTGCTGACCACGTCCCATCCTCCAGTGCTGCACCTCACCAACGACGCCTGTAACGGGCAGAGGTGGGGGACGCAGCGGCTGATTATTATTTTATTATTATTATTATTATTATTATTATTATTATTATTATTATTATTATTATTATTATTATTATTATTATTATTATTATTATTATTATTAAAGTATAATAATAGACTTCCCAATTACTTGCTGTTGATTCTTCTGCTCTCACATGTCCTGAGAAACACCTGAATTTTTAAATATTAAGCTTCACAAACCCTAATTTTTTTCATCAACTCTCTTCCTTCTGATTGCACTAGCAATAGAAACCCAGTATTAGAAGAACAGGAAGACGAAAATTGCATAAGAATCGAAAGCAGGGTAAAGATACTACACACCGTATCCCATTTCTGTGATGTGGGATCCCAGAGGGGTTAACTACCACATATTTGACTTCCGAAATCGAATTGCTAGAGACTTGACATACTTAGTGCGAAACAGCAACAATCATTCGTTTAATATCGTTAAACAAGAAAATATCAACATTCGTGCAATTGCTGAGTAATTGTTACACACACTATCAATTTACAAAAGAAAGAAAACAAAATATGGGGATATAAACTTGTGCTGCAACGCTAAGCCATAATCACATCCTAAAACATCAACCACTTCTGTACTATCGGAGTTGTTCGTGCAGTGCTTTGTGCTGTTGATTTATCACCATCAGCATGCAACCAATGTGGTCAAAAGCCACAACCTCAAGTGTCATTTGTAATTAATGGAAATCCTTGTACTCTAATGCTTCCTATAGAATCACTATTTAAAGCAACGTTAATCATTAATGAGAATGGAAGGCGGTTGTCATTTCTAACAGCAAAACATAAAAACGTATTATCATTCTTTCACTTATGGCTACCCGTTTAGATCAAAGAATCCTTCCATCTCGTTCGGAGTCGTCAGATGAATCTCTTTCCTCCTTCCCGTTATTCTAATAACTTTATTGTAAATCCCATAGTATTTTCTAAATCCTATGTTTAAACCAGTTAAAGTTATCGACTTTTGTTTTTCGCTGATCTAAACTAACACATTGTGCATCGATTTCTATAATTTTTGCCCACTGGAGAGTACTGTCCTTCCCGACAGATATAGGCTAAAGAAACAACCTTTAATTTAAATTCCTGAATAACTAAACGATTAAAAATAATGTACAAGCCTGGAGAATAGAATACAAATATGTTGGACTCATAATAGAATATAAAAGGGTCCGACTTTTCGTTGAGAATGCCTTGTAGTAGAAAACAGCTGTTACAGTATTGGCAGCGAGTGCAGAAGTTGACCAGAATTTACCAATTGACAAAACATAAGAAACAGGAAAACACGGGATTATCAGATCCCAATTATAACGGTAGCTATGATAGGTATGCGATACTTATGACAAAACATTTTGATCAGGCCTGGGGCAACTACTCCGAAAGTGTGAACAGAGTGTCGCTGCAATGTCTACTGGCACACATACTACACACGCGTTAGGTAGGACCGGTTTTCCATACCGGTTTTCTGTTTTAGTGGTCACGAAGGGGAATGGCTTGACATCTTGAGGGTATTGTTCACCAGGCCTGATTTTGATAACTCGTGTATCAAGTTTTGCTGCATTTATTTTTATGTTGCAATCAGGTTCATTACCACACTACACTAAATAATTATACACAGAGAGAGCAAACTCTACCCAGAGCAAGATTAGAAATTTCTCAACCATATTTTATAACTAACAGATGAAGCCATCTATATTTTAGATTACATACTGTATGCCATTATGAGGCTACAACTACTTTAAAGTTCATCTATGTGATTATCTAATAAATTACTCGAGCACTTCAACAATACTTACACTGTCAAAGAGTACTTGTAAAATACCCTGAATTTGGAAATACACCCCCCTATATAATGTACCCATTTCTCTGCATATCAGATGATTCTTTATCTTTGTTTATATCATGAGACTTTACGAAATTACACTGGGAGTAAAGGGGAGCAATCGCCATGTGGTTATTGTACAATAATTAATAAAGAATAGGGGGAAGCTCAATGAAATTAAGTCGCATTCGATGTTCAAAACGTCATCACCACAAACCAGTTATTTTTTGTCCCAACAAGTCTCTTTTCTGGCTATAACCAGGCATAGGGCTTTCTAAGCAATAAAAGACGAAAGGAAATGAAGTTGAAATATTACTGCACTTTACTGTGTGACGTCGCAGGTAACAGTACGGTGGGCGTTTGTAGATAGCACTCACCAGAGCGCGTTCACCTGGTGTCTGTGACTCTTGGCCGCTGTTGTTTATTTTATTTGTATTGCCATATATTTTAAGTGTAGTTAGCTTGAAGTCAACTGCTTAAGAATGCCTACACCTGGTAATTAATAACAACCTACCATAGGTATTTACTGTCAATAGATAACAAAGCAAAAATCCACGACATATTGTGTTTACTGTATGTGTACACCTAATATTTTTATAGCTACAAATAATATTCATTTCTTTATTCAAATATTTATTTTTGTTTGGGTTTAATACTAGGTTCATATGTGATGATGAATATGAAATTATTTGGGATATAAAGCAATAAACCTGCACATATGTGTACCTACATATTTTCAGAACTGAGGAAAAAGCCCCATTAAAAACTAGAATAGGTGTTTGGCCTTACCAGGACTAGAACCTCTTCTCGTAGCCACGTACTTAAGAATTTGGTTAATTACACATTCACTGAATATTTATATTATACAAGCATATAATATTGTGACACCGGGCGCGGCACATAACAAAGGACGCTTGGGGCTAAGCTACTTCACACTACAGCGGCGAGCAAGCAAAGGCGCAAAGTCAAGCTTCCCCCACCACTCACGCGAGCAAACAGGTGACTAACAAGAATGTAGCGGCTGCACAAAGAGTTTTACAGAGCCTTCGAGAACTGTAAGACAGCCGGCGTGTTTGAAGAGGTTCGCGAAAGGTCTGTGTGACGTTATCCCCGCTATATAATGAAGCAGGAAGCAGCAGAAGAGAAAGGTAAAGACCTGAGTCAGTAAGTGTAGTGAGTGAGAGACAACCGTGTGTGTGTGTGTGTGTGTGTGTGTGTGTGTGTGTGTGTGTGTGGTACTGTCGTAGTGAAAGGTACGCCACGTCGAAGTGAAGAAGTTGTAACGAGCGTCGAGTGCTTGTATCGTTGGAGTTAGTATATGAGAGAAAGGGAAAGTGAAAAGAGAGAGAGACTGAAAGGATTGAGTCAAGGCAACATTTGGGGGTTAAATATCACGAAAGACTGTAGACTTGTGTTAACGTCAATAATAGAGAACTGTGATTTCGTGGAGAAGTTAGAAGAAAAATAAAGCGATAGAAATGTAACTGGACTGATATTGTCATTTTGTCACAATATTCTGCATAAATGCAGAAATACAAAGTTAACTGTGCTAGTTAATTAAAGTATTTTCCTTCGGTGCAAGCCATTTCAAGCAGTTACATTGATATCAAGAATGCACACTGCTGTTGGCGTGGTTTAATGTCTACGCTCACTACATAAAGGACCTAATTTGCTCTTCTCAGAACTCTGCTAACTAATCGGAAATGGCGAACGCAGAACAAACTGAATTTCGATCTCCCTGACTCGGTCCATTTCTACAGCTGGCAGATCAAAGCAATTTAACTAATCCTTGAGCTGATTCTGGATAGCTTTACCCACAAGTCACCCCACATACAACTTAGAATATGAGTTATATATATACATATATGAGACGAACATTTTTGCTTTCTGTGGGGGAAGTAAATGTTTGACCTAAAAGTTTGATGTCGAAATTTCACCGAATATATATATTTGAGATCCCTGAAACCAGAAGAAAGCATTTTTAGAAAAAGGTCCGCGCGCGCGGAGCGAAAAGTCGGTTAAAAGCCTAAGTTAGTTTATTATCTTTCAAGAATGCGACACGAAGATTTTGAAGACAATTGATTTTCTGAAAATGGATCTAACAATTTTAATTAAAATGCCATATGCTTAAGATATTTTTATGGCAAGTGAAATGTATATTTTGAATTTTCTGGTTATATAGCCTGTAGTACGGTTTACTCTTAACAACTTTTGCATAAGTGGCAAACCGTAGGAGATAGACCAAATCTTACTACACAAAAATGTAGATCTCGTTAAAAGCACGGAATTTATGTCAAATGATCTTTTTTTGAAATGAACAATTTCAGAGATATTCCTTGTTATTTGTCAGAATTTTGCAATAACTATAGATGGTTCTCAAAAGGAAGGTCGCTATTCATATTTTTATCTCTTGATCATGCAGAGAGTACGGAATTTCAAAGTTATCATCATCATCATCATCATCATCATCATCATCATCATCATAGTCGGTCTGGGTGGCTCAGTTGCTTAGACGCTGGCCTACTGTTCCCAAGGTCGCGGGTTCAAATCCGGCCCAGGCCGATGGTTTTTAAGTGTGCTTAAAAATGACAGCTCCATTTCAGTAGATTTACTGGCATGTAAAAGAACTCCTGCGGGACAAAATTCCGGCACACCGGCGACGCTGATGTGATCCTGGCAATTGACAGCGTCGTTAAAAAACAAAATATTTTTTATAATCATCATCATAACAGCAGCCATTTTTAAAACATTTGACTATCGCTGTATTCCGTAGGTAGAGGAATAAGTGTTTGTAAGAATAGTTTGAGCAAGAGTAGAGAAAGTCATGTGAGTGCAAAATTTCAGATTTTATTGATGGCACCCAGCTGAAGAACTCTCGGAGATATCATTATCCTGTTACTTGAGTATTACACGCACGATCTCATATTTATTTTACAACTACCAGAATTTGAAACATCCTTCAAATTTTTATTTTTTTTATTTTTTATTCATTCAGTTCAATACAGTGGAATACACAATTGAACCAAATCATGAGTCAATACATAATATGATACAAAAAGGTACCCTATAAGGGCCCATGTCATGAGAAACATAAATAGAAAGGAATTTAGTAATTACATAGTATATACAATATAATTAGATAAGAAGTTAAAAGTACAATTAGTATAATCAAAACATCATAGAAAATATCTATAAGTTTAGGTATTCTTCAATACTGTAAAAAGCTTTGGATATTAAATAATTTTTTATCCTATTTTTAAAGGTATTATAATTTTCATATGATTTTAGATTTTCAGGCAAAGCATTATAAAACTTCGCTCCCATATAACTAGGGACCCTCTCTGATAAATGTAATCTGGTTCTGGGGAGATTTAGTAATTGATTATTCCTGGTATTATATGTGTGAACATCTGACATGATTTTCATTGGGAATTTAAATTGAACTAAATATAATTTACAGGTACACCTTATATACAAATAATCCTTTTGCTACTTTTTTCCACGTCTAAGTTAAAGTCGGCAACGTGCCTGTCAGTAATCGCGGCTACTTCTACCGTTTCATATTTTCTCGGAAGCGCAGGATCGTCTAGAACCGGAAGGAACCTGTACTTAGCAACGTTCTCCAAAGATTCTAGCAATGAGAAGAGCGCCAAGGCACAAACCGTCAGTTGAGTTCCGGTAGCGATAGAAGCTTAGCAAGAAGCGAGCGGAAACAACTGAAGAACGAAACGACATTAAAAGTTGTACTGTTGATTTTACTGGGCAAAAATGCTGCGCAAAATGTTAATACGCTTCAATTTAGTCCTACACCTGGTGTGAGTAGGATCAAATCGAATATACGCTGGGCTTCTGAGTATGATGGAGTCGAAATGGTAACACGTTACAATGTTATCCTATTTAAACAAAAAATTACTGCTAAATTCACTTTACGTTAATCTCGTGCTAGTCAAAGATGGTTTAAACTATGGAATAAGGATTCAGTCATATGCAAGATGCAGAAACAATACTTTATATCACAACCTACTTATATTTCAATAAAATGGAATATTAAAGATACTGATTTTACTCATCCTACAAAAATCCCAAGCTAACCAAGATCGTTTGAGGAGTTTCAGAGAAAATTAGGTTTTTAATGTCACTTTGAAATTACGTTGCTCTGTTTTTTCGTCTCCTTTACATGTCTCTCTTGCTCTAGGGAGCACGCGCGCGCGCACACACACACACACACACACACACACACACACACACACACACACACACACACACACACACACACACACCAATATTTTAAACAATATCTTTGAAGCGTTTTGGAAATAATTAAATTTCGTTCACGTTGCTAGTTCAAAGGTACATTCTGATGCAATAGCGACACTGAATTGGGAAATAAGGTTTAACGCCAAGCAGTGGGCATTACTTAATTATCAGGCAAGCACACATCAGACCGGCCGGGTGTTCCTGCCTGTCAGTAACCTTGGCCTCTGTTGCTTGCATTCGTTGCATTGACACACTGGTGCGAACGTAGATGATTTAAACCTAACTGCTTAAGAATTCCTATGTCTGTTTATGATACATGGGATGAAATGATTACCAGAAAAAAACTTTTGGAAGGAATGTTCCAGGACCAGATATAGGGTACCTTCCGGTATTCACCAATTATGAGGACTGAAAAACCGGGAAATTTTTTAGAAAGGACAGCTCTGGCAGGATTAGACTTACTTCCTGTTCAAGAGAGCTACCCGCATCGTTTTTAATCTGCTCTTGATTTGCTTTTCTCGATCCGCGTAGCCACTTACTTGATAACTTTTATTTGTTTATGCTAAGCAAATGCTACTTTCATTTAGTGAACTAGAAAAATTGTATCCATATGTGTTTGGTGGCAGTCAGCCAGATATTTCGAAAACCGGATCTTCCCCAATGCCAACAAGCATGTTTGTTGGAATGTGCTTCTTCGCCAATCAGAAGTAAATACTCGTAGTTTAGAGGATAGAAATGAGTAGCGGCTGTTTGTGTTGTCGCTGCAGCTCTTCATAAACAAATACTTCTGTGTACGTTAATTTATTAAAGATGTGAGCTTAATGTTAGTTAGACTTAACACTTCTGCATGCAATAGATGTAGCTAACATTTCCATATCCTCTTATCCTAATAGGGGTAACTTTTTCTGCACGTCAGTACACAGTAAGTAGTGTATTTCAGCTAAAAATTCGATGCATAGAATTCACTGGAAATACGCATTTTGAGATCCCCCGAATAAGAAACGTTTAGAAAAGGTCTCAGTTGTGTGTGTGTGTGTGTGTGTGTGTGTGTGTGTGTGTGTGTGTGTGTGTGTGTGTGTGTGTGTGTGTGTGTGTGAGTGTGTGTGTGTGAACAACATAACTAAAAGTCTGTGTTGCACTTATATTACCCTCTACTCTTCTATTATTATGAACAAATTCTTATTCCTCTGTTTTCTTCATGTTAGTCGAGATAAACAAGGTGCATGGGGAATATGGGAATACAGTAGGCTTTGAGCGATAGTCAAATCTATTAAGGTTGGTATACGAAGGCTTTGAAATTGCGTTCTCCTTGCACGACCAAGAGATAAGAAAGTGAATAATGGCCTCCCATTTGAGAAAAGTATAATTGGATATAAATTGTGTGTTTTAACACCTACGTGTTTTGTTTACCAGTTATGCAAAAGTCATCAGGAGTAAACAGGACTACGTGAACTATAGCGATAAAATTCAAAATATGCATTTCATTTGTCATAAAAATATGTTAAACATTTTAATCAAAATCGTTTCAGTCTTTTTTGAGAAAATCAAAATTCTCGAAAAATGCTCCATGTGAAGAGTAGTTTAGAGTGGGGAAATTTTTTCAATATTTTCGTATCGCATCCTTGAAAGATATCAAATTTAGGTAGCTACCAACTTTGGTTTTTAACCGACTTTTCGTTTATGAGTTATTCTGCGCACGCACGCACCTTTTTCTAAAAATGCGCTCTGTTTTGTACTCAGGGGGGTCTCAAAACATATATTCCCGGTGAAATCTCGACATCGAACCTTTGGGTAGAATATAATATTTCCCCCACTTTCTATAGGTACGTAATACAGAAAGTAAAAAACGAAAAGTCAGTTAAATACCAAAATTGGTATTTAAGTTTAAAATCTTTCAGGTACACGACACGAAGAGTTTCAAGAAAATTCCCCCATTCCAAACTATCCTTTACATGAAAGAGTGTTCGAACATTTGATTTTTTCAAAAATGGCTCCAGCAATTTTGATTACAACACTTACCATATGTTAAACAAATGCCCATGACAAATCAAATGTATATCTTGAATTTCCTGGACATAACCTCTGAAGTCCTCTTCATTCCAAATGATTTCTGTATAACTTGTAAACCGTAGAAGGTAGACAAAATCTTATTACACTGTAGACCTCCTTAAATCCCCTCTACTGTTTGTTTGTGGAGAAAACGATTTTCGTGATATTTCTTGTTATTGTTATTAGGTTTCTCTTATTTTAATTCCTGGTCATACAATGGAAATGGACAGTCAGACATTCCATACCGCTCTTAGAAGATCTAACTATTGCTTAAGTCTACCATAACTTCTATTCCCATTGTTACCTGTAAGCAAATGTGTAATAAAACCATTTCACCAAACGTTTATCTCGATTAACAAAGTCCCACTGCATTCAGCTAGGCATCACTTTAATTAACATACAGATTCAAATACATTCCTTCTCTTAAAAACATAATAAGAGCTGAATGAATAATGCAAATTTCGTCTAATTTTTTTCGTTTTAATTTATCTGTATGAAGCATTTATATCCCAAATAGATGAAATTAGTAAGGATTTTCAGAATTAAATATCCGCATAAAGTGGAAACACTCCTTGCGGTATTTATTATTATTATTATTATTATTATTATTATTATTATTATTATTATTATTATTATTATTATTATTATTATTATTATTATTATTATTATTATTATTATTATTATTATTATTATTATTATTATTATTATTATTATTATTATTATTATTATTATTATTATTATTATTATTATTATTATTATTATTATTATTATTATTATTATTATTATTATTATTATTATTATTATTATTATTATTATTATTATTATTATTATTATTATTATTATTATTATTATTATTATTATTATTATTATTATTATTATATCTCTTGAATGCATGGGTATATTGCATTTCTCTCAAGTATTTCTGACAAACAGTGAAGTTTAACTTTTTTATATAAGATTCTCCCCAAATTCGCATACTTCTGTAATTTAAATTTAGGATGAAATTTTTGCTGGCATTATAACAGAAGTGATCTGTACTAAACTTAAATGTCAAGCTTAGTACTTATCGGACATTTCACCTTGGGGGAGAGGGGGAGGGGGGGGGGGAGAAGGTTATGTGTGCGTGGCTGTTGGCAGGTTGAAGACAGCCCCAGGTGTGCCATGCCTGTACCTGCCCTTATGGGGACTTAACCACTGAAATGACGGGATGTGGGGTTTGTAGCTGAAAGGTTGGGCTAATGATAGGAGGTACAAAGGTATTTTGTAGACGTGGCGAACGGGGAAAATTTGCGCAGTTGTTTATGGCCGAGTTCAATTTTGTATTTATAAGACAGGGGTATCAGGTTAGTATCTCTTCGACTTCCGGCAAGTTAACATCGTGGGAGTGCGTGTTTAAGTACAGTGCTCGCTTGCATTATCAGCAGTCACTTGTTTTTAAAGTCGACATTAGCCCCACCATCAATTTGCATGACGTCACTCGCGCATATCCTAGCAAGGTCATTCGCCATGTCTAAAAGATACCTCTGTCACATATTGCTCCTCAACGGCTACCGATCAGGGTGCAACAGTCCTTGTGCACTTCTGCTGTAAAAGCCTTATCCAAAGAATAACGGGGGTTAACATGACATTTTGAAATCCAAGCATATCTTGGTAGTATTTGTTATTTGTGCTGTTCACAGGTGCAGTCACAATTAGACACAGACACATAGCTTTCTTTGATTTTTTTTTCAGAGGGCCACAAAACATGTAACTCCGGTGAAATCTCGGCATAAACATTTTGAGTGGAATGTAATATTGCTCTATTTTCTAGGTAAGATGTCGGGAAAGTACTAATTAGCAATTCCGCGCGTGACTAACTGACATTTGCACTACATTTTCTTCTTAAAATGTATTTTTTGTCAACTGTAGGTCAGTTAGTCACGAAAAGCTTAGCGCTCATTATTAAATTATTAAATAATTGTTTCACTTGTTAAGGTTTTTATATTCCCTATCACAACCGCCAATGTATTCTCTGTCATCATATGTCGTTAAAATAACATTTTTACACCTATATTGACCATTAAAAAGACATTTTAAGAAGAAAATGTAGTGTAAATGTCAGTCACACGCGGAATTGCTCATAATTAATATAACAAGCACGCGTGGCATTTAATTCAACAAAGACATGCTTGTTCTAAACATTGCAGGATATGTAGTTAAGGTCCATCTAACCACGGATACCAAGCCCGAGCTGCAGTTGCGATGATTTGTCAGGCTACAGCTATTTGCGTCCCCAGTAAACACCACCACCGCCACCGCCACCACCGCCACCACCACCGCCGCCGCCGCCCCCACCACCATCGTTTGACTAAGCTGTCTCTCATTTTCGCAAGTCAACATTTCCACAGCGGTGCCTTTTGCCTTACGGCCACCTTCACTGCACATAATGGTAATGAGATGATATCCTGTCTGGGACACTCAGACACTCAGCTTGGCATGGCCTCTTTGTTTTCACGAGTTCCATCGAGGATCGCGTGTCCGACGTCTTCCTGGCCTCGAGCCAACATACATTTAAATAAACAGGCGAGGAAAAGAGAAAGCTGCAGGGCCCCCTATCGCAAGGTCGCTAAGAGCACGATGTGCTGGACCGTTATGCCCTCCAAAAGTTTGACAGACGTTGCACAGGCAATGGAGGTCAAGGGATATACACACACTTTTGCTCATCTAACAAGGGATTTAATCACTTGTGGTCCAAATATGCCATCACCACATTGCACCAACAGTACCTACTTGGTTCGTGTATTACTTAACCACTACTAACGCTTACTCTATATTATTACTCAATTTTATGTACTTGCATAAATGTTCTCAGATTACTAAATGGCCTTCTCTCACACCAAATAATTTCTTATGTCAGCACGGAGATAGTTGAGCATCGGGCACTACACATTACATACACGGATAGCATTTTGGGTTTCACTGTAATAAAATTGCAACCAAAATTTTCTAATAACGTTCGATTTTGGATAAACAAATCATACGGATATAAATAATGCACTATTCTGAAGCAAGACAATTTACGTGAGTTACCTTATGAAGCAAAATTGTCCAGATTGTTATGATGCCTTGAATATGGGTATATTTTCGTCCCCGCTTACAAAATAACATGGCGTTTGAATTGCTTACCTCAAGAGGGTTGGTTCTAACCGGAAGCAAAATAAAAATATCGACTATAGTTTGTTGCTTGTAGTGTTTAATGCCCGTCTTTACTGCATACGGCACCGCAGACGGTGACACTGATGATACATGGAATAAAGATGGAGTACCGGTGGAATGAGACGGTGGGGGAAACAGGAGAACCCGGAGGAAACTCGCCCCAGCGCCGCTTTGTCCACCACAAATCCCATATGCCGTTGCCTGGGATCGAAGTGTGAAGTGCAACTACTCAGCTACTGCGTGGCCTTCGAGTATCTCACATATTTTTTTCTTTTTTCTTTTTCAATTACAACATACAAATATTATATCTGACAAGATTTGCTATTTACAAAATGTTATGGGGATGAACTTTTATGAAGTTATAATTGCTTGGGAGGAGGGTATATTATTATTCGTGTGCACAGATCGAAAAAATATAGTTCACATCACCTATCATAGTTTTCTTGGTATTTGTACTTAAATTACCCCGTGGTAGAAGCATTTGTATTATCATTTTTCAGAGTATCATGACACCGTAAACAGAGAGTGATAGAAGAGAGGACGATACAGGAGAAGAGTGAAAGAGTGGAAGAGAATGCAAAGGGAGAGAGGGACAACAAATATTAATAAGATGAAAGGGGGGAAGCTGGGGTTGAAAGAGGGTTACGAAAGGTAGAAGATTTGGAGAGGAAGATAAATACCAAAATAGAGGGAAGCATGGAAGGGATAAGAGACATAACGCGAACAGTGGGCTTAGCCTCTCTAACTCACACTCAACACGTCCCGATTTCCAATTCGATCTGGAGTGATTACTTAGTAAAAGACTTTTATTCCGGTGGGTTTCCTTATTCTCAGAAGATAACCGGATAACTCTAAGCTCTGTGAACCTCGGGCTCATTCATTGTCCGATGTGACCTACCCGGTTAAGGAAGCTTAAACTCACAAAAAGAAAAAAAACGTACCCATAGCTGGAGTTGCGCTAGTTTACACAATAAATTGCCTGGTTTACTTTTTAATTATTTCCTGTACACCTGCAGACAAGCCTATTAGCCCTTGTGAATGATAATACGGCTCCTATTCGCGTTCTGTGAATGCAGGAAGGGACAACGCAATGCTGCTTATCGCCAAATGCAATGAAAAGCCTGTACTGTATTTGACTCAGAAGTTTAGCTATGATCTTGTGATTATCAAAAGTGAACTTGAGATAGCGCTCTATTGTTTTTTCCCTCTTGCGCTGACGGTTACAGCCTGCTTCAAATCCCGCTACAGTAAATATTACCCAAAAGAGCATCAGTAATACATATTGCCGCTTAAAACAACGCAATTATGATTATACTTTAAATAATATCACTAATCAAATTGCGTAAACTTTCATAGCCGGTGTCATAAAATATAGAATGATTATCCAGGCCTGTGGGCCGTGGTCTAGTGGAAAATCTTTCAGACGTTTCGTGGAATTCGTGAATTTTCTCCGATGTGCTCTGTATACATTATTGTTATATTTATATATAACAATTATATATTGCTTTGTATAATTCAAAATCATACGCCACTAAGAGCTTCAGCTACAGTAAATGCCAGCCCATTGACAACAATGGAAACAGCTCCCACTTTAAAGCAGCCCGCGCAGCAGCCAAACCAATAAACAAAGGCCAGACCAACCTGCGTATAAAACCTGTGAGCCACCGAGAGTAGCAGAGTACTACGGTCACACCACTGAGGATGTTCGACGCAGCTTCGAACGAAACGTCTGGAAGGAGATTTTCCACTAGACCACGGCCCACAAGCCCGGATAATCATTCTGTATTTCAGTATCATTAGTAAACTATGTTTATTAGTGACTCAATAAACCACATTACATAATACTGTAGCAGCAATGGCACTGCTTATAGTTTAACTCCATTGTAAACAAGAATTTTGAACTGCTGGTGTTACTCTGTTTACATCGTACAGAGAAGCTCACCACACCACAATTGCATGCTCAAGGACAAAGACATTCTCCTGAGTCAATGACAGTAGTTTCAATCGTGCGACAAAGTCGCAGACAATACCCGGGACAGAGTCGAGTCGGTGCAGTCGCAAAAGGAAAACGCAGATTGCACGTTGCGCTGCATCTTTCTTCAAGCTAAGACACTCGAGGTCTTCAGTAATGTGATATGTGATTTCACTTCTCTGAATGTAAAAATATCCTAGCCATCGATAATGACCATAACATCATAGACGTGCCCATAACCGAGACAGGTCGCATTAATGTCTATCTATGCTGATGAGCTGTTGCAAATGTTCCACAAAGGACGTCGTGATGAACCATAGAAACCGTATTTTACGGCTTAGAAGCCAACACTTGCGGTTAATGGCAGAAGGGAACATCACATGTCGCTGCAACAGCTGTAAAAAAGTGTACGCGGCCAACTTTATAGCTGTTGGGAGAGGTTTGGGAAGCAAAACAATGCCCATAGCAAAAAGAACAGGTTTCGCATATCCTAGTCTACATGCGTAGCTTACTACGCATTAACATAACGAGCTTCCTTTTCCCTTATATGTAGCACACACTCATTTCTTAGGACTGTTCTGTAACAAAACAAATGCTGCCCAGTTAAAATGAATCGCGTCTGGCAGAAGATATTAGTTTAATCCGCGGCACGTTAATATCGTTATTTAAGAAAATGTAGTTCAAGGAATTTGTATCTTCATAACCCTTCAGTGACATAGTTCACGATCCAGCAATTGTGGGATAGTTGTTCTGAGGATAGAATCCTTCAAAAATCTGATGTGTTGCACTCACATGACTTTCTCTACTCCTGTAATAACCATTCTTACAAACTCTTATTCCTATATCTTCTTCGTGTTAGTTGAGATGAACATTTGTATAAATTATCCTATTACTTATTTCCTTATAGGTGCAAGGGGAATATGAGAATACAGTAGGCTTTGTGTGATAGTCAAGTGTTTTAAAGCTTTGAGATTCCGTTCTCTTTGCACAATTAACATAAAAAAATGAACAACGATGTTCCATTTGACAAGTTTGTTTTCCGAAACTGACACAAGGAATATCTCCGAAACGGTTCACTCTACAAAAAATTTATTTGGACAGAGATTGTGTGTTTTAGCGATATCTACATTTTTATATAGCAAGATTTGGGCTATATCTTACGGTTTAGGAGATTTTCAAATGTCTTCCAGAGTAAATAGGACTACATGGGCTGTAACCACAAAATTCAAAATATACATTTAATTTGTTATAAAAATATCTTAAACATATTCATTTTAATCAAAATCGTTAGAGCCATTTTCAAGAAAATCAAAATTTTCCACGTAAAGAGTAGTTTAGGGTGGGGCTATTTTCTTCAAAATCTTCGTGTCGCACCCTTGAAAGGCATTACACTTAAATACCAAATTTGGTTTTTAACTGACTTTTCGTTTTTGAGTTATGCTGTCCACACTGACTGACTGACTGACACACATACACATACGCACACACACGCACACACACACGGACCTTTTTCAAAAAAGACTGTTGGATTCAGGGGTGGAACCAGTAGAGAAAGGAATCAAATGAATTGCTGACACTTTCCCAGCCTGTCTCACCACAAAGTAAACCCTTCTGATAAATATTGACGCAACTAAGATCATGGTCAGCCATATTCCTTTGAGACTGGGACACAGAAATGTTTTGTTAACAATGTAGTACCTGACCTTAGCAACGGTTTTACTCAATGACGCAGCTCGAGTGTAGAAAGTGTCCATTCAAACATGACCAAGAACCTTGTCATTTAAACCAAGAACAATATGAATTCCTTGTTTAGTTGAGTAACAAACCAACGAAAAATCACTCCGCATGCTGTTTATCGAATTCCGAGACAAACAACTCGGAGCTGCCAACACAACAGCTTCTCTCCAGAAAGGTTTGTGAACCTCTTCATCCTCTGCCAAAACATTTTCAAAAGAAAGTTTAATTACGTCGGCCGCCATCCAAACTCCTCTGACTTTAAGCGTAAATATTCGGATTATGTCACGCGCTAAGAGGAGATATTTCGTTTGAAGTAGTTTGCTTCATTTCGATTGGTGAAATGCAGTGGCGGCTTGTCATGTTTCCAGGCTTTAACGATGCTAAATGCCTAGAAGTGTCTCTTAGCTTTAGTTATATAATCGGGACAACGATGTTAGGTATTATGGCAAAATGACAAAATCAGTCCAATTACTTTTTTGGCACTTCATTTTTCTTCTAAACTTTTGCACGTCAACAGAGTCTACAGTCCTTCGTGATATTACAACTCACAATTATTTTCTTCTCGTAGCCTTGACTCACTCCTTTCACTATCTCTCAAACACTAACTCGTACGATACAGTCACTCGACGCTCGCTAAAACTTATTCACGACGCGACGACACACGCACAGCTGTCTCGCACTCACTGGTGTACTGACCAACACATGTCTGTAACTGTAACTCTTCCTGTGCTGTTTGCTTGCCTCCTTATATAGCGCGGATGTCGTCACAGGGACCTTTCTTGATTTCCACAAACACGCTGGCGATGACGGAGCCAGATCTTTTTTCGAAAGCTTTGGAAACCCTTTGTGTTGCCGATCGATTGTTACTCACGTATTCACTTGCGTGAGTGATGTGGGGAAGCTTAACCTTGCGCATTTGTTTACTCGCCGGCCTGGTATGTGGTCTAAAACAGTTTGGCCCCGACCGGCCTTAGTTGTGCGCCGTGCCTGGCATCACACTATCATATCAAAGGGCAAGGTTAAGAAATGTCTGAGAATCTAAAGTGAGCGAAGAACCACGTTAAACATTAGCTTTTAGGTGCAAGACAATTTTAGTGTTTGATTGCAAGGAATAGCGCAAAGGTTTCTAACAGTGGGAAGATTTGAAATAACTATACCTACTCCTATTGTGGTATGTAGTTAATCCACCAAATTTTCAGGCCTTAAAACAACTTTTAGGCCCTTAAAATAGGCTGTAAAATTTTTAGTTGCCTACTTATGCAAAATTCTGGGTACTGGTTATTCAATAATTGCAAAAGGAAAGTAGACTAATTCATGGAAAAAACAAAACATTTCTCATGGCAGTATATAAAGCTCCTATATCGCCTTCAAATTCATTTGAGTCATTTCTGAAATACATGTTGTGAGGCGTGCTTTAATTTTTTTTAATATTCGTGACGTACCCCTGGAAGAATTTTAAATACTAGATTTATATTTATACGTCTTTCTTCTTCTTCCTTCTTTTAAGTTGTGGTGTTCCAATATGCGGATATTTCCTTAAAATGTGTTTGCGTTATGACTTCAAAGCTTGAATTTTCGGTGGAATATAGATTTCAAAATTTGGGTGGAATGCAATACTTCCACCTTCGTATAGACAAGTGCTAGAAAAAGTAAAAACACGATGAGAGATTTAGAAATCGATGAGCCGATGTTTGAACAAGTTTTACTTGAACTTAGTCTAACTACTACAGTATATGGCACATGAATCAAATCTCACTCGCCGCTGTCATGTTTTGAATGTTTCCAGAGTAAGAAAAGTGCAGTTCTGGGTGCGTTATTTTTCTTATTATCTTCGTGTAACATCTTCCTTTTTTTTCAACCTTTTTTTTTTTTTTTAATTCAGGAAGCCTCAAACTATGTATTCCCGGTGAAATATTGACTTAAAATTTTTGGGTGGTATGCAATGTTCTAACTACTAGATACCTATACAGAAAGTAAAACGACTCGTAAAATTTCTAGTTAGCCTTTTCGACTACACGTTTCTCGTTAAGTTAGGTCTCTAACTAATATGGTAACAGCTCTCCCAGCGTTTTCTCTGAGACCGAGAGAGGAGACACTCGCTGGGGAAATCATGCTCGTAGAAAACTGACTTACAATTCATACTGGATAGGTTAGTCCACAGGCCCATACAAACACCACGTTGGAAATATGTGTTTGCTGGGCAACAAACAACTACTATAACTTTCTGCAAAACTTGAATGACACACCAGTCTCTACTACGCACGTGGTCAAATATTTTGATTAAACCTAGTAAATTGCTACATTCCATTAGTAAATTCTTAAAATCAAACTTACTCTTTGGTGTTTAAGTAGTTAAACAATTTTAATCTCCGACTCCTTTGGTAATATGAATGCAATAACAACAATAAAATAGCTTTGTACTGAGGGTATTAGTTCCATAATAGTGATGCAACGGTTATGGCCGTAATAGTGGCGAAAGGTTATCGGAGGTCGGCGCCGGGAATTCGGAACCGTAAACAGATAAACTGCTCGCCCATAATAATTTTTTGCCCTGCGAATAATTCATGTTTGTTAATACAAAAATCATTTGTCTCACCTCCGATGACCATGGTCACACACTGGTACCACAAACACTGGGGAAAAGTGAAATATAGTAGGCACTTTAATTTATATTACAACAATTTTTCAGCTCAAGCTTGAAAAGCGTCTCTCATACTAAACAAACCTTTACATTGAATTCTTTTTCCTCGCAAATATGGCTTTGATTAAAATACCAAGTGTTTAAGATATTTCAATGACAAAGAAGCTATATCTTGACGATGAGAGATAGACAAAATCTTAAGGCACAAAAAATGCAGATCTCTTTACCTACAGCACACAATTTACGTCAAATATATATATAAGTTATCCATTTCCGAGATATTTCTTGTTATTGTCAGAATTTTCCAATACTTATAACTTTCTCAAATGGAAACCCAATCCTGCTCATGCAAATAGAACTGAATTTCAAAGCACCCAGAGCAATTAACTCTTAAAACATTTGACTACCTTTAAGCCGACTATATCCTCTTATTCCTATTCCACCTGCAAGGAAATATGTAACAAAAGAATTTCTATAAATGTCTATGTCGATTAATATGAAGTAGATAGGAGTATAAGCATTTAAATGAATAGTTTGCACAAGGGGTAGAGAAAGTCATGTGAATGTAATACAACAAAATTTTGCTTGAAGGTGATACAGAGTTGAAACCTTCCAAGTGCATATAGGGGTAATTACCTCGAAAACAAAATGCACAAACAAGCGCACTTTCATTCACAGAGAAATGACGCACATGTTAAGTTAAGCGAAAGTGACATCTGACTGGATAATCGCAACCTAGCAACAATGTCAACTGGTGCCAATTCACTGTCGAGCGGAAATCGGCAGCGCATAGTCTCCATTCAGATCAAGAGAACAGCGGAAGGTAAAAGACACGAATAGGTTACCATGGACCACTGTACTTAAAGATTAAGAAAAGGTACAACGATAAACGCTTCCTTGTAGGAGACCATAAACGTTAACTTTCAACAAGCTACGAGGTTTTGTTGTACGGAATGGGTTGTGCAGTCAAAACAAACTGAGTATTGTGCCCACATTTCGGTCTCCTTTCCTTGCTTTATCTAATAAACATTATTGTGTTGTTAATTTATCCGGTTTCCTGTAGACCAGTGTGGTATGTGCGTTTAAACGTTGAGATATAGCAGTAAATGCAGCATAAAAATGTGCTCAAGTTCTCTACAGCTAAGTTGAACAAAAATTCAGCATCATAATTTTGTGACCAGTGACACTAACCAAGCTAAAAGTCGTTGACACCATCCAACTGCCACCCTCCTCAAGCTGTTGTTCATTACAGAAGAATAGGACCCTTATTCATTTGTTCTGCTTTTCTCAAGTGGTTTATCGTTTGTATCAGCTCAATATTTGTACCTATATACCAGCTTCAGGATACAGTGAAACAGAAACCGTAGATTCGCATTCCCTTGATGGAAATGGCCACTTCAATAGCCGTTTTTCGAACAACACTGTTTATAAGGATGATGAATGTGATTGTTTAATGATGCTTGGATAAGCATCTATGTTTCCTCGGTGATATGTTGATACCAGAATTATTGACGGGTAAGAAATAATTTTCGTGTGTTAAAAATCAATGCATAATGTAAGATCAGCTAAAAGTTGTCCAGGGAAGGGGTCATTAGCTAATTTCCGCTTAAGAATAGAAAATTAGTAAGGCAATTAGTGTTCTAGTCGATAAGTAAACATTTGGCTCAAGGCATACCTGGAAATCAAGAAGGCAGTTCGTAGGAGTAGTTCTGAAAATTAGAAAAGTGAAACGCAAGATGAGAATTTAGCAACTCAGTTATTGGAAAATGGTATTTCGTAGACAAATGAGAAGCTCTTTTCTTTTATGCTTTACAATCTAACAGAGGTGTTTACTGTGATCGATTATCGGCAGTCTAGAGAGCCTGAGGACCGCGCTCGGGCTTTACATTCAACGTTCGCCAACAGGGAGCATTCCGAATAACAATTCAGCAACTAGGTGCAATTAACGCTTCCCACTATTATTACACAAGCAATTATTTTAAACTGTAGTATCCCTATGACAGAGGTTAGAGCATGTAATTCTTGAATAGTTACAGTTTCTCATGCTGAAAGCTCTCGTGGTTCACCACTGAAGCAGTTAGTAGTAGAATTATCAAGGATCGAGATTGGAGACGCCGTCAAGAGCTGACGTTCGCAGAGATTCGGTGATGAAGTGCATCGGTACGAGAAGCGGAAATCACAGTTCAAATTCTCGCTGTGATTCTAAATATTCAAATCTGATGCCTGTTTGCGACAAATCTGTTCCAGAAAACATTTCCTCGTTTCCCCAAAGTGCATAGTGGCCAGTCTGCCCCTGTGTAATGCACACAAACATGATAGGATACGAATACATTTCAATGTTCCACACGATAAGAAGTCATGATTGGATATCAACAAAACTGCAAGCGAGTTTCCATCAACGATCGCTTTTATCTGTGTCGATGGAATGTTGCACCTGAGCTGTGAAAGCCAGTGTTGCCAAGGTAGCGGAATTGGACCGTTCGGCAGTCACAGCGGCGAAAAACGAACTGTCAATTTTAATTATTATTTATTTATGCCAACAAGCTTACTGCTGTTGTTCAAATCCCAGCTATGGCATTGAATTTTTCAGTTCCTGATTCCACCTGTCAATTTTAAGTTAAAAAATTAATATATGATTAGATGCAATTAGTACCTTCATGTGACAAGAGTGTTTTCCACGTGGCTATCTCCCCCCCCCCCAAAAAAAAAAAAAAAAAAAAAAACTCCTGAGCGATCTCTTAAAAATCAACTGCTGTATTTCATAACCAATGATTGATGAGCACGTTGAGCTTATGAGCTTAGCGCACAAACAAGGCAAGACAGTGTGTGTACACTATGTTCAGACGTAATCTTATCTTCATGATAGCAATGTCTCATATCGCCAAGCACGAGAGATCATCTATTTGTGTTTTATCACTGACTATACGCCGAGTTACTATTATTTCGCTCTTTTAATAAACAAGATATGAAGCGATGGCAGCGCTCGACCACCAAGGTCAATACACCTCGTCGCTTTGCCTGTCTGACCACCAGAAGGAGGCGACCACGGATCTCTCGAATTAATCTGCTCACGCAGTCCATTTGTTTATTATGAAACATGTGTATGTGACAGTGTTGTCAACTCTGGCAACTTCTCAACAGACCTGGAGTGTTTTGAAGTCATACAGCAATAGAATTCCAGAGAACAATTTACTTTTCTGACGATTTATATAACATTTAGAGACAATTCTGGAGGATTAACACTTTTGGCTTGGTACATTTGCTAGTTCAGGAATAATTGGGTTTTTAAAATATCACATGAAATAAATACACAGTAAACATTATTTTAAGTAGGATTACAGTTGAATTCATTCTCAAACACGTGAAATAGAGAATCATTGGTGTAACTTAAATGTTACAAAACCACCAAAATATTTCCAGCGTAGTGGAGTTCTGGATACTACGAGTAGATTTTTACAAAGATCGTACCCGCTTAAAGAAGACATAGATTCGGCAAACGCAATTCCCATTCTTCCACATTGCAATGTGTAAGTAGAAAGGCCTTTTAGTCAGTTAAACTTCGTTAAAGCTAAAGAATCGTCATAAATGTTCCAACTGTGGCAACTGGGTATGCTTGTTGCAGAAATGTTATTAGGAATTAACAGTAGTACTTATTTTGATATAACGACTTTCTGGCGACTTTTAATTTAAAATTTGGCGCCTTTTGGCTAACTCTTGTTGGCAATACTGATATGTGAATCACTAGCGTTCATAAACATAGTAGGGACGTTTACCTAGCACATTCCTACAGCTTGCAGTCTTCTTGTGGGCAGACAGCAGTTTTAATAAGGCTACAGTGAGTACAGAATGTTAGGAGAACACAATAAATAGCACGTATAAATACTCCTTCAGCTATACACATCAATAGTTATTAATTTATTTGAATTATATTTTAATTAAGTACTTTATTACGTTTATTCAACTACAGCATCATCACCGCTACCATTAATTCGTCGTCTTGATCATCTGAGACCTCGAAGAGTTATAGTACAGAGGTATTTTTAGACATGGCGAATGACCTTGCGCGAGTGACGTTATGCAAATGAGTGGTGAGGGTAACGCTTATTTTCTTCCTTGGAAATAAACCCTGCTGATAATGCGAGCGGGCAATGTGCATAATCACGTACCGTTCCCGATGTTTACTATACTAAAGTCTGAGGGATACTAACTTGACACCCCTAGATTCTTATAATTACAAAAGTGAACTCGACCATAAACCACTGCGCAGCTATCGGCCATTCGCCGCGTCTACATTGTAGGTACCATGTTTTATAATAACTGCGTTTGTATGTTTCTAGCGGAATTTTATTCTAACCTTTAGCGAGATTCAATGTTTTTGGGTGGCAACACAGAGCTTGGCACGCGGCGATAACGTCTAACGAGCCGCACAACAAAGGCGCTCCAATATCATTGTTTATTATTATTATTATTATTATTATTATTATTATTATTATTATTATTATTATTATTATTATTATTATTATTATTATTATTATTATTATTATTATTATATCTAATTGCATTATGTTGACTTGTGCTATAATTAATTTTAAACGAAGTTGATTCAGCACGTGCTGTTTAAATGTTTTTTTAGTTTGACTAATACTTAAATCTCCTCTGTTCGCTTTCTCTCTACAAAGAAAGGTCAGGCTGCCTCGCGCGGCTGTTGTGTGTAAATGTCTGTTAATAATCGAAGCGGCAGAAACAAAAGGGGCCGAGAATGTTTGAGAGACTTCTAGCTGCGTCATAACTCGAGAAAGGTCTTGTGATGTACGGAGACCAGAGAAGAGCAGAGCAGTGAGTTTTAGAACTGGTTTACGGACATTAGTCCGTCAGTGTGTCAATGACTGCAAGGACAGCTGTGCGTGTGTGTCGTTAGTACGTCGTGCCAAGATCCACCGAGCGTCGCGAGTGATTGTAGCGTTCTAATTACGATATGAGAGGCAGAGGAGGTGAAGAAAGACACTAAAAGGACTGATCAAGGTTATGAGCAGTAAAAACTGTAAGTTATGATAGCCCTAAGGACTGTAGATTGTGTTAAGAATGAGAAGAAAACTGTATTTCTGCTACAATAAAGTGATCGAAAAGTAACCAGACTGGATTTTGTTGTCTTTGTTATACTAATTTAATAAGAAATTGCTAGAAGAATAAGTTTTGTACGAATAGTTTGTGGAAGAATGGTCACAGAAAGTATTGTGAATGTAGTACGTAGAACATATTATTTTTTCTTTATTTATTATTATGCACAATTGTTACACACTGCCTATTTTAGTTACGTCAGAAAGCACTTCTAATTGTGGTTATGGAAACTACCTAAGCCCTTATGAGACGAAGACAGGGAGAGAAAGAGCTAAGAGACGTCACATCACTGTAAAGGATATCGCGTGCGAAAACAGCATGTTCTGTCTATCTGAAAATAAACCAAAAATGGAACGAAATAAACATAAGAAGGTTAGCTGGTATTTGCTCTCCCCCCACCAACAGGGTCATTAACATAAATCTTTCTTCTGTGCTGGAAGGCCGTCGTAAAAATAGCGTTCGCCCAAAAACTCTAGCTGTGGACACTTCAGTAAGGGAGAAATTGCAAGAATCAAAGTCCAATTTACGGCATCATTGTTGGAGCAGGTGGGGGTATTAGACACGCGTTTCGATAGCACCTTGTCTTCCTTGATTTCCGATGTCGACAAGAAACCGGTTTACTGCTGAAACTCGATTTGCCATATTCGTTTTCGGACTTGACTACAAGCACTAAACGTGTCTCTTTGGTGTCGTTAAGATAACCGTTTTGTTTCGCCACGAAGCAGTTACGAGACTCACAATCACAACTTCACCTTATATTCTCATACTGATACAACTCAGCTGTCAACGGCATGAGTTATTGAAGAAGGTACAGAATTGTCTTTGGGTCAGAACTCTGATTTTTGGACCACTGACTTAAAGAATGGCGTTTTCTCTTTACTATGCCATTTTACTTATCTCCATGTCTATTTTAGAAATATGTTATTTATTAAAATATGTGAGTGCAAGGCAAAGCAAAATGCAGTGTAAGTGTAGAGTGTGATACACATTTGCATTCCTAAAAAAATATTTCTTAGAGTTAATATCTACTAAAATATCACAACAATTTTATTATTTTATAAACTCTAATTGCCCAACAAATACCATCAATCTCTGGCAGAAAGAAAAATAATTACTTTTAAAGTAATTAATTTCTTTGCTTTGGTGGAGATGGAAAATGTTTGTAAAACTTTTTTGTTTATTTAATTTCTTTAAAGCTAAACAACTTTTCAGATTTTGAAACCAAATACTGAAGTTGAACTCCCATGTTGTTGTAGTGTTTAACGCCCGCTTTTACTACTACGGCACCGCAGGCGGTGACACTGATGATACATGAAGATGGAGCACCGGTGGAATGAGATGGCGGGGGAAACCGGAGCGCCCGGAGAAAACCCGCCCTGACGCCGCTTCGTCCACCACGAATACCACATGCGGGTCCCTGGGATCGAACCCGGGCCGCCTAGGTGGTAGGCGAGCGCGCTAACCGCTCGGCCACGGCGCCGCCAAGAACTCCCATAAATGGAATACCTGCTGGAAAAAATCTAAGAGCATAGCACAAAATTCACTGTGCGTGGAGCAGATGGTGTATTAAAAATGTGAAATCGGGGAAAACAAATTTTTCTATGCAAATGTATAATGTTCATGAGTCAGATTATCTGTCATACCTCTCTTTTGTGAAGTGGTCTATATCCTCAGATTCCTAGTTTAACCACTCCTTTCCACTAAATGTCGTTTTTAAACCTTTTTGGGCTATTTTGTTGAAATACTTAAAGCATGTAGAGCACATGGCATTTAAAGCCTGCGCTGGACCTTTAAAAATGACAGAATCTAAAACATTTCACTACCAACCAATGACTGGCGATTTGGGGAGCATTTATGCATAAACCTAAAAATCGTTCCCAAGTCCCAAGGTCCCTTAAGACTTCAAAAATATGTTCCTGTATTGGTTGGTATTTGGGATATATCCAATCCCTTTCTAAACCCTGCAAAACCCTGTATTTTACGGATTTACGCTTATATGGCTGACACAAAAGTTAATGGCGGGTGGTTCAACACATCCAATCAGAGACTTGCCGCGCAACACGCTGTGATACCACGCTGTAAACTCGGTGATATAAATATCATTTACGCCGATAAAATTGATCTGCACAACAGGAAAGAATAGTAATAGTAAGCTATCAGCCGCCATTTAATTTTGTGTCTGCCACAGCTTAACTGGGGACACACAGGCGTTTATTTTACGTGCGTTTTACGTACGTAATATGCGCGCCACTTAACTTTATTAGGCATCTAATGGAACAGCACACATACTCAGCGCGTATTCAAGGTCATGAAAGCAAAGTGGGTGTAAACGTGCGTCTTAGCGGGGAGCAGAATACGCACGTAATCTACAAACTGTGTGCGCACTGAACTCACTAGCATAATAAGAGAAGTAAAACACTTCATTCAGCGCATTTAGTCTCATCCTGCTTCTCCAAGCGCCTCTGCAATTGCAAAACTGGATAGAAAGAATTAATAAGTGAGGTTGAAATTCTTCAAGTGTTATGTGAAACCCTTTTGATGTACACAGAAGCATTATTCCTTTAGATTTGAAAGAAGTCATCAAATGAAGAAGCTGACGTTCGAAAATATCACCACCTTTTTTCCCCCTCTGATTAACACGAGATAGGCAAGAGGCACTACTGCAATAACTTCATCAGCTTCCATCTTGGAAAACTGAAAGGACAATTGAAAGCGAGTGTGTCCTAACAATCATACTAAAAATACACCTTAAGATATAAATATTTAATATTAAAATAATCCCAATTCCTATTTAATTCTAAAACAATAATAATTACTTCAAAGCAGTGTTCATTTGATTTTGCTGTATAACCGCGGATGCTTGTTTAGATCTCAAACGCGCGCAAATATTACGTGCGCAAAAGCGGACGCACGCTCGTGTGTTATTTGTAGTATGTAACAAAATGATAGCAAACGCTCGATTAGATAACACAAACTATCCTTCCTATGGGCAGAAGCTTCCAAAAAGCCACTCTTAATTGGTATGGAATGTTTTATACCTCATTTAATTTCACACCATTTACTGCCCTGGTATGTCTGTATAAAAAACAAAAGACTTCAAAGGAATGAGCCAAACACTATCGCAAACTACCCCGGCTACCCACTGCTCTTTTCGCAGAATTCTGTGGTGTAATCCGAGGCTAACCTTGTCACCTGCAAACAATACCATTGTACGGAGAGGCTTCGTCTCGATGCTGCTGGTCGATTTTCCCTCAACACATCAAAGGAGTGTCCGTGCTGCATTCCCCACACTCCTGGACGTGTACAGAGTTGCTGCTTTCTATGCGTTGCTTCCTGATTTAGCAAGACATCAAATGAGTATCAATCGGCTCGTATTCAAAAGATGAACACACTACTTACGCATGCACTTTCATATCGCTCGACAGTGCGATGAAAATACATCGAGTTAAAGGAAAACACTTATACCATACTACGCGACATTTCGAAATCGCACGACCTTAAAAATCGATCGCACGATACATGCGACAGTCGCTTCGCCTTAATATGCAATTGGTGTACATGGATTTGTTTATCCACGTCATATTGCCGTATTGTGAACGAGACGATCGAGTCGGTGCTGCCACTCTGAAAACCTAGAAAGGTGACGTCACCTTGCTTGCAAGTACTCCGCATGGGACATTTACGATATCACCGAGGTTGGTTTAATATACTTTCTTTTGTTTAATGTGTGAGCTCCAATTTTAAAAGGAGTTATTGTGCAATGTACGGGTGTGATGTTTAGTATAGGAAAACAAACTAATGGCATAAAATACTTCTTGGCTGGCCTCAGTCGGTAGGTCATCTGCCTGTTGTGCAAGGGGACTCGGGTGCGATTCCCGGCTGGAAGGTGGGAATTTTTCTTTAACTAGGATTATTCCCCATTCTCACTAGAATCTGCATGAATGAATGGGAGTGTGAATGTGTGTGTGTGTGTGTGTGTGTGTGTGTGTGTGTGTGTGTGTGTGTGTGTGTGTGTGTGTGTGTGTGTGAATTTAATGAAATAAGCAGGGAGCGGGGTTTTAGTAAGAAATCCATCAAGTTAACCGTGCAGCTACAACGGGAAGTGGAAGCGCCGGCGACCTCGCACTGCTCTTGTAAACGGAAGACAGTACAACCCTCACGCTAGCTGCCGGCTCTATACTCCAAGCTGTTAATATCATTCCTATACTTACTTACTAAATCCCGCACCCTGGTAATACGATAATCCAGGGTAACAGAAACCCAAATTCCTAAAACCACCGCTAAATAAGTGAACACCATTGCTATTGAGCAATTGTTCCAAAAAGTCGTTATGTTAAAGGCGACATACAAATGGAACACATACAAAACAATTTCCGAAAGATAAGCACATTCGAAATACGGAAACACTGTTGCCGAAGCCAAGACCCGTGTCCTAAATGACATTAGCTGATTTGTTATAATTAATTGCTGCAACAATATTACGTAAAGATGCCAGCTGTTTTCAACGTAAGTTTAATTCTCATTTGCATGAAACTTCAACTGGTAATAGAAACTACATTTTTAAACAACTGTGCTGTTACTGTCCTGTGCAATCATTGGCAAAATTCTAGTCTTATTGCTCAGGTTACGTCACTGCGTAGACCGAACGAAAACAAGCAGTGTCTGGCATACATTTTTACTTCATTCTATCAAGGGCTGGTGGAACTGATTTACGAACAATATGCTGTGCGGCGCGTCGCATGGATAAACAGATCACTAAAAATTCTGTCACCTGGTATCACTCCTTGTCGCGCGACATAAAATCGCATGCATAAATGAGGCCTTACATCTGAGCAATAATTATTTGTGTTAGACTGAGAGGGAGTCTTGAAGGGCTCTACTGCAAAACAAACGAATGTACAAATAAATCCTTTGACAGTTGTCTGTCACCAGCGGACGAGTTTAAGAATCACCAAGCGTGTGCAAAGAAAGACAATGTGCACTAGCCGCCGCTGACAAGTGAGTTTATAATTAGTGCCAGAGTGGCAGAGGGGAAAAGGGTGCTAGATGGACTCAAATTTAGCTTTAGACCGAGTAGCCACGCAACGGGGAATGAGGGAACCACATCGAAAATGTCAAAGCCACCTGCAGTCCCAGACGGCTTGGCAAGGTCTTAAAACTGCAGCTAAAGAGATTCGGTCTCCACCGCCTTCTATTACATTCACAGAACGCTGAACTCCGAGATTATTGTGCGGAACCGGTGAAGGCCTCGCATTTCTCCAACCAATAAAGGTTAACAGTACGTAAAATCACGAAGAGTCACGAAAATGTATCCTTGGACTAGAGACCTTGGGCAGTCATTTGCAACGCAGATTCAACTGAGACGTTTGTGAAGTGCAAACAACACTTCAAATGCTGATGCTGTTACCCATTCAAGTTCTTCCTGAAGTGATTTTCAACAGAGGTGCGAGTCTACCAGTGATTCCTATGTGGTAGGTTAGGGATGTCGACGTCCTCTCTAATACCTCTTTTCCCACTAGTTTGACGAGTGACGGCTATCTAGCACCGGGGGAAGGAGGTAGGGCAATCTCCTCATAAGGGAATAAAATACACACACACGATCCAAAAAATAAATAACTACACGGAAAATAGTTGCATTATATGGTTTCAGTGCGTAGAATGTTGTTGTTGTTGTTGTGTTCAACGCACGCTTTTACTACTACGGCACCGCAGGCGGTGACACTGATGATACATGGAATGAAGATGGAGCACCGGTGGAATGAGATGGCGGGGGAAACCGGAGGCCCCGGAGAAAACCCGCCCTGACGCCGCTTCGTCCACCACGAATACCACATGTGGGTCCCTGGGATTGAACCCGGGCCGCCTAGGTTGTAGGCGAGCGCGCTAACCACTCGGCCACGGCGCCGCCAGTGCGTAGAACAGCTGCCTACTGTGCAAGGGGTTCTGGGTTCGAATCACGGTTGGGAGTGAGTGAGCGAGCGAGTTGGGTTTAAGAGCCCATCGACAGCTATGTCAGTAGGGTCCGTCCCGGCAGGGAGGGTGGGAATTTTTCTTCCCCATCCACCTTGAAGTAAGAATGGGAGTGTGAATATGTGTTTGTATGTGTGTATCTTTTTGTAGTGTTTAAAGCTCGCTTTTACTACTACGGCACCACAGGCGGTGACACTGATGATACATGGAATGAAGATGGAGCACCGGTGGTATGAGATGGCGGGGGAAGCCGGAGAACCCGGAGGAAACCCGCCCAAGTGCCGCTTCGTCCACCACAAATCCCACATGAGTTTGCCTAGGATCGAAACCGAGCCGCGCGCGCGCGCGCGCGCGCGTGTGTGTGTGTGTGTGTGTGTGTGTGTGTGTGTGAGCGCGCGCGAGTGTGAATTTAATGTAATAAACTAAAAAAACGAAATTAATAGAAACCCAAAGTTCAAAACCACTGTTACGCGAGTGAACACCACTGCTCTTGAGTAATTTTTTCAAGATGTTAAAAACCGGCCGATATGACCTTCGATGTTATGGCGACATATAAATGGATCACAAAGGAGCTTCCTTTCAATCAGCTTGAAAAAAACGTTTCAAACCTCCGCAGAAGTAAGCGCATTTTATTAATCCGATCCATCGAAGAGTGGCATCGCCTGTAGAATTCTAAGAGTTCCTACACGCTTATGACTAGATAAACGTATATATGTCGCTTCATATTTCATCAACAATTTTAGTGCATATTTTTGAACGATTTTGACAACATATATGCACACTTATTTCAGGTACTTTTAGACTATCTTCACAAAGAACTCGCTCTTCACGATCAATGCTTCATACCTCTCATGGTCTCCCAACACACTAAACACTCCTCTCAAACGAGCCACTCTTTCTCAAATGTGGCTGAATCCCTGAGAATGTTCGTGAACAAGGACATTCCCTGTCAGGATATACTTTTCTGCATAAAGCTCACGTGCTCCTGATGCATTCTCATCTGCAACGGTATAAATGTAACACATATAAATCGTTTCACTCAAAGAATACATTTTCTTCTGCCTTCTATGCTCTACAATAAACAACGAAAAAATAATTGAACAATCAGCGGACCACAATTTAATTTAATTAACTATAATTGGTATCAGCGAAGGGGCAAATCCTTTAATAACCCTAACGAACATATTCAGATTCATTTTCGTACTTTTTTTCTTCTTTCTTTTGTTTTCCTTGCCGTTTTGAGGTTGGGAGGGCGTACATATACTGGTCTCTTCACTCTTGCTAGTCATTCATCCTGAAGATGGGAGAGGTGTACACTCCCGAAACGTCGATGGCTATGCATCACTACACGAGAACATCTTGAGTATAAAACCATAATTGTTTCTCAAATCATTATTATTATGACCAAAGAATTTAAAGCGGTTATATAATAAAATAAGGATTAATCTTTTTCCTCTTTAGGGAAGTCGGTGCCCCTATCACATACCAAGGCGCCTTCTAGAAGTAGAAACCTCTGTTGTTCGCATTATCTAATATGATATCCTGAAAATAACAAAACAAATTATTCCTTGTTGACAGTAACACGTTTGTCGCTAGAGCTATAATACACTTCACGTTTTTACCACGACGTATTGTGCGATAACCTAGATTTGTCAGGAAATGCAATACGATAACACAAAAAAAGTATATGTTTCTCCAGCAAGGCCTAAAAATAACAACACTAAAGGAAGTAATTTAGACATGCATAACGTGCTTAGGGAAAGTTTTATTCTGTATATGTAGCTCCAATTCGAAAGTATTACAGAAATTGCATACTGACAATGTAACAAGAAAAACCTAACGTGTGCTCTCACACGACTTTCACTACTCACTCTACTTCGAGATAAACGTTTGTAGAAATGATTTTATTACATACTTCCTTAGAGGTACAATGGGAATAGGGGAATACAGTACGCTTAAGCGATAGTTAAATGTTATAAGAGCTGGTCGCTATATTCTGCCTTTAACATTCCATTCTCTTTGCAAGGACGAATTGTTTGAGGAAAGTATACCTACATATTTCAAAATGCATATCAATAACAAAGAATATCACGAAAATGGTTATAAATCTTAAAAAACCCGAAATACATGGGGTGCTTTAACGAGAACTAGCTCTTTTTGTGGAGTAAGATTTTCTCTATCTCTTACGTTTACCAGGTACGCAAAAGAAATTCAGAATGAAGAGGGCTTCAGAGGCCCTTCCTGAAAATTCAATACACATATATTATTTGTTATGAAAATAATTTAAACATATTTAGTCAAAATCGTTGGAGCCATTTTTGAGAAAATAAAAATTTTCGAAACATTTTCCATTTGTTTTGGGTGGGGGAATTTTCTGAAACTTTTCGTGTCCAATCCTTGGAAAATGTTGAACTTAAATAGCAAATTTGATATTTAACCGACTTTTCGTTTAGAAGTTATGCTCTTCGCTTACATGGACATGTGAATGCAAGACGAGGTTTTTGTTTTATTAATATAATTCTAATATAACTGATAAGCGTTCTGGAAATAAATTCATATTCTGACTAGAAGACGTCTGAGGGGTTTTCCGCTCTCTGGAGGAAAAAAGGAAGATTGCAGAACATGACAGCTCACGATTATGGCATAAACAGAACTACTACCTATAATAATTAGTGTTCCTCTAACGAGAATGTATAGGTGTATTTTTTAGACGTGGTGAATGGTTGGAAGTTGCGCAGAGGTTTGTGTCCGAGTTCACTTTTGTATTTATAAGACCATAGGGGTGTCAGGTTAGCATCTCTCCGACTTCGGAGTAGTAAACATTGTGGAACTGTACGCGATTAAGGGAGTGCCCGCTCGCATTATCAGCAGTCTTTTGTTTATTTTAGGTAAGAAACAGAGGCGTTATCCCCACCATCAATTTGCATGACGTCATTCGCGCAGATCCTAGCAAGATCATTCGCCACGTCTAGAAAGACATAGTGCAGTTGGAACCAGCGTCATTCCTCTGTTCTAATAAAACATTCCAGAAAATACAATTAATGGATAGAGCAAATATTTATTTCTATAAGTGCTAAATAATGATTCCTTATGAAAGGTGCAGATTCGCTCTTTGGTACTGAGTTGGTAAAAACATGGCACCCTGTACACCAGCAAATACCACTCAATTTGTCCCCTAGGAATGTCACATGCCCTGCTATTAAATGTGTATTGTGTTCGCAGTGCAAGCGTACTTTTCGCCGAAGGTCACATATTCGAACCCATTTCACTCGCATGGGCAGCGCTCCAAACAGTGAGTGCTGATGAGCAAATTGTGCGCGTGTGGAAAGCGATTCATCACGCACAATCACACGTGATAGAGCTGGACTCGAAATCGCAATTAGAGGTCCCTGCCACAACAGTAGGCATAGAGAGCGTGGGAAAACCGAAATTACCTTCACAGTCACAAAAAATTTTCCTGATACCAATAAAACAGTTTAACGCTCCTGGGTGGTCATGTCCTTACAAAATATCCTTTAAACAGATGTAGTTAATTATTAAAATGTGTTGTGTGTGTATTATTTCATTTAAGCAACTCGAGATGTAAAACTATGTAAGATTAACTGAAATGTTAATGGAACTAAACCTATTTTTTAGTTTTATTTAAATTACTTCATTTTACCGATGGCGTAATTCCATTATTATGCCATTCATTTTTATTTTCAAAACTGAAAATAAAGCTATGTATAGGTAGGTATACTTTATCAAAAGGACAAGAAGTAGCAACCCTGCGCCCCGGGCGCCGTATAACCGGCCGAGAGGACTCGTGGACACTAACCACGTCCCACCTTCCAGTTCTGCACCCTACTCATGACGCCTGCAGTGGGTAGATGTGAGGGACGCAGCGGCCGGGCGGTAAGACTTAGCTCGCTTAGGGCTGTTGCGATAGGGATTATTTTATTATTACTACTATTATTATTAACGCACTTGTATTTTAATAATTTCTTTTCTCGAGGAAATAAAGTTCGTGAAAGCACATTGATTTAATTTAACAACTAAAATGTCACGGCCCCGAAATTAATGGGGTAAGCACTTGCAAATATATTACTATATGTCTGTTGTGTGTGTATGTTTGTGTACTTTACTATCTATATTTGTCTACATTTTTGTTAATATGCGTGTAAGTAGCGTGTTGTATTTCATTGGATCGAATCTGCAAGCAGAATTCCCGTCTTGTAGCACTTTGGAAAATCAAATGTGAAATGCGGAGTTAAAATTTGCTTATAATTCTGTTTTAACACGTGGCTCCTAAGAGACTGGTTCTATTCACTACTAAATATGGATGAACACACATTAGTGAATAATAATAATAATAATAATAATAATAATAATAATAATAATAATAATAATAATAATAATAATAATAATAATAATAATAATAATAATAATAATAATAATAATAATAAGAAGAAGAAGAAGAAGAAGAAGAAGAAGAAGAAGAATACGTAATAATCTTGGTTAGAGAAAAATTCCCACCGCCCAGCCGGGAATCGAACCCGGGGCCCTTGTGCAATAGGCAGGTGCTCTACCGACTGAACTACAGGGTGTTTTGTATGTAGGTACGGATGAAGTACAAACGAACTAAGCAATGCTGTGAGAACTCGTCTTTAAAGAAGTGTGTGTTTACTTTGATCACTGCACATTTGTGTATAATACAATGTGTGTCAAAATTGAGGATAGTTTAATGGGTGCTGCGGTGAAGTTAATTTTTTATTGTAACATAACAATGAAAATAAAAAAAAATAAAAACTTTTGGAGTGAAAGAATAGATGTTAGAATCAACAATAAAACCGTCGCAACTAAATGTTGACTGCAGAGCATCAAGGTTAGTGCACCGGGAAACATTAAAGGAAGATAACTATATGAACGTTAGCCATTACTATTAAAAGACATGACTTGCTTCTAACTTTCGAGGCGCTCCGGTAGTGTGTTTGAAATCACGTCCGGTTTCAACAGTAAATTTATACAGCGAATATGGTTATTGGTTTATAAAACGACCAACTACTGGGAGTTTGCATTTAAAAAAAACTATTCCAACTGCATTGGAGACGGATGCAGGTTTTATGGGGATGGACCCTAACCCTTGGAGCCTTCCTAGAATTCCCTACTTCATCACAAACAGGCGCCAGTCGGGAGGTCTTTATTTACTAGTATAGCTCAGTATGCAAATGCTGTCATTTCTCCCAGGGAAGATTTCAAGCAGATCCGGTCGGAAACAGCACTTTACATGGATATGGCACTTTTATTCATGTTCTTCTAGATAATAAATAATTTTTATTGAGATGCAACTAACAGGTAGTTAGATTACAAATCTTGTTCAGAAGCAACACAAATAGCGCTGGGATGCCATCGCATGGTTTTGGAGATGTAGCGTTCAACTAAACGATCTAACTCAGAACAGGAGAAGACTGCTTTTGTACTGGACAGCAGATGTTTCAGCAGAGGTGTCACAGTTTTCCAAATTTTCACAATGAATTAAGAGCCATAGCAAATCCAATAAGGGCCTAAAGAGTATACAATACGAGCGAAAATAGTATGACAACAAATAAGCTGTTTTAAGTACTTAGGCTGCAAAAATGAAGATATAAGAAATAAAATTAATCGATTTAATCAGATGTGTGGTACCACAAAGAGAAACCTGAAAAATCTGATGTGTTACACACACAAGACTTTCTCTACTCTTGTACTAACCATTCTTATAAACTCTTATTCCTGTATCTTCTTCGTGTTAGTTAAGATAAACATTAGTAAAAAGTATCTTATTGCTTATTTCCTTGTAGGTGCAAGGGGAATTGAGTGATAGTAAAATCTTTTAAAGCTTTCGAACTCCGTTCTCTTTGCACGGTTAACATATAAAAATTGAATAACGATGTTCCATTTGACAAAAGTATAAGTTCTCCAAAACTCACAGAAATAACAAGCAATATCTCCGAAACGGTTCACTCTATAAAAAAATTATTTAGACATAAATGGTGTATTTTAGCAAAATCTACATTTTTATATAGTAAGATTTGGTCTATCTCTTGCGGTTTACAAGTTATACAAAAGCCATCCAGGGTAAACAGGACTACAGGGGCTATGGCCAGAAAATTCAAGATATACATTTCATTTGTCATAAAATTTTCCACGTAAAGGGTAGTTTACGTTGAAGCAATTTTCTTCAAAATCTTCGTGTCGCATCCTTGAAAGACATTAAACTTAAATACCAACTTGGGTTTTTAACCAACTTTACTTTTTTGAGTTAGTGCTGTTCACACACAAACACACACACACACACACACACACACACACACACACACACACACACACACACACATTGTCCTATTTCTAAAAGTGTTTTTTGTGTGTGTGGATTCAGGGGTCCTCAAAACATATTTCCAGTGAAATCACATTGAAGGAAAGGAAAGGAAATTTCCTACCACAAACAACTCTTTACATGAAACATTTTGCGAAATTTATCTTCTCAAAAATATCTCTAACGACGTTGTTTACAATAGGCAAATATTCATTTATTTACATGACAAATAAAATTTGTATTTTGAGTTTTCGGGAATAGCCTGTGAAACCAACTTTATTGGGAAGGAATTTTGCATAGTTTTGTGTAATGGGTAAGCCGTACTACACATATTAAAAAGATTTAAACCTCTATTTCCAAGTCATTATCGATTTGTCATTATCTTCAACTGTTATCCCTATTGTTTCTCGCAATGTCACGGAAACAGTATGGAATTTCAATTATCTTCTAAACACATGACTATGGATTCACTTTCTCATTCCCCCCCTTGTATCTGCAACGAAATGAAGCTGTTTTTGCAAATGTTTACTTCGAACCTGAAGTAGATAGAAAAATAACCTTTCCTAAATATTGACCGTAAAAGCCACACAAAAATAAACGAAATTGCGTAAAGAAATTCATGTGAATACAACACATCAAATTTTTAAACGAGGTTCGCTGTCAGCTTATTCCTGGGGCAAAACTCGTTCGTTCACGGTTCATAATTTAACTATTTAATGTACTATCTATATAAATGTGCATTTACAAAGTTATTGTAATTAATTATACAATTTTCTTCGTTTCTTTATATTTTCTCTATAGTAAGTAGAGGAAGTATGTATTCCATCCAGAATTCGATACCAAAATTTCACTAAAACACATGTTTTAACACTCCTTGAATCCAAAAACCGTATTGTTAGAAACATTTCTGTATGCGTATCCGTGTGTCTGAGACTGTATCTGTATGTGCTTCTGTCTGTGAACAGCATAACTCAAAAATCTGATTTGTTGCACTCACATGACTTTCTCTACTCTTGTACTAACCATTCTAACAAACTCTTATTCCTAAATCTCCATGTTAGTTAAGATAAACATTCGTACAAATTATCTTACTGCTTATGTCCTTGTAGGTGCAAAGGGAATATTAGAATACAGAAGGCTTTGTGCGACAGTCAAATCTTTTTGACCTTTGAGATTCCGTTCTCTTTGCACGATTAACATATAAAAAATGAACAACGTTGTTGCATTTCGCTAAAGTTCTTAGTTTTCCCAAACTCACACACATAACAAGGAATATCTCCGAAATGGTTCACCCTACAAGAAAATTTATTGAGACATAAATTGTGTATTTTAGCAGAATAGCCAGAAAATTCAAGATATACATTTCATTTGTCATAAAAATATCTCAAACATATGACATTTTAATCAAAATCGTTAGAGCCATTTTCAAGAAAATCAAAATGTTCGAAAAATATTCCATGTAAAGGGTAGTGTAGGGTGGGGCTATTTTCTTCAGAATCTTCGTGTCGCATCCTTGAAAGACATTAAACTTAAATACCAAGTTTGGCTTTTAACCGACTTTTCGTTTTTGAGTTATGCTGTCCATAGACTGACAGACACACAGACATACACACACACGGACCTTTTTCTAAAAATGCTTTTTTTTTTAATTCAGAGGGCCTCAAAATATATACTTCCGGTGAAATCTCGACATCAAATTTTTGAGTGGAATACAATACTTCCCCTACTTACCAGTAGAGAAAGTAAAAACGAAAAGCAAGTTAAATATCAAACGTGGTATTTAAGTGCAGTCTTTCAAGAATGCGACAGGAGACTTTCAAGAAAATCTCCCATCCCAAAATACCATTTAAATGGAAACATTTTCGAAGATTTTGACTGTAACAATGTTAATTAAAACAGCACACATATGTTTAAGATATTTTTATTACAAATGTAGTGCTTATTTGGAATTTTCTGGGCACAGTCTTAGAAGTACTTTTTACTCTGGATGACTTTTGCATAACTGGTAAGCTGCAAGAAGTAGACAAAATCTTGCTCGTTAACACACCATTTCCATCAAATATTAAGTCCTTTCTTAGTAGTTATATTTTCCTCAAATGGGAAGTCGTTATTCCTTTTTTAAACCTTGGCTATGTAAAGAGAACGAAATTACAAAATCATCATAGTGAACAGCTCTTAAAATATTTGACCATTGCTTATCAATTTATTTGATCATTTTCATTTGCAAAATAATGTCTAATACTCCTAGCTTCTTAACCAAAACAGTTTATTTACAAGAGTAAATGTTTAAGATTTTCTTGCGTATTTTATCTGTTCCATATCTCGCTGCGTGCCTTTGTTCTTTTGCGCTGTATACCTACATTGCCGATTCATCCTTCATGTGCATTACTCCCTTTATTTACTTTCCCTCTTTACCAAATATGTCCCAACTCACTAGGTAATTTGGTCCATCAAAGTTCTGCCTCCTTCTTCAGATCAGAAATTCGTAATTGTGTACCTACCTCATACAAAAGCAATATGAACATGTAGTAAACATCATCGACAAATGAAGTGCATTGCTTTATTAGTCTCTCTGTTCTCAGATGTCCTTACATTATACCGCTGTGTAAACATCTACATGGCTGGTTGTAGACAGTGGAGGACTGGCAATTCAAGCGCGGTTTGTCGCACAAGACCATTACACTAGCAAACAAGTGTGGATTTTATTTACGTACAATACATACATGCATATATCAGGTTGTTCTAAAGTAAGCTGCCAGTTTGAAGTAGCTGTATTTTCTTTACATGTTAGCAGTTTGGTTTCATATTGGTATCACTACTCTTAACAAGGTTTGGGGCGTTTTTTGGCTATGGTAACTGTATCATGTTTGTATATACTTAAGAATACAGACGGCAGTTGTAGGAGAAATGGCTTTAGCTATACGAGTTCGAATTGGCTTTCTTTAATGCTATTACGGGTGTGCATGCCCTGAAAAAAAACATTGAAAATTAAATGGATTGAGAAGAGAACCCAACTCTGTAAAATAATTTCGCAAAATGATGAGCAAAAGCAGCCAGCATCAGATGCCATTGAGAAAATGCCTAGGAATGCGCTTGTTCATACCGTTTATAGCACAGAGGGACGATTGCTTATTGAATACAATGGTGGCCATATTTAATGTTATCTTGTTTTGATAAAATCCCAATTCTTTACGAACGAATACGTGCTTTTATTTCGTTAGAATCTAAAAATAAAAATTTGATAAACTTATTTCCATTTTTAAACTGGGAACTTACTTTAGAATAACTTAATAATATAATAATACTAATAATACTTATTATACTTTATTATTATTATTATTATTATTATTATTATTATTATTAAAAGCTACAATAAGGTTTTTAGAGTTATTTTATATAACGATTTTAATATGTAAAGAATATCGGCATACTGGACTGTTAGATTCACAGCTCTGTTTTCTTCAAAAGTAAACTCTTAATTCATAACTTATGACAAATATGCTTATGTAGTTACACGAGTTAAACTTATTGAAAATATTGACTGAACATTCCTAAGTAAACATTAAGGAATACATACGTAAATTTTGGCAAAAACTGAGAAAACGCTTTTTTGGTTGCGTTTAGGATAAGAATGTCATGCTGAAATTCATGAGCAACCTACTGATTCAAATTTCAACAATGTAACAAAAGCTATTTCAAAACAAACGAGAGATATGACAATTTGTGGTAGTAAATAATCCATCACAACATTCACATATCGAGCTGCGAAAACCACGAGAAAAAAATGTTAAGAGTGGTCGGTCGGAATTGAACCAGAGCCTCCTGAATCTGAACCATTCCTCTCTGTGGTACAACGATTTAATTTACTGAACGGGCATGTAGCATTATCAATTTGTACTTTCGCTTTTCTTAAAATATCAATTGTGTTTATGCATATTTCTATGCATCGAACCAAATTTGTAAGAAATGCGATATGACTATTTCAAAGACAAAAACAAAAGTAATGGCATTCCACGGATGATATCAAATTAGAAATAAAATTGTATTAGAGGAGGAAATATTGGAGCAATCACACTTTCAGTACCTGGCTGCGACGTAATCTATGCATTTGTTCAGGATGTAAGAAATAAAATAAAAAAATTTCAATCACTCTGTGGAACTATTAAACGAACCTTCAAGAATAAGGTAAAGAAAGAAACACAAACAAAATTTTATAAAGTTATGGAAGTGCCAGTTGTAGACTATGGAAGTGAGCATAGACTATAAGAAACAATATAAGAAAAGATACAGGCGGCGGAAATGGGGTATATTCAATCAGTCAAGGGATGTACGAGGGAGGACCATATCAGAAATGAATTAAAGAATTGGAACCATTATTAGAAGAAATTAATAGAAGATATATGTAGAAACAAATGGGTTGATCATCCTTAATACATACCAGCAGAAAGAACACCAAAACAAGCCTTCAAAGTGTAAACCTAGGGGACGAAAATCAATAGCACGCCCCCAAAAAAGATGGCTTCTACAAATATGAGACCGGAACAGGCTAATGCCGAATCCGTTAACAAGAAGGTGATGATGACGATTTCTTGGTTTCCTTTGTTTTATTTCATTTTGCTTTTTTCCCTCCATAAGTTTATTCCTCAATCAGAAACTATGACTGGCGCAAAATTTAATGGCGGGTGGCAGGAGGAGCTAGTCAACACAAAATCCAATCAGAGGCTTGCGGAGTTGTATAGTTAAACATGCTGTGAAATCACGATACAAAGCTAGCGATATAAATATCATTTGCGCCCACAAAATGTATTTGCACAACAGGAAAGGAAATAGTAATGGCCAGCTATCAGCCGCCATTAAGTTTTGTGTCTGCCACATTTGTATTAAACATAGTAACTGAGGAAAAGCTTATGTCTAGTTAAAATAAATAAATAAACATAAATTTAAGTAAAGAGACTGCGTAGGTAAACATAGAACATAAACATGGGGTTGAAACGTTTTCCTCTCAACTGAGGGTTATACCTGCTGCGTGAATTAAATGGAATATACGCAGTTCAGGGGTAATTCAATGAGCGAAGCGTGGCGAAAAATGTGGCAGTGACATTTCAAAAATGGTCGCGAATTTATTGAAGGCAACACAAATCATCGCTTGAAAATGTTGACGCGTGCGGGAGGCAATCAAATCAAATCGGTTATCGACAGGCGAGTAGAAAATGGGGGAAAGGTGCGGCCTACAGCTCTTGTCCCAAGAGCACAAGGAATTCCTGTTGCTTGAAATCAATATCAATGACCTGGACTCCCTCAAAATGAAGAGAGGTCACGTGTAAACAGCTAATTCCGATACCTGGCGTTCAAGTGCACTGCTTTCTTGAGCAACTACACAACGAAACCAAAGTTGCAACAATGTACTGACACAAGAAATGTTCCCAAGTGGTACAGAGTGACAGTAGAAACAAAGTAACATTTGGTGATATTTGCTACCTGATTTAAAAATGTTGTCGAACGAACCAGTAAGGACAAGGTATTTATTAGAAATTAAAAAAAAAAACGTATCATTGCATTTATATGACTTTCTCTGCTCACTCCTCTACAAAATATTGTAATAAAATTCTCTCTTTGTATTTGTTTTACTTATTGTAGTCATATCGCGATGGTTCTATTTGGAGATACTCGTAGAACGACCTTCAAAGTCTCATCCATATTCACACCATCTTGCTTCGCCACGAGTCTACATAGCGAGCAGTACCGCCACCTCTGTGACGGGCAGATGGCATTAGGGTGCCACAAAAGCTATCTGTTTACATTATCTATGAGTACATAGCACAGCATTCACTTTTACCATGTATTTTTTCATTTATACCATTGTTATAGACTTGAAGTGGTACTTTGGGTCTTGGTATTAAATATCCAATCCGGTATTTACTTTGGTGACTGAGGGAAACCACAAAAAAGAAAAATTGGTCGGCCCACAGGATTTGAACCGGGGATCTCCCGAATTCGCGTCTCACACGTTACCACGAAGTCATCTTGCTCCGTAAAATTAATTCTTGTACCTACTTCTTGTAAATAAGTTCTCATTACACATTTAAACATTGCGTTGTAGGTGTAAGGACATAGTACCTAACGCGATTGTCAGCTTTTTATCAATCACAACGTTGTGTGATGGCTTTCAAATTCCATGTTCTTTGTATGCACGAAAAAAAAAAAAAAAAAAAAAAAAAAAAAAAAAAAAAATAGCGACTTAACACTTGAAAACTGCGAGTATTTGAACATTTAAACCAATAACAGTAGGTATCTGGCAAACGGTTAACCCACACATTTTTGTTTGAGATAAATAGTGCCCTTTAACATGGTATACATTATTTTGAGTAGTTCGATTTACCAGCATTCATTCAGAACAAAGATGACTTTACAGGCTATTCACAGAAAATTCAATTTTGTCACCTTAAGCACATAACATGTTAATTAAAATCATTAGAGCCATTCCTGGGAAACTATAAAACAACGAAATATTTTCCGTAAAATGTTCTTTAAAATCTTCGTGTCGCATGCTTAGAATGCGCTCAACTTAAATACAACTTTTCATTTTTAAGTTATAAATTTCACACGCATGCATACACAGACATTTTCCCAGACATGCTTTTCTGGATTCATGAAATCTGAAAACAGGTACTTCCGGTGAAATGTCGGTATTGAATTTTTGGGTGAATTGCAGTACTGCCTCTGTTTACTTGAGATAAGTAGTACAGAAAGGAAAAATCGATGTTTAATGCTTTTGTTTTGTGTTCAATACACTACAGCTATTGAATGGTGAAAGTAGCCTTGCATTTTCACGAGCTTAATAACACAAAATTGTCCAAAATAACTTAACTACGTCGTTATATCTCATACCTCTCTTCGTCTTGTGAACAACTAAAAGCTAACCCAGTTACTATTACTTACTTACACAGGTTATGGCTGGTGAGATAAGTAGATTTATAAAGAAATGATACAGAGAGAGAGAGAATAAATAATTTACATCTGTTAAAGTTAATGCGCAGTGTAAGAAGGAAAACTTGAAATTTTGTCAGAGGATTGGAGGTATTGTCAAGTTCCGTGTTGAGGAAACTGCAATTGTAGTACGAAGCATGTACGAAGGCGGGTGAGTACTAGATATACAGGATGGAAGGTAAGTCATTACATTCCTTCCAACACGTGCTTCACAGAAGCATTACAAACAAAAAAGTCTAATGCCAATTTCGAAAAATAGCTTTTTATCCCAATTGGGTGCGTAATTCCACAAGAATGTACGAAGATAACAGTTTGTTACTTGTAAGATGCGTAAAGTAACTTATTTCTGACATAGCTTCGCTAGTAATTATGGGACATCACTTGAAGGAACACTCCAAGCTGCTCTCTCACGCGTTAGGTAAGTCGACAACGTTGCGTTGAGGTTGGTCAGGGAATTGACCTAGTTTGTGAATGTAAACAGGCCGGGCACTTTCGCTTTCGTTGGAAGCTAACGGTTGTGATTGGCCTACACTGCCACAGTAAACACGGAAGGACAAGGCAGGGTATGAGTTTGTTTTAAGACGCACCGTTACGCTGTTTGTTTATATACTGAGCCAGGGAAATTGACCACCCACACAATCTGCAGTGTTGTCAGATTGTTTTCGATAAAACTAAAATATATCCATAGGAAATGATCAGAGACAAAAACGTAAGATACAAAATGTGTTCCAAATACCAAGATCTACCACTGGTTTAAATTAATATAATGACTTCCCTTCCACCCTGTATAATGGCAACAGAAAAGCAGTGCCCGGTTCTCGCTACGGACTAGACTTCGTGTGCTACACAGTTTGTGATACGCAGGGTTGCCAATGTTTAAAAGTAAAATTATCGTACCGGCTACTCAAAATTACAGATTTGGATTGAAAATTATCGTACATCATAAACCAAATCCTACAACAACAAATGCATCAGCATAACACTTATGAAAATGTAATAGTATTGATGTTTATGGTATCCACTTACAAGATTGATGACCTCAATCAGTATTACAACTTTAGTACTTATGTTTCTCGCACTATCCATCTGAAAGTTCATCTTCTTCCTCAACTGTTGCAGCATTAATCAAATTTGTTGTTGAGATAAACTTTAACGTCTCGGTGACTTGCAGAATTTCGGACCCACCACATTCTTTCATAAGCTGAGACGACAGAATAAGTCCATTTACTGTATCTAGTGGCGATCTATTTCTAATTTTGGTTTTTATTAAACCTAGTTTGGAAAAAACTCTTTCACAAGAAGTGTGTTCTGTGAGGCAATGAAATCACCGATAATGCAACCACCGCCAGTTCTTTGAAATCAGTATTTCCACCAAGGTGACGTGTTATACAGCACTCCGGAAACAGCCATGTTCTTTATTTCACACGGAATATCACTTATTCCGAGTTTTCTCCATTGATCATGAGCCTTCTAAACAGTGACTTCTTCATTAAGATTACCAGATCTGGGCACACTGGCAACAAGAGGATAAATAGTAGAAGGATTAGTAGGATATGAAATGGTTGCCTTAGAGGGATGGAGATAGGCCATGAGGGCAAAAGTGGTGTCGCTATTTGTAATTAATTTCATTTCGCTGGTGTGACAAGTGAAAATTATCTTTGCCGGTATCGAAATTATCCTACACTCACATAATTATCGTACGGGTTGAAAACCATGGGTACATACATTCAAATTATCTTATGCCCCCATAATTATCGTACGGGTTGGCAACCCTGGTGATACGCGTGGAAACATGTGATGTGAGTTGCTGGTAGGCAGGGGGCAGTCTTTGTCAGGGTTTAACCGTTCAAAATAATGATAGAAGGCAGCAGAATCTGCTCACAATGGCTGCTGGTCAGGGTGCAACGGACCTTGTGTACCGCTGGTGTAAACTGTATTAGGATTGACTTAAATTTTGAAACAGCAAGATAGCAAACCGGAGCGTAGGGTATCTGTCTCTGCGTCTTCATCCATGCTCCCTACGCTACTATACATCAGTGTTGCTAAGGCAATTAGGGTTCCAGGGAACTTATTGAGCAGCAAACCCATTAGCTTATGGTTCGATTAATCATACATTAGGAAAGTTGCAAAGCCACATACACACCGTTCTGAAAATTTGAAAGGGGGAAAAAAAGAAGAAGAAGAACAAGAAGAAGAAGAAGAAGAAGAAGAAAAGATAGAAAAAGAAAGAATTAGAATTTAGCAAGTCACCGAGCGAAAAATTGTTTCATAGGTAAACGAGAAGCTTCAAATTTGGCTTTGCTAGGGTGGCTATGATGCAGCCGATTTGAGTTGGTAAAAGAACATGTATGCATTTATCTCTTTCTCTCACTCTCCTACGGTTTTTCTATTATAAAAAGATATAAAACGTTTTTCAGTAAATATAGGATATTCCTAGAAAATTAATATAATGATCCCTAGGGTGTCTCCTCTATGCAGAGGTTACCCTTATCGCCCGGCCGCTGCGTCCATCAGGTGCAGCCAAGGCCACGGAGGAGTACAGCTTGGGAGTGGCGAGGGTCAGCACGCAGACTCCTCCGACCGTAAGGCCTAACTTGACCTTTTAGGGACGCTACCTTTCCACCAGGATAGTTACTCAATTGGTCCCTCAGGGACCTAACGAGGCTTAGTGCATCCCGTACCAGACCTCCCAGCGGGAGAAAATATCCCATGCCGGTACCGAGGATCGAGTCCAGGACGACCACTGCGCCATGGAGGCGGTCTACCCAGAAAATTGAAGGCATAAATTTTCTTTGGCATGTATCTTAAATACCTTTAATATTTTAATAAAAATCGTTAGAACCATTTGAGACAATAATTATGAAAACATTTTTATGTGGAGTATCTTGGGGTGGTATATTTCTTCGGAAGATCCTAAAATTTGATGTTTAACCGGCATTTCGTTTTTAGTTAGTTACGCAGGGACCTTTTACTAAAAATGCTTCTTGGTACTCTGGCGACCTCAAAGCATGAATTTCCGATGAAATCTCGACGTACAATTCTTGGCTTTAATGCAATATTTCTGAAGCACTGGTAGAGAAAGCTAACAGAGGAAATTATGAAATATAAAAGCAGTGGCAACAAGTCAAGTGTGAGTTTCTGTTTGAACGCACAAAGAAATGAGTCGGCAGCATGAAGACCAGAATGTGCTCGTAACTTTGCTGCACATGCGGGAGAAGTAAGAAAGACCCCCGTTAATTCTCAAGTCTGTGGATAATGTGAATTTATTAAAGCCAGCAGGTAATAATGTGTGAGAACTGGCTAGTCCGACGCTGACATCTGGTGCTAAGTGCTTCTGTCTGCGGCAACGTAATGGCTGGAGTGTTTGAGTGGAACTGGAGTTTACCCACAAGGCTTAAAGCACCGCAGACAGCAGGAGAGTTAAGGGGAACGCTCATCTGTGATGTGGTCTCTTCAAGAAACTTCAAGTTTGCATAGTACGCATTGCTTGATACTCAAAACACTTTTATTTTCTCGCCTTTCTTCCTGGAGTTTCTGAATTTGTCCGGGAAACTTAACATTTTCCCAAAGTCGAGAGTTTTACATTTTCTTGTAAGGGCAGGGTTCTTTGAGGCTGTTTTAATAGGACAAGGACGTGTGCTTTGGTTAGGTCTGAATCAGTTACCAAATGTGGTAAACCACTAAGGTTAATGTATTAACCGATGTTAAAAATACGCTTTAGTGTCTTGTTTGCTAATATTATATTACGAGTTTAACATAATGTTAAAACTCTTCCGTTTCATCCACGTTTACAGCGGATTGTTAGGTAACATCTTGTTAACAACAAAGACAGCTGCAAAAACACAGTTTTCCATGTAGTTTTCCTCATTCCTTGAGGTAACAACTGCAATGTCAACTACTGTTTCACCACTCGAATAGTAATAATTCTACCATTAATGGCTAAGTACGGAGGAATTATCGCGTGCAACAATACCGAGGTACTTTTAGGACGCAAATCCACTTATATATTTGCATGCAGGCATTTCTATTACACAGCAGACAACTGCGGCAATTTTAAACTTATATAAAACGGAGCACCAAAAAATGTCAAGTGCCCGGGGCATTCAAAATGGTTTTAAACTGGTGGTAGACATTACGGTGATACGCAACTGTGCAATCAATGATTAAGGATCAAGTAGAACCCTAACAAAAACACTGTTCCTTTCCTTAAGCAATTGGTTCGGAAATCTTCCAAATAAACGGTAACTTAGGAATGCCAAACAAGACCTACTATTAAATGAAAAGTGCAAATGATTAGAACTCCAAGACTAATTGAACACCTCTAGCTCAGGAGAAAGTGGTACGTTCCTGTTGGTATTCTAACCTCTCGTATTTCCTCTGCAACGCTGCTCACGGCACTCTGTATAGCTTTAAACATTCATCTTCTTGCAGGTTTTCAAATTCATTATGAAGAAAGGCTCTTCCTCAGTGTCGAAAACTAAATATAGCAACTGCACCTTGGTTTTTTTGGCAGCCATTTTAAAATTATAATACTTCTTATGTCTCTTAACAGAGCTGTTATGATGTTAATTTATCAGACGTTTAACACAATGTTACAATGTCCCCAGAAACAGAATTTGTGTTAACTTCAATGTTAAATCAGTTACGTATCCTATTAAAACTTGATTTCAGTTACATGCAACAAATATTCAGTGATACGTTTTAGCCCATGAAACAGATTCATTTATGTGTCTATGCCAGCAGTTAAACCCAGCCTAGACCACATATTGCTTGCACTGTACCATTATAGGACGGATATTATAAAGGCGATTTAAACTCCCGGTGACGCACGAGGGCAATTCGTAAAGTAGGGTCCGAATCGCTGTAGCACATCGAATTTCGCGCGAACATTGAAATGCGCATGCGCACCAACTCCCGGCAGCCTTGCGCGTAAAACGACGCCATTTGGTAATGTTTCAGTGTGCTGTTCACGGTGTCGGCTTAAGATGTTGAAAACAATCTATGGACCCGCCGACTGTGAAATACGGTCTTCATTTGGTTTTTGACAGCAAGGAACGTATCAGCAGCGAACATTCATCAACAGATCAATAAGTGTATGACTCCAATGCAATGAGTGACAGCAAAGTGCCTAAGTGATGGGAGCTTTCAAGGCCGGGCGGGACAATGTCCTAATGAACCGCGATCAGGCCAGCCATCAATAATCACATAAGATTTGGTTAATACCGTGGATGAAAAGATCCGTGAAGAAAATTCCAACGACTGGTTACAGGCCGCACACTCCTATAACGTCGGCATACAAAAGTTTGTATGTTGAAACAAATATAGCAACTATGTAGAAAAATTAAGAAAGATATAAGGAACTAAATAAAACAACCATTCTGTAACTATGATGGTTTGATGTGTACAAAACACCGGAACTTACTGTACGAATTGTCCTCTTATTGTAAACGTCACTCTAGACTAGACTACCAGATGGCAGGCTGAGAACAGCCCGAGGTGTGTCATTCGTGTACCTGCCCTTTTAGGGCTTAACCACTGTATGGCGGGATGTAAACGTCACTCTTCAGTTGAACTTCAATGTAACTTGATTGAAACTCGTGGTTCCAGCTATACATAAGGATATCGGGGAGGTATTTGAGGAATTGCTGTTATGATGAAGTTATTCCGATAATAATTGATAGACCTCGGCGACCCTAAACTTTCTTAAATAGATCCAATCGCTTTCAGACGTGGAATGACAATTTTTAAACAAATTGAGGCTTACGAAACAGACAGTCCTAGCTTTATTAGATCAAATTCGGAACCACATACGAAATCATCGAGAAGGTATAAATTGTGAAAACACCTATTTTAACATTGCATTACCATTAAAATAATACATGCTGGAAAATTAAGTGTAAATATAAAAGCTAGGACTATGTAAAACTATTACTCCATGCATCAGGTAAAATAGGGTACTAGTTTCTATGAACATAAATTGCCTATCGCCGAGCCTTCTGTATACATATGAAAACATGTTCCACTTCGGCCATTATAACTTGGAGTAGATTAAAAAAACGAGTTTCAATGAACATAGGATAGGCTCGTGGAGGGGATTCGGTACATCGACCTTGAAGGTCTTTTGTACCTATGTCCTTGCGGAGCGCACCTAGAAGGAAGGTGAAGGGAGAGGAGACAGAGGGCACCGGACCCAAGGAGTCACAAAGAGTGGAGGGCAGGGTTCCTATAGTATCCAGATTGAAACACCCCGGCGACATCCCGCCTAGAGGTCTTAAGACACCCCTACTGAAGAACGATGGTTTACAGAGCACATATTCCCTGCCGTGCAACGCCGAGACCCCCGCGACACTTACTACCCTGAAAGAGACCAGCCGGATGAAAGGTGAAAGGAAATGAGAAGTGAGGCGAGATGGAGGGACAGCATTCACCTGGCAACCCGGGGAAACTTCCGAAAAAATCCCATGGGTTAGGTAGGTCGGTCCGAACCCGCGACCTCTCGAATGCGTGTCACAGATGAAACCGCCTGAGCCATCCCGCTAAATCATAGAGTCTAAGTAAGTGCATCTTAGACTTCGTTTAGTACGAACAAAATTGTGAATAATACTGCTAAAAGCTTCGCTACATTTTCTTTGTGAGCAGTATCCTGTCACGTTAATTTAACTCTATCCAGTTACAGTATTTTTCATCTAAATAGCCATTATTTCAGAACGTTAACCTGTTTTCTAAGCTGGTAGGTCTATCAAGAGCATTTAGTTACGGTGTAAGAAAATGATTTGCGAGCGTCTGTTTTCTCGGTGAACAATTGTAGTGAGATTTAACTTCACCAGAGAGTTATAAAGCGGCGTCTGCAGTTATACGTTTGGTTTAGCTGAAGTTCCAGTTACTACACGGGCCTAAATCAGTGTTGGATAACAAAAGGTGGTCGCACATTCCCTTTAAGATGGCATGTGCTTGATCTCCGGTAACCTTAGGACGAAGACTTGATTCCATTACTGTCGTAGAGCAAGTGCTAGGCAGGCTTATCTTGATAATGCGTCCACTTCTTTGTTGGTTCAGGTCACTTCTAGATGCAGCGGGGGCATTCCCCAATAGCAGTGGCGTTCATTCAGAACAAATGAACCGGTACGCATTTGTTATTCCCTAGTGGCATTGCACCATCGATAACACAAACGATATAAATCTGTTAATTATAAATAACACATGTACACACGTGTTCAACAACAGCGAAAGTCGTTGGGAATGTTTTTACTTTCTCCACCAAGTATGTAGCGAAGGTATTGCATTCTACCCAAAAATTCAATACCAAGATTTCACGTTTAGTGGTCCCTAAATAAATAAATAAAAATAAATAAATAAATAATAAAAAAAAAATAATAATAATAACAACAATAATAATGATGATAATAATAGTAAAAAGAAACATTTTATACAACGTTCCGTGAGGGCACGCGTGTTTGTGTGTGTGTGCGTGTGTGTTTGGGTAGTGTTTAACGCCCTTCTTTACTGCGGCACCACAGGCGGTGACACTGATGATACATGGAATGCCGGAGGAAACCCGCCTTGTCCACCAAAAATCCCACATGCGGTCAGTCGAACCCCGGCCGCTTTGGTGAGAGGCAAATTGTCTAACCACGCTGGCGCGCGCGTGTGTGTTAAATACCAAACTTGGTATTAAAGTTCAACTTTATCCTGGTGACTCCTTAGTTGATATTCGAACTCGGGACTTCTTTCAGATGTGACACAGCTACTTTGCCCCAGGGTTTAAGTTACACATGCTTTTGTCCCTTTCTGCTACACGGCATCGAATGCTTTCACAAAAATCCCGCAACAATCTGCCACAGAAACAAACGATGGAGGATATAAACACATTTCTACAAGTCACAGAAACAAACGATATGCCGCTTTCCTACCCAACTGGGGGAGCTCACTTCTGATCTGGTCTGCGTGGTTCAAATGTATACGGTGTATGTGTGTGCTTTTTGAGAAGTGATAGATGAATTTGTTTTAAGGAAGAAAAGGGAACGAACTCCTAGTCCCACTGAAAATTAAGAATGGATATACAAAAGAAACAAAATCTAACACTAAAACTGGCATAACAAATAAACAATTAGTGGAAAAGTGAAAAGTATTTTATTAGTAGTGCAAACTACAGAATTCTGGAGAAATTTCATTATCTGGATGTAGTTTGTGCGAGAACTTGAAAAAGAACTGTTCGGCGTCATCAACAGGCAAGCAGTGATATTAAAATTCATAACAACTGTGAGAACCTAACAGTTTAAAACGTCTTAATATAGACAATTATAAAATAATTTTTTATATCTAACCCTCATAATTTATATATTTTTCTACTAAGAATTTTGCACAAGTGTGCATTTGATTTGTGCATTTTTGCGACACTTTTATTTTCTAACTTTGCCCTCACAGGTTGGCTTGGTACATTTTTTATATATATTAATGCCCTTCAACGTAATGCTATATTGGACGATAGATGAAATGGGTGAAATGGTGTTCAAATGAGCCTGAAGTCCATAGAGTTCAAAATTGCCCAACATTCGTCTTATCTGGATAAGGGAAAACCTCGGGATAACTCACCCTAAGTGAGATTCGAACCTGCGACCTCTTGGATGTGAGGCTTTCTTCTACCTATTTCATGATAATCGACATAGACGTTTACAGAAAGTATCTTATTACAATATCCTTATAGGTATAATAGGAATAGGAGAATACAGCAGGTCAACCCGATATTCAAATCATTTAAGAGCTGGTTGGTATAAGATGACTTTGACATTCCATTCTCCATCATCCTGACATAAATAACAAATGACTTCCTACTTGAGAAAAATATAAGTATTACAAAACGCAGTATTACAAAATTTGTTATTCCTACACAAAAATTTGACCTAATTTTCTGCTTTAACGGGACCTACATTTTTTGTATAGTAAGATTTTACGTATCTCTTGACTTTACCAACTATATAAATCAACTATATTTAATAAAAAAATCTCAAAATCCTTTTTGAGAAAATCGAAATTTTTTTCCATATAAGGGAAAGTTTGGGGCGGGGAGAATTTCTTGAAAATCTTTGTTGAACTTAAGTGTTCGAGTTATGTATACACACGCATACGCACACGTACCTTTTTAAAAAAAAAATTCGATTCAGGTGGTCCCAGAACATATAGGTATTTAGGTATTTTTGGTGAAATCTCGGCATCAATATTTTGGGCAAATGCAATATGTATATATACATATGTTACCCCCTAAAATGTTCTATGCAGTCTTTAATCAGTGCTGGAACAATTTTAAATTATACTTTATCTATACTAACGGTTCCGCGGTTATCACTGATTTCTGTGCAGAAGGTTTAAGAGAACAAGCAACTGTTTTTCCATCGCACACACAGAGAAGCTACGAGCATATACGTATTAAAACAATTGAAACGCATTCCCGGGTATTTACTTACCTCTGAAGTACAGCAGTATACCAGCTAGTCGTTTAGTCTGTGTAAACGAGCAAAAGCGATGGTTTTTCCGAAATGAAAACGTGCAAAAGCTGAGAGGAAAGGAAATTATAGGGGCTTCCCACGCGAAATGTGGCGGAAAAGAAACAAAAACTGTGCTTTGGCTTCCCAATTAGCAATGCAAACACCTGGGCCCCAATGCGACAGTACCGCTAGTTGCGGCCTGACGCAAAGAAAACAAAAGAACAGCAAGGCTTTAGATTTGCCTGCATTCTGATGGATTTATTTCCTCAGAAAAGTTGTTCAACATTTTCGCAAAAACCACATAGAAATGTTGACGCGGACTGAGGATAATGAATACCGATCTTCGTTCAGCTGATTTTACAACTCGTTTTCAATTTAAACAGCACGTATTTAAAAAGCAGTGTATTTTAAATAACACCGAAGACTTATTCAGTTCTCTTAAACAACTGAACGACTGTTTTTGCTGCATCTAGCGTGATATACAACGGCCTTTTTTTAGCGAAAAGTTGTTTACTATTTTACGCAAACAAGTCCTGCTACTCGGCAAGAACTCGGCTTCCTTTAAGGATATATGTAATTTTAAAACAGTAGGATATTAGTTTCTCCTATAATAATGTAATAAAAACAACAAAATCCGTCCAATTATTTTTCCATCACTTTATTATATTCTAAAATGTTACCACAAATACACAGTTTTCTTCTATCATAACCCACAACTGTTCTCATAATCTTGGTCAGTCCTTTCGATGTCTTCCTTCACTTCCTCTGTCTCTCATACCCTAATTACAACGTTACAATCACTCGCGATGCTTGTTGAATGTTCTTACGGCGACACACACGCACAGCTGACTCACGCTCACTGACGCACTGATCGACTCATGTCCATAACTCAGCTCTAAAGCTCACTGCTCTGTCTTCTCTGGCGTCCTTATACAGAAGGGATTACGTCACACGGGCCTTTCTCGAGTTTTACACACACACACACACACACACACACACACACACACACACACACACACACACTGAACCGGAAATGACTCAGCTAGAAGTATCAAGAACGTTCTCGAAACCCCTCTTGTTTCTGTCGCCTATATTGTTGACACGTACACACGGCAGTCGCGCGAGGGTAGCCTGGTCATGAATGTCTCAACCGCTCACCGGCCCGGCATGCGGTATGAAGTAGCTTAGCCCCGTACGTCCTTTGTTGTGCGCCAAGCTCGCCGTCACAATAATGAATACATTTGCATATAACATCCTCCTGGAAAGCATTTAATTTTGGTACGCTTTTACATGCTTTCCTACTATTTCTAGGAGTTTCCAATCTTGGCAATGATGGCTGATTTCTTCCTTGTCGTACTTTTGCTTCCCTGTATTAATCGCGGTTTTCTTACTGATTCCTACAGAATCCGAGGTCCTTTCACGTACCTTGGAGACTGAAATAATTGACTCCCCTTTACAAAATATTCTGGTACAGAATTGTTTTCCGGGCATGTTCTTTACCCGATAACTTTTATTCGATTCCTGATAATTCGTTTTTCTTTTGATTCTTTCTCGTCATCTCGGACATGATTAAATGTCCATTTAAGGTGAATATACATTTGCAAGTGCTCACAGCACAACCCCAACACAGGTAGCCCACAACGCAATAACCAAACACAAATGGGATGATGCAAGGCACTTCTTATCATACAAGAAACTTAACACATGTAAGAACCAACAGAACAACAGGAGCTACAGAAAATGATTTGTTTACACTTGGCGAGCAGATAAAAATCCATGTTAGTGTAACCGACGCAGGCCTACACATGCTATTCACGAGATAGCTATTGACAAAGGAGTACTGGCGCATACAGTTGCTCTGGAAGCGTCCTAGCTCTATGGGTCATCTGGTGAGGATGTTAAAGCTTGAGTGCAGCGGAGTACTCTGCCTGCAGCATGCAATGCAGCTAGGCACTGGGAGAAGCTCTCTATGGCTGAATGAATTATTGTAGAATTTAACACTGTACGTTCCATTTCCTCGTCAAATTTCTCACCTTTTGACATAAAAGACACTGTGGGAATCCGTCCATTTGACATACTGACATATGTTATGAGAAACGACAATACCTCAAGAGTGGCAGGAAGCGCGAAGATTTGTGCTAGGACCTCCGCTACCCCTCTAGCCGAACTCCAAGCACTGTTGCCGATTAACACAACAATAACATGTTAAATTATTTTATAAAACATTTAAGAATTTTTGTCGAAATAGTGAAACTCATTAACGAAAGAGTAACAAATAATACTATGATAGCTTTAATAATATATATTTATAAATTCGATTCAAGCAAGTGCCCATTTCATACATTCTCTTTTTTTGGCTTTAGGTGGATAGAACAAAGTGAACCTGTAGCTTGGCCTCAACTCTAAGCTTCTGAATTTAGTTCTATGGCTTCTGAAGCACCTGTATTTTCACTCCCTCGTTTTGATTGTGCAGAATGATATTCCCACTTTCAGTTGCATTTGTCATAAAGTTTGTTTTTGATCCCGAAATTGGTTGGCAGGAAGAAACAGCAATGCGCTGAACAAGGTTCATCCGTTGGTATTAGACCCAATGTTCTGTTATTAACCTTAGTTGTGTAACTAAATATACATTCCTGGATTCTTTATGCCATTAGGCAGGTTGTGCTTTCATAAGGTGAAAGAGGCATTTACAACCACATAGTTTAAGAATATGTAATTACCAATCCCTGCAAATACGAAAGTAAAAAAAAAAACTAATGACATTTATATTAAAATTTAAGCTTCGCTATTGTAAAAATATGTTGCAATCACATTACTTTCTCTACTCGCTCTTCTATAAAAGAAATCTTACAGAAGCCAATTCTTATACCCATTTGATGTTAACCGAACTCTCTTTTTAATTAATGTGAGGAAAAACAAAAGGAACAGCTATCTAGCAGTTGAGCAAAGAATAAAACATGTATAAATTTGACAAGTCATACAAATAAAAGATCTGAAAATGGACATTGCCACTTGGCACAATTTCTGTGTTTTAACGAAATTTAGATTTATTGTCTCTTACGGCTCAGAGGTTAGAAAAAATTAGGCAGATTAAAGCCTACTTTGCATGGATTCCTAGAAATTTCAAGAGACACATTTCATGTCACATAAATATTTTAAACATACTGTATGTTTCATCAAAAGTAGTTAAAAGTCATTTTTAGTATTTATTAAACGTTTCGTTTTTGAGTAATACTGTTCACACACAGGGCACACACACACGGCCGCGCCGTGGCCGAATGCTCAGACCATTCGCCTCTCACCAAAGCGGCGATCCCAGACGATCACATGTGGGACCTGTGGTAGACAAGCGGCGCAGGAGCGGGTTTCCTCCGGATTCTCCGCTTTCTCCGTCTTCATTCCATGTATTATCAGTCACCGCCTGCGGTGCCGCATGTAAAAGCGGGCGTTAAACACTACCAAACACACACACACACACACACACACACACACACACACACACACACGCACACAAACACATTCCTTGGCATTTTTCTAGGAAATTATTTTATTTAGGGAGCCCCAAAACGTGTATTTCCGATGAAATGTCAATCGAATTGTTTGACGGAATGCAATATTTGCTGGATTTACTACATGTAAGAACCAGAGAAAGTAAAAATACATTCGAAAAATTACTACTTGATGGTCTCATAATAAACCGGAAACTCCAATATTCTATTATGTAAAAATTATTTAAATGGGCTCAGTTTCTTCCGCTATTCTTAGTCTTAATATCAGCAGAGGAATGTAAACATGAATAAAATGTATTCTTCTGAAATATCCATTTGTAAAGAATACGTCGCGTAGAAAAGCTGCCAAAAAAGTTCATTAAACCACCCAGAAGAAAAATTAATCTCTGTAACGCACATACAGAATGGAAATTTTGCAAGTCGGAGCTCTCAAAAAGTTTCTCCTTCGCTTCAGTATGCAAAAACAGGCACAGAAAGCATTGCGTAGGTATAAATCGTAGCTGCTTTTCCAATTTAGCTGCGTCCCTTTCCAGAAATACCTTGGTTGTTTTTGCGAACTCTGAATGTTGAAAGAAACATCAGCAATACTGGCCACCAGTGGTTCTTTCGAACGCCTTAGAAGATAGGTAAAACAGCTGAAAAGAACGTGTGCGCAACACGGAATCCCATCATGCATGACTGATAGTATGGTTCGGGAACACCTGCTATCCTGTCGCAACCCGCCGGCAGATGTCACCGTTGCATTTTCCAGTGAAGGCCATGCGGGTACAGCGATAAATTTGCTTTCATGTTACTATTCTTGTTGAAGATTTGCAGCCATTTCAACCGTCGCCTTGACGGTTTGATTTGGGGTGTCTTTCCTCTAGACAGAGCACGTTCACTTAGGTTTCGAGTTCCTGCAACTATTTGGCAAATACGAGTGTCAAATCCATAATTGTCAACACGGGATGAGACAGGGATGCAACCGGTTACCAACGCTTTCAAACTTCTAGAAGAATGAAGTATAATATTAAGAGATTTACCAAATATGGTTCTTAATTGTTTATAATACTATGCTATTTGCACATTGTCAGGTTATACCTAACTGCTGAACATGAAATGGCATTATTTGAATCGGAAAATATTATAAAAACATTTAATTTACGAGTATCCCTCCAAAAAAAGTTATGGCCTTTTGGAGACCCTCATATACCTTTCTAGTTATATGTATATTGTAACGCCGACCGCGGCGCACAACAAAGGACGTTTGGGGCCAAGCTACTTCACACCCCATACCAGGCGTGGCACGTATCAAAGGCACTCACGGTCAATCTTCCCCACACCACTCGCGTGAGCAAACACGTGACAATAATGGCCGTGGCACGTCAAAAAAGGTCATCGAAAATTGTCCGGCGGCCGGCTTGTTTGCAGACATTCGAGAAAGATCTGGGCACGTTATCGCCGGTATACAAGCTTGCGGAGCGCGTGAAGACGGGCAGTTTTGAGTCTATCAGAGTGCGAGAGACAGCTGTGTGTGTGATAGTGTCGCCATGAAAGATACCTCGCGTCGAAGTGAAGAAGCTTTAATGAGCGTTGAGTGATTGTATCGTCGGATTTAGTGTTTGAGAAACAGAGAAGGTGAAGATATATAGTGAAAGGAGCCAGTCAGGCTACGAGAAGAAAATAGTTGTGAGTTGTAATATCACGAAAAACTGTAGACTAGGCAACGATGAGAAGAGAACTGTGATTTATGCAAAAGGTTAGAACGAAAATAAAGTAATAAAAGTAATTGGACTGGACTTTTTGTCATTCTGATACTATATTATGCAATTTTGATAATGGTGTCCACAAAAAATCAACACGACGGATCATATTAGTTTACGCAATAATTGACAGAAATTAAACACAAAAAAGGATAAAGCTGCGCTCCCTATATGTCATGGAGCCTAAGTATGGACCTTCAAAGCTGCTAATGAAGAAAGATCCTAAGCAGCACAAATTAGGTTTTTATGAGATGTATAAGGCATAAACAGAAGAGAAAGAATTTCAAATCAGGATGTTAAGTCGTTTAAACGTAAAGAATATAAATTATATACTAATAAAGAGAAGAAATGATGGGCTCATTTAAAATGAATGGATAGCAATACAATACCAAAACAAATAATCAAAGCAAATGGAAAGAGAAAGTTGGGCGTCCAAGAAAAAGACAATTGGACAAGTTCTTTGTTGAAGACGTAACGGGCCTACGATGTCCAATACGTACAGATGAAGAAGAAGAAGAAGAAGAAGAAGAAGAAGAAGAAGAAGAAGAAGAAGAAGAAGAAGAAGAAGTAGAAGAAGAAGAAGACGACGATGATGATGTTTACCATTCTTGAGCAAAGTCTGAGCACATACGTTTTGGGGCCACTTCAAATATTTTCCTCGCCAAATTCGGAAAACCAATGATTTTTCCAATACAACTGAGCTTATATGCCATATTTTTCTAGAACGAAGAATGATTTGTTACAAGATAATTATTTTCGTTCTGAACAACTTCACTTGCCTTATACAAGCATAGACAAGAGCAAACATTTTAAAGTCAGTAACTAATAGAGAAGGTCACATAATGATAATGGAAGTTTCGTGGTGTACATTCAACTTGGGAGGTATTTGTTTAGTTCTATCAAAGGGATCATATGCAGACAGATTGATGGCAATCTGCACTGCTGCAACAATCAAAGCATTTGCCTGCAGACATTGTACTAACAGCTCTTGCCTATTACATTTAGAAGTAGATAAGCTTGTAAATAAAAGCACCAATTACACTTACTATGATGATAATCATCATCTCTATCAGATGCAACAATAAGTTCAGTTTCATCACTTAAGCTCTTGGCTTGTTACATCTTCAGCGAAAATCACTTTTTGATGTTGTTGTATTTGATCGTCCACCTTATTAAAAGTCCTTGTTTTCCAGCGCACTACATGTACTCACACATGAAGTTAACTAAGCAGTGAATTATTTGTTAATCTACCGTAATAAACTTCGAGATAATGCCTTTGAAAGTGGTTTTTATCCAATTAGATTCTCCCAGTTTACCCTTTTCTCTGCATTTTTTAACGACCATTACTTATATCTTCGAGGTCGAAATCGCCTTATCTTACTAATAACTATTATTACATTTACATTAGATATTACATAATAAACAAGCAGAAGAATTGTATTCTTCTTAATTTTAACAATTGGTACCAGCAATGAGGTAGCGCCGTGACCGATTGGTTAGATTACTCGCCTCTCACCAGTGTTTGGGCGGGTTTTCTGCGGATTTTCCGGTTTCCCCCGCCATTTATTCCATTAAATGCTCCATAACCACATTTTCTTTCACCAATTGCACAGACATTTCATATCGTATTTTGTCCCAGAAATCACACAAGTACTTATGTCCCAGGCTTCTAGTTTAACCAACTATAACATAACTTGGTTAAACTAGAAACCCGGGCCTTAGGTACCTACAATATGGTAAGTGGCCATTAAGGTGTGTTATCTCATGAGTTATGAGGTTTACTGGGGAAAATGCGAGTGAGCTGGAAAATGTAACGTGTCGGCACGTTGGCCGTGGTAGCTCAGTGCTTAGAGCGGCCGGACGGAGACCGGAATATCTGCGGTTCAAATTCCGGCAATGGTATTGAACTTTTCAGTTTCGTACAATCCTTTCCAAACTGGCGCATGCATACGGCGTATCGCGGTAGAATACAAAAACCGTTGTACTGTGCTTTTCAGAGACGTTCGATTATAAATCGCTTTCGAGGAAGATATTCTAATGAAGTACGGAAAATGCAAAACCTTTAGAACAAAGCACGTGTGAGTCGGGACCAGAAAGCCATATATTAATTTTTTTGTTAAAAGCTGCCAACTGGCGAACCCAATTAAGCGGACAGGGATTGACCACGGTTCAGCAGACAAGGAAAGGCGAGTGACACGTGTAAAGACCTGCTAGGTATAACTTTCAGGTTCGAAGAATGACGTCAATTCACCTTGATGCAATAACTGCTAACCCGCATGTTGCCCTGACGGCTTGACTACAGCGACCCATGTATCAAACATTACCCATCCTTCTCCACCACCACAGTTCTTCCAACTGAAATGTACCGTGACCTCACAGAAAGGGTTACTGAGAAACGAAACCTTTTTTCCCCCCTTTTCTTTCCCCTGCACATTATCCTTAGAACTACGAATATCTTCATCATTCTAAAGCGAGGTGGGCCAAGCATTTGGGAGCTCCTGGGTTCAATTCCTGGGACCAGCCACTCTTAACATATGTTTTTCGTTACCGATGTTTGGGTGATTTAGAAGGGCGGAGACAGACCATAAGGACAGTAATTCAGACAACTCAATAACACAACATGAACATGTGGAAGAAGGTATGTTGTCAGTTTTTCTTCATCGAACGTTGAAATTATCGGTGTCTCCATAATTAGTACCTGGGCGAACGAGCTTCGCTCGGCGTTGTTCGCCCAGTATGAATATAATAAAGAAAGAGATGTGAATGTGATAGCTAAAAGTAAGTAGAGAAACCACTGTGAATGTAATATGTAGTATCTCTATTTCAAACATACAGAAAATTGCATGACTTACTTGTAGAAGAGTGAGTAGAGAAAGAGATGTGAATGTGTTACCTAAAAGTGAGTAGAGAAAACAGTATGAATATAATAGAGAAAGAAATGTGAATGTGATAGCTAAAAGCAAGTAGAGAAACCACTGTGAATGTAATATGTAGTATCTCTATTTCAAACATACAGAAAATTGCATGACTTATTTGTAGAAGAGTGAGTAGAGAAAGAGATGTGAATGTGTTACCTAAAAGTGAGAGGAAAAACAGTGTAAATGTAATAGCATTTCTATTTCAAACATACAGAAAATGGTATGACTTATTTTAAAAGTGGGGATAAAAGTGTTTTTTGGTGCAAAATCACATGTTTTATGGAAAACTGTTTATAGAAGAAAGAGTAGAGAAAGAAATGTGAATGTGTTACCTAAAAGTAAGTAGAGATAACACTGAATGTAATATGCAGCATCTCTATTTTAAACATACAGAAAATTGTGTATTTATTTGTAGAAGAGTGAGTAGAGAAAGAGATGTGAATGTGTTACCTAAAAGTGAGAGGAAAAACAGTATAAATGTAATAGCATTTCTATTTCATACATACAGAACATGGCATGACTAATTTTAAAAGTGGGGATAAAAGTTTATTTTTGGTGCAAAATCACGTTTTTTATGGAAAATTGTTTATAGAAGAGTGAGTAGAGAAAGAGATGTGAATGTGTTACCTAAAAGTGAGTAGAGAAAACACTGTGAAGGTAATATGCATGTATACAAAAATTTAATCAAATCTATAGAATCGTTTCGGAAATACCGGGAATATATACCTATACAAGAATTGCGCAGTAGAAGCGGGAATAAAAAATGTTACTTTTTATGGAAAATCGCGTTTTTTCGGGAATTACACCTATATAGATGAACTTAAAAAGCAAAACCCTATCTGAATACAAAATTTGATCGAAATCGTCAGAGCTGTTTCCAAGTTGCGCGGAATAAATATACATATATACAAGAATTGCACATTTAAATATATAAGATGTTACGAATTGGCAACCTGCTACAGAGTTTAACACTCCAGAAGAAAAAGAGAAGCAAATAAAACATTAAATTAATTTGTTCCTTACTCCTGACTGTGAAATCCAAAAATTCTTAATAAATGAATGTTTTTCTCTTCACTACGTTATGCTGTCCAGCATTATGAAGCTACCTATGATAGCAAACAGTGATCCTGCAACATTTCAAGGTATCAGGTAAGGGAAAATGAGGGTGTTTCATTTTGCCAACTACTGTACCGGTGGCGGTATACTTTATTGGTTTCTGCTGGACAAGATTTACTGCACGTCACAACCTCATGAAGATGGATGGTTCTCAATCAGACGGTGAAATTGTCTGTGTCCCCCTCAGAGGTCGCTCTACAGGTCCCAGGTCGTCCTTGCAAGTCTCTGTTGGCAAAATTCTATCGCCCCAATGTAGGTCAAAATCGAACATCTGCCTGTGTCACTTTTTTCTCGGTTTATAGCTGCTTTTCTTTTCATCATAATTTGTGCATGTGCACCAGGAAAACTTTCTGAAAAGTAAATGTTTCCATGCTTGCATCTATGTATACTCAACTCAACGTTAGAGTTAATGCAATAATTTGAATCAGCCCTTTGCCGCCGATAGAAGATATGACATGTCCCTCTCTGGGTATGCGTGAGTGGTTTTAAAAGGATAACACAAATTATAATTATAACGTCTTTTAATAAAGCATCAATCTTTCGCTATTTTCACTCGAGACGGTGCCGACCAATTGTTAATTATTATATAATTCACCAACCAAGTAATGCTATTTACACAATTATACACAAATAAGTGTTACGATCACTTTGTGTCTGTTGGTTTTCACGTATTTCGAAGCTCCTACAAATTTTACGTCTGTTCCCTTCGACAGACAAGTGTCCGTTAGCTCTTTGACTGACGCCACGTTATAAAAAATCACTGAGATTACCTCACCGTTCAAACTTACGAGGCTAACCCCTTTTATTCGTTTTCAGTCGGTCCATGGATTCAAGCAATGAGGTCTTCTGCTGGCGTTAGAGGAGTGCCATACACCATACTCTTCATACAACGCCACAGAAAATAGTCGAGAGCTGTCAGATCTGGTGGCCGTGCTGGCCATGAAACTGGTCCATCTCTACCAATCCATCGACTTGGATAATCGATGTTGCGATGATTCCGCACATTTATATGAAATTGTGCTTGAATCGTAGCTGTGTATTGGTACATGCCACACTGCTGTTTAGAGCGTTGCTGTACTGGAAACAACAAGTAACGCAGTAGGATGCGCGCCAAGGACATTATGGAGGAATGTAGCGCATGCGCAGTAGTTAGGCTCAGCCCGTTCATCCGCAGTATACAGAAGGCTCATAAGCTAATACGTTCCGTATTAAGTCACCAAAATAAACAGGAACAAATTATCACAAACGTTCTCGGAATTCGACGCCCTATATCAAAAATTAAATTATTTTGTTATTTAACAACGCTGTCAATTTCCAGGATCACATCAGCGTCGCCGGTTTGCTGGAATTTCGTCCCGCAGTAGTTCTTTTACATGTCAGCAAATCTACTAAAATGGGGCTGTCGTTTTTAAGTACACTTAAAAACCATCGGTCTGGGTCGGATTTGAACCCGTGACCTTGAAATCAATAGGCCAGCGTCTGACCAACTGAGGCACTCAGACCATGCATTTCTGAATAAGGGAAATCGATCAGTTTGCCATCCCGCACAACATACTAAGCGTTGTCGGTTGCTTTTTGGGACCCTTGTAAATAAGTTATCAAAACTGCCCTCCTCCAAAATATATTGTTTTCAATGGAAGCAAGCAACTTGTGGTAATTCAATGGATGGGTGGCCTTCTCTCTCAGTCTCTCTCTCTCTCTCTCTCTCTCTCTCTCTCTCTCTCTCTCTCAGCCTTATGCATGTAACACATTCTAAGCGAATTTGGAACACTTTTTCTTAGTTTTTACCCTTGCTTAGGAACAATGAAAGTCATATTTGTTTTTATAGAATTTAGTTTTCCCTAAAGCGTTTTTACTTTCTCTACCACATATATAGTATGTAGAGCAAGTATTGCATTACAACCAAAAATTTGATACCGGTATTTCATTATAAATACAGATTTTGAGGTCCCCTGAATCCAATTAGGCACCTTCCAAGGATGCGACACGAAGATTTTCAAGGAAATCCCTTAATCCCAAACCTTCCTTCACACAGAAAAGTTCTGGGAAGTTTTTTTCTAACAAATGACTAACAATTTTGATTAAAGTACTACAATTTAAGATGTTTTAATAAAAGTGAAATGTATATATTGAATCTTTCTGACATGTTCTCAGAAGTCCTCTTCATTCTGACTAAATTAATTTTGTAGAAAGCTAAAACTATGTACATGTTTATTTTAACAATAACAATGATAAATCATCGCTACATTTCCCCATTTTTTCGTTTTTCATTGCAAAGTCCTTAGAGATTTCAAAATTCACAGTTTTCCGCTACAGTTGGCATGAGTTATAAACTTTACTGCAGTGTATAAATAAGGACATCCACTATTTATCTACAGACACTACTTCGGACTTGTTTTATCATACAACAATTTTTAAAGAAAACATCGTTATATGTACATATTACTTAGGACAGATAGCATTGCCTTTCTTATTTACGGCTAACGCAGGAATTACTGGTGCTCTGCATAACCAATGTACAGGGTTATGTACGTAAACATGGTAACAGCGCCACCAGCCCATGCGCATAGCTAAATGCCCCAAGTAATATACATACTCTGTAAATTAAAAAAATATATATTCAACTCACCATAACATGGCAAGACTTTCAAAGCTTCGATACTCACCTGTAAAAGAACATATATACATTATTATTTAACAAAATATTTTTCAATTACTTTGTTGTATAAACTTAATAACGTAAAGTTATATATTTAATATAATTTATATTTAATGACATGAACACAACAGAGAGGGTCCTCTCAATGTAATCTTAGAAATAATCTGCTGTTGCCAAGTCGATTACAGTTGTGCATTCAGTGTTAAAGATTCTGCTTGTTGAGTTACACCTCAGAATGATCGAAGTAAAATACTTGACAACACCGTCTACGCTACCAGTTGGCACTCTAAAAGGCAGTAGGATGAGAAAGGCCGTTAAGACATGGGTGATGCTATACATATTATAGAGGTTTTAATATTCTCTGTATGCTCATATCGGCGGCTTTTTACCTTTGGAACTATTGCTCGTGCCCGAAGGGACTCAGACGGCCCAGGTTCGGACTTAGGGACCCGAATGTGGTATTCGTGGTTGACGAAGCGGCGTCTGTTCTCCGGGTTCTTCGGTTTCCCTCGCCACTCATTCCATCAACCTTCCACTATCGCTTTCGCCTGCATTGCATATCCTCCTGCTCACTATCATACCTGGTGCTGGGCTGACCACCCGCTTCCAGGTCTTCACTCTGTGAAGTAAATAGGTTCGTCTGCTCCCCTACATACATCTGATCCTAGGCACAGTCTTGTAAGTCCTAGAGGGTGTAGATAAGCCCTCCATAAGGGGAGGGTAATCAGTTAAAGAAGAAGAATTGCTCATCAGCAATTATGTTCACTCGCTTACATGATTTTAATCTTTGGTTTGTATTACTTGTGATTACATTAAATTCGCACGCACGCACACACACACACACACACACACACACACACACACACACACACACGTTCACATTCACACTTCCACACTCTAGACAGAATAGTGAATAATCCCTATAGCCGGAAATCAAACCCAGGACCTCAGGATTTGAAGGTTATGATGCTAACCACCGAGCACAGTCAGTCACCTTGAAATTACATTTCAAAATCAATCCATTCCACAATAAGAGAATACGTTCGAATTTCTGTGCTAATTCCACCAATTAAACTAGATTTTAGCTTTACTATATCAAGTGTTTGCAAAGAACTTTTTATGCATTCAGCTTTATAGGAGGTCTGTTGCAATTTTGTACTACAGTTGAGGAAGTACAGGGGTAACGTTAGCCATATGCTGTAATAGTTAATTATCACCCGCGGGTAAATATCTTAATGTTTCACGATGCTTCCTTCCAACAACTGACTATCGCGGGTAATGCAGGCAACGTTGCAATTTCTTGTTTACAGTGTAAAGTCGTACTTGTGTGCGAACTTTTTACACCAGAAAGTGCCAAAAACGCATCGTTCACACTTAAAGGACGTGACAGCGTTGTGTTTACGACATACCAAACAGCTCGAAAGTTTGGAGACGTCAATCAAACTTTTCCACTCAAGGGCTGGTTCTTCACTAGATATCTAGACATCTCCATTCGTCTATTTTTTTTTTTTTTTTTTTTTTTTTTTTTTCTCCCCTTCGGATCCTCTCTCGTCTCAGCAATGAATAATGTTTTCGTATATTCTGTCTGTAAAATGTTTCCCACTTACATTGTCAGCAGGCAGTTTTTTCTTAGTACATATCCCAGACGATTTGTTTTTTCTCTCATTGTTTTCCTGGCCTACCCTTCTTATAGTGTTTTATTTCGTATTTTGTGTGCCTAGATTCTTCTGTACTACTTACTGGTCGCAACGTCCAAAACAGGCTCCGCACTATACAATGCCACATTCAAACAAAGTAGTTTACAAGTCTCTTTCATAGTTCTTCTTCAAGGATCTAAAAATTGTCTTTCTTTTTGCATTAAACTTTTCGCTCGTCGCATTCAGGCTACCTCGTCGTTATTTATAGAGAAAATTTCATTGGGAAGAAATAATATCAGTTTAAGTAGCGTCAATATAACTTTATTTTCGGTAACCAAAATACACAAAACTGCAAAGAAAGCCAAGAAAGTCAAAACAAAAGAAATATCTAACTTCACTGTTATTTCTGCATGTCTTCTGTCAGAGAGATCAACGCTGTTCTTTTGTTAGTTTGTGAAGCCGTGAAAACATACATAAGTAATGATAAAGTTTTGTGAGCTTTTGTAGGTATAACATGAAATTACATAATGAATTGTGTAAAATGTGGTTTGGCAGAAATTTTCGCCTCGTGTCAAAGGCTATCTACGCCAAGTAATCGGCGTAACGCTGTAACAGTGCATGAGAAACATATACATATACCGTTCTTTTCTACATCGACATGCTATTTTCATATTTATTTTCATTTTCTTTTTAATTTCAAGAGTTTGTGTATTACTGAGTTTGAACGTTGCAAACCTTCACCCTGCACAAACTTCCGTGTGTTATGCGAGTGCCGAAATGTTAACATAATGTCCCGCTTTTCGCAAACATCCGCTAATTCTTTCGTGAGAGACGGGTGAGGTCACGTGACTAATGTAAACCAACTTGCTAACTCGATTCTGAGGTGATGAGACAACTTAACTTGCAACTTTTGTGGCTGACGTAATGGGCATGACAAGTTTGGCGAAACTAACAAACAGGTGGTTTAGCAGGTTAACGGACAGCGATCTGCTGTAAACACTTCCCATTTTGTGTAAATAAGTGCTGCTAAGCACAATAACAGATAAACATGGCAAGTAACATTTCTGGGAATAGACTTTGTATTCTTCGGAAGAATTTTGTAAACGTTAAGCAATGATAAAAAAGAATCTGATGTGTTGCACTCACATGACTTTCTCTACTCTTGTACTAACCATTCTTGCAAACTCTTATTCCTATATCTTTTTCTTATTAGTTGAGATAAACATTTGCAGAAATTATCTTATTGCTTATTTCCTTGTAGGAGCAAGGGAAATATGACAATACAACAGGCTTTGAGTGACAATCAAATCTTTTAGAGCTCTGAGATTCCGTTCTCTTTGCACGATTAACATATAAAAAATGAATAACATTATATTTGACAGAAGTATAAGTTCTCCAAGACTCACACCAATAACAAGACATATCTTAGAAATGGTTCTCTCTTACGGTTTACCAGTTTTGCAAAAGTCATCCAGAGTAAACAGGACTACATAGGCTATAGCCAAAAAATTCAAGATATACATTTCATTTGTTTTAAAAATATCTCAAACATATGGCATTTTAATCAAAATCGTGAGAGCCATTGTCAAGAAAATAAAAATTTTCGAAAAAGTTTCCATGTAAAGGGTAGTTCAGGGTGAAGCAATTTTCTTCAAAATCTGTGTGTCGCATCCTTGAAAGACATTAAACTTAAATACCAACTTTGTTTTTTAACCGACTTTTCTGTTTGAGTTACGCTGTCCACAGACTGACAGACACGCACGGACCTTCTTCTAAAAATGCTTTTTTTTTTTATTCATGGGGCCTCAAAACATATATTTCCGGTGAAATCTCGATATCGAATTTTTAGGTGGAATACAATACTTGCTCTACTTTACTATATGTAGTAGAGAAAATAATAAGACTACACAAAAAATGTAGATATCTTTGAATACAAAACATTTTGTGACAGGAACCAAATCCAAAATGTCAGTTATTAATGCTTCGACTTGTTCAATACTTCGCCACTCTTTTAAAATGCTATGGTTATTTAGTTGTCATTTGATTATTGCTACTACCTTTGTCTTATAATGAAGTAGAATAGGTGTATATCCAGTCGCTATTCAGTTGTTTCTCCCGACTTCATGGACAGAGAGACTGTTTTAAACATGTGGCTAGCTATCTATCCCCCTTATGCTACTTGATATAAATGTTTTATCTCGATTAACATGAAATAGATGCAAGAACAGATTTTCGAAAACATTGTTCGTTGAAGCTACATCATGGTGGGCACAGAAAGTCATATGACTGTAACACAGAATGTTCGGTATACGTAACTAGTTCGCAGAAATGGATTTTATGTATCCATTAATATTCGGCTGAGAATGCGTACCATGTCACATGCATCGAAAATGCATGCTACGTGATCCATGCGGGTATATGAGAGTATAAAGCAAAGAACTGGATCAGAAATCTGGGACACTGTACATAATACAAGTGAGAATATGTTGGGCAATGGTCTTCAGAAACTCGAATGTACCACATCGTTGATACATAAAACCGTTAAGGGATGCAGTATCACTGTGCAATGGATCTAGTGGTACAGAGCATTTCGAACTCGTGCAGTTCAGAGCAAGTACATCGTCTGTGAAATGTGCATATAAACTGAATATAAATACAATATTCTATTATGAAATAAACGAAGGAGAACGAGACATGATTTGACGGGAAATGATCAGAAGCCACACGAAGAAATGAAAAAAGGGACAAGAGAGACAGACCGAGAAAGATAACTCGAGAAACTGAAAGATAAAACTTCTACTTGAGAACAACTGAGAAGTATAGGAAAAGCATACGAAGGAAAACGACAGCAAGAAAGTAAGAGAAGAGCTTGGAGATGGGATGAAGCCCAGCAAACAAGGAAATGGAACAGATATTGATTCCCATTTCAAGTAGAAGATGATGGACATGTCGGTGATGTTGGAAATTCAACGCCAGAGACTAATGTTCCGTGTGAACCCATCAGAAATGTCGTATGGTGTCAACACAACGATATCCTCTAAATATAGATGCAATTTGTAAATCAAATATACTCTAAATTTGTAGGTTGACTGTTTCTAGAGGCCGTATAACTGCAAAATTAGTCATCGCGACTGCGCGAATGGTGACGATACGGAACACAACCCGGCATGCACGTGACGTACGGCTCGAAAGAGGGACTTTCAGAAGCCGTAGTGGTGGTGTATGAACTCCTCTAACACACGTTTGATTTTATATATGCTTAATGCTTTAATATTAGTTTGTCATGTTATGTTTTGCTTCATCTAGAGGGTTACAGTTTCGTATACATGTGTTAATTCACAAGTATTGATGTACAACACTTGGCTTTTTATTTGTCAACCGTGATTTGCTTTATATTTTACAATTTTCAGTTTAGAAGAAAGAAATTACATATGTGTTGAGTGAGATATAACACTGCGAGGCAAATGATCGGAGAGACGAAAATGTTGCCATGTCAAGCTTTTTAAATAAATCTAAACTAGCATTATTTTGCAATTGTGATTTTAAAATGTATTTGTCTGCAAAGTCGTAACCTTAATTTGCTAAAAGCTGAAAATACGTTCATTGCTTTGAAGTCCTGAAACCTTTAGGCTTTGAAATCTTTGTAGTTTCGTAAGAGCCATGTCCTCCCGGTGTACACCGCTGCTTGTTTACGTCTGAGCGGGTGTTGTTGAACGTACAGGGTGACGATTACTTAGCCGATAACGTCATATCTTCTCGATTTGCCGACCCCAGGTAGAGTCTGTTCACTAAACGCGGTGCAGTTCGGCCACCTGCTTTGGGGAACTCTCATAATCGTTTTACAACACGGGCCCTTCCTCTCGAGTACTTTCAGGCAGAGTTGCAACATCTTAACATGAACCTTTGTAGCTATGAAACAAAAAATACTGGAATTCAGAATTTTGGCAACTGAGACTCGAGCCAACATGTAACCTTCATTCCCTTAAAATCAGGGCTGCTATTGTTCTACAATGGTTTACCTTCTCTGATAAGTGAAGATGGATTTATGGCATTCATTAGTTGTGGTTAACGCAAATTTCCTTTGTGGCCCAATTGCACATGTGTTGACTAAACAGACTCTACAACCTACTTATTTGAGGTATTCTGTTTAGATTTCTTATAAATCCAATATTTCCTGTTGTAGAGGTTAGTTGGTTGACGGATAAAGAAAAGAAATAGCATTTAATTTGGGCCCAATTTTGCACGATTTCATTTTTACTTTCTCCACCACCAGAAGAAATCATCTATTCTACCCAGAAATTCTACAGGATGAAAGTGAAATGACTTTAACAGCGAATTTCTCATGTTGTGAATAACAAAGTCTAATACCAAATTGTTGAAAAGTTTATAGTTTTTTAGAAAAAAATATTTTTATCAAAACATTTATCATTACCTGGCTGAAAAAATATTCATTGAAGGTTCATGATTTATGTAAATTAAATTTAAAAAACCCACAATTTATTGCAACAAAAAGGCAACAAATTGTGGGTTCTTTTAAATTTAATTTACACAAAAACCATTGAATCTATTGAAATACGCCAAAGAAAAAACTTGTTGCTTATTCAATTTTCTATGAATATAGCCATAAATCAAGAACCTTCAGTCAATAATAATTCAGTCAGGTGATGATAATTTTTTATACAAATATTTTTTTTCAAGAAAACAATAAACTTTTCAACATTTTGATATTAGGCTTTCTTGTTATTCACAACATGAGAAATTTGCTGTTAAAGTCTGGCGGATCATTTCACTTCCACCCTGTATATCCAGGTTTCACCAAGCGTTTTCAGGTCCCTGAACAAAAGATGACTTTTAGAAAAACGCCCGAGTGTGAGTGTGCGTCTGTGAACACTATGGGTCAAAAAACGAAGAAAATCGGTTACATGTGAAACTTGTAATATAAGTTCACCGTCCTCCAACGATGCGATAAGTGGATTTTTAAGAAAAACTACCCCTTATGGAAAACTGTTTGTTATTGTTTATTTTCTCAGAAATGGCTCCAACGATTTTGGTTAAAATACCATATATTAAACAGAAAACAGTCATTAGCCTGCATATTGCGGTTTTGTAAGAGAAATGTTGTGATTAACCCTTTCATAGATGTTAAATTCATAAACGTATAATTTAAGACAGTAAAATAATTCTGGCCATGGAAAAGAACTGTTTGGAAAATTAGAGAAGTTTAACGCCCAATCTTGTTACATATGGCATCACAAGGGGTCCGCTCAGTTTTGAGTGACTAATAGTCAGACTAGCTACCCCAGAAGCTACGAACAAGGCTTCACTGAAAGCGCGTGGACTCCGGCGGTGGAAAGAGGGTCAAGCAAATCTGCCGTAGGATTGCGTGACGGTGCCCTGCTCGCGTGTTCTCCAGAGTTCCGTCGTGTCAAGTGATCACGTCCCTCTCATTGTATGGATTTTAGAGTGAAAGTGCTTCTACGGGTACGCGCCTTTTAGTTACAGATTTGTGTAACTTGTGATGTTGCAACCTGAATTGTTTTGGAATGGATACATATATCCAATTAATTTTACAGGAATTTCAACTAGTCTACTAGTCGAGGGTGTGTCCAGTCGCCATTCGGACCAGTAAGGAAATCGTAAAAACAATAGAAGCACAGAGATAATGCACATACAATAGAATGCCAGATCTAACACACATATGAGATGGAAAATGTCAACACGTAAGATTATAATTTTAGAACCTATTTTAAATGTCTAAACTCCAAGGCCTAGTTATTATAGGGCTTTTGCAACAACCTTATTTCCGATGCAGAATACTCTTTCGTCACATTACATTAATGCACTAAACAAAGCCTTTTGCCATGATAGAACACAATATCATCGAGCATTTGTTAAAGAATATGACTCTGTATCATATAAACAGAAGATTAGTTCTGCAAGTGAGCTTGGACAGTTCCAGACGGAATTCTAACAGTTTAAGCGACGAGGATTGCCGATTGCATTTCTATTTCGAAAAGCTGTATCTATGGAGATTAGCTCGCCCTTTTGAGGTTATATTAGCACGAGGTTTATGGCCGTATGAGTTGGCAGCAATAAACTCTAGAAGAAGGATTAGGTATGTTGAAGCGAAGAGCTTTCTTGATTCTCTTGCGCTATGATTTTGACCGTAAACCTTCAGCTAAATCAGGCAGAATGTCTTTATTGACATTTTCGTTACCGGAAAGTACCAATGCGCAGGTCATCGGTGTATGGTTTTAGCTTTACAGTTGATTTATTTTTATCTTATTAACTGTGCGATTGCTATTGGTATTCGAAATTTTCTTAATGGACAAACTGGTTAAGTAACCAATAACACACACACACACACACACACACACACACACACACACACACACACACACACACACACACACACACACACACACACAGAGAGAAACTAAAAAACTGCGTAGTGCAAAGGTTTTAGAAGAAAGCAAAGTGAGAGAAAAACTGGACTGTACATTATGTCACACTGGTGTCAGGAGTGGGATTTGGCAAATTATCATTTTGTCGCAATATACTGCGAAACATTCTTAAGGAAAAATTGCTCCACCCAGCGGGGATTCGAACCTGGGATCCTTCACTCAACAAGGAGACCACTTCTCTTTTCCAAATGTATGAGTGCTGGGGTAGCTAAGCGGTTTCGCTGGGGTTCGCGTGCTGTCTGTGCCATTTATTTTTCGCTAGTGACAAGAACATAGACCCGATTATATCCATCCATTGCAGACCTCTGCTGTAAATAGATGGGAAAGAAAATAAAAATTGAATATCCCCGTTTCACAGGTGACTAGGTTGCAGATTAATATTGTTAAAATATTACAGCTGCATCTCAAAAAGATTTGAAGGGAAAACCCATGGCAGCTGTGGAAATAAACCAATAATCGCCAACATTCGAGGCATTAAAGCGCTTGCTTAACAAATCTTATGTGCAAGAGAGGAGAGATGAGAAGCAGAGGATGGTGGGGGAACAAGGCACTGCAAGTGTTAACAGAACTCGGAAGCAATCACATACCCACAACACACTGTTCTCATCTCAATCACAGCAGGTGGAACACTAACCCCCACTTCTCTTGTTATGCAAGTGGGCTGGTCAGTACTGTTGCGCATCTTTGCATCACAGATTTTCATACGGACTCCATTTATAGGCTGCACTATTTCTTGGATTCTCAAGAAGCTGTGTGCACGCTCACTGTCAGATCTTATGTCAGTAACCACGACTTCAATCAATCGGCTGGGACCAGGTCGCAATCACGATCGAGAAAGGGATTACTCGCTTTTGCTGACGCACTAATCACATTGCTGCTAATTGGAGATCTCTTAAAACCTTTCGCTTCCTCGGGCGAATGTGTCTACACAGGAACAGATAAGAATCCTGCAGTGCTTTTACTCCTTCCTACTTGGTTACAAAATTCTGCTGCTGGTAAAAAACTGATTCATTAAATATTACACCAGTTTTGTTTGTCCCAAACACTTCGCTAGTAGTTTAGTTGTCGCGGATTAATGAAGAAAACCTTTGTGTAATGGTAAAATTCTCTTACGTACCAACCTCTTAACAAAATCTAAATTACGAAAATATGTTAAGAAAATTGGGACAAAAAGTACCCACTATCTTTTTTTTAGAGCACCAATTATTCTTATAAAAACTTACGCTCCTATTTACTAGATATAAACGTTTAATGAATATGTTTATTGCACATTTGCCATACGTACAAAGGTAAAACGATATTCAAATGTTCCAAAAAGGGTTTCTATATGTTTCTATAGCATTGCTCGATATAATCGAACAGCGAACTCCACTTTTAAAATTGACAAAGTAATGTAAAATTGAAGCCAATAATAACGAATGTCTCAGAGATGGCCGATACGACAAATAGGTTATTTGCAATACAGTGGTAGTTCAAAGAGATCTATGTTTTATGCAGTACGATTTTGACTCTCTTTTATGGCTCATCCGTTATACAAACTTCCTCCCGAATGAAGAGATCTTTACAGGTTATTCCAGGAAATTCAAGATATACTTTTCATTGTGAAGTAAATAGCCACAGTTTGCTTTGTAACATATAATATTTTAAACGAAGCATTTCGTATATTACACTAAAATTACAGCAAACAATGCAATAAATATTTTATTGTTTTGCAAAACTGTATTAGATAGAAAAGGTAAGTTTGGTAGACCTACCAGATATGCTTTGGCACATGTGCGTACGAATTTTCACACCATTGTTACAAAAATGGTGACTCCCTTGTCATATTTCTGGTGTTATTCTAAGATTCGAGGGATAAGGCGGTGCAGATAGATGGCGCGGGTACTCGCTCGAAGGGAAGAGTACTACCCGTGGCCAGTAGAAGGCTGCTTGGTCGATGGGACCTTCATCGCTCTCTACAGCACCAGTGTGGGATGGGTGTTCGAGTCTGGAAGTATTGGGGACTTCCGCGCGTCTCTTTACCTTGTAATCTCCTGTGGTTCCTTCACTTCATCCCTTTCTCCTGGAGAGGGTATACCCCTCTGTGGTAACCCCCATATCTTATGATAATTAAACTTGTCCTAAATTCAAGTTAATATTAAAATTAAGAACATTTTAAAATGTGAACAATGCACGAATTTCGAGCATTATCTTCGCTTCGAAGGGATTCTGGGCCGCAGCAAAACCAACTCAATGCACGACGTCAGCAATGCAGAAATGGGAACACAAAATTCTAATACAATGGTCCAGGTTCGATTCGGAGTAGATGAAATGCCCATCTGCCACCACGAATCAGACTGCGCGTCATTTATGAACCATAATCATAATAATGAACGGCAATAAATGTTGAACCGCTGGCACTAATAATTACAGCGTCTCTTTACAACACAGACGTAAATTTGAAGCTTAACTGTTTCACAGCCGGGATGATCGTTGTTATTATCACACTGCTGTTCACATAAGCTGGACAATGTCCATTTCAATGATTTACATACGTTTCAGCAATATTCATAGCTGTAATTCACTACGGTTCAGAAAAACAGCAAACAAAAATGATAAATACTGTGACTGCTGCTTCCGTTCAATGTCAGGGGCGTGGGTTTGACCGTCACTGGTGACACGCATACGGATTAAAGTAATTACAGTGCAAGATAATTTATCACAATGAGAAACCAAAGAAAGCCTGGACTTCTTGTCTGCTTTCTAAGCTGACATAAATATGCAGCATCCTTACAAATAGATGAACATTTATATAAGCAATGTGTGTCACAAATCACCCTTCTAGGCCTGGTATCTTTCAAATATGCCGACAGAAATTATGAGAAAATACCAGCCACTTCAACCAAAACTTTATATCCATTTTTTTCCTTTTAAATCTAAGAGCGTAATGGCTTTTACCCCTAGAAAAATTACTGAACAGCAATGATATTCACTCGCTTTACAGTGGTGTTAATCTTTGGGTTAAATTAAATTCATACAAACACTCTCTCTCTCTCTCTCTCTCTCTCTCACACACACACACACACACACACACACGCGCGCGCGCGCGCGCGCGCACACACACATTTACACTCGCATTCATACTTCCTAGCTAAAGAAAAATTCCTATCCCCCTGCCGGAAATCGAACACGGGACCTCTGGATTTTAAGGATAAGAATGTTCACTACCAGAACACAGAGGAAGTATTTTTACTTTCTCTACTGGTAAGTAGGGGAAGTATTGTATTCCACCCAAAAATTCGATGTCGAGATTTCACCGGAAATATATGTTTTGAGGCCCCCTGAATCCAAAAAAAAAAAAAAAAAAACATTTTTGGAAAAAGATCTGTGTGTGTATGTGCGAGTGTGTGTGTGTGCGTGTGTGTGTGTGTCTGTGTCAGCCTGTGTGTCTGTCAGTCTGTGGACAACATAACTAAACAATGAAAAGTCGGTTAAAAACCAAAGTTGGTATTTAAGTTTAATGTCTTTCAAGGGTGCGACACGAAGATTTTGAAGAAAATAGTCCCACCCTAAACTACCATTTAGAGGGAAAACTTTTCGAAAATTTTGATTTTCTTGAAAATGGCTCTAACGACTGATTAAAATGCGATGTGTTTGAGATATTTTTATGACAAATTAAATGTATATTTGAAATTTTTGGCTATAGCCCATGTAGTCCTGTTAAGTCTGGATGAGTTCTGAATAACTCGTAAACCGTAAGAGACTAAATCTTACTGTATGAAAGTGTAGATTTTGCTAAAGTACACAATTTATGTCCCAATAAATGTTTTTGTAGAGTGAACCATTTCGGAGACATTCCTTGTTTTGTATGTCAGTTTCGGAAAACTTAGAACTTTTGTGCAATGGAACATCGTTCATTTTTTATATGTTAAGCCTGCAAAGAGAACGGGATCTCAAAGCTTTAAAAGATTTGGCTATCGCTCTCAAAGCCTACTGTATTCCCATATTCTTCTTACAACTACAAGGAAATAAACAGTAAGATAATTTGTAAAAATGTTTATCTCAAATAACTCAAATAAGTTATAGTAATAAGAGTTTGTAAGAATGGTTAGTACAAGAGTAGAGAAAGTCATGTGAGTGCAACACATCAGATTTTCTCCCCTTCCTTTCTTTCCTTTTGTTTGATCTCTTAAAACTGGCTATTTTAATTAAAGTTTCACATCCTTGAGTTATTCGTATCGCCTATAAAATCCCTTCATTCTCCCTGCATTTTATACAATAGGATATTTATATTTATTTTTTGTGTGCAAAAAGGAAACTGTTAAGCAGAAATTACCTACAAAACCAGAAATGTAAACTTGCTAAAGTGCACAATTTGTGTCACATAACATTTAACCTGCATTACTTAGATGTTTTGGAAATATTCTGTTGTACGCTAAGTTTTCTCAGTCTGAAGCTTACTTCTATTCATGCTTGGGGCATTATATGTGCAAGTGTTTTTTTTTCTTTCCCCACATGGTCTTGTTACAAACAGAAATCAGCTTTTAATAATAACACCCGTATTGGTTTCCCATCAGGCACTTAACCACGTTCTACTTCTTAATTTGAAACCAGCTATAGGCGAACTATTATGAAATTTACAAAGCCGATAGCAGAAGTTTTATATAAGTAAAATAAAATACAAGGGTTACCTAGGAATTCGTGGTGACCAGAGATAATCGTGTAGTGTTACAAATAGATTAGATGCCTTAGATACGGGAAACAATTTGGTCAATTTGATGTTACGAACATGCAAATATGTTCGATGAACTAAAGCGCTGGTTAACTGGTGCTTTATTCTATGGGCTGATAAAAAAATTCTAAATAGAAATCTCAGGGATCCAACTCATTAGAGATCTGATCGTGGTATCGCAATGTGAAAAGCAAAAACACCGCAATGGAGGAGTTCTAATTCAAAACTTTGATATTTTCATTTAAGAAGGGCATGTTTGAAAACACGAAGGATCATATTATCAAAGGTTGAATGTATAACATGAGTGAAATGGTCCTAAAACCGTCATGGGGGTTCACAGAACTTGGTTACCGAGGTAGACAGAAGCTCACTTCAAACAAGTTTTCCTTTTATTCTTCAAACCGACATTAAAATAAAAGTTACTTCAGTGAAACGCAAGTTTGAAACCAAGTCAGGTTCCTGATGACATGTTTTCCTCTTTCTTTCAACTTTTTTATTTCTGTTTACTGGCGGATTCTATGGATACATAGTTGCAACACTTTATAAAAAGGTATAAAAAAGCTGAGTTCTGTAGACTAATTTTTTAAACAGTTTAGGAAAATACAGCTGAAGATAAATTTAGTTTCCTTCATCTATATTACGTGAGTGAGATGGTTCAGTGGGAATGCTAAGATTCCGATTCGGAGTGAATTAAGGTTAAACCCCTATTCCGATCAACCATACCAACAATTTTAGTGATTTTTCATTGCTAATTTCGCATACAGGGTGGAAACTGTGCCCAGTCCCACTAGCAGTAAAAGTCAACCTCCTATACAACCCTACCAAGAGATGCTTGGATTTTAAATTTTGAAATCAATATTATTATTTGGATTCAGTAATTACACCAGCTGTAGACAAGGACCGTTGGACCCTGCACCCTAACTGGCAGCAGTTGAACAAATCTTGCTGTCTCCTGTTACTACCCCGACCTCAACCCGCCATCCTCCAAACCGTCATTACAGTGGTTGAACCCTGACAAGAGCAATACATCTAAGGTACACCTCGGGCTGTCCTCAGCCTGTCAAAACTCCTCATCGTCTCTCAGCCCAGTCACCACGTCCCTTGGCATTAGAACTCATATGAGTAGTACATTATACCTCCGGGGGTTTAACTTGTCTCTAGGACTATAAAACTGGAAGGTCTCTTCCACCATGATTAGGGGCAGGAGGTAGAAAATTTGTTTTTAATTTTTTTCTTTTCATGCCGTTACAGTATCTGTGTCTCTCTTCCATATGTTTGCAACAGTATCGTTCTAAGCTGAGATAAATTATTTACTACTAAACCCCGGCGCGACAGCCCACAAGGGGCCAAGGCCTACCGCCCAGCCGCTGCGTCCCCTACCTCTGCCCACTACAGGCGTCATTGATGAGGTGCAGTACTGGAGAGTGGGACGTGGTCAGCACCCCGAGCCCTCCCGGCCAGTTATGCGATCTTCTCGATCTGGGGCCGCTACTTCTCCATCAAGTAGCTCCTCAGTTGGTCCCCCGGGACCTAACGAGGCTGAGTGCACCCCGTGCCAGACCTCCCAGAGGGGATAAAATCCCCATGCTGGTACCGGGAATCGAACCCGGGTCCTCCGCGCCAGAGGCAAGCGCGCTACCAACTGCGCTACGGAGGCGGTCGAGATAAATTATAGTAATCCGGAAGTATCGTTGGTTGAACCATTTTGTTGTATGTGGGCGATTTAATAGCGGAGTTTAAACCTAATCTGAAAATACAAGTGTCTGGTAACTGATAGCTGTTTGCAATGTTGAATTTATGTGATTACAAGTATTCGCTAACCTATACTAGCAATCATCCAATTAATGGAGGACTGTGGAATGCAGGTTCGAAGAGCACAGAGTAAGAACCTCCTAATTGATGTTTTCGGTTACGTAAACACGCACTGAAAGTAAATCCGGAAACGAGTCTTTGAGAGTCACAAACACGAAGCGGAGATTGGAAAGTTGTAAGCAAGCGAAAACAAGTCTATCCCAAACAGATGCTTCCTCGACAATCAGTTCACATGAAGTGTAAACGCAATGTGGGTTTGAAAAGCAAAAAGGATTCTATAAAACTGTTAATCTTATCGTCCTTTGTCATTAAAACTACCGGAAAAGCCATTAAATCTAGCTTTTGTGAATGGCCGGAAGGATTTTAAATGCACCTTGCTTTGAAGTTAAGCTCACACTTCTTATGCTGGGTGCTCTTATAATGAACGCGTTCAAGACAACGTAATTGGTGCCGCATCCATTCAATAAAAGACGGTTGACACGCGAAAATAAGAGTTTTTAACTGTTATAAGCGATGTTTACTCTGAAAACGCATGAATAAACAGTTGAACTAAGACCGCTGGTAAACTCTGACATGTATATGGCGGTGAAAACTGGACGCTCTCCAAAGGAGACGAGAAAGGATTACAGTTTGTGTAAAGCGTCGTCACATTCCCCAACTGCTGAAGTAGACGCACAATATCACTGAGCAGCCCATTTGCATAATAGGATGAGTGGGGGTCAGTGTTTCACCTGCTGTGAATATAAGTACATTGCATTGGATATACATCAGGTGTTTCAAAAAGTGTCTGACAGTGCAACAGGAGTTTGGATTGATCACAACTAGAATCAACATATGTCCGGAAACATCGAATATTTTTACACTAGACAATGGGACTTCATTCAACAAGCGCATTCTAGGGAACACTTTACTGTCACAAACTGTTAACGGAACAATTATTAGGAAAACATTCATAAACACCAAACAGGAGTTGTGATGATTCCTGTCATTCTGTCCTCTGGTATCACCTGCATCTTATGTCGATACTACTACAGGAGATGCTCCATGTGGTTACCATGCTTTCCTACACATGCTTCAACTCCTCTTCTCAAAGAATCCAGAACTCTTTCGATCACACCTGGCTGCTCTCGGATTTGAACCCATGCATTGTTCACACGCTCTTGTAACGTATGCACGTTGTCGATGGGTTTGGCACACACCAATGCCCTTAAAGTATCCATAGCCAAAAATACAATGGATTGAGTCCGCCAAATGGGGAGGCCATTCTACTGGACCTCTTTGATCAATCCATTTGTTGGATGAAGTCCATTGTCTAGTGTAAATACTCAACACAAGTAAAATGACTCATCTCAACAGGTATTTGTTATAGGACAAATGCTTATAAGAACATTCATTCAAGGTTTGCCGAATCCCAACTCCTCTTGCAATATCAAACACTTTCTTAATCACTCTGTATATATGACTACCTCCTAACATTTCTAGTCCCTTTCCCCCAATTCTCACCACTCCACAGTTCTCCTTTCACGCATATGTGGAATGCTGAAACTATTTCTAAAAGCAAACATAGGGATTTTGGAAAGGGCGTTTGGATGGTTCCTAGAAATATGGAGAGTCCAATTCCGTTTCCGTTTCCAACCAAGAAATAAAACAACCACACTCATTAACTTCCTGAAATTGAAACCCGTTCGTCCAGCAAAGTGCAATAATTTTGCGATGACACGAACTATAGAATGGCTAAAATGTTCAGTGGAGTAAATGTATAAACATTCTGTGTAAAATAAACAACAATCCTTTAAGACCTTCATTCTGTCACATAAGCTGAAATTCTTCCTGGTACCGTAGGCAAACATGTATTAAAACAAAGCACACCACTTCCTAGGATACGCAGAGTATCTTAGTCCATATTTTACGCTTCGTAACATGAATTATAAACAAAAGCTATCACAAAAATAAGAAACATCTTGCAGTCATCATTCCTTTTGTATTATTACTTTATTACTTGCAAGTGCAGGTAATAAAACCTGATAATAATTTTAAAATAATTCAACCGTCGACTTAACTGTCTGAAATATAATCAATAGCCAAATAACGATAGATTAGGAATATCAACAATGCCCAACAGATTCAAGTTCCACATTACTAAACTGCTACACCGCTGAAATGTGCGCGCAAATTTTCAGGTGATGCTGATGTAGGATTAATTTTTCTTCAGCGCTCTTATAAAACTGATCATGACAAAAGCTGGAGATAAATTTCAATATAAAATAAAAATAGGTTCATGTTTACCATTGCTAGAAAGTTCAAAAGCCTTTCGACCACTTGTTTATCGTCCGCCAGGACCTCTGCAAGTCTAACAGACAGCTGCAGAGAGTACAATAGGATGGTAATTGTACACCGCACGAAGGCTCTAACCAAAACCTCTCACCCAAAATTATAGTCACCCAATTTATGACGGCGCACACATAAAACAGCTCAGTATATTGCATACAGCTCTGAAGCGTTATTACGCACACCGAATGCATGTGGTTCGGTTCCATAAACACAAGCACATCCAAAACCGTTGGTGTTCTTGGATCCATCCGTGTAGATCGAAATTTTAGGTGAATGCTTATTGAGCAGCGCCGTGAATGGAAGAAGTTCACCATATGGAGAACGTTCGGGCCAAAGGTTCAGAAATTGCTGCTCCAGAAAGTATGACGGATCACTCTTTCTACATACGCATGTGTACATAAAAGGAATGAGTTTTCAGTATCCATAGATGCACATTCTTGTGCTGAATCAGGTGCATGATCAAAGTTCATCTGTCTGACTTTTCTTGGGCTTTTGCTGATTGATCTTTAGAGCGAAAAGAGTTTATTTTAATAAAGCATCAAATGCGCGCAGAATATTCGCTGACGGAGTTATCAGAGTTCAAGAATGGATGTAGTCAAGCAACTTGCTCCAAACGACAGAACAAAGCGTTTTAACAATTTCAGCAGATTTGAGTCAGAGCGACAGACTTGTTAATGGTTGTGGTGTCAACGCTGAGCGCATTCTGAAAACCTCACAGGCGGTTTACGTAATATGAGTAGAGGAAAAACACTGAACAGTTTGAAAACCAATTACCGTTAACAGCAGCAAATTATATTATCCGTATTCACTGAAACAACAATTTTACCAAGGCCTATCTGTGCGATCGAATGGTCAGCGTTCTGGCTTACTGAAGGTTCCAGGTTCGACTCCCAGCTGGGGCGGTGAATTGTTCTTTAACCAGGATCATTACTTATCTCCCAATTTCTGGAAGTCTCGATGTGAGTGTATAGTAGCTAAAACTTGATAAAACCACCATTAAGAAACCCGATGTTTACCAAGCTACAATACTATCAGTTGCCCACCCAAGAGCTCGCGAGTTCAAATCTCGGTTAGGGATTAAGATTTTTCCCAGGTTTTCCCTTATCCTGAAAAGACGAATGTCGACTAGCTCTAAGCTCTGGAGATCCCGAGCTTGTTTGACCATCATTTTAACCATTTTATTCATTCATCGTCCGAAATCACCGAAAGACCATAAATTGTTTCTCGTTATAATATAACTGAAGAAGCATAAAGAAATTATAATACAAATGAAACAAATAAAAAATAAATAATTCCACGATCTCTAAGGTTCCTAAAACGGGCATGACAAGTTTGCTGTTCACAGAAATGTATCAAAAACATATGGCCAAGTAACTAACAACTGAGAGTCTTGGACTGTGATTTAGAAAGAGCACAGAATCTTATGAAGCTCAAGTTATTGAAAAACTGTGAATTTGATGTAGTCAAGTTCTTCATCCAATGCCTTCAGTTCACAGTGTGCAATAATGCATAACATTGCACTTACTAGAAAAATCTTACTTTCCTGGGCTCCGTTGCTTACACACTTCAGCTGCCAAACTCCAGTTCAAACTCTTTCCTCTAAGGCGACAATAAATGTTGTGATCTATTTTTTAAATGGCAGCATCTTGCTTGAGGAACAAATGGCGAAAAACAAATTCAAGGAAAATCGCGAGACTGTTGAAAACAGGCTTAATACTAATTATACTAAATAAATATTTATCTACCTCATCAGTTAACAAAAACATATAATAATCTTACATCAACAAAGTGTCAACATCAAGTTACTGCTTCAAAACCAAAATTAAAGTAAATTAATTCAAATCAGACACAATTACTTTGGAAGGATTCACAAATAGAACAGCACAATTCCAAAATAATCACTACGTTTCCACGGGGAATTGAAATCGATGAGTCCACTCACATTTTCAAAACGATCCGCCTTTCCATGTTGAATTCAATCCGGAATGAGATCGATTTGGATACGCAAGGCTCAAACACAAATAATTCAAGCTCTTATGTTGGTCACTGGTTTATGTTGGCGAACCTGTAAAAAATATGTTTTCTGCATCTGTAGATTTTGAGGTTGGTGACTACTTCTGAGAAGGATATATTGCGATATACAAATAAAAGTAGCTTTGTTGTGATTTATCATACCACTTTCGCTAAGAAAACAAAATGACGAACATGCAGCGTGTTACGAGTACAGTAGAAACTAGCATCTTTGGCGGATTCAAATCGATTTGAATTCGGCAGGTGTTTCCATGCAACAAAATTTCAATCCGATCCCACTTTTAAGAGGATCTGATCCAGGGATTCAGTTCGATCACACTTCAAAGAGGAGCGGATCCAGGAATTTAGTTCGATCTGAACGTTTGTCCATACAGCATTCAATCCCGAATGAGAACTCAAATCGATTTGAATTCTCCATGGAACGAAGTGAATATGCCGCTCCTAGCAAGATTGCGTTATACAATACTAAAATCAATTTCCCTAGGGCGTCTTCCCCTTATTCAGAGGTTACCCTCATCGCCCGGCCGCTGCGTCCTCCAGCCGCAGCCAAGGCCACGGAGAAGTGCAGGTTGGGGGTGGCGGGGGTCAGCACGCCGACTCTCCCGACCGTAAGGCGACTACTTTGACCTTTTAGGGACGCTACCTTTCTATCAGGATAGCTCCTCAATTGGACCCCCAGGGACCTAACGAGGCTGAGTGCACCCCGTACCAGACCTCCCAGCGGGGGAAAAATCCCATGCCGGTACCGGGGATCGAACCCGGGTCCTCCGCGCCACAGGTAGGCGTGCTACCACTGCGCTACGGAGGCGGTCACTAAAATCAACATGAACTTAATTTTAATGCATCGATATGCTTTTATTATGACGATGAATGAGGCCTTCTTATTTCCTAGAATGTTTCATTTAGTGAACTCCAAGAACGATGAAATAATCCCAAAGAGCCCAGTAAAGAAAGTTCTGCTATACATAATGGTTGTTATAACATTTCCAGAATAACTTCCAAATTAGTGTCCTGAGCAAACCAATTTTGAAGATTTGAAACGCGCTTTAAATTTGCGAGACAGGATTTTGTGTGCGCACTGGTTTGTATGAATAGGCACCTACTTTTATTGTAAATTTCAAATATTTTATCTTGATATCCCAAAACCACTCATTTCAGAATTTGTAAAGCTGATTTTAGGAGTGGGTTATGTTGTAAGTGTCGAGTTTCATCTGTTTGGGGTTGCTTCTTTAAACCACTGTTCGAAACGCAGATTATTGTTGGTGCTGGAACGACTGAAGCTGTTTTCCCATCTTTAACTGACGTCAGAACGGATATGAACAGAGCTATAAAATCATAGTTAAAGCACTACCAATGACGGGAATACGAGAACTAAATAACAAAAAGATAATCAAGGGAAACCCAACTACCACAAGAAATAGTGCCCGTAAGTCAGTCTGTACGTCATAAAGTTGACCTGAAAAGTAGCTATGCCATCAAGGACAAATGCCCTCCGGAGGAACACGTTACACCCAGTCGTAATTTGAACAAAACAAAAGAATGACCAAGTGATAATACGTATGTGATAATTTAACGCCTTTATGTTAATATAGTCCACGTAAAGCATATGAGTTTCGTCTTATACTTCATTTTAAACCATTCTGGATGCGGGGAAAAGCATATTCGAAGGCCTTACATTTTAAAACATCATTTCCAAGTAGGTAGATGAGGCATTATTTATTTATTTATTTATTTATTTATTTATTTATTTATTTATTTATTTATTTATTTATTTATTTATTTATTTATTTATTTATTTATTTATTGAGATACATTAACGTCTAAGTGTACAAGAGGTACCTATCGAAAAAATTAAAACAATGAAATGAATTGGCAAATGATCTCGGGAACCTGAAGCTCCTCATATTCGAGGAAAACCTCTAGTCTACCTGAAGCAGTCACATTAGCGAAGACAGGAGAGTATATTTTGGAGCAGGCTGTATCTAGCGCCATTCGATACTGTTATAGCCGGACATACGGCACAGGAAATGGCGAGAGCATAAAACTGTTTAGCATCGCATTTCCCACAGTATGAACTAACACGTGATTTCGTGGTAACGCTGACCCACACAGTCACGGAATGCGAGGAGGCTCCTTAAAATAGGACATAAAGGCCACTTTTTCCACGAGCTTCTAGTTTTCTTATGGCCTGGTATTCCAAAAATTGTTCACATTTATTTTGATAAAACGCTTAATCCAGTCGTTCTAAAACCTCACGGCGCGAAGGAAGTGCTACAAAGAGCGGCGCAGACCTGCAGGTCAAAACTAAAACTTCACTAAATGTTTAAGAGTGGAAAAACAGGAATAAATAATATGTAAAATGTGTGGCTACAGAAATACCAAATTTATTTACATTTCTACTAATTACCTTCCTGTTTTTATTGTTATTATACTATGGATCGCTGCAATATATAGCGACCCCATAACTTATTCCTACTTGAAACAGAAACAATTGCACAAGTGAGTTATCCAATCCTTTGTGAAACAAAACACTCCACCAGAAAACAAGTGCCGGTTACGGTGCCCCTACAGGCGCAGAGTATCATATTTTATAGCCTGCCTTTGTAACAGTATGCACGCATTGAAACTGGGTAAAATGAGCATGTAAACATATTCTTAAGCAGAGAAAGTGACTAATTAAGGCATATAACACTACAATTTGTGTCACCCGGCTCTGCGTTGTGAAGGTAGCCTCATATTCAAGAGGTGCCGAGTTGGGATCGGACCCACTGAGCCGACTACTTTTCTTTTCAGAATCATAACAATAAATCCAAGATTCATCATCAGCAAAGATATTCTTGGATTTTTTCCACAGTTTTTATGCAACAATGTTTTCATAGGGAGTCAGTTTATTGGAATCGATGGACAACAAAAATTTCTTAATCTGACTGTTAGTGTAAAATGTTTTGGATTTGACTGATACCAATGCACAATGGCGCCCGAATAAATCCATAAAAGGTCCGAGCATTGCTTGAAGAACGGTAATATTTTCATCAGCCGTATTTTCACCTCGTTAACAGTTGCCGGCAAAATTTGCCAGCAGGTCATCCCAAGAACTACCAGGGGTGCGTTTGCGGAACCCCAACACCTATACTTACTTCTCTCCTAAAGTTCTCCTTTCTAATCCCGAACTCCTTAAAAATAAATAAATAAAAATGAATAAAAAGATAAAATACATTTTAAAAAATAGAAAAATAACAAAGGTAACACTTTTATCAGTAACCGCAGTTCTTGGGCGTCCTTCGCGAAATTCACGACTAAGAAAAAAAACTACCTTTTAAATTCGCTGCACCAATTATAAATTCTTGGCTTAAACGGTGCTTCTTTTTCTAAGTTACCTCACATTGTTCGTGAATCGTTAATGAAGATTTAAAATAGTAAATAAGGACAGCCCAGAAATATTCTCAAATTCATTTATGGGGAACACAAAATCTTTAAATAATGATAATTAACAAAATGTTACATAAAATTCAACAAACTACCCGACAATCAACTCGAAAAACATTAGGAAGTAGGTGTCAAATATGAAAAAATGTCATTTGTTTTTAGAAACATCATCCTAAGGCATCACAACTTCAAAAGCGAAGGTTTTGGGCTTCATAACAAACCTCTTCCAATTTTTTCTGTATTTTGCTATGCTCAAATATGTCACTTTCAATTTCTGTAAGTCTTGCATCACATCATCTTGTCGTCTCAGTTTCGGATAGGTTACCATTTGTATAACTTTTCAACTAATACTTATTTTTATAAATTTACCCAGAATGTAAACAATGTACACATGGAGTTCCCTTCTCGTTGACTGGCTAAGGCTGTTCCCGCCATAAATGTGGTTTATATAGCACCCAGTGAAAAGACAACAATGTGAGTGATCTAATATATTGTAGCAAATGAAGAAAACACCAGTTAGTACTATTCACACTTTATTGTCTTTTAGTCAGCGTAGTGCTAACGTTACACTCAGATTACTTTTGTACAAGCTCAGAGCAACAGAACAACTGCCGAATCACAAATAAGAACTGTCAGATTGAACTGCTAGTCGGCACGACTCCTCAACGCTTCGTATACGTCTGTTTTCCTCTTGCCCGGTGCTTGGCAGCGACTTATATAGGTCCTTAGACAGAGGGAAAGTTCTGGAGGTAGAATATTCGGGAGTGCCTGTGGCGGAACGGTCCAGAAACCGCACCGCCATGTAATAGATATTGTCTCGTACGCTCCTATTGTTGTCGGCGGCATGTGGCGGAACGGTCCAGAAACCGCACCGCCATGTAATAGCTATTGTCTCGTACGCTCCTATTGTTGTCGGCAATTAGATGCGGAGGGCGCGGTGACAATATTTTACTATATTTTCATTCTCGATTAGTTTGTTTAGTTCACTGTTTGTTTTCATTCTCCGTATTATCTGCTCCTCTGTTTGGTCCAAATATTCTTCTGAGTATTTTTCCTTCAAAGATCAGCAACTTTTGCATGGCATTCTAAAAGTGTTTGTCACCCTCGTACATGTGTTTTAATACAAAAGAGCCTTCAAACAACAGAATGACACTAGAACTTTTGTGTTCATTTGATCGTGAAGAATTACCCCTCTCTCGTCTAGCAGAACAACACACCGATGCGCATCCCAACAGATACATATGATAGCAACATTTGTCATCTAGGTGACCCTGTTGGCACGTCGCGTTTAATTGACAGCTACTGTCACGATGCCGCAAGACGCCCTTAAAGTGATTTATGTGGCAACACTGTGGGGTGGATGCATTTTCATTCTCTCTGCTCTTACTAACAACAGCGTCGTCTCCAGTGTTGTTTTAAAACTGCGTAGCTATAAATATTTTAGTTAGGGTTATACCTAAGAGTAGGAATTCTAGAAATCTCTCAATAAATCCAAAAGTTTTGAAATGCACGCTTGCAATTTATAATAATACTGGCTGAAATACACGGCGTTGTCCGTGGTTTAACAATTTAATCCTACAATTTGTAGACCTAGATTGCGCTTGCCCAATAGCAGTTTCTTTGGAGACTTTAAAAACACGACTTAATACGCTTAAACAGAGTTACCCTCAGAAAAGCCAAGCTATAACCTTTGGCCGTCGCCCGATGGTTGACGTGGCACCCATCCGCTTGGCAGGAGAAGATGTGCCGTGGTCTAATTGTGTCAAATACCTAGGAGTTACCCTAGACGTCAAACTTACCTGGAAGACACACCTGGAAGACGTCAGCAATAGGGTTAACAAAAGAATGGCAATGCTGTACCCGCTTTACAACAGGAGATCTCACCTGTCCTTGGACAACAAACTGCTACTGTATAAGCAAGTGCTTAGACCAGCCTTTACATATGCCTGCCAGATCTGGGGAGTAGCAGCTCAAACACACCTGAGACACAGCTAGAAGTTCTTCAGTCGAGATACCTAAGAACGGCTACAAACTCTCCATGGTATATACCAAATGCTACCATTCAGAAGGATCTTCACTTTCCCTCAGTGAAGCAATACATCAACATACTTTCACAACCCTTCTTTGACAAGCTCCCTTCCAGTTTCAACCAATTAATACGGGGACTAGGCGAGTATGACTTGGACCCTGGAGAGCGCTATAAACGCCCACGACATGTCCTTGGCAACGTATAAAAAAAAAAAAAAAAAAAAAAAAAAAAAAAAAAAAAAAAAAACAATTTATGACATAACTTCCTAACGTGACATAACGATATACAGACATACTTTAATTAACAAAAAAAAAAAAAAAAAAAAAACATACACCAACAAACCAACCTTATTACCGTCTATTATGTAACACATCTTACACGGCCAGTAGAGGGTTGATACCCTGACCTGATAAGAACCGGAGGGCGGTCTGCAAGATCTTCTGCAACCACAACCCTCCAGTGTTTTTCGCAGCGTCGTCGTTAAACAGAGTTAAACTCTTAAACTCTTAGGATCCATAAAGAACAAAAAGTAAACAAAAGAAACAAATAAAAATACGAGAAAAACACTGTGCAAAACGTACTGTTAAACAATCACAAATACTACAGGAAGAAAAGCGAGCAGAAACAGTCGTGTGAATGTAATACGTTGCACTTCTAATTTAATCATATAGAACATTGTAGGAATTGTATGTTGATAGGCGAGTAGAGAAGAATATGTAAATGTGTTAGGTAAAAGAAAAGGGAGTAGAGAAAACCGTGTGAATGTAATACATAGCATTTCTATTTCAATAACAGAAAATTGTATAAATTGTGTGTTAAAGGGTGAGTAGAGAAAACCGCGTGAATGTAATATGTTGCATACTAAAATGGTTAGCATAAAATATCTTCTCCATGAAAAAATACATATGCGTGCCGAATTTCGCAGTGATCATCCAGCCGTTTAGGAACATACCAACATTCATATATGTATAATATTCAAAATTGAATTGAAATTTAAGTTTAGCGTCTTTCTAAGATGCGACATGAAGAATTTCAAGGAAACCCCCCCCCCCCCCCTCCACCCATATCAAAGTACCCTTTGCACAATTTTGTTATTTTGTTTTTTATAAACGGTTGTTGTTTGTAGTGTTTAACGCCCGCTTTTACTACTACGGCACCGCAGGCGGTGACACTGATGATACATGGAATGAAGACGGAGCACCGGTGGAATGAGATGGCGGGGAAACCGGAGTACCCGGAGAAAACCCGCCCTGACGCCGCTTCGTCCACCACGAATACCACATGCGGGTCCCTGGGATCGAACCCGGGTCGCCTAGGTGGTAGGCGAGCGCTCTAACCGCTCGGCCACGGCGCCACCTGTTTTTATAAACGGTTTTGATTAAAATGCCATACGTTTAAGATATCTGTATCACAAATAAAATATACCTACATCCTGAATTTTCAGCCAATAGCCTCTGAATTTCTTTCTATAACTGGTAGATCGTAAGAGAGAGAGACAAAAATAAATGTATATTTTAAATTTTTTAGGAGTGTCCTGAGAAGTCCTTTTCATTCAGAATGGCTTTTGCATAAATGGTAAACCGTAAGAGAGACATACTCCAAAAAAAAAAAAATGTCTCGTTAAAACTCACAATTTTAACACTTTTTCTTCTTTTTTTGCAGAGCTAACCATTTGTAAGATATTCCTTGTTATTTGTTTGCATTTTCAGATGCTTATAGCTTATCTCAAATTGGGAGTTGTTGTTAACTTTTTACTAACTAGCCATGCAAAGTGAACAGAAGTTCAAAGCCATCACATACCGAGCAGCTCTTAAACATTCGACTATCCCGTAAGAATACTATTCTCCGCCATCTCATTCCACCGGTGATCCATCTTCATTCTATCATCAGTGTCACCGCCTGCGGTGCCGTATGTAGTAAAACCGGGCGTTAAACACTACAAAATAATAATAAAGACTACTATATTCTCCTATTTCCAATGTAACTACAAAGAATAGTGCAAAGTCATCACAAAGCGACCAGCACTTAAAACATTTGACTATCACCTAAAGCCGCTACCACCTCCTCTGGCGCGGAGGATCCGGCTTCGATCCCCGGTACCAATTTGGGAAGTACTCGTTAGCCTCTTTAGCTCCCTCAGGGGACAACTCAGCTACTTGACAATGAAGTGGCGACCCCAGCTTGCAATGGTGGTATAACCGGCCGGGAGGGCTTCGGATGCTGACCACGTCCCATCCTCCAGTTCTGCACCCCACTGATGACGCCTAAAGTGGCCAGAGGTGGGGGACGCAGCGGCTGGGCGGTAAGCCTTGGTCCCCGAGGGGTTATTTATTGTGATTATTATTATTATTATTATTATTATTATTATTATTATTATTATTATTATTATTATTATTATTATTATTATTATTATTATTATTATTATTATTATTATTATTATTATTATTATTATTATTACAGCTTAAAGTCTACTACACTCTCATATTGCCCTTGCACCTGCAATAAAATTAGCAGTAAAATAATTTCTGCAAATGTTGATCTCGAGTAATATGAAGAAGATGGATAGAGAAAGTCATGTGGGTGCAACACATCAAATTGCTTGTTGTGCGAATAAATGTAAATTTGGCTATGTTTTGCACCGTTTGGCAAGGACCGTGAAGTAGCTCAGCCAAAACAGAGCCGAATGCTGTTATTAATTTATGTACTCTACTCGACGCTGCACTATGATTGCAAGTTGGCTTGCTTTTAGCCAGCGCAACACTGATTCACCCAGCAAGCCAGCAAGCGATGTTAAGTGGAGATGTGGGCTTTTGTTGATAAACAAGCCAGAGACCTCGCTTGCAATCAAAAGAAAACGTTCATTCGTCTCGTTCTCAGTCGTAAATTTAGCTCGTAGCCTTCGCGTAGGTTGGCGGCACTGACGCAACAGGGACATCCACCACGTACAAGGTCACCTGTGGTCAGCATAGAAAGAGAGGTCCTTGTTCACCATCCGAAATTAGACTAACCACTGCTTAAATTAGCATACCATTAGATGTTACAGTATAACAATGTTACAAAACGCATTAGTGTAGGCTGCGGCAGTAAATACTGCGTGGGGATCTCTGCAATGAGCCTTTTGTTCAAAACATAAAAATAAATTTTAATTAAGCATTTATTTCCTGCAGCAATAAGAGATATTATTATCATCAAACAACGCGTTGCCAGTAACATTAATTATGGATAATTAACTGCTGTACGAGTGTACAAGAGCAAATAAAATGAAATTCGTCTGCGCTTCATGTGAATAATAGATTTAGTGGAAATTAATTACCTAATAACGTATTGCTCCAGTGAAATAAAGGTGACATTAATGCTGGCTTTATCGCTTTATCATTTAGCCTTTTATTTCCCGTAATTTTTTTCAATGATACAATATGCTATTTTATCATTTCAATGAATCCTGCCATTATTCATATTTCTTGGTAGTACAATGCCCCCTTTTGTCTTTTGTTTATTAGTGCAACCAGCATTTTACGTTGTGTCGGTATCCGTCGATCTTTTACGACATTGCATAGTGGAACTGAGCTTGGGAATGTAATGTGATATACATAGAACATTTTAGTTATAAATCTTAAACAAATAGGCTGTAAATCATATTCATAAGAAAAACTATACAGATGAGTTATGACCTCGTGCGACAATTCATTTTACTTTTCGACATATTCTTGTTATATTACGTAAAGGGTAGTTGTCATCCTGTTCGTTTCAGGATGACAGTTCCAATGTTACTAACCAATTCGTGCTTTTCTTGGTTTTCCCAAGTCGCGTTTCCTCCATGTGTCTTAAAGGGGGTACTACAATGACCAAAAATCGACAAAAATTGTAATTCTATGTTCTAATTTTTTGACGCGAATATTGATTTGAATTCTGCAATACCTTTGTTAGTTTTTCTAAGTGCTGTCACTATTCGATTGTAAGTATTGTATTCCACCCAAAAATTCAATGTCGAGATTTCACCAGAAATATGTTTTGAGACCCCCTGAAAAAAAAAAAAAAAAAAAAAAAATATATATACTGGTAAGTAGGGAAAGTATTGTATTCCACCCAAAAATTCGATGTCGAGATTTCACCGGAAATATATGTTTTGAGACCCCCTGAATCCAAAAAACGCATTTTTAGAAAAAGGTCTGTGCGTGTGTTTGTGTGTCAGTCTGTCAGTCTATGGACAGCATAGCTCAAAAACGAAAAGTCGGTTAAAAACCAAAGTTGGTATTTAGGTTTAATGTCTTTCAAGGATGCGACACGAAGATTCTGAAGAAAATAGCCCCACCCTAAACTACCCTTTACATGGAAGATTTTTCGAAAATTTTGATTTTCTTGAAAATGGCTCTAACGATTTTTATTAAAATGTCATATGTTTGAGATATTTTGATGACAAATGAAATGTATATCTTGAATTTTCTGGCTATAGCCCATGTAGTCGTATTTACTCTGGACGACTTTTGCATAACTGGTAAACCGTTAGAGATAGACCAAATTATACTATACAAAAAATGTAGATCTTGCTAAAATACACAATTTATGTCTGAATAAATTTTCTTGTAGGGTGAACCATTTCTGAGATATTCCTTGTTATGTGTGTGAGTTTCGGAAAACTTAGAACTTTCGTGAAATGGATCATCGTTGTTCATTTTTTATATGTTAAGTGTGCAAAGACAACAGAATCTCAAACATTTGACTATCGCACAAAGCCTACTGTATTCTAACATTTCCCTTGCACCTACAAGGAAATAAGCAATAAGATAATTTGTACAAATGTTTATCTCAACTAACAGAAAGAAGATAAAGGAATAATAATTTGTAAGAATGGTTAGTACAAGAGTAGAGAAAGTCATGTGAGTGCAACACATCAGATTTTTGGAAAAAGGACCGTGTGTATGTGTCAGTCTGTGGACAGCATAACTCAAAAACGAAAAGTCAGTTAAAAACCAAAGCTGGTATTTAAGTTTAATGTCTTTCAAATACGCGACAAGAAGATTTTGAAGAAAATAGCCCCACCCTAAACTACCCTTTACATGGACAATTTTTCGAAAATTTTGATTTTCTTGAAAATGCCTCTAACGATTTTGATTAAAATGCCATATGTTTAAGATATTTGTATGACAAATGAAATGTACATTTTGAATTTTCTGACTATAGCCTACGTAGTCCTGTTTACTTTGGGTGACTTTTGAATAACTCGTAAACCGTAAGAGATAAACAAAATCTTAATACACAAAAAATGTAGATCTTAGTAAAACACAATTTATGTCTAAATAAATTGTTTTGTAGAGCGAACCATTTCGGAGATATTCCTTATTATTTATGTCAGTTTTGGAAAACTTAAAAAGCTTTCGTGAAATGGAACATCGTTGTTCATGTTTTATATGTTAAGCGTGCAAAGAGAACGGGATCTCAAAGCTTTAAAATATTTGACTATCGCACAAAGCCTACTGTATTGTAATATTCGCCTTGTACCTACAAGGAAATAAGCAACAAGATAATTTCTGAAAATGTTTATCTCAACTAACACGAAGAAGATATAGGTATAAGAGTTTGTAAGAATAGTTAGTACAAGAGTAGAGAAAGCCATGTGAGTGTACCTCATCTGATTTTTAGCTATAGCGAAGCGTATTCCTACTGAAATGTTCTGCAAACGTTTATCTCGATTACTATGAAGTAGATAGGAAAATAAAGATTTTCTAAGGATAGATTACAGAAGATATAAAAATAAACAACAGAGAGTAGAGAAATCCATGTGAATGTAAGAAATACCAATTTTCTGGTAATAGAGGGAGGATTTTAAACATGGGTAACATTATATAGGAAGAATATGAAGTGTTGTTGCGATATTCAAGTACGACTGAATCATGGTTGTTTTCCTTTTCTTTCGTCTTGAACTCCAATGGTCATATGGGTCACCTCTACTTTGAAACATACTGCCTATCAGCAATAGTGTAAACAGTGGGTTTTGGGGCTTTGGGCATTTTGTATATTAAACACACACATTCACATTTCCAGACTCTGGAAAGGATAGGGAATAATCTTGACCAGATAATTCCAAGCCGGGAATCGAACCCGGAACCCTTTGCACAGCAAGCAGGTGCTCTATCACCTGAGCTACGGGGCGAGCTCTGAATCATAGTGTTTTGCGGGGAAGTACTGTATTCCGTTAGAAACTTCGATGCCAAGATTTCACCGGAAATATATAGTTTCAAGACTCCTAAAACAAAAAGGGCACTTTTACAAATGCGTACGGTGGTGTATGTGTGTAAACAGCATCTCTACCACAAGGGTTTAAGGGCCCGTCGACACCTAGGTCATTAGGGCCTCTACCTCAAAAACGAAAAGTGATTTAAATATCAAACTTGATATTTAAGTTCTGCATTTTCTACAGATGCAACACCCCAAACTACGTTGGCAAATTTGTAGAACATTTTGATTTTCTCAAAAAATGGCTGACGATTCTGATTAAAATTCCACATATTTAAGATCTTTTCATGACAAAAGTAAGTCTTGAATGGCCTCCGAAATCTTCAAACTGAATGATTTTTGCATAGAAGATAGACAAAATATACCCAAAAAATGTGGATATCCCTAAAGCATTTCAAAGCTATCACACAGCGACCAGTTCTTAAAAGATACGATTAGCACTTAAAGTATTCCTCTATTTCCATTGTACCTACAAAAATATGTACCTAATAAAACCATTTCTTGGTTAACATGAAGTAGAAGGAAAAGCTTTTTTTTTTTTTTTTCCCCCTAAGTATAGTTGATTGAACAATGGGTAGATAAGGTTATGTAATTGTAAGGCAATTTATCAATCTGTCAACAACCTAGTGTTTGAATAATCTCACTTTCTTGTATAGAGGAAAGGCACCTACCACAGGAACAAGCAGCTCCGAAATGAGCAAATAGTTATTTTAACTCAGCCGGAAAGGAGCTTCTGCTCCGTTCCATGTGGACAGCCATACAGTCAACAAATCCTTGACCTTGGTACGTCTTTGACGCGCCTTCCTCAGACGTGAAGTCTTGCATCTCCCATTGGAAATGGTTTGTGTTTCAGGGTCATGGCGTACAACCATGAGTCATCTCCGGTCACGTTATTTTCTTTATAGAAATGGGTCACTTAGCAAAGGTTAAGTCAAGTTCTGTGAAAACTCAACACAAAAAACAACTTTTATTATCTTTACTTCTTATCGTATACCTTCTTCGTCAATATTAATAAAGCATTACAGTTTACCATAGATTTTTCCCAACACTGACATTTTAAGTCTTACATGTCAATAGCCGTTTTTAATTAATACAAGTATTGCAGTCAATTGGCTATACACAGATCAAAATTTCATGTTAGCGTACTCAATTATTCAAGATGATATCGGGGGCGAAGCACCGAAGCTCCCGTACAAATTTGTGGCATGCACATGGCTACTATTTTAAAATGAAATCGGAAAATTCCTGGACTAAGTATTTGATTTGCTAATGCTGGATTCTGATATGCTTGGTGACTGTTTTGTTGAGGACTCTATGGCAGTGATGCCTGTCTAACAAAAACTAGACGTTTTGCGACTATTTAGTGGAAACTTACATGGACTAAAATGCACTCTTTCCTACTTCCGTATGGGCAGAACTAAGTTGCAATAGACAGAGAACTACCAATGCTTGTGAAAGTTTCCACAACAAATACAATAATCAGTTCTACTCCTGCAGCCCAGATCTATATAGATTTCTTGAAGTACTGAGGCAAATTCAACTGGATACTAAAATTGCAATCAGTTCCTCAAAAATAACAAAAAGGAAAGGTCTATCCCACTTGAAAGTCATAATGCAGCAAATAGAAGATTTCAAAGCTGGAAAAATTTCAGCAATGGAACACGTGAAGTCGATTTCTTATAGTACCAAACCTCCAAATACATGGAGATGTATTATTTTAAAGACGAAAATACATATTACTGTATGGTATAGGTTTAAAATGTCAAAAATAACGCAGCATATAAATGTGGATCCACTGTGAGAAATTACAGAAAATAAGGAAATAAAAAAATAATGACGAAGTTGATAAATGTGGAATGTTTTGGTGCGCGAGCCAGTTCGCTTCCTCACGATGTACCCTGGGTACAGGTCGCGCGTTACTTCTTGACGAATGAAAATTTTATGTGAAAGGTTGGATGCGAGTCACTGTTCAGCTTTTGCGGGAACGTTAGCATCGAAAGAGAGCAGAGGTACAGTCTGCAGTGAGATGACGCACATGCTTCTGAGCTGAAGTAGTACACCACTACAAATCAATGTATCGCACTTCCAGTTAATATCAGCCACACGTATTTATACACTATACCTCTATAACTGTTTCCACTTAACTTTATTGCATTTCTTCTATTCCCGACATTTCTCCCTCGTCTGAATTGCTGTTATTTTCGTTGCATACACACATCCGTACCGCACAAAACTTTTGCTGTAGACTGTAAACACAAACGCGACAGAGGAAAACAGAGGTGTCTGTTATCGTAGCATTAAGGGTAGGCCTACTCACTGGATTTCTGTTCAAGGTCATTCGTCAAGAATAAACGCGCAACCTATAACACTAAAAGAACTGAAACAAGAACCACTAATTTAAATTTAAGCATTAGAGGTTCAATTTCTTTTGGTATTAGAGTCGTATTTCTTTTTTACTAATTATAAACACAAAAAATGTTTAACATCTTCCACTAGGAGTATGTAATGCTTCAATTATTATAAACACCACACTGGAACTGCTACCTGCTTTGACCGGGAGGCTTGGGGGCTATGTAATTAGAGATCTTTAAGGTTCCGGGAGGCTTCGGGGCTGTTTTTATGATCACCGGAGGCTTCGGTCGTGCGCCCGGTATCGGCTACATCTTTTACCGCACAATTTGCACTCACACTGGTAGTTGGCTAGTGGTAGGCTGAGTTCTTAGACATGATATGGTGAAACCTGTGGATCGTCATTCTTGTACATGTGTGCCTCATCTCAAAGTTCACTGCTGCTCAAGATCGATCAATCATGACCCCTGTAGCATAGAATTCTGGATGTATTTCTGCTGTCTTTTTGCTCATTGATGCTAGGACTATTTCTGATGCTTTGGTGTTGGTTAGGAGAATTTGTAGTCTGTCGTCTTCAATGAGACAGAATTCTCTTGCTAGGAGATACGCAAGCCTGGACCTCCAAGTCTTTGATACTCCGTCGCCTTTTTATGTAGACTGCTTTGATCCCTTCTAGTGTGGTTAGATTTTTTGCCGTGAAGTGTGGCCAAAACTCCTATAGACGTCACTATTGGCATTACATTTGCTCTGATTAGTGTCGTGGCTGTCTCTATACTCAGTTGCTTGATGTGGTTAACATCATACATAGCCATGAATAGCGGATTTTACTTTCTCTAATGTTTGTCAATAGTAGTAGAGGAAGTATTGTATTCCACTTTAAATGTCGATACCGAGCTATCACTGAGAGTATTTGTTTTGAGGCTCCATGAACCCAACAAAGCATTTGTACAAAATGCATGTGTGTGTGTGTGTGTGTGTGTGTGTGTGTGTGTGTGTGTGTGTGTGTGTGTGTGAGAGAGAGAGAGAGAGAGAGAGAGAGAGAGAGAGAGAGAGAGAGAGAGAGCGCACACCATGACTCAAAACATACAAAACAGTTAAATATCATGCTTGGTCATTAAATTCAGCATCCTCGAAGAATGCGACCCGGATAGAAAAATCTGAGGTGTTGCACTCACGTAACTTTCTCTACTGTACCAACTATTCTTACAAACTCTTTTTCCTGTTGTCTTCTTCATGTTAGTTGAGATAAGCATTTGCAGAAAATATCTTATGACTAATTTTCTTTTAGGTGTAAGGGGAAAATGGGAATACATACGCTTTAAGCGATAGTCAAATCTTTTATAGCTGGTCACTTGAAATTACGTTCTCTTTGCACGGCCAAGAGATAAAGAAGTGAATAATGACCTTCCATTTGAGAAAACTATAATTACTGGAAAACACGCATAAATAAGGAATATCTCCGAAATGGTTCACTTCATAAAAATGCATAGCTCATAACTTGTGTGTTTTAATGAGATCTACATTTTTTGTACAGTAAGATTTTATCTATCTCTTACGGTTTACAGTTATGCAAAAGTCATCAAGAGTAAACAGGACTACATGGCCTATAGGCAGAAAATTCAAAATATACACATCAGCCTTAAATATATCTTAATCATATGGCATTTTAATCATTTTTGAAAAAATCAAACGTTCCCAAAAATTTTCCACATAAAGGGTAGTTTAGGGTAGAGGAATTTTATTCAAAATTTTCGTGTCGCATCCTTGAAAGCTATTAAACTTAAATACCAACTTCGGTTTTTAATAGACTTTTCGTTTTTTAGTTACGCTGTTCACAGCCAACAAACAGACATACAGTTAAACACACACATGAACACACGGACCTTTCTCTAAAAATGCTTTTTTTTATATAGGGGGCCTCAAAACACATTTCCGGTGAAATCTCAACATCGAAATTTTAGGTCAAATACAATTTACTTCCCCTACTTAGGTACGTAGTGAAGAAAGTAAAAATATCCCCACTCCAAACTACCCTTTATGGGGCATTTTTTTATGTTTTTTTATTTTCTCAAAAATGGCTACCTACGTATTTTGATTAAAATATTAAATGCTTAAGATAACTCCAAAACAAATAAAATGTACTTATATTTTGAACTTTCTGGGAATAACCTGTGACGTCATCATTCTGAATGAATTTTGTTTGATGTCGTTAAAGCAGACAAAAGGTCATGTGTATGGCGTTAGTCGTTTCCGAGATATTCTTTGCTGTTAGTTTCAATTGCTAAATATGTATAATTTGTCAACGGTAGGCCCGCTGTTCTCGTCATGCAAAGAGCATAGAATTTCAAAGCCATGCGTTAAAAAAGTAACTGTTTTTAGCTTATTGTATTGTTACACCTATAACAAAATATGTAAATATGTATTGAACCTTTACCTCTATTAACAAAAGTAGACAGAAGAATAGCCATTAGTGGAAAAAAGAGAAAGTCGTGTGAATAGTAACGCAGATTTTTTAACTCTTCGACACATTTGGGGTTTTGATTTTGTTATAGGAACTCTGAAATATGATCTCTCTAATGGTTTCTCTGGGACATTCCACCCGAGAGTACTAACCGCAGATAGTTGGCTCGATAACAAAGTCTTGGCCTACTTCTAAGTACGAGTACGTTTTTCGATTTATGTTTAGTGTAACCCCAAAAGCATCTTGTCACTTTGGCCAAAATAGTTAGTTGCCTGTGTGCTACATACGTACGTACATATAAAATACGCTCAATGTAGCAGAATACAGGTGTATGGATTTTGCCAAAACTTGAACTCCCAAGGGAACCGCTCCGCTTTGCCGCTGGGTTGTAACCACTAGCCAACGAAAGAAACCCTCATAAACAAGGCGAGAGGCAATGTAGCCGTCTTGTGCTTCCTTTATATTGAAGTGAAACTTATGGGAGGGCTTTGAAATTCTGATCCGCAACCTTTTTGTGTGACGAAAATGGTGGGAGTAAACCGTGTGTTGGGTATAATGGGAGCAGTGTCTCTCTTGCCTTCCGGTAACGGAGCTCTTCTCGCTTTCTTTCATTCTCGCTATCCGTGGTTACGTCCACTGCGTTCAGGCGGCGTGGCGATCACTGAATACAGCTGTTGGTTGTCAACAGAGCATCCCTTGTATATAGTCAACGCATTTCGAGTACATAGTCAACGCATTTCGAGTACATAGCCAACGCATTTCTTCATTAAAATATACAACTTTGTTGTGAATATGCCTAAGTCAGGCGCAGAAAGAACAAGAGCGTGGCATGAGAGAAAACTTGCGGGTGAAGTGATAGTTCAGAATGTGAATGATAAACACAATATATTGATTGATGAATGTTTCCCTGTAATACAAAAGTTTCACTTCTTTCGTGTGTCTTTACCACACACCCTTTCTTTGTATTTCTTTTTCCTGTTAACAGCAAAACTTGTAAAACCCATACTTCAAAGTAATGCCACCTTGGCATCGGCTCTGGTGGTGGTAACCTCTTAGGTTATCATATTAGTCAAATGTTCACAGGAAACCGGATGAATCAACGACCCTGAATTACAGATACATTCCATATATGAAAAATTCAACAATAAGAAAATAATTGGAAACATAGTATTTGCGTATGGAAGCAAGAAGACTTCAAAAATTCGCATTCAAAAGCCACCATCAGGATGTTAAGAGATGCTGTTAGCTAATCCTGCATTTTAACAGTTTTTTTCTGGACTTCTCTATCATGGTAATATAAACGGTCACAGTTTGATAGAATGATAGTTTTTCTTTCACGTCCCATTTTATATGCCACCTTTAACGTCTCGTGTCATATTGGCGACTTTTCATCTTAGGAACAATTGCTCAACAGCAACGCTGAATAAGATTACGTAAACTAAAAAATAATACTGTGTCAAAACGATAAAAGTCCAGTCCAGTTACTGTTTTCTCACTTTATTTTCCTCTAACTTTTTGCACAAAAACGCAGTTCTCTTCTACTCTTCTACTAACTTTAACCCAGTCTAGTCTTTGGTGATATTACAATACCAAACTGTTTTCTTTTCGTAGCCTTGACTCAGTTCTTTCACTGCCTTTCTTCACTTTCTCGGTCTCTCGCACACTAACTCCGACGATACAATCAGTGGACGCTCGTTAAAACTTCCTCATTTCGACTCTAGCATAGTGACCGAATCATGTCTGTAACTCTCTCCTCTGCTGTTTTCTCGCCTCCTTATATAGCGAGGATGACGTAACATGGACCCTTCTCGACTTTTACGAACACGCCAGGCACTGGATGCCCCGCGAAGGTTCCAGCAATCCTTTGTTATGCGCCTCCCTCATTGTTAGTCACATACACATAGTTGCGCGAGGCAGCCTGACCTTGAGCGTCTTTCTTCGCTCGCCGGCCTGACGTGTGGTGTAAAGTAGCTTAGCCCCAACCCACTTTAGTTCTGCGCCGCGCCCAGTCACAATACATTCATTTAAGGCTCAGAACAGAATTGCATGCAGCTTTATGGGATTGCACTGGCTGCTTCTACTTCCCCAAAGAAAAATTGGGCTTTCAAATATTAAAACTGATAGTTTGTACTCCAGAAAGTAGAAAGTGTTATGGAAATTAAATAGCTATTTTCTTTCACTGCTTTGAGTTTATATTGAACATTTAAAGAAAAATTCGATAAACAAATGTGAAACATTTGAATGCCGCAAACAGAAAAACTGAAGGTGACAGTGACAAGAGTAGGTAATGATATCTATATAGTATAATTTGCAAACAGCAGTTTCCAGGTGTTTAAAAACCTCCCCCATAACACGCCGTGCAATGTTAATGTTGAACCAGTATTTTAACGTTTATAATTACAAACGATATGCGAATTTCTACTTACAAGGGAAGTAAATACGAACGTTAATGTACGGTTTTAACCACCAGAAGTTGGGAAACCTCCCCTAGGTCTCCAGCATTAACGAAATGTGAGATGATGCAACACATCGGTGAGCAGAGGCTTGGAGAGGCCCGAAACGTTAGCTGGTAGTCTTCTGACAGACATCGTGGTCATTAGTATCTGCTGACCATTGCCTATGTGAGCTAATGGAACCAGCCCTTTGTGGTCTCCATTCCACCTCAATGCTTTCATTGCATTACCTTCAAATAAGCAATAGTAGCTGCTCTGCCTGAGTGCACAGCTCCGAAATCTTAGTAAAATAATGCATCAAACATTCTCATTGTTATCTATAAAATAATTATAAAACGGGCGAATAAAAGCTTGGAAGCAAATTATGTCATTGCTGTAATTATTCTAATCCAATGCCTAGCATTTAGCTTTTTAAAATAAAGCAAAATATCTCTGTTCGAATGTGCTGTAATATTTCCAGAACTTTGAAGCAGTGCCCATTAATTCATTCAATAGCTACCCTGAAAATATTTTGTAACTTATATATCTACTGTAAATTTAAAAGATAAGTAGTATTAATATTAGGATAAAATCTTTTCTATAGTATCCAAGAACACATCTATTTGCAACCATCCGTCTATCGCCCCATCTACAGCCCGTCCAGATCGTCGTGGCACTCCCCCACTCCTGAAGCATAGATGCGCAATAGTAGAGACCTGTTCACTTGCGTGGGACTTAGTATACAACTTGCTCTGACTGTGATATCTACACAATAATTGTTTGCAATACGTAAACATATAAGGCTTCCAGTCACTTCTAATTTCTCCTTTCTTGCGCATATGGAGTTTCAGGACGATCTGGACAAACTGTATGTATCTGTCGCTTATGATTAGTGTGATCTTCCTGATTGAATTATTTTATTCATCCCCTATCACTGGTGTACTTTTGTAAGCATTTTACTTGTAAGACCAAGAGTCAACAATCTGATACAACTACGAGGAAGCAATGTATATCAATAATCATGAATTGACCATTTAACATTACACTTGGATAATTTAAAATATTTGAGCAAAATTTTTCTGGTGGAAAACAAAAACTTGGCAAACGGGGAATGCGAAAATATAAGAATCTGTAAACTTCAATAATAAGCTTCATAAAACTGAACTCTGCGGTGCAACAGCCCGATGCTGGGCCAAGGTTACGTACCTCACCTCTGCCTACAGCGGGCATCATAAAATATGAGGAGTTTACCAAAATACATGGGTCATTCAATAATTAGCGGCAACAATGTTTGTAAGTGACGCTGTCAGCGGTCAATGGTGCACGCTGATAACAATGAGTAAGAAGAGCATCTGAAATGCGTTATCGGTGAGTTTGAAGAAGTAATCATATTCATAAGACATTTGTAGTGAGTTTAATTTGTCGACTGTTATCTGTAGTGCTCTAAAATGTTTAGTAAATAAGAACAAAGATGCCTCATTAAAATTCAGCTTGCAAGAGGCAAGAATACTCGACAACGTCATGCAGCATTACTGGAAGATTGTGTTAGAAAGATTTACCATATCGTACCCTGGCGTATACATTTCTCGGAGATAGGGAAGATGTTCATCAAAATCGTCGAGTTGGCAGACAGCAATAGGCAAGTGAATGCTGTTAGAGTACCACTGGAAGAACACCGCGGTTGGACTTGTATTGAACTAGCAAGAGAAGTTGCAATTGCTCCTGGTACTATTCTTCAGGCCTACTAGAAGTAGTTCAGGATGAGGAAAATATGGCTCGATGGATTCCACACGATCTTGAAGAGGAAAACATGGGCAGAGAATGGAAACAGCAAGATTGCACTTAGAACGTGAAGGCGAGCTTTTCCTTCGGCGTATAACTTTAGATAGAATTGGCAAATTCTGGAGCATCTTCTAGTTATGAGCCCACGTGATTTTGGCCTTCCCAAAATGTAACTGCCATTTAAAGGAAAATTAGTACAAGACGTTGTAGATGGCATCCGTCGTCTTCCTGAAGTGTGGAGGAGGGTATTTCACGTTGAAGGAGATTACTTCTGAATCCAGCAAGTGTGACTGTTCCAAAAATATTTTCTTTCTTTTTTATTCAAATGTTCCCACTAATTATTGAATGACCCATGTATTATGAAATATTACATCTTTGTCATATGCATTGGACTCTACACTGAAAAAAAGGCCTTCTCTCGAAGCAAACCAAATTTTTTGAACAAAAAAATCCAATTTCAAGTTTTCTTAAAAACACTGGTTCATTAACTTACAGTTCTATATCTACAATCCACTAGATTTCATTTATTTTTATCAATTTTATCCCTAAAAGAACCTTATATTTTAGGAGATCCCGCTAAATTCACACCAGCAAACCCACTGGTAAACACACTCGTTCCCATAATGATATCAAGCATGGTTTATATGAAATTTCACATTCTGTTTCTAGTATCACATTGACACTAGAACCAAACCATATATCAGCCGTTGAAAGGATATTAGACAACTGCCTCCAGGATAATAAATTACCTAAAGGTGGAAAAGCTGAATTTCCTAAGAAAGCGCCATATGTTTCAAAGCAAAGGAAGGGGTCGACTTCCGCATGGAGTGCAGGTGATAGCCGCTTCCGGTTCTTCTCTCAATGGCACATTAATCTTGCACCATTCTCAAAATGCAAATGTTGCCTTCCTGGAGTTTACGTGCTTCGGAAAATTACTTGAATTTACGTGAAACTAAACACAAGGTTGCTGTTGTTCATTGTCTTCCATGGCGTAATATACAACCTGGGCATACCTACCGAATAATTTTGGAGGCAGCGTTTAGCATTACTTGCTCTAATGTGTAACATCCACATGACTTTCTCAACTATGTTTTTAGTAACATCCACAAACGACTGTTACAAATATCTGATGTTATATTCATGTGACTTTCTTTGCTGATTCTTTCTACAAACTACTTTTACATAAGGTTATTGTCTTCTTCTTGTTAATTCAGGTAACCTCTCTTAGTAATGATGGGTACAGGGGTAGTCAAGAGTTTTAAAAGTGGGTGTCCATATGATGGCTCTGAAATTTGTGTATTGGCTTTACCAGGCGAAAAATAATAATGTTCTAGTACTGAATAAAATATCAGTATTTGAAAATTCAAACCAATAACAAAATATTGTTGGGAATGGTTGAAGGGCGCGGAAGACTATTTTAACGAAATCTACTTTTTTATACAGTAAGATTTTTCCACCTCTACGGTGTCTGAATTAACCACAGAATGAAAATGACTTCACTGACTATTCACAGAAAATTTGTCATGCAAATAACCTAAACACACAGCGCAATCGTTTTGAGAAAAAAAAAAAAAAAAAAAAAAAAAAATGATATCATTAAAGGGTAGTATCTTTTCGATATTTCATTTTTGAGTTATGGCCATCACAGCTGTGCACATCATGTTACCAGACCTCTGGAAATTCCCGCACTTGGCCTACATTTTCACCATTTGTCCGGCGTCCAGTAGAAATTTTTGAAAAGTCTCTAATGTCCTACATTTCAAGAAACAAGCCGTGATCGTTACAAAATGAACTGGAAACTGGGAAAAAGTAATGAAAAATTGGTTATTAGTGGCAACTGCAAATCGTTATGGCAACATGGCTACAGTCAAAGACCATAATCATATATTAGCAATATTGGACGAGAGATTGGCAACGCAGCATTTGCACTCCGAGGTGAAAGACTAGTGTTCCGCGGAGGCACAGCAAAGCGATGCTTTACTCTCACTCTTCCATTTGCATTTTGGTTACCAAAGGAGGAGGTTAACTCAGCGCTTTTGTTATAAGCCGAAATGCTGAAACCAAAATGCAAATTCAATTACGCTTTGTCGTTAACAGTATAAGTGTTTCAAGGAAGCGATCACATCTGTATGTTACAGGATTTTAAGAAAATATGGATATCGAGGATTACAAATTTTTGTATTGACCAATAATGTCCTACAGTTTTTACCATTGTCCTACATTTCCATAAAATAATCTGAGATTGGCAACGCGGCACTTACGCTCCAAGGAAAAAGGTTGGTATCCTGTAGAGGCAAATAGATGCTTTACTCTCACTCACCCTATTTAAGTAGGGTTAGAAATATAGAAGAAATTAATTGTGTAGTATATGGAGCTGACAATACACAGATTTTGGTGACATAAGTCGACCAGAGGGTAAAAATGCATTCAATAATTTAAAGTTATATTACGTGAGAAAGATTTGTTTTTCAGAGAAGTATGACTCACTGTTAGTGATCATCAGGACCCGGATGTTTATGATCTAAAAATTTTAGAACTATGCAAGCACTTGCGACCGAAAAAATTAGAAAATATGACAATAAATATGACCTAAAATTATTATTTATTTATGACAAGAAGCTTACTGCTGGTGCTTTTAAACATACAAGCCGTGTGTGGGCAATGGCCATGGTAGCTTAGTGGTTAAAGAGCCGCTCGATGAGCGGAAGCTCCGTGGTTCAAATCCCGGCTATGGTATTGAATTTTACAGTCCTGATTCCACCTCTTATGACCTAAAATGTTTGGGTGCATTTTGGAAATCTTCAAAAATTTAATTCTGTTTAAATTAAACTTGTTGCACTTTGAATTCATTTAATTGCTAATCCAGAAGGTTTCTCAGCTCTGCACAGAATGAAACAAATGTCACATTTTGAAGGGCGATCAGAAAGAAGAATTACAATAGCAAATAGCGTACATTTTAAAGTTTTCTGTAAGGAACAATTTGCGCGCAACATTGTAACGGAGAAAAGACCTCCTAATGCTACAGACAAGAATTAGGAGCTGTGAAAAATCGTCTTTGAGACGACTGTAAGCATATATGCGAAACTGGAAATACAAAAATACGAAAATTTAAGACAAAATATGACTATAATATGAAAAATAACCAGGATATGTTAAAAAAGAACCAAAATGAGTTTATATGACCATGAGAATTGCATAATTTCTATCACCATAGATAAAATTGTGTTTCCCTTATATTTTCCATGGAAAACACACAACAAAGCTATGACATGTCATAAACGCCCTGATGATCACATTTGATGTATGTTTCGGGTTCTTAAGAAAGTATATATAAATGTCTTACATGTTTGCCAAATGTCCTACATTTTTAACCGCGTGTCCTACATTTCCATAAATTAATCTGGTAACCCTAAATTCAGGTGACCTCAAAACGTGTATTTCCCGTGAAATCTTGGTAGGTATCAAAACTTTGGGTTGAATGTAATACTTCTTACATAGAAAGTATACATAAAGGGGTCAATGCCATGAATACCCATAATCCTGAAGCAGGAAGACGCCACCAAGGGATAACCGCAGATGACGCGGCGGATACCTCGTTGGCAGCAGGGTTGTCAACTCGTACGATAATTATGGGGGCATGCGATAATTTCGATACCGGCGAAATATCATTTTCACTGGTTTGTCCAACCAGCGAAATGGAACTAATTACAAATAGCGACACCATTTTTACCCTCATAGCCTGTCTCCACCCCTCTAAAGCAACCCCTAATCCTTCTACCCTTTATCCTCTTGTTGCCAGTGTTCCCAGGTCTGGTAATCTCAATGAAGAAGGCACTGTTCAGAAAATTGATGATCAATAGAGAAAACTGGGAGTAACTGATATTCCGTGTGAAATAAAGAACATGGCAGTTTCTGGAGTGCTGTTAAACACATGTCACCTTGGTGGAAATAGTGATTTCAAAGAACTGGCGGAGTTTGCATTGATCTCGTTGCCCCACGAGAAGATGTTAAAGTTCATCTCAACAATAAATTTGTATCATGCTGCAAGGGTTGAGGAAGATGATGAATAGCGCGAGAAACATGAGTACCAAAGTTGTAATACTGGTTGAGGTCATCAATCTTATAAGTGGATACCATGAACATCAATATTATTACATTCTCGTGTTATACTGATATTTTTTATTGTTGTAGCATTTGGTTTATGATGTACGATAATTTTGACTCCAAATCTATAATTTTCAGTGGCCAGTACGATAATTTTTCTTCCAACTGTTGGCAACCCTGGTTGGAAGTGAAAGGCTTAATAGCAAAGACCACTTCCAACACCTGGCCTAACCCCTATGTTTGTGTTACACAATAACACAGTTTTATCTTATAGATAGGTATGTATGTGTGTAACATTTCCAGATGTAGGAAAGTACAGCTTCTGAACGACTGATTAATCTGAGATGGTGAATGTGTGTCACACTGATAAGGCACGATAACTAGGTTTCTAGTGCAAAGAAATTACTACCAGTGAATCATATCACAATTGCTACCTTATTCCTTCAAACCAAGTATTTAGCTCGCGCATGAACCTGCATTCGTCGCAACTCAACGATTCGATATTGGGATTTCCACAGAAAAATAAGTCACATGACTTTCCCTACTAACTCTACTACAAACTATTCTTACAAAGTCTTATTTACTTTAGATACTTCGTGCTAATCTAATTTTGTTTTACGTTACATTAGATAAAGTGATCATCAGATTTTTAAAGATCATGTCGCTATGACTTTTCTGTTATTTTCATCAACATAATTCCCCAGAAGATAACAACTCTCATTTGAGAAAATTATAAATATCTAACAACCCAGCAATGTCCAACGTTTGCGAAAAAGGGGAGGTTGGATTTACCTCTTTCCATTTTATGTGACTCTTTTAACGCTCAACTGTTTTGCAGTGGCAGTTTGATTATACCTATGAATGTTGTATTTGATTTACGAAAGCACTTTGAAATTTTATGCCATAAACATCTGTTCATTAGTAACTTTATTGGTACCTACTGCTTGCGTTTAACAAGTATATCAATATTTGACGACAAAATCGAAGTGCATAGCCTTAGAAGATACACCAGGTGATCGTCACGTAGCCTATTGCGATACAGACTTTTAATATAGTTCAATTTGTAGAAACTCTTCGCAAATATAAATTACTCTTATACAAACCGTTCTTACAAATTCTTGTTTATTTATCTACTTCACTTTAATCGACATAAGATTTTCAGAAATTGTGTTATTGCTTCTTTGCTTGTAGGTGCAAGGGGAATATGGAAATACAGCAGGCTTTAAGTTATAGTGAAATGTTTTAAGAGCCGGTTGCTACATGATGCCTTTGAAATTCCGTTGTCTTTGCAAGACCGAGAGATAGAAAAAAAAAAACGAGTAACATATACCTATTTGAGAAAAGTATAAGTATTGGTAAATTCAAACAAATGATAAAGAATATCTCGGAAATGGTACATTCAAAAGAAAAAAGTGACATAAATTGTGTTTTAACGAGATCCACATTTTGTATTCAGTAAGATTTTATATGTCTTTTAATGTTTACCATTTACGCAAAACTCATCCAGAATGAAGTCTTCTGAGGGCATTCCCAAAAATTCATGGTATGGCTTAGAAACTGCCATGGAATCACCGTGTCTGTTACTGGATACTGACTGACTGGTTGTGAGTTCTACACGCCACAGGCAAGACCTGATTCACCCTCCGACTGAAGGAGGGGTGTGGGGAATAGCAGGTAATACTTAAGCGTACCCAAAGACATAAGGTTGGACTTCGCTGATCTAGAAACATTAGGATCCCCGCTGTGGCTGAGCCACGTTGGAGGCAACATTGGAAGCTAGTTTTTGTTTCTTTCCCAACATCCTCCTCCACTTCCTGATAACCATAACGATGGTTATTTGCTTTATTGTTTGTTTATTGCCAATTGAGCTGGTAACGAGTTCACAATTGCCTCCGTCTGTCGCCTAAACAAAGTGTTATCAAACTACAATCGTCTCTACACAGATAAATATAGCATGAAGTGGGTATAAAAACAAGGTTTTAGTTACTATCTTATCGGTGCAGTTCGGTGCCTACAAAAGCCGCGGAAGCTTTGTTTGACCACTTCCATGCTAGGTGTGCTAAAGGATTCAACCTTGTACCTATTCTAGTGTTCACATGTTTGTGTAAATCGGAAACAAAGTGGTCGTTAATGTCACAATCTTAGGATGCGAGCATCCCAACCTTAATATCCACAGTGAAATAATAAATGAGCGGGCTTTCCCCAGTCATACCTTGCCAATCGTTCGGACGCTTTTGAACCGTGGTCTGCATTACAAAGTCGCAAATCATAATCCATATCTGTTCTCAATGCTACACATATTACATTCGTCGATGTACATATGTATTTACAAAGCAATAACCACCCATAGGATGTGGAAGTTTTTTGGGTATTTGCACACAAGCAACATAAATAGCCAGTGATTTACACATTAGCAATTTGCTGAAGTACTTCTGACACTTCAATCCGGTTCCTGGTCTGAGCTGATAACGTTTATGTGCCACTTCACTCAGAGGTCCTACGGAAAAGGAAGCAAATAACGCCTTACTTCACTTTCTATATGTCATTAGTGTCGAAAGCTCCAAAATTTTTAACATCCCTTTTGAAAAACAAACCTGCAACATGACTATGTATAGCCACGTGATATGACTTATCTTTTGTACAAATTCAACAAGCAATTTTTGGTTTAGAATGTGGAAGTATTAGGTGATTGTAAGTTTACATTATTGCGTCATGACTGGACTAGGAAATCAGCTGAGTTTGGTTTGCGCCTTAGCCCGTCACCTCGTTAGTCACGGTCCAAGGTATTATGACGTAATAAGCGTGGAATTATCATAGAAATCTTGCCAAAATGAGACTGTCGCAGTTGATTGGCAATTGTTTAGAAACTGTAGCCGATTCGCACTAACTTTTCTGATATGTAAGCTTATGAAAGAAACAAACAGGCCTGTGCGACTCGCAGCGTACCGTCAGCGATATTCATCTTTTGTTCCTACTAATCATACAATTACCAGTGCAGGACCGTGAGCAGGCTGTGCTCTGTGAGTACCAGTTCCCCAACCCATTGAGAAAAGAACGCAGTGCTGCGTTATGATATTGGTATGCAATAACCTCAAATAATATATGAAATAACTATGTTATTTTCATGTTATTAATATGTTCATTAAACATTTCATTCAGCAAATTGGAGGAAATGAATGAGCAGGTTGCTGACGCACAGCTTGTCTTAATTTGGATGAAACATATTTAATTGAATGCCTGGAAACATGATACATGATCACTCGTCTGAATGAAAACGTAAATAGATAAATCCAGAAAATCGTGTGACTGAATATTCACAATCATTTAAGACGCTTTTTCTAAGTATTTAACATCTAATCTCTAGAACACAAAATGGTGACGGAATGATTGTGATTTTATTTGGTTATTTTATAGAAGTATTGAGTGATTACATAAATGGTTTTCTGCCGTACAATGTGGAAACTATTTGCTTCCAAAATAAAACCATTGCGGAAAATGAAACTTAACACATCAAAAGCCAACACAGGGAAGAACGTGATAGCTTAATAAATATTACCTTATCACAATATATCTACTTCAGACTCATATACCAGTACGTATAATTATGTCCCAAGAGAGTTTACTTTTTTTCAATCTCTGTACAAAAAATAAATCTCTCTCAAAGCCTTCATAAACAAGCCACTCAGCCCGACATTCAGCAGTTATACTGAAATACCGTTATATGCCTTCAACCTCAGCATAACTTCCACGATTTAATTAGAGTAATAGAAGGTCACCATAGTGTGGAATATCATACAGTGTATAATTTATAAGTATAATAAAAGAAACGTTTATCATTTCAAAACTATGCATACAAATGGGTTATGGTTGGTAACATTTGAAAGAGGAAATTGGGAAGTTCTAATGCACTGGTGTGTTAAGTTTTGAGTAGTCACACATTGCGTGCGCATGCGCACACAATTGCATAGGAGAATACAACTAAAATTCATCAGTTAGCATGTGGACAATTTTCCAGTAAGACGGTGCACCATCACACTTTGCCAATGTGGTACGGACATCCTTGGGCAGACAATTCCCTGGAAGATGGGTCAGAAGAGGATCACCGTAGATCACATGGCCTGCCAGATTACCACCTGATTTTTGTTGTGGGGATTTGTTAAGGACCAGGTCTGCAAGACACCAGTAGGTGACTTGGCAGACTTGCGACACATAATTTATGCTGCTGTCGGCAATATTACATCACAGATGCTTCATAACACATGTGGTCGAGGTTGAATACTGGTGGAACATTTCCTATGCCAATAATAACACCGATCTTGAGGTTTATGAACCATAAGGTAAACAAAATCCCAGTTTTCTCTATTTGTAGCAAGTAGTTTCCTCTCCACGTTCGTATTAGTTCAGAAATTTTACTTATTTCTTTTGTTACACCTATAAGTGGAACATCCTGTACATAAAGGTGTGTATGTTCCTTATAGGCTCCCACACTATTGCATAGATTTCGATCAAACTTGGCACAATGACCTCTGACAGAAGGAGAAAATTACTGTGTAGCCTAGAATTCGAAATTCTACTCCATTTTACACAGTCAATTATTTAATTTTATGCAATGTCTACAAAAGCTCCAGGACCACCTATATCTTTGTCAGCGATAATCTTATTATCAATAAAAGAATACCTATTTACTTTTCAAGGACTTACAAAATAACAAAGCTTCAGCACGTTCATATACTGTTCGCTGATTTCTTCTCTGATATGGATAATGGAGAAATAACAGTCAATTGAGTATTCCTTTTGTTGTGCCTTTCTTGTGATTTAAATTGCTTAAAAGTAGTTTCCGTTTATAAACCGAACTAAAAGAAATGGTGAAGCAAGTTGAGTGATACTTACCAAGTTTTCCGTTGGGACTGTAGGCATCATAGCTGCCGGACGACATAGGCGAGGAGTAGCCATTAGACATGACGGCGTAGGGATGCCCTGGGGGTCCGGGGGAAGGGGTCAGGGGTGGCAAAGGGACCGTGGACCCTGGCGATGACGATAGCCAGTCGTCCGTCCGCGGTCTCTTGTTGCTGCTGGCGATGCCGCCGAACAGACTGTTGCCGCTAGGCGGCGTCGTGCTGGAGCTGGGCATGGGGGCAGCAGGGGTGGCCGCCAAATGCTGGGCCGATAAGTCCACCGTGGGCGCCGCTCCCGGGCTCTGGACCCGCGGTTCGGTCTTGACGATGCCGAGAAGCTGGTCATCGGGCAAGCCGGCACCGGCCCCGCTCCCCCGAAACAGCAGGTCGTGCTTCAGGTCCATGACAACCTCGCTACCCCCCCACGAGAACACCGCTGGAAAATCACTCTCCACGGTCAGGCAGTCACTGTCACGGTTCCTCACAATGTCACCATCATACCCCAGCAGTTGACCACAGTTTAACCCCCCCAGGTAGTCACTCGTGTGTTTCCACTCACTCCCTGATGTCTTGGTAGCACACCCGGTGCCAATCCTCCGTCATCTGCAACACAACCAACAAACACAACCGTCAGTTTACATCACACATACATTTAATTACTGCACCTCTTCATGCCAAAGTATGAAACTACTTCAGCAAAGAGCAAAAGTAGCTAACAAGGCATCACAAACTTACACATTCACTGGTTTATATCTTTATAAATCAACTTTGTTTACATTTAAATGCCTTAAAATGAACTATGGCAATGGCGGCTGATGCCTGACAACTGCTATTCTACAAATACATTTTGTGGGCCCAAATGATATTTATATCACCGGCTTTACAGCGTGATTTCACAGCATTCTTGACTATACAACACCGCAAGGCATTGCAAACCTTTGATTGGACTTTGTGTTGCCCAGCTCCTCCTGCGACCCGCCATTAAATTTTCTGTCAGCCATAGCATAAATTTAGTAGCATATTGTGACCTAACGCAGTTAAATACAACTCCAAAGAAGTAAGAAAGGAAAATGTTTACATTGATGAGAAAGCGATACAACACATTGACTGGCTTTATGCCTTTTTAAGTCAGTGTTGTTTGCATTTAAATGCTTTAAAATGAACTAGCATACTTTAGGTGCATATTATGACCTAATATCCATTCAAGGTAAGAAAATAAAGGAAACGAAAGAAAAATTATGTTACATTGATGAGAAAGCAATACAATGAGCTACAGTTTTTGTAAGTTGCGGGAAAAGCTTGATGGTATGATAGATGCTAATAAATCATCAGAATGCTGTGATAATTTTAAAGGTGTTTCTGTTTAATGTAACAGAGGTACTGTTGCGGAAAATATCTATAAGAAGTAACTTCCTTCAAAAATGCTCAACATTGATGTTCCTTACATTCCTTTACTTCTCAGCCGATAACTCCCACGTTTCTTGTTCAAATTAACTGGGAGCATGCGCAATGTACTCCGAACAGATCTCCAATTCCAAGCAGGCAATTCATAGCAGGTGGGCGACTGCTGAATTTGTGGGCGGCTGACTTAAGGTCATGTACAAAGCAAAAACATTTTAATTACTATTCCCTCGTGATTTTAAATAAGTAGTTTTAAACCCTGATCTGCTTCGTTGGAGCTCCAATGAGAGGAATCCAAAGCAACGCTGACTTTCTACAACCTGATCGACCTTGTGAGTGCAGCTTGGAGTTTATTGTGTTTTGTTTGAATTTATTGCATTCTCAATTCCTTCCGATAGATGGCGAGGGACAAGATCAAGGACAAGTGCCGGCAGGGAACGCCTTAACCAACCTTCATATGACTCTGAAAACAGCTACATAACTTGTACTCCAAAGTCATTCACGGCTGCTTTTTAAATGTATCCACTGGAATCATTTTATTGCTAATTGGATTACGCCGTACCCGTATTAGGTGTCTTAAAGGGCGCGCTAAGGGCCATTTTTGCAACAACGGATGTCATTGGGCCATACTTTTACACTGATAATGACTGGTAAAGGTTGTTTTTAATTCCACTTACATATAAGTCGTTAACCGATTAAACTTTCTTCAGTCCTGGTTTTGAGTCCAATATCGCATTTAGTTTAGTTTAATTTTTTCAGTTTTCTCAGGGGCTGCATTTAGAGAAATAAGTTGTGTTGTCAATCAATTGAAGAGACTCTGCACAGATGCACGGTGAGTTTCAGATCGTTAACAGTGTGACAAAATGACAAAATCAGTCCGTTTACTTCCTTATCACTGTCTTCTAGTTTTACCACAAATGCAGTTTTCTTCTCCTCGTTAACACTGTCTACAGTCTTGTGTTAGCACAACTCACAATGTTTTACTTCTCAGTCCTTTAAATGTCTTTCATTTTCTCTGTTTCTCATACACTACGAGATACGAATCACTCGACGCTCGTTAACTCTACTTACGACGCACTAACACACTAACCAACTCGTTTCTGTAACTGCAACTCAGTGTCAGCTGTTTCTCGCCTCCTTATATAGAGGGAATGACGTCACAAGCACCTTTCTCAAGCTCGCACGCCGGCGATCACGTCACCAGATCTTTCTCGAAGGCACCTGTGAGAAGGCCCCTTTTGTGTAGCCGTTTCGGTTGCTGTTAGTCACGTAGACAAAAACAGACGCGCGAGGCAGCCTTTTCCGCTCGCCGGCCCGGTATATGATGTGAAGTAGGTTGGCCCTGTCCATCCTTTGTTGTGCGCCGAGCCCGGCGTCACAGTAGGGTTTGAATAATGTAGGATTCATAATATACAGTTTCACATGCAAGTGCGTACCTTACTTCACGAACATATGCAATATGACTTGAAATAGTATGTCCAATATATAGATTCATTGGATTTTTTTTAGTTTGCTCAAAAATATAAATAATCGGCCATAGATAAGACAAATAAATGCCAAAATATGCATATATTCCTGAATATGCACTGACTCTCATAGTACCATCCGCCTATGCGCATATGCATTTTCGAAAAATTCGAGTCCTAATCATTAACTGCAGAGTTTTCTGGTTATTCCAAAAACATTTGAAAGCTGTCAAACAGTCAAGAGCTAGAAGTGACAAAGGCAGCTGGTTCTTCCTTCAGGCTAGACAGATGTACACACGCAGAAAATTCCAAGAAGCTATTGCTGAACAGGCGAGAGGTGATAATATCTACCATGGCTGTAACTAACGAGGGTGGAAAGGAAGTTTGTGCACTGTGCGACACGCTATAGACACGCGGCTTAAGCTGCCTTATTAATAATCATGTCGCTGCTTTTGCGTAGAGTCGGGATGTATGTTAATTATACAGCCAGCGTGCCTGCTTCCAAGAAAACGCACATGCGCCAGGCAAGCATTCACTACAACGCATATTATGATGCAATGGCAATGGCCCTAGTTTATCGGGAGGTCGGTGCCGGGCAGTTAGAGTGATAAAGAGATAAGTAGATGTGATAGCGCGCTATGTTGATGGTACACATAATTACATTATTCATAGGTTGGATCCTATAATCATGGCTATTAATATTCATGCAAAATTCACAACGATTACAGTATTAACCAATTAAACAATTTATATTTTGATCAGTAGTCGTGATTGTTGTTATTTTAACATTAATTGCAGTTGGCCTATCTAGCGAAAACACCAGGCTCTTCTGAAAGTTTCTTTTCTACCATCCCCGAATCTAGAATGTTCTGTGGAAATTTCCAGCGACTATACCGGGTGGAAGGTATTGCTTCGGCCATACATTACACAAGGACTCTCCACAATGAATGTAACAAGTATATCCAATGCAATTATTGCCCATAAAAAACTGTTTCGCCGGAAAAAATGGTGACAAATATTTGGAGCCATCTAGCTTCTTGACGAATTTGATTTCAATGCGAATAAATTTAGTCACAACTTAATGTTAACGCCAAATCTCTCTTACAAGTTAAACTTTGTATAACATTTTAACATTAAATTGTGACTAAATTCATTCGAATTAAGGTAGATATACATTATAGAATTGTTTACACAATGTCTGCGCGACAGTTAGTAAAATAATAAACCACTTATATCCATTCATCATGGCTCCAACTATTTTATTTAAATCATTTTTTTTTTTCGGTGATTCGGTTCTTTATTGACAATAATTGTATTGGACATATTTGTTACACTCATCATGTAGAATCCCTGGTTAACGTATGACCGAGGCGAAACTTACCACCCGGTATAAGCGAGCGTTCTCGCGAGTCAAATGGGAACTAAGTCAGTGGGTTGAGTGGGTTTCCGATACATCAAGTGCAGTTCTGTGAGTTTGTGAGGGCAGTTGCGATCTACAGTAAGTGCTGTTTCTGCGAGAGATAAGAAACGTCCTGGTTTCGATTCCCAGCGAGTGAATCTCCCGAAAAGGCTATTATGCGCCTGCGTCAAGAAATCAAGTAAAGTGATAGGGATAAGTGAGTTAGATCACATTAGTGGAGTGACAGTTAAATGTGTACATGGGCACCATTATAGCGCTGACAAAAACTGCATTCATTCGTCCATGTAACAAATAGTTTAGTGGCTATAGACCTTGTTTCCTTTCACAAGTGTACGGTGTTATTTACATAATGATTGGTTTTAGTATAATACAGTGCAATGCTAAAACCATGATCGTAACATGCCTCAGAAACCATGTTCTACATGCACAACTTCATTAATTGCCCCTTGAACCACATTGCTGAAATTAATGGGCACCGTGTACTGCCTGGCACCTTTCTGAATAACATACACTCTTGGCTACCAAAACAACAACTATGCATGTTTTGCTCAAAATAACAATTACTACGAATAAAATCTGAACATTTTCTCACTTTTTCTATCGTTACCAATTCCGTCATAAAAGCAAAACAGGTGTAAGTTTAAGTGCTCCTGGTTTCCTTTGCCCTTCCTTCCTTATTTGTTTCAGTACAGATCTGATTCTGGAGGATGAAATGTACAGGGTGTCCGTAAATGATTATCTTGTTAACATGCTATGACTTTTCAATGAACACTTCTAATAAAACAAAGTATACATCAATGTATTCACAGTTAAAGTTTTGAACCAAATAAAAATTGTTTAACAAAAAACAATATAAACATGCTATAAATTGCTATAATCATAATAATCATTCATAAACCCCTGTATTTCATAATAAAAATTTGTTTCGTTATTATTTATTTATGCCAACAAACTTACTGTTTGTGTTTTTAAACACACAAGCCGTGTGTGGGCAAAGTTTGAGGGGTAGAACTGGAACTTAAAAATTCAATGCCACAACCGGGATTTGAACTACAGACCTTCCGCTTACTGGGCGGCTGCTCTAACCACTGAGCCATTGTGACAAACTGCCAAAATGGCATTAAATTCTCAAACCAGTTCGTATTTCTCCTGGTAAACCACAAAGGCAGTCTCACATAAGAGACAAATTACCCCAATGGTGACTTACTATTGTAAGTACTTTATATCCCAGGATTAAATAACCTTCAGATGGTAATTATTATTTATTTATTTATTTATTTATTTATTTATTTATTTATTTATTTATTTATTTATTTATTTATTTATGCCAACAAACTTACTGCTGGTGTTTTTAAACACACAAGCCGTGTGTGGGCAAAGTTTGAGAGGTAGAACTGGAACTTAAAAATTCAATGCCACAGCTGGGATTTGAACCACAGACCTTCCGCTTACCGGGCGTCTGCTCGTTGTTTCGTTGTTTCTACTGGTAATCTACAGCATTTGCTGTGTACCATCCAAAATTTCTAATGGACATTTCATTGGAAACAGAGATTTTGAGGTCCCCTGAATTAAAAAATATGGTGTTTAAAAAAGGTCCACCTGCATGTAGGTGAGTAGCATAACTGAAATGTTCGTTAAAGCACACAATGTATGTGAATTAAATGTTCTTTCGGAATTAACCATTTCCGAGGTAGTATTTGTTATTGGTTTCAATTTTAAAATAATCATACTTCTCTCAAATGGGAAGTCATTGTGGCTTTTCCCTCTTTCTCTTTCTTTTTTCCTCCTAGTCATGCAAAGAGAACGAAATTTAGAAGTAATTACATATCAAACAGCTCATAAAAGATTTGATTATTCCCCTATTCCTATTGTACCTACAAGGAAATGTGCGATAAATGCATTTCTACAAACATTTAGATCGATTAACGTGAAGTGGGTAAAGGAATAAGCTTATTTAAGAATATTTTGTTGAAGAATGGATAGTGTGTCATGTAAATATAAGACAGATTATTTTATTTATATATTCTGATAGATTTAAGGCCATCAGGTTTTCATTTCCACAGTCAGAAATCCAACCGGAAGTATGACAAAAGAGTATATAATGAACAATAAATCAATATATTACAAAGCATTTAGAGCCATACGTGGAGGAAAAAAGCCTATTGTGTTGTACTCTCGCGACTTCCTCTAAACTTGCTTATAATCCATATAAATCACATTTACAAATTTCGTGTTAGGTATAAAAATATAGTAGGCTAAAGCAATGGTGAGATTTTTAAGAAGCGAATCGCTTATGTGGTGGCTTTGCATGACGATTAAAAGAAAAAAAAAAACAGAATAGCGACTTACCACTTCTAAGCTCAAACTAATAATAACGAACATCTCTGAAATGGATAACTCCATAAACAATTGATGTAGTAAAATTTTGTCTGCCATTCACAAAACAGAAGACTTCACAAGCTATTCCCAGAAATAACTAATGGAACAGAATTAACTAATGGAAATAACTTGAGCGTTGCTATTTTAATCAAACCAGTCAAGGGCCATTTTTGAAAAAAATAAACATTTTTTAACAATTTCCCATGTAAAGGATAGTATGGGTGGGGGATTTTTCTTGACATTTTCGTGTCGCATCCTTGGGAGATTTTTAACGAAAATTCCAAATTAGGTATTTAACCGACTTTACATGTTTCAGTTACATTGTGCACAAATCAATCAACACATCAGAAGGCTACAGGGGAAAAAATATGCAACTTTAAACTTCTAATATATATATTTTGTTATTATACTTCCAGTGAAGTCTTGGTATGATTTTTAGATGGTGCGCTATGCCTTCTTCTACCAATTGCATACGTGGTAGAGAAATTAAAAAGTGTGCACAGTAGATCTTATAAATGTGGTCCATTTCTCCCGAATTCATCCTAAGCAAAACTACAATGTTGTGCTGAAAAGGTGTAGTAGAGTTTTTTCACATCACTGGCTATCTCGTATCAACGATCTAGTAGCATAACCTTAAAGGACATTCTATAAAACTTCATTTTACGACCTAAAGGATCGGACCATTTGTTTTCATCGCAACACGGGAGACCTCAATACATAGTGCCATTCTCAACAAACCCTTCCTTCGCCATCTTCAGCTCCTTCCGGGATCAATTCTAAGACATCCAGTTTTATCCTCTATATAGCTATACCTGTCTTTGTGCTCCGGTACAAGGGCTGTACAGACCACGTTCTCAAGGATTACAGCCCAGGCGATCTTATCCATCACCACAATGCTAAAAGCAGGTCCGAATCGAGACGCGAGTTCGACTATCGACAGTATTGAAGTACTTTTAAAATTAAGATGTCTCGTATAACAGCTTCAGACACAGTAGTCTTTATTACTTTCTCTACTGGTAAGTAGGGGAAGTATTGTATTCCACCCAAAAATTCGATGTCAAAATTTCACCGGAAATATGTCTTGAGGCCCCCTGAATCCAAAAATAGCATTTTTAGAAAAAGGTCCGTGTGTGCGTCTGTGTGTCAGTCTGTGGACAGCATAACTCAAAAACGAAAAGTCGGTTAAAAACCAAAGTTGGTATTTAAGTTTAATGTCGTTCAAGGATGCGACACGAAGATTTTGAAGAAAATAGTCCCAGCCTAAACTACCCTTTACATGGAAAATTTTTCGAAAATTTTGATTTTCTTGAAAATGGCTCCAACGATTTTGATTAAAATGTCATATGTTTGAGATATTTTTATGACAAATGAAATGTATATCTTGAATTTTCTGACTATAGCCCCTGTAGTCGTATTTACTCTGGACGACTTTTGTATATCTCGTAAACCGTTAGAGATAGATCAAATCATACTATACAAAAAATGTAGATCTCGCTAAAATACACAATTTATGTCTAAATACATTTTATTGTAGGGTGAACCATTACGGAGATATTGCTTGTTATGTGTGTGAGTTTCGGAAAACTTCGAACTTTCGTGAAATGGATCATCGTTGTTCATTTTTTTTATATGTTAAGTGTGCAAAGACAACAGAATCCCAAAGCTTTAAAACATGACTATCGCAGAAAGCCTACTGTATTCTAAGATTCCCCTTGCACCTACAAGGAAATAAGGACTAAGATAAGTTGTACAAATCTGAACTAACACGAAGAAGATATAGGAATAAATGTTTGTAAGAATGGTTAGTACAAGAGTGAGTGCAACACATCTCAATGCTTTGCATTTCAAATTTGCAATGGTTTTGTTAAGGTATTCAATTACACATACACACAGAAGTTATTGGGGCCCGGTGGTTTATTGTATTTTTATTAGTGAACATTCAGTAAGTTGTCTTATATCGGAAGATGAACTTAACGTCATGCAACGTGAGTTTGGCAATGGCAAACCTTTCCTTCACGTTACGTCAAGTTTGGAGGTCACATGACTAATTTGAACCAATAGGCGAGTAGTGCCATGCCGGAATAAATTATGCTTCTCTATGTAATTATTTGCATCAGAACCCTCTCCCTGTTTCTTTTGCTTAGCTCCTAAAGTAGGTTCTGGCGATCTCCATAGTACTTTATTCGCAGCTGAAAAATGTTTTTACTTCACATTTTCGTGTTCTCTTTCCTTTCATTTTTGGAAAATATAACCTCTCATTAGAAAATGAGCTGTTTCGAAATTCCGCCATGTCTGCCCAGTAGAATAACCAATCAGAATCATTCCCATTACGTTAAGTGCATTCTAATAGACCCTCTAGTTTTTACATCACGTTAATTAGTTAACCATAATCCCGGCATAACACAGAGAGAGATGGCTCCACGGTAACGCATTAGACAGGGCCAGGATTTGATTCCCGTCGATCGTCCATTCTGGCCTGGGTTGGTAGAGAATTATGGGGTGATTTCTGATCTAACAATCCGTTTCCTTCTCAAACTTCAGGTGCAGTTCAATTTCGTAGAGTGTGGCGGTGCCGAACAGATGGCGTGGATACTTGCTCCCGTTGACTAGAGGGCTCCCTGGTTCCACGGTCGTTCGTCCTTCCTGGGCAACTCCAACTGCACTGTCTGGCAACATCTCTCAGTTTCTTATCGTCTTACGGAGTCTCGCAAGGGGTAAGGCGTAACTACTGACAAATGAACTGCTGAAAATTGTAATACGGGACTACTAGAAGCGGTTACTGTAATAAGAACAAGGAAAGGTGTAGGGGGAGGGGGCTTAAATTCACCCGGCCTCGTAGAAAAACGTCTTAATTTTCTTTAGATTTATTTCTAAATTCTTAATGCCTATCATGGAAAACGTTGAAAATGTTGCTTGAAATCAGTAGCACTTATTAATTTAAATGATTTTGTGTTAGAAGAAAAAGTTTAACTTTGATAGGTATTCATGCCGGAGTTAAAAATAATATCGGAACAGCTTTAAACATGTTCGTCTTTTACGTTATATTGTAATACAGTTTCTGGTTTCAAATAAAAGGTTTTCCTCTAATACCTATGAAATAAAACTGCTTTTCTTGGGTGGTATTAAAATTTAATTACATTCCTATGCATTTGCCCAGTTTCTGAACTTTGTCAAACTGTGTTACCAGCTTGCCACAGACCAATAATCCGGCTTCTGATGCGTATGGTATATGGTGTGAAACAAGCAACAGCTTAGTGAGTAACGATTTAGTGAGCTATTAGAGGTAATCAACACTTCTCTTTCATGCCGACGTGTCATTGGAAAGAAGGGGAAGTTACGAAGACCTCGTTAAATAACCATAGTATCCTTGCATTTTACTTAATTCACTTTCTGTGCGGGACTGTCTCGCGTCTCTGTGACCTATCAGCTTGCGGCTTATAGCCTCCTGAGTGTGGTAGCCGCAATAGACCTCAGGAAGGTCGCAGAGCAAGCTGTTGCCCTCCATTGTGTACCCTACTGCTCTAAGTTGTCTTACTACATAAAGCCTCTAATTGATTATTATAAAAATGCTTGTATCCAATTCTACCGTTAGAAACAGGTTGTTACTCTACCCAATGCCGTGTGTAACTGGTCCATTACAACGCGCGTGTCGGTAATAGCTATGGCGAATTTCCCAAAGCAATGACATCATACCGGTATTCCAAGCTGCCGTAAAAATTTTAATATTTTGTTTGTTAATGACACTGCCACATGCTAGAATATCAGCGTAGCTGGTGTGCCGGAATTTTGTCCGTAGGAGTTCTTTTACATGCCAATAAGTCTACTGATATGAGACTATGAATTTTGTATAACTGTGTTAGTATGATTTCGGAAGTCAAATATATGGTAGTAAACTCCTCTGAAATGGATGTATGCGAATCTTGCAGTCATTGGATCCCACACCAAAGAAATGGGGTACCATGTGTATTATCTTTGCTCGACTAGCGATATCTCAGCGGATTTTAAGTGGGTTTTGATGGTAGCGCTAAAACCGGATGACAAATATGTTTTACATTTGAAACAAACGAGTATCTCTTTGGGTTGGGTAAGGATGGGGCAAACGGACATGGGGCAAAAGTATTTAGTACTTTTCTTACCAATGTTGGCATCACTGTATATTAACAATCCGTGCATATATTAGAGTTGTGTCGACATGTTGTGGAAAGGGTTTGTGACTATCGCAATTCAGCAAAAGAAACAAAACAAGTAAGAAACTTTGTCATTTGTTTACTTGAACTGTAAGATTCCATCCGTTGTACACAAAGGCTTTATGGAAAACGAAGCGCAAAAGAATGTTCTGGAAACATACGGTGACATTACGGGTCCATCAATCGGTGAAGAAGCTTACTAAAGTAAATGTCTCCCAATCTGTCTGCCTTCCGAGTTATTTTCTGTTTGACCGCACTGCTGGCAGACGGATATGATTTGGATGGGCCAAATGGACAGTGCAATTTTCAGCTCGCAATTAATTCAATACAACATTTTAAACATGTATAGATGTGGATCTTATTCAAATAATAACTCTCATCATATCTGTTGAAGTTAAATTCAGTTCCGTGTTCATTTGTAAATTAGAGAACCTGGTGTTGAAAATTAGATTCTTGAATCTCAAAATCAAGCCCCCTTGGAGAATATTCCCAAACAATGGGAACACAACACAAAAAGTCAGACTACACCCTCGATAAGCTTCGAATAGTAGGTCCTTCTCCAACAACTTATCTGGATATTAAAAATAAACCAGGAATTAAAAGGAAATTGAGTAAACCTGTTTAAGCACAGTTCAAAGCCATCGGTTTGAACCGGGTTTGAACCTGTGGTCTTGTGATCAGTAGCCCAGAAACCAAGTTGCCGTGGCTTTTACAGAGAAAATGAAATAATTGTATGTCATCTTTCTTCTGAGCAACGAAAATGGTGGAAAAAAAACTGTACATTATTAAATATAGAATAATTACGATCTAAAGAGAATGCATGCAAGTGGCTTATCGGTTTTAGCACACCAGGAAATAACAAATAAAATGCAGGGAGTGAAACTAATGCCTTATTTACGAATATATGAAGATACTCTTCTTTATACCAGCTATAGAGAACTAATTATTTCATAATTTATTAACAACAGTTTAGAATCCTAAGACTGCGTACGATAGGTATCCAATTCGTGGATAGTATTAATATTGCACTCGTGCAAGTAAACTCGAAACTTTTACCTAAATGACCACTTGTACCATATCATCACAATTATCCACTTTCTTGGATATTCTGGATATTATATCAATATTCTGAATGATTTTAAAAATGAGAAATTCTGATGTACTTCTTGCTAGAAATTCTGGTTCTGATGTCTCAATGCATTGTTGTTGTTATTGTTGTTCTTATCATCATCTTCAATAAAGGTGATCTTATTTGGTTGGTTCACATCTAGGTAATTGAAAATCTCAGGTGTTCAAAAAAGCTTAAAAAACATACTAAATTCCTGAACTTAGGGACAACTATTTGGCAGTTTTGTGTTAAATTGGTGTAAAGCTCATATCAGTTGCATTCACAATTTCAAAGGAAATTTGCTGAGCAATAATGTGCAGTTTATTCGCCATTTTGATAGCACTGAATTCCACAATGTGATTTTAACGTAAGCACCCTGGATTCGCCGTTGAGAACTCCACCATGCGGATGAAGGGATGAGGGCATTAAGCACAGAACAAACAACTTCTGGTAGTCTACATGATCTCTGATAAATACGAAATCCCTTCAGTTCACCGTACCCACTAATGGAGGAGACTGGAGCATTGGTTCAACGATTTAAGCCCATTATCGGACTCGTAGGGCATCAAGGACATAGTGGTGGGCCTTCAATCCCTTACAGAGATAAGTCTTTCGAACTCCAGCAACTATACAGCACAAAACTACTAAGTGTATCAGCCACACACTCTCTCATTACTAATTCATCGAATATTTATCAACTGTTCAATGTAGACAATTTATTTTTTACCTCCTTCTTATGAACTTTATGCAATGTATCTGCATGAAAATAAATTATCTAATTGACTATTCCGCTCATCCCGGATAGTAATATAAATAATATAAAAATTTTCGAAAAGATTTCCATGTAAAGGGTAGTTTAGGGTGGTGCTCTTTTTGTTCAAGGAGCTTCAAAACATATTTCAGGTGAAACCAACGAGATTTTGAGTCGAATACGATACTTCGCCTAGTTAGCACACGTTGTAGAGAAAGTAAATTTTTTCTGCTTTTACAATAATATTAAAGGTTTCAAGGTTTATAGTTCAGGTTGGTCTGAACATCAACAAATTCCGAAAATATAGTCATGTGGGAAGAAGTTTCAAAAAACTTCTAGATGTTACCAAGACACTTTACACAACATTCAACATATGTCTCATTTTCTTATCCTAAACCTGTGAGATTAACATGATCAAAATAACCAACAGCCATTTTGAATGAGAAAGAAGATAAAAAGTTGTTCTAATAATCTTGATATTGCATCCCTCATCAAGATATCGCATTAAGATGAAAGTCTGTCTAGCGCTCTCTCACAGACACAGACACACAGACACACACACACACACAGACACACACACACACACACACACACACACACACACACACACACACACACACACAAAAGAGCAACCATTCTATAACTACTCATATTCTTGAACCTATAAGCCTCAAATTTCTAATCAAACAAGATTTTCGGATATCCAACTTCCAGTTCGTTAGAAGACAGGCACTAAAGTGAAAGGCAGTGCACGTTTTGGACATCCCCGCAAAGGTCTAGTCGGTCAGTCGCTGCGTCCAGCATCCCGTCGAGGAGCAAACTCAAGGTGAACCTGTCCTCCCCTCTCTCTCTTGCGGCTATTATTATTATAACCATTATGATTATTATTATTGCATCTGCCGCTGGTATTATTGTTTCTTCTTTGTACAGAAAGCGCAACGCCACGTGACCTTTTCCCGCCAATCCTCGAGCTCGAAGCGTGGCTAGTCATTGACAATGAATGTTTGGTTTGCAACCGTCAGGGGTTCGAACGAGGGAAACAAACAAGGGTTGTTATCCACAAGTCAACTATTGGCTACGCTGCTTTGCATAATCCTCGTTTTGGTTAACAGACACGAAACATGATCGACATATTGCCGTAGGTTATGTATACCATTCACTCTCCTTCCATCTGGAGCATGAGTAATCTATACTCCGGCTTCATCGGCTGAAACTGAATCAGGGATTTTGCCAGGAACTTGTTTTTGTCAGTAGCGAATGTAAGAAGCGAGCTAATTCGTTTTCTAAGGCTATATCATCTCGTCTCTTTTAAAGATTAACACTGTTAACAAGTGAAAATCATGCTATTTAGCAATTGTTTCAAATACATGAAACATTAAAAATATAATAAATTATAGTTGTTATTTATTTATGCCATCAAACTTACTATTGATGTTATCACAGTAGGTTAATGGTTAGAGCACCCGCCTGATAAGCGGAAGGTCTGTGGTTCAAATCCCAGCAGTGGCATTGAGCTTTTCAGTTAATATCGACTATCTCTTTTAATCTCTTGTCAACTTTCTTTCACTTGATTTTGCGTCTTTACATACAATAACGCAAGACGCATTACTTAATTCACAGTCTCAATATTTAAGACATTTTCAAACCTAATATACAAAATTAATACTATATTGACAAACTTTTAAATACACTGGGAAAAATACAGAGTTAAATAACTTTATTGTGTAAGTTCCCCAAAGATTCCTGAGCAAAACGATATATTGTGGCAGTATATGCGCATATTTAAGCCTTTTAAACAATTTTCAAGAGAACAGCGCCTTCTTTAAACACAAATATGTGAGTTGCAAGGTTGTAATCCTTTTTCTCTCTTTGTTTTGAAAAATTGTCAAAATACCAAAAGCAAGGTGTAAAATAGGAGTAAAATAAGCTGTTGAGTGAACTGGTATAAAGGACTGATCATTTTATTGCAGTTCACGCAACAGTCTGTATTATGGTGCAACGTTAACTTATACCTCTGCTACCATAGGGTCGTAATATATGTGAACATGATACCATTTTGGTGTGAAAGTATTTCATCTAGTGCACAGCAAAAACAGCACAAATTATTTTCACTAATAATGTGTAGCAATAAAGCACCTAAATTTTCTTCGCAAGTTTAACTGTAGCAAGGCTAGAGCTGAAAATAATCACATTTATGGCAGACACAAAATTTAATGGCGGGTTACATCTGCTTTACAGCATGAGTAACTATACAATACCAGGAGTGATGATTGGATATTGTGCTGAGCCACCCGCCATTAAATTTCGTGTCAGCCATAATCCTTACATATTGCATTTGTTGGGTGTATCGAAGCATCACTATGCATTTTTGGCAAAACAGTATTTAAATGCTTCGAAAGTTTCTGGAAATGAAATGTCTTGGTAAGTACTAGAAACACATTTAGAATATATTTTGAGAAAACAGATATATCACATGCACGAACACGCACACGTGTCAGTTTTTGTCATTTTAAACGTGTTTTACTATATCTAATGTTTAATTCTCTGTATTGATTTTACAATTAGTACTCCATTAAGAAATCATTTGACATTCACTGAAAAAGTAGCATAAACGCTCGTATATACTATACCACTTTCATGCATATAAGATGACTCCTAGCATGTTTAAATTAGGAGATTAAACACAGTTTTAGGCTTGTCTTAAAATATTTTCGTTTCAACAGTTTATCTAGAACTGCAACGATACATTTGTAGAATGCAATCTTATCAGTTGGGTTTTCGTTGAGTAGATTTTTGGAAACTGTAACAAAATATCTGCAAATCTCGGAATACATTCGTTCGTGGTTGAAGTGGTCTGACTAATAAATACAGAAAATGAGTTATCCATTTTTGATTATCCTGTTCTATAAATTACTCGTACAAAAACTTCTATATAGCTTTTTGGGTGTAAATTATATAATATTTTTAAGCGATAATTTTTCTGTGTTAGTTGATCCTATATTCGAGCTTTTTGGTATCCTAAAGTCAAGTCTATTAGCATGTTGGAAGCTGGAACATGTTTTATAGTAGATTCTTTGATTGATCAGAGTATGAAACTCAAGAGGGCCCAAATGACCTAGCTGTCGACGGGCCCTTAAACCCCACTCACTCACTCACTGAAACTCAAGAGTTGCTTATTGTTTTATAGCATTATTTGAAACATTTACCTCTGAATATCCAGACCAACCTAAACTGCTATCGATATTTTTTCTCAAAACCTTGAAGCAGCTACGAACTGGAACCCGTTTTGTTTCTGTTTGTAAACATACTGTCAGATAAACCATGAAAATTAACAGTTGAAGTGCTACTGACATCTAGAAATATTAAAAATATATTCCTAAGCAGGTGAAATGTCTTTTAATTAAAACCATGGTTGTGGTTACAAGGCAATACGAGACAGCGGCCCGCCACTGTTCCGCGGGCAGCCACTTGGACTCCCCATGCCTATGATTGCAATTTTCTTTAGTTAGGAAATAAAACACTACTACGAGTATGTAACTATGGACGTGCTTTTGTTCCCTCTATTATGTCTTGAAATTAGGGTGTTACGACAGCCTCGATTTGGGAAAGCCGAAGTCGCATATATTCTCTAATGCGTATTTGGGCATGTTACATTTCCAGCTGCAATTGAGCAAGTCATTTTCCCACGAAAAGAGCAGATTCCCAGCTAAGCTGTAAATGTTCGATCTTGCTTTGTTTTCTTCGGCATTGTCTTTCTATACATGAAGAATCACTGAACCAAATATTCTAAAATTAGAGATGCTACTGATACCCAGTAAATTATGTATTTCTCTCGTGCTTCTGCAGAAGGATTACGTTTTATTAAATAGTGTAAACATATAACTGGCTGCCCCACCTTGCACTCGAATGGCAAATTGATTACATTTACATGTTATAGATCATTGCACATTCTTTAAGAAATTATGTACAATGATCTATAACATTTTATTGAGAATTTTCACCTTTATCCCTTACAATTATGATTTAATACAGACATATTAAATATGTCACATACTGAATATCAGGGGTTGTTAGTTAAAAAACATCGGTTCATGAATTCTATTATGTGTATTTTTTCATAACAGGTGAATTAGTGTAACTTTAAGAATCATTTCCTTGCTTTTAAGTCATCCTATATCAATAGAATTAATCCTTTTCTTCAAGCACTTACTATATGTTTATTTGATTTGTGTGTACTGACATTATTAACTTTTCTATAATATAAAGTTCTTAAAACTGCAAAGCCATAGGATTGGATGATAGCAACTGCAACATACATGCATTACATTGGTAGTGGAGTACTTTCAACTTCAAATAGGTATCAGAAAATGGCGGAAATGTGGCATTCGTCGTTGTTCTCCCATGTGTTGTAATGCACATGTTTATGATATGTCTCTGAACGGTCTAAGAATATTTCCCCCAATGTTAGAAAAACTTTTAAGAGCTGGATTACCCTTTATAATAAAACCTAGATTAATGGCGGTTGTATCTGAATGGCAATTGTAATATCTGGTAAATTTCTCGGAACTATATTTTAAATAAATAGGGAATTTTAATAATGTAAAATGTATCTTATATCTACATATATAAATATGAATCTTTGTTCCTTATGGGCTGCTATAATATTCATCCGAATGCGATGAAAACTGTCAAATCTAAATGTTTTTTCATAGATAAAAGTTTTTATGTTATCCATTTTACTATGCAACGTATTACATTCACATGGTTTCCTCTACTCGCTTTTCTTTTACGTACACATTCATATATACTTCTCTATTGCCTTTTGAAACCGAAATTATAATGTCAATATATATTTGATAATGGAAAGAAACAAAAGGAGATTCTAGTCGATAGTTAAGGGGAAAACGTAATAAAGCTGAATATGTTAAAGTCTCAAGAATGGAAGCCTAGGCAGATTTAAATGAGTGATAAGGTTACAGTTGTTGTTTGTACTATGCCATAGTGATTCCGTGGGCTGATTCCTATCTTACCATGACGTGCTCTAAAGTTAGCCAATGCAAATCGCTTCCTTCGTGTTGCTCACGCAAAAACAAATGCAACGCAAGACACACTCGTCTTGAATCGAGTCGAGATAACGCACGTGCAACTTGGGAGTTGTACGTAAGCTAGCACGTATACATAATTCGGCGGTTGCTAAAGGGTGACAAAGTTAAAGTGTTATAACGTTGTAGTTGAAGTTGCAAAGTTACATTCTATTTAAATATCGTCGGCAGTTCTCTACAAATCTGGAAATTTACAAATAAAGTGATATGTTGGTTAATTCTTCGTTTGGTTCCATTCCTACCATAACTCACGTACACCCTGCAGATTAGGACCTCTTGCTAGAGCTAGTCCGGACACCAAACACGAGATCATATAGGTCTTAAAGGCGACGTCTTCGACGGAGAGGAACGTTTGCATCACTTTCAACATACAATTTATACAATTTTCTATATTTTGAAATAAAAATGTATCGTATTACATTCACACGGTTTTTCCTACTCTTCTTTTGTGTAACACATTCACATGTTTTCTACTCGCTCTTCAACATACAATTCATAGTTTTCTACATGCTTGAAATACAAACACAACGTATTACATTTACATCTTTTTCTTGGCTCACTTTCCTTTTACGTAACACATTCACACGTATTTCTCTTCTCATTCTTCTACAAACAATACACAAAGTTATTGGGCAAGTGCAATCAGCTAGTTACATATACATTTGACTGATTTATCATTTTATTCACAACTTCAAGCTGTTCCGGTATAGAATAGAGTAAGGTATTTGTTACATTATACTAAAGAACGGGGAAAAAAGCGCACGCCATAAGTTTATTACACTCGGCCCCATTCGTGTCATGGGATTGGGATGGTTATTGTTGCTTTGTTCAAGCCACTGCTCTTTCTTCCCCCCCCCCCTTTTTTTTTCCCCCTGAACGCGGTTGTATATCCGTGAATCCCATCGCTACATATTAATTTAAAACTGCAATGATTTCATGCCTCTACACATGGATTTAGAAAAAGTTTTCACGAGGTGTGCAATTCACTCATCTCGAATAACCAGTTATGGCTGCTGGAAGAATAATAAACGTGCACACAATGCCAACTACGGTTGCTATGGAGCTGAAAACGTCGCCTGTTTGTAGCATAAAATGATGATTTATACCCAGCTAAATTACAAATCTCTCCCCCGGAATTACTCTAACAACGAGGTAAATCAAGTAGTACCTACAGCCCTATCCGTCTCCATTATAGGCCGTGAAATAACTTGGGTAGGTACCTAACACTCAAGGTGAGTGAGATTTCGACCTATGATCCACTGGCTATTATGAAATAGGTACCAAATTCAGGGTTGCTGATCGGTAATCAGACCTTTTCACCTTCTCTACCATCTTACCTGTAGTACAAGAAGAGGAAGTATTGTATTCTATTCCAAACCTGGATACCTAGGTTTTACCGGAAATACACCTTTCGAGGTTTCCTGAATACAGGAAACAAAGGTAGAAACTATGGCAAGCAAAACTTACTGGCGACTGATACCTGACCACTATTATTCTCTTTTCTGTTGAACAAATTGGTTTTGTGGGCGCAAATTACGTTTCTATCACCAGCATGATTTTATAGCGTGTATAACTGTACAACACCGCAAGGCGTGGCAAGCCTCTGATTGGATGTTATGTTGACCAGCTCCTCCTGCCACCCGCCATTAAATTTTGCGTCAGCCAAAGAACTCTGTATGTACGTGTGTGTCTTGTCTATCTCTCTGTAAACAGCATATATCAAAAACGGAAAGTAGGCTAAACAACCAAACTTGATATTTAAGATAAGCATTTACCAAGGAAAATGTTATCATTATTTTTATTTTCTCATAATGGCTCAAACGGTTTTGATTAAAATATGGTATGTTTAAGATATTTGCATTAAAAAATATATAGCTTGCATTTTTTAGGAATAACCTATGAAGTTATGTTCGTTTTGAATGACCATTGTATAAACGGTAAGTCTTAAAAAATAGATAAAAAACTTACTACACAAAAACTCTTGTTAAAGGACACATTTTATGTCAAATGTGTTTTTGTGGCGCAATTTCGAGATATTCTTTGCTTAGTGGTTTGAATTTTCAAATACTTAAGACTTTGTTCAAAAGATAAATAATAATAATAATAATAATAATAATAATAATAATAATAATAATAATAATAATAATAATAATAATAATAATAATAATAATAATAATAATAATAATAATAATAATAATAATAATAATAATAATAATAATAATAATAATAATAATAAAAATAAAAATAATAATAAAGAAAACAATACAGTAACATGGGTGCTCTATTCTGCAATTTGCAAATATCATGTACATATTATGAGATTGACTCCATAACGTTGAAGTTTTCTATCAATACTTTCCACATATTTTCGCGTATGAGCAATTAATATAACTGCCTTATCATTAAAAAACCTGCTCTAGTCCATAAACCGCCACAGACTACTTATAACAACTAATGTGATGCTTTTATTTCATGGCCTGTATTAAAGAAGCCAATGATAACAACATGATTATTTCTACTGTTCACAATATTTAGGTTGCAGGTATTCCAGACCACAAATATGTGAAATAACGGCTATATAACGAGCTCGAATGCAATAAACAGCATTTAGTCCACTTGTTTTTAATAACGAGGAAAGCTTATTTCACAAGGATACCGACTTCATGATAAATACGGCAATATATTTTGTGATTAAACGGGAAATTTTAATTAAGTACCGGACAATACTTCTTGATCGAAAAGTATGCGGGTTATTTGTTTCAAAAGCCGTTTATTTCAAACATAATTGGAGCTAAATAGCTTTGATGGAAGGCTAAAACAAAAAGTACACCTTGCCAAGTAGAGGCTGCTTTTTTTAAATTTCAAAATCGCTCTTAGCTGTTTGAGACGGAAAGAGTGTCTTGAACGTCAGTTCGCTTTCTGATTGTCTTATGTTTTACACGTACTTCAGAGACAAGAGTTTTGTACAGCGTAAATAAAAAATATTAGGTAGTATGCTTGTAAGTTATTGTGGCAGAATTAAAATATCAGCCAAGTGCGGTTTCACGGTAGTTATTTTTAGTGTTGTTAAGCATAAATAAACCATAATTGTCGGCACACGAAGGCCCATTGTGATTCTTAAAACCTCCTCCGGGATGAATGGGAGAAGTGACAGAGGGCGGCCAGATCCGGAGCAACTCTGAGCCAGGCGGGGACCCTAACATCTCAGGTATTAGACATCTCTGACTGTTAGACCACTCTCCCCCTAACGCCAACGCCTTGTTCACCGCCCACTTGCCATTGATAAGAAAATGAAACTATAGGAAATGAGTTTCAACAAAATCGGCAGCATCGCATAATCCACCCCAACAATCGCCATCCAGGAAAAACCTCTAAGCAAGAATCCCAGTCAAAGATATCACCCAAAGGGAATCGATTCGTGATCTCCCGTCACCGCGGAGCCATTTCGTTCGGTTAATAAAAGATGGCAGTTGAAAAGCAAAAGAACCTATCAATAAACAGAGAATTAGTCTTAAGTGCTAACTTCCAGAATGTTCAACACGTTGTCAGAATTCAGTAGGCTTTAAGCGATAGTCTAATCTTTTAAAGCTTTGAGATCCCGTTCTCTTTGCACGCTTAACATATAAAAAAATGGAAAGCGATGTTCCATTTCACGAAAGTTCTAAGTTTTCCGAAACTCACACGCATAACAAGGAATATCTCAGAAACGGTTCACCCTACAAGAAAATTTATTCAGACATAAATTGTGTATTTTAGCAAGATCTACATTTTTTGTATAGTATAATTTGGTCTATCTCTAACGGTTTACCAATTATGCAAAAGTCGTCAAGAGTAAATACGACTACAGGGGCTATAACCAGAAAATTCATGACAAACATTTCATTTGTCATAAAAATATCTTAAACTTATAACATTTTAACCAAAATCGTTAGAGCCATTTGCAAGAAAATCACAATTTTTGAAACATTTGCCAAGTAAAGGTAGTCTAGGATGAGGCTATTTTCTTCAAAATCTTCGTGTCGCATCCTTGAAAGACATTAAACTTAAATACCAACTTTGGTTCTTAAACTACTTTTCGTTTTTGAGTTATGCTGTCGACAGACTGACACACACACCGATGTTTTTGTAAAAATGCTTTTTTTTTTTTTTTTTTTTTTTTTTAATTCAAGTGGTCTCAAAACATATATTTACGGTGAAATCTTGACATCGAATTTTTGGGTGAAATACAGTACTTCCCCTACTTTACCAGTAGAGAAAGTAACAAAATAAAAAACAATGCAACAAAAGCTTTATGGACAAGAAGATATCAGCAAGCTTTAGGCCTGCTGGGAGGTAACAGACCCCATGGACAGTATTACTTTGCTTATTATGAACATTGTATCTCCGGAAAAAAAATAATAACGCACTCATTTAGTGGCTAGTCTGTAATGAAGCACTTGAAAGTGGAGAAATAGCTATTGTCAGGACAACAGCTATGGATTATGTCCTAATCTAGGGTTGTGGTAGGCCAGTTTTCCCCTTTTCCCGTTAATAAGTATCTGCACTCAGGTTGCAATTGTCTTTATCGCATTCAAACAAATAAAAATAAATGAACTTAAATCGGAGTCAAGTATTAACACCTATACTTATAAATGAAATTCTAGAATACTCTCTTAAAAAACAAGAGCAAAACCTCGGTTTAATTGTATGTTACTCTTTTCGCTTATTTATTATGTTTTATGACGAGATTTTAATTTGGTGCCTATATTTAAATTAAAAGAAAAAAAGCCCTTCAGGTGCTTCAAACAAGAATGTAGAATAAATGCTTTGTTTCTTAATTTCTGTACATTATTTTATCATTCTTATGCTTAGTTTCTCTGGGTGTATAGAAGTTATATCAATGTATAAATTAATTTATAATTTTCTGTACACAAGTTTTAATAAATCAAACGAATATAAATAAAATGATTTACAACTTAAAACACACTAAAGAAAGAAAAAAACAGCAATATAACATTTGAATGGAATATTATAGGACAAGCAGATCACTAAAGATATAAAATATAAAATTTATAACTCTAGAAGTACAACCCTTTATGGATCAGAAGTATGGCAACTTAAAATAAATTTTTAGCTTTAGAGATGGATTATTGGAGTGATCCGCTCGGATATCAAGAAGAGAGAAGATTAGATACAATATTATAAGACAAGATGGACGTAATACAAAACACCTATATGATACTTCCACTAAACAGTTAAAATGGTTTGGATATATGTATAATGCGAATGCAGGAAGACAGAATACCAAACATTACTTATGAATGAATTCCAACAAGAAGAAGAAAAAAGAGAGAGATAGACACTTAACAGAGTGACAATGGATGAATAGAGATGAATGGTTTTTGGCAATTAGGAAGCAAAATTTATAGTTCTACAAGTAATTTGTAAATTTTATATGAAACATTTGACTGCCAGAAGAAAAAACTGACAAAATAAATACAAATAAATATTTATAAATAAACACAAGTGTAAATAAATTAAAAAGTTATTTTTCTAATGTCATTTCCTTTTATAAATTTTATACTCATTTCATAGGTGATTTTTCTAGCATTTATACTCATCAAAATTCTGATACTGATGATTATTGTTGTTCCTAAATTGTTCTCCTTCAACCAAATTGTGGGTGCAGCCGGTCAGTTTGTGAGGAACAGAGGACATTGTGTCCTTCTAAATCAAATGGCAAATGTTTGTATAATGTCCTCTCTTAACCGATGACCCTGTGTCAAGACAAACTTGGGCTTGGCGAACATGCAACTCTCGGATCCACACAACTGTAATTCCAACCGCCGAGGTTCTGCTACGTGACTCTAAGTGGGTTACGCGAAAGTTCTCCCCCATCTCTGTCTGTGCTCGCGGCGAATGACGACATTGCTCATGACGTCATTTTTGCACTTGTATTGCTCCCAGGTTCTTCGGCATATCAACCTGGACACGATATTTTCCCAGCGTATTAGCTTCTTAACTTTTCGTCTTTCATTTATTCCTGGTGTAATAGACAGCGTATTTGTGCTCCGTGCATGTCTGTTTAGTATCATCTCCAAAACTATTAGACCAATTTTGATAATTCTTTAACCAATGAAACATCCTGTTCTTCCAGACGGACAAAGCTTGCATATTATTGCAGAAAAAATTAAATGGGGGGTTTAGGGGGGAATTTACATTTATGGCATCTACTTCAATCCCATTTTCCATTTTGTAGAATGTACGTATGAGAACATATTTTGGTATTTTATTGCGAACAAGTGACTATTAATCACTTCGAATTCAAAAGGGTTAAATGAAGTGGCTTAAAACTATTAAAATGACGCTATGCAGGGAGTGTGTCTGTTTGTGTGTTTGTGTGTGTGTGTGTGTGTGTGTGTGTGTGTGTGTGTGCGCGCGCGCGCGCGCGCAGACATTACCTTACTGCTAATATTCTTGTAGGTGCAAAGAGAGTGTGGGAATACAGTAGGCTTTAAGCAATAAGATATTTTAAGATCTGGTCGCTATGTAAAGACCGTTCTTTTTGCATGGCGAAGACGTAAAATAACGAAGGACCTCCCATTTGGGGAAAGTATAAGTATTGAAAAATACTAACATCTAATAGGGAATATCTGTGAAATTGATCGCTCCACAAATAAAAACAAATGTATTTGAAATAATTTGTGTTCTAAAGAGTATTAGTGTAGTGTAGTAGGATTTTGTCTGTATCTTATGGTTTACCAGTTTTACAGAAGTCATCTAATATGAAAAGGACTTCTGAGGATCTTGTCAGAGAACTCAAGATACAGATTTCATCTGTTGTAAAAATATCTTAATATTTTAATAAAAATCATAGGAGGCATTTTAATAGAATTAAAAGTTTAAAGAAATATTCAATTAAAGGGTAGCCTGGGAAGAGGAGATTTGGATCTTGGAGCTGAACTTAATTACCAAGTTTGGTACTGGACCGACCTTTTATTTTTGAGTTGTCCTACTTAGAGACGAACACACACACGCACACACACACACGCACGCGCACACACACACACGCACACACACACAGTCACGCGCAAGCGCGCGCATTCGGGATTCCAAAACCTGTATTTTCGATGAAACCTCGATTATCAAATTTTTGGGTGGAATACAATAGTTCCCGTACTTACTATACGAAGCAGAAAAAGTAAAAATCTTTTTTGTTTTAATTTAGGGAGCCTCAAGAGATGTATTTTCGATGAAATTTCAGTATCAAACTTTTTTGGGTGGAATAGAATAATTTCCATGCTTACTACATGTAAAGTAAAAAGAAATGCAACACCACGTAATTTACTTATAAGGCTTGTGAAAAATGTCTGACTATACAATTCCAATATGCACGACATCTTGTAAGTCGCACAAACCTGTGTTTCTCGGAATTTTACGTTTTCTAAGAAATGTTTACGTTAATGACTGAAAATTGGAAAAGCGATTAGGCTACTTTAACGAACGGTGCGTTTGTACGTCCTTAATGAGGACATACATGAACGGAAAAGATAAATTGCCGCTGTGAAACTTTCAATAAACTTATTTTGGAGCCCTTCCTAGTTAAAGCAATAAAGTATTAACGCAGTACTCGTAATTTTGAAACATTTTTTATAATTTTACAAAATTCTTTTAAACTTATGGTTTTAAAATCTAATACAAATTGTGTTTATTGATGAGCTGATTTTTTTCTGAGGTAAATTTAGTTTATCTCTTGTGACCTTCTATTTATACAAAATTATTAAGAGAATCTCACAGATTATTCACAGAAAATTCGAGATACGGGTATATCAATTTGTCGCATTAACACATATTATATTTTAATCAAAATTATTAGAAGCATTTTTATGAAAATTAAAAATTAGAGGGTGCTCTGGGGTGTGGAATTTTCTTGAAAATTTTCGCCTGGCGTATATAAGCAGACACATACAGTGTCAGATTTAGATATGGTCTTTTAGATTTCTAATGTGAATATGTGACCTAAAAGAACCATTATATCGGTGATGTTTTGGTGGAATCTAATTCTTCTTCCACCTGCACTAAATAAGTGGTAGATGGTGCAAAATTGTGATTTTGATTTTATATCAGATATAGGCACCATCGTTGCGAGTGAAAGTGTAACGGTTATCTTTTCACTCTTAGGGAAAGCGCAGAGTAAAATGAGGAAGAAAAAATTCACCTTGGCAATGTTGCCAGCCTGGAATCGAACTGGTGCCATTATTTGCCATGTCAGCAGTGTATATGCTGGGCAGCATTTCGATGGTATCCAGTTAGAAACTTGACTTGTGAGAACAACGTACGAAACGAGATTCCCAAAGATGGATATAGAAGTATCGAATGTTTGAAGATATTAAACTGCTTCAGCTGCGTGGATAATATATTTATTATCTATACTATCATATTAGCGATAGGTATAATTTGTGTGGGCATGTGCCCATTTCTAATGTAAAATAGCCCGTGCAATGCGGTAAAGGCAGCTAGTGACACCATTCACCATTAGAGCGGTTCCTGATGTTCCCTCTCAGGCCCGGGGAATCAATCGGCTGAAGGTCAGCTTGCACCCCATTGGGCTTCTTTGCTCTGATGGTGCAAAATAATGACAAACTCTATACATTTTAAGTGTGTCCCCGTGAATTTACTTATCTTAAAAGTCACTGTGAATTTATTAGCTGTTTTTACAGTTATATAGAGAAATTTTTAAATATAAAAAGCAAATGTGCTCGAAGGAATTAAAGTTATAAACATAACATTTAAGCAAAATGGGAAACATTTTATAACAACCCATGAAAGTCACCGGTATGTCGCCTTTGTTGAAACGTTTTTATAGTATAAAAGCTTTGACATTACGTGCCAACTTTGAACATTTTGTCTTCTTACTTCTATGAACGTTTTTCAGTGTCTATCAACACTTTTTACGAACACTGTTTGTTCTTTTCTCACGGAATTTTAACATTTGTTATAAACTCTTTTCATTATTCTATTTCATATATATGAATTAAGTAGAATTATATAATACTTTTCTTTCTTTGAATTCACCATAGTTCTTGCCTAAGGGTTCATGAATAAATATCTGTCTCAAAATAAATCAAGAAATACAAATTAGGAATGTGTTTAACATATACAGATTAAATTAAATTATTTTGTTGTTTAACGACGCTGTCAATTGCCAGGATCACATCAGCGTCGCCGGTGTGCCGGAATTTTGTCCCGCAGGAGTGCTTTTACATGCCAATAAATCTACTGACATGGAGCTGTCGTTTTTAAGCACACTTAAAAACCATCGGCCTGGGCCGGGTTTGAACCCGCGACCTTGGGATCAGTAAGCCAGCGTCTAACCAACTGAGCCACCCAGACCGACTTAACATATACAGAGGGGCACAAAGACATTTGTTTAGGTTATACACTTCAAGGATTTTTTTTAAGATCAGACTTTACCTGGAATAGGAAGGGCAAATCGTAAAAATGCCTGTGTCGAACCAAACAACACATTTCTTGAGCAAGGTTCTGGTACAAAAACTTGGGTTCTGCCCCCATAGGAAGTGCTAAAACAGTTGCTAAGTATCTGTAATCACCAGGTTATGTCCTTCAGATTCATGAGAGGTGATAATTTTACACACCACGCAATCGGCATTGTACTCTCACGTTCAATGACTGAACGGCCTTGGGTAGTTCAACACCACATTGTGAAACTGTCTTCTCGCTTGAACTCCTGAACTTCGCTCTCTAATCCACTTGTAAGTCCAAACAGAGAAAAAGACCTTCGGCTACAAAGTGGTGACATTGCGTTGGATTGTTTTCTTTTCTGTAAGCGAGAAAACAAATTAAAGCAGTATTCCAAAACTGGAAAAAGAACAAACACAGAAAAGGAAATAAATAAAAAGGAACTTGTCAAAACATTATCTAACGGTTAATGCTCAGACGACATGACTCAACCTTGGCTTTGTTACACTGTCGCTGGTGAAAGGCACTTCAAAAAGGGAATTCAGCGCTTAAGGTGAGACAGCAAATTATACCAATACTCTAGGAAGTGAAAGAGCTGAGCTGGAAACCTGATGATGACAAAGTGACGCTACCTAACCCACTAGTTATTTTAAAATGAGTAATACTGAAAAACATATTTTTAGTTTCTCTGCCATGTACATGGTAGATAGAGAAAGGGTTGCATTCCACACAAAAACTCCATACCGGAGAGATTAAATTACCTTAGGGATAATTCTTTCTGACAGTCCATGTCGAAAAAGAAGATTCTGACGTCCATGTTGAATTAAAATTAGTTTTGTGGGTAGATGTTTAATAATTAGGACGTTGTGACCTTAAAAATCTTACATCATATGAAATATATTCAATATCCTTATTTAACAAAATAATATAGAGCAATTCCGCGTGTGACTAACTGACATTTACACTACATTTTCTTCTTAAAATGGCTGTCTAATGGTCAATATAGGTGTAAAAATGTTATTTTAACGACATATGATGACAGAGAATACATTGGCGGTTGTGATAGGGAATATAAAAACCTTAAAAAGTGAAACAATTATTTAATAATGAGCGCTAAACTTTTCGTGACTAACTGACATTTTTGTCAACTGTAGGTCAGTTAGTTATATAAGAAGCAAATTAATTGTAAAAAGTTTTGAGGTTTTAGGCAAAGAATCTCCCACCACAAACGGTCTTTTAAATGGAAAAAAATAGATTTTCTCAAAAATGCCATAATGACTTTCATTAAAATACTATACGTTCACGGTAGTTTCTTGAAATGTACGTATGTATGTTGAATTTTCTGGACGACTTTTGCATAAGTGGTAAACCATATTATTTATTTATTTATTATTAGTGTATAAGTGATACTTCTACAGTCCTCCAATGTAGTACCCAACACTTGTCTACAGCTCATTGGCAGTGATGTGGAAGGAATAGGCCTATCCCTGTTCTGTAGATGTTTCTGAATCTCGGGAACAGTCCGGGATCAAATGTAGTTTACTAGTAATGCACGTGCAGTTAGTGTGGAGGAGTATTCAGTTCCTCAGAGTAGTTAAGGAAACATAAAACCGGAAAGCCTCTAAGAAGTGGTGAAAAGACTATTGTATTATGTGTTTAACTTTTTCTTTCAACGTTATGACACTCTGGCTGTGAAAGACCTAACCAAATTGACTCTGAAGCAACTGGTATTTCTGTGTACACTGTTTCAAATGCGAGAACGGAAATGAAACTCACAGGAAAAGAAAAGGGAAGAACCATTTAGTGTTTTAGGCAGAGTGGATGACTGTTCAGTGTTATTCGCTTTAAAATGCATAGTTTCTTTTTGAACAACGGGCCTCATATAATAGAAAATGAACAGTGAGCCAGATCTTCCAAATTTTAGGTAAACCACGTTCACAAAATGAAAGACAATGTGATGTTTGAACTGGAAGCTGTTGAGGGTACCGTGCCTCAATCTGACGACTGAGGTTAATGTGAGTTTTCACTCGCAAAATTACATTTCATAACTTTTCTTAACCAATTTCTTTAATTAGTTAATGTAGTTTATTTAATAAATATGAACCGAGTGCAGTTCTAACCTCACGCTGCTACAGTGAAAGATTTGACGGTTGAATAAGTCAGATGTAAACATCTGTGCACAGAGAAACAGCACGTGCTTCTTGGCGGAGTGATACAATCGCAATGTTTATGTGCGTAGAGAGAAGGTTGGACATCGCTGGTTTGGAATACTTATTGTTAATAATATAGAGTACCATACTCATCTGCTTTCATTCAAGTTCTCTGAATTTTGCAATTTTTAGACAAGGAAATATCTGGTTATTATTAAAAGCTGTAAAACTAATCTAAATTTACCAAGAGCAATAATTGAGACGTCATAAAGATAACATAGGTTATAAGATTTATACTGGCCACACAAGGTTATCGGTTGGGGAAGACATAACATTAAATAACTGTACAATGTATTGTTAAAGTGTCGCTGAACTTATTTTTAAAAGATGCACTGGAAAACGCTTGTTTATTTTACTTTTAATGCGTAGAAAAGAAAGTTATCAGTGTCAGAAGTACACAACTCAGCGACTAATTGCGTGGTGGTTTGCTAAATTTGAACATGCAACATGCATTTCGTGTTCCGGAGCTCCACGAAAACGATAAGATGTCACTTATTTCAAGAAATTTAACATGTTTACATGGTATGTAATTAGTGATAGCCATTATAGGCTTGTTCATAAAGAGTTTGTCATATAGATAGTGTCTGTGCACACAACATTGAACGGCATCCATAAAACTTGACTATTTTACTTGCCACATTTTACGTCTTCATAGTTGTTTCCTTTTGCTTTTTAGTGTCGCAATCTTTTAACTTGAAGTTCTGTGTCTAATATTATTACACGTCAGGGGAAATGGTAGAAGGAATAACAAAGAAAGCAGGAAGCTAAAAGGTTATTCAGCTATTAAAACTACTCCAGGGCTGCAACCAAATGCATAAACAATAGAACAAATACAATTAACAACACGGTATCCCGAAAAGTCTTCCTGCAGCACTAAAACACCTCTCTCATACACAGTATAATTAATTTTCTAGTGTTGTAACCTTTACCACCGTATTTAACTTATTCTTAGAACTCGTAAGTTTAACTTGTCAACTGTGTATGTTGTATAATGTAAATGTGTTGCAATGTATTCAATATGTAAGTGGTCCCGATAAGATCTAAAGGTTAAAGCAGCCTTAAACAAAGCTTTATAAAAGAAATACTCAAACGCAATACGTTGATAAATGCTAAGGATCAACAAAAAATTCTAAGCAGTAATAATAATAATAATAATAATAATAATAATAATAATAATAATAATAATAATAATAATAATAATAATAATAATATAAAAATATATGATATTGATATACTAACATAATATATAATATAATAATGCTATTATTATTATTATTATTATTATTATTATTATTATTATTATTATTATTATTATTATTATTATTATTATTATTATTATTATTATTATTATTATTATTATTATTATTATTAGTATTAGCATTAGCCTGTAGTTCTGTTTATTCTAGATGGCTTTTGCACAACTTGTAAACTATTTACTTTCTCTACTGGTAGAAGTATTGTATTCCACCAAGTTAGATGTTCAGATTTCACCAGAAATATATGTTTTGAGACCACTTAAAAAAAAGGCATTTTTAGAAAAAGTTCCGTGTGTGTATGTGTGTCTGTGGACAGCATAACTCAAAAACGAAAAGTAGGTTAAAAACCAAAGTTGGTATTTAAGTTTAATGTATTTCAAGGATGCGACAAAAGATTTTTAAGAAAATAGCCCCATCCTAAACTACCCTTTACATGGTAAATTTTTCTAAAATGTTTATTTTCTTGGAAATGGCCCTAACGATTTTGATTAAAATGTCACATGTTTAAGATATTTGTATGACAAATGAAATGTATATTTTGAATTTTCTGGCTATAGACTATGTAGTCCTGTTTGCTCTGGATGACTTTTGAAAATAACTCGCAAACCGTATGAGTAGACAAAATCTTTTTGTACAAAAAATGTAGATCTCGCTAAAACACACAATTTATGTCTGAATACATTTTCTTGTAAGGTGAACCATTTCGGAGATATTCCTTGTTATTTGTACCAGTTTCGGAAAACTTAGAACTTTGGTGAAATGGAACATTGTTGTTCACTTTTTATATGTTAAGCGTGCAGAGAGAACATGATCTCAAAGCTTTAAAAGATTTAACTATCGCTCAAAGCCTATTCCTCTTGCACCTACAAGGAAATAAGCAATACGATAATTTGTACAATGTTTATCTCAACTAACACGAAGAAGATAGAGGAATAACAGTTTGTAAGAATGGTCAGTACAAGAGAAAGTCATGTGAGTACACCAGATTTCTTAATGGTGTTTAACACCCGCTTTTACTACTACGGCACCGCAGGTGATGACACTGGTGATACAGGTGAAGAGGGAAATTTTGTTTTCATTGAAAACATAATCGACCAACTTTGGCAACTCAACATTACAATAAAAACATTAAAATAATCAGAAATTCAGCCTTTCTAAATGAGGTAAATTAATTTAGAATATGAACTTCTGCCTACTAGAAGTAATTCAGGTGTAAAAGATATTCTACAAGTATTAACCCTAGGAATACCAACCCTTATTACAATACTTATATTACTTTATGACCTCCATTGGTAATAAAATGTCGGAGCAATTTTTAAAACAAATTTATTTTAAAATTGGGTACTAGATCTTGTCTTGTTTATAAAGGCAATATTTAGCATTCTTTAAATATTTCTTTTTTAAATGAATCACATTAGCCGACGAAAGATACTTCATGACCACCTTGGCACTTCATTGTTTTTCAAAACGACCAACAATGAAAACTGTGAAAGAATTATGCAATTCAGGAATAGAAACAGTGATTGACAATAACTATTAACTGCATGTCTTTAATCAACAAATTAAAACACAGAATATAAAAAAATTACAGAATATGGGTGTAAAGTACTCTTTTACCCCTCCTCCCCCTCATCCCGTTAGTGTTGCTATGGTTAAATTGAAGTAGCGCGTGGAGCCCTTTTGTTGACTTTGAAATCCAAGTACACTAACATATCTTTGAGAACAGCTGTTGTACGATTGTTTTTGTTATTGTTGCCAAGGGCGTATGTTTATTTGTACTTACTGTTATTGTAAAGTTTAATGGAAAGTAAACGTTCGAGTTGAAGAACTCTGAACGAATGATGTTATGGTTACCTGTAAATTTTGATTCGTTTCTAAGTTGGCAGGTTGGAAAAGTTGGCTCGAGCCACGTAACCTTGTCGTTGTTGCAGCTAGCAACTTTACCGACGGAGCGAAGCAGGTTAGCAGGCAAGCTGGTCAGCGCTATCTGGCAAGATAACGACTGCTTGGGGGCAACGAATTTGTTAAAGGTCGTATTCTTTTCCGCCTTTCTTTGTCTAGCCCCTAATTAGATGCAGGATAATTACATGCGCAAACCGGAATGTTGGTAACCCTGCGACATGTTGCAGACATTAAATATGTACCGCCTACATTTATTAATAGTTATTCTTTTTCTTGAAACCTGTTGTGAGATCAAGTAATCTTTTGATGATGATTAAAAATGTGCCACATAAAACTATTAGTGCAATTTATATTTGCCAACTACATACTAACATATATACACACATACTAGTATATATATACTTATATTTATGCCATTCGTCTCCTTGGGTAACAGAAACATTTCACTGTACGCTCACTTTCATTTATGCCTTCCCTGCATTTTACTGACTTTCGTGGGGAGTACTCAGGAAGGTTTTTGTAGTGCTTAACGCCCGCTTCTACTACATACGGCACCGCAGGCGGTGTTGCTGATGATACATGGAATGAAGATGGAGCACCGGTGGAATGAGATGGCGGGGGAAACCGGAGAACCCGGAGGAAACCGCCCCAGCGCCGATTTGTCCACCACAAATCCCACATGCAGTTGCCTGGGATCGAACCCATTGCAAGGAAGAGGTATGTGTATCTGTTTACCTTTTAGCGCATGCAGCGGTGTCGTGTTTTACGTTCACAGTTCTAGATTATTCACATATGAGCAATGTTTTCAAATAACAAATTACTTCCCACATACACACAATTCCTCCTCGATGCATTTACGCAAGTATTTGCATATATCACATTAATAGTTAAAGGACACGAACTGAATTTTCCTACTTTTTATTTGAAAACTGACACAGTTTATATGAATAAATAAACAAAGGACTGTCGGAAACTCAGCCATTTTTTACATTTAAATCTTGCGGCTCTGTTTCGTCAAATTACACAACTTGTTTTGCATCTGTAGAACTGTCAGCTAGATTATTTTAACATACGAAAAGCTGAGCAGGTGACAAAATTCAGAGGAAGTGATAATGAAGTTTGACAAATGTTTCGCGAATGAAGGCTGTCATTGTGTGAAATTTGAAATTGTTATGCACATGATTAGTTAATTCAACCAAGTCACACATGAGTGGAATAGTTATCTTAAGGCATTACTTAATGAAATTCCAAAACAGATGAAGAAAGAAGGTGTTTCATGTTATCTTGTCTTTCAATGTTAATAAAACTGTAATGTAACTTTGTTGCGAAAAAGCTATTTAAAAAAAAATAAAAGAAAAAATAAAGAATGGTTCTCGCGGAGCTCGCCCTTGAACTCAGTCAACTGTAACTATGACGTCACGATAGCTACTTTTCCTTCTCTTACTTCCTTCAAATGCTCGTCTTGTTAGAACAAGTCGTCATAATGCGTCATTGAATTTGTGAGTTAATTTACTTGTGATTAATAAAACGGAAGGAAATATTAAATTTGAAACAAACGTGATTAATATTTTCAAATTTATCACTCTCAACCACGTTAGAAGTAGAGGAAGTACTGTATTCTACCTAAAAATGCGTCTGTTTAATTTGAAATGGTTGCTAAGTAAACATGTATTGCAACTACGTAGCGTGGATATCGCTTTTATATTAATCTGCAATAATAGATTATGAACAAGAGTTAAAAATAGCAGCTTATTTCGCATTCCTAAGAGGAAAATGACTGGTACATGTCTACTTACTATTTTTAGACAGCGCTCGAATTTTAAAAGATCAGTAATATAATACTGATTCCTCAAACTAAAAGAAATCACATTTAGAACGTGATCAACTCATGTGTAAGGCGGGATTCTTGAAACAAGAGAAAGGACATCAATTTTCGAGTGTCAGATGTTTTCATGTCTGCTTGATTCACTCGTTTTGTCTTATGCGATGAAGCGACTTAATGCTGTTTCATATTGCTTTCTGGATTTTTTAGGTAGTAGTTCTAGCTAGTGTTATTCTTTCTGCAGCTTGTATAATTTTATTTGGTTGTTCCATTTTACTTTCTTCTAAATTCATAGTCACCGCCATTTATTCTTTGTGTAGTGTAGGTTATACTTCCTACAGACAAAAGAATAACGCATTAGATCAAGAAAAAAGAGGGTTGCCAATATGACGTATAGGTGAACCTTACAATGAGCTGCGATAAATTGAAGTATCACGATTTGTATTGTTCATAGATAACGCGTGCGTCATGAGAAATTGATCACGTAAAAAGCCATAATGAAAAGTAAAACCTAACCAAACCAAGTCAAATCATTAAAACAAGTGCAAATGCAAAGCGTAATTGTTATGCGATTGGTCTTGAAACCAAAGTTGTTTACAATGGAGTAGTGTAAACATTGTATATAATCTGAAGCATTTAGTTCATGTGCACTATGTTAGAAGTTCTACTTTTAGGCCATGCTGTCTGAAAAAGTAAATGCATGAAATCGTAGTTTGGAGATAGTCGTCTGAGAAAAACTCAATGTGTGTCTATCTGTGTGTTGGTGTGTGCGTGTGTGTGACATAACAGAATAGCTCCAAAAAAGAAGAGCCCGATAAATACCAATCTTGGTATTTAAGTACACTATTTTCCAAAGATTTTCAAGAAAATCCCACCACAGCAAACCACCTTCACATGGAAACATTTTGGCTGTTTTATACTTTTCTCATAGTTTTCTATGACGATTTTGATTAAAATAACATATGCTTGAGATGTTTGATGACACATTAAAGTTTATCTTGAAATATCAGGTAACAGCTTTAAAAGTGCTCCTCATTCTGACAGGAAGAGAAAGTTGCATAGCTGATAGGTAGAGTTTTGCTATTTATAGCCCTACATGCATACACAAGGGCTACATTTGAAATTCTGAAAACATAATTTTGTACTAATCTGTGAAGCAAATTTATTTTCGAGAATTGATTTCTCATATGACGTAATGAAACTGTGTGTGTTTGTGTGTCTGTGCGTGTGTGTCGAGCGGCCAGCGCCTTGTATTGCTGTTTACGTAACATATGGAGAGGAAGCGCGGCCCTTGACCGTAATAAACAACACTTGTCTCTCGCAGTCACATGTTTCGATGTTCTACTGTTAGCATATGTTTTACGATCGCATTTATAAAATGAGGTTGCCTGACGACGTCAGAGGTGTCTGTCACTCATTCAGCACTCAGCAGCTTACAGCCGTATGAACTACTGCATTTGAACTAGACAAAGTAACAGAGGCGAGCAAATAAGCTAACCTTTTTACGGCAGTATTATAAACCATACTACCGTTAAGTGGAACACAAACCTTTTATTGTTTACTACATTATGGATACGGGATATCAAGTAATTATGAAAGTGATATTATTACTTGGGGACAAAATGTAAGCTATCACTGAAAACTGGACTGAAGTGTAACCTACCGACATTCATTTAGTTATGCACCGACCTAAGGTATATAATCCTTCTACTTTCAATAATATAAATTAAGGGAATAGTGAAAGTAATGCTGCATCATTGCACCACAGTTTTAAACATTTCGCGTTCATTAGTAAACAAAAATTGTGATGTGCTGCACTCATATGACTTTCTCACTCTTGTACAAATACTTTTATCTACTTCATGTTAATCGAGATAAAAATGCACAAATTGCCTTATTGCACATTTCCTTATAGGTACAAGGGAAACGAGGTAATACAATAGGCTTAAGCGATAGTCAAATTCCTTAAGAGGTGGCCGCTATGTAATGGCTTTTAAATGTCGTTCTCTTTAGACAAAAGTCAAGGGCTATAATGTGAATAACGGCTGTCTATTTGGAAGGTATTTCTTCGACATAAACTGTGTGCTTTAATGAGGTCTGTATTTTTACATACTAGGCTTTTGTATATTACCGTTTACCAGTTATACAAGTCATTCAGAATGAACAGGACTTCGGCCAAGAAATTGAACATTTTCGAAAATGTTCTCATATAAAGAGTGGTTTGGAATTGGGGACTTACAATTTTACTTATTAAGAACAGTATGTTTTCGGGTTGGTTAGTACCTTTAAGTAAGCGTGGCACACACAAGCCACAAACATTTACTTTCCCCAGTGCGTGGAGCGAAAGGGGTAACCTAAAACTTATCCTAAATTATAATCTATTAGAAAATCCAGCATTCCCCTACTGGGTGGAAGATACTGCTTCGGCCAAGGATTCTACATGAAGAGTCTAACAAAACATCATATACTTACTGCCAATGAAGTCCCGTTTAGCCGGAAAAAGATAATTTGTGTCAAATATTTGGGGCTTCTTAACGAATGGATATAAATACTGTATTATTTCATTAACTGCCACGCAAATATTGTGTGAACAATGCTGTAATGCCTTTTTACCCTAATTCGAATGAATTGATCCAAAATGTACTGTTAAAATGACATGTGAAGTTTAATTTCTAAGAGAAACGTGGCAACACCACGGGCCATTCAAAACCTTGTCGCGCGAACGGCCGGCACATTCGGCTGGAGGGGAGGTAGGTATCGCCTAGCGTTACTAAGGTGAGCGTCAACTGGAGGGGAAAGGGTAGGACAGGCGACACGTTCATGCGTCAGCTATAAACATTGTTGAATGGGGGACAGCTTTAGCTGTCATTTAAGACAAGGAGATCATTAGTTTTATTTCAGTCCCCTAATCTACAAAAGGGCACAATTGTTTTAGCAAAGTGTATTAAAAGCAATTACTACTGTTTTAGCTCGTAACAGATAATAGTAATGTACATTATTACGGAAAATGTGTATTCCCTTATGTCTGTTATTTTAACCCTAAAACACATGATTTCGATTGTTTAATTTTCTGCTTTCTTAACTAAAGGAAGCTAGTCTTAATTATAACTTGAACGAATACTTCATTCCATTAACATTCATATATGTCAGACATAACATTTTTATTCGTGTGGATCTGCCCGAGATAGTCGCCGCCTCAGCGGTACAGTAAACGCACTGGATACGTGTTTTGTTTACATCTCAGGACAGTGCTGGGTCTCGAAGCACACGCCGGTCGGGTACAACACAGGCCGCTGGCATGTAGGAGGGCTAATCTCATCAGCTCAGCGTGCCATTTACATTGCCAAAAAATGGAGATTTTTGCAAAACTACACCTGCTGACATTAAACTTGGTATTTTATATTTCTTACACCAGCATCTATTAGCCAGGTTATTCTGGCTGAAGCCTGAATACGATACTTTCTAGAATACAAACCCAGAGCTTTTTGCATAATGAGCACCTCCCCCCCCCCCCCCCCCCCCAACCCTTAACATTCCCATATACTATTTTATCAATTGTATTCCAATTCACTCATTTTCTTAATCATCCTAACCCATTTAGTCCTTACTTTTCTCAAATATCCATGATATAGCTGTAGTAAAGGATGGTTTAGTATATAAAATTTTTGCATTTTGTATATAAAATGTGTTTTCTTCACATTCGGAATCATGCACTGTCATGGGATACAAACAAAACACCAGCCACAATCGTGACGACTCCACTAACGTGAATCCATCATAGCTTCAATTTAGGTCATTACGAAGCAGTAAGTCATTTTCGTTAAAAAATATTTCTTTTAATACTTGCATACATTTTCAAAACATTTAACTATCCATAGATACGATTATGTACCAGCTGGAAGGGGTACAGATGCTGAACCAGCGATGAATACGTGAAGACGTTTATGAACCCTTTGGTTCTGGTCTTCATACATTTGCAGAAAAGCTCTTTGAAATGCAGATACGCTTGGCAACAGTGCGCTTTCCATTGCAGGTGAGTGGGAAAGTCACACTTGACGGGCAAAGTTCCCATCATAGATCTTCCTTGCGTTTACACAGTATGCTTATTGTTTCAAGAAGCATCTAAAAGGGAAACACACCGAATGAAGCATTGAAACAAAATAAATGTTCGGCATATACCTGCCTATGCTTATTGAATCTTCATTGCGAACAAACAATTTGTATTTTTATTCTACAATATAAGTAAATACCATAAAACAATGTAAATTATATTATCTGAAAATTAATAAGCGAGCTTATGAACTTAAGTATAAAACAAAAGCGAAAATGTTGTTTGTAACCATGCTTGTGACGAAAATATGAACGTTTGATAAGCGAATGGAGAGATATCACAGGAGCGCGAGTGTGGTTATTTATTCAGACGCTGTTGCGACGGCGCAACTCCAACTTAAATTACGATTTGTAAAAAATGCTAGATTAGAGGAAATGAGCCACTTAAGGAAGACAGTGAATTTATATAGATTAGCTAATACTTCGATTAGACTTGCCTCATTGATTTGATATACGAATTATAATGCCACGAAAAGTTTAGAAAACCTTCTGTTCTGCTGAAATAAGCGTCCACACATTAAAATGGTGCTGTAATTCTTCGTTTGTATTTGGGCTTAGATATTGGCATCTGTATTTCTTCCAACCTATATTAAATATCTAAACATTTGCGATATGCTTTACGGAATCTCACATTGCTTGTTTTATTTTAAAAACTTTCCTTAATTTCGAAAAGCCTGCTTTCCAACAATTATTATAGTACTGCAACAAGACTTAAATCAAAACATTTCTAAAACCAACACAGTCAGAAGCATTATACCGACGACGACGCTATCTGGCAGGCTGAGATCAGCCCGAGGTGTGTCATACGTGTACCTGCCCTTTTAGGGCTTAACCACTTTATGACGGGATGTAGGATTTTGCAGGGTGGCGGGTGAAGTTTGAGGTAGTAGGTTATAAGGAGGCAGCAAGATTTTGCTCCTCAGCGGCTGCTTAATCAGTGTGCAACTTCCGTTGGGCACTGCTGGTGTAAAGGTCCAAATATGGAGGTTTATTTAATTTTGAATTTAGAATCCAAGCTTATCTTGGAGGACTGTGATGTATTCAGCTTTCGCTGTTGAAGGGATGTCTCCTTCGTTACCGGGGATGCCCGCAAGCCATGCGGGGAACCCGGTGTCCCACACGCGTGCGTTCAGTGGGGTTGTAGTTCCCAAGAGACCTAATCAGGGCACTCCTATGTTGAGGAATTTGGTCGTAAAATTTGGTTGCCCGGCGCCTAATTTCGTCCTCCACATACGGAAGAGACGAGGCTTCGTGCAGTAGTCTCGAAGGGAATCCGCGGCATACAGAATAGATTATCCGAAGTCCTCTATTCTGTATACGCTGCAGACGCAGGAGATGGGAATCTGCGGCCATGCCCCAGATTTCGCAGGCATATAGGAGGAGTGGGATTATGAGTGCCCGAAAAAGGCGTAGCTTTAGGGGAACTGGCATCCCCGACCGCAGCATGGGGTACAGAGAGGCAGTTGCCCCACCGGCCCGCGCCGACAAGTCGTTGATGTGTTCCCGAAAAGTAAGGCCCTTATCGAGCTTCACTCCCAGGTAGGAGATGGAGTTTACCCATTCAATCCTTCTTCGCAGATAGGTGAATGTGGGGAGATTGGCGGGGAATCGGCGCTTAGTAAAAAGTATGGCGCGGCTTTTCTCCGGGTTAATGGACAATCGCCAACGCCTGCACCATTCTTGGATAAGGCGGAGGTGTCGCTGTATTGGGAGGAAGTTTCTGTTAGGGTGTTTGTTTGTTGTGTAGAGCAACACGCCGTCAGCATATTGAGCTATGTTGACGTTCGGCTCTGTAGGTAGGTCGGCCATGTAGACGCTGAAGAGCGTGGGTGATAAAACAGAACCTTCGGGGACTCCGCCTCGGATTGGCCTGCGTGTGGATTTATTCCCCGCCACTGAGACCACAAAGGATCTGTGTCTAAGGTAGGAATGTAATAGGTGTATGAGGCGTGTGGGTAGCTCCAGTTGGATGAGTTTCCGGAGGAGACCGGCATGCCAGGTCGTAGAGAAGGCCTTCTCAACGTCCAGAGATACCGCGGCGGTATAGGCCTTGTCCTGGTATCCCAGGGCGGCAGCCTCCACCACCCGCAGCAGCTGCTGGGGCGTTGAGTGGCCAGGCCGGAACCCAAACTGATGGGGTGGGATGGCTTGAATGTCCCCTAAGATAGGGGACAAGCGGGCGAGTATTAGTCTCTCGAATACCTTCGAGAGTACGGGTAGGAGGCTAATGGATCGGTAGTTGGCGGGATGGACCGGGTCTTTCCCTGGCTTCAATATGCAAATCACCCGGGCCTCTCTCCACTCGCGTGGGAAGTGGCTGAGGGCGAGGCACATATTGAAGACCTTAGTCAGGTAGAGCACGGCCTTGAAGGGAAGGTGGCGGAGCATGACAGGTGTTATCCCGTCAGGCCCCGCGGCCTTTTTGTGGTCGAGACGTTGGAGTACGCCCTGGACTTCACTGGGTTTGACGATAGGAAGCCGATCCGCGTCGTCAAGAGGACGTCGAAAGTATCGACGTACCTCCCCACGAACACGGTCGGAGAAGTCTAGGTCCTGCGGGTTATCTCTCGGCCGCATGGTCCTCTCCAGGTATTCAGCAAACGCATTTGCTTTGGCTTGGGGTTCATAGGCCAGGCCTTGGGTGCCATGGATTGGGGAGGTGTGTGATCCACCTCGGTTTCTCAGTCGTTTGGCAATCCGCCACACGTTGCCGTCACCTAGGTTCAAACGAGACATCGTGTCCTCCCACGCGCGCACTCTGTGCTCGCGCAGTTGGAGACGCACCTCGTGGCGTAGACGCCTTAGAAGCGCTAGGTTATGGCGTGTGCGGTGCCTCTGACAGAGTCTGCGAGCCGCCCAGGAGCGGCGGATGAGTAGAAGGAGCTCTAGGGGTAGGACGTCTGGGTGGAGAGGAGCTGGGGTGTGGACGGTGAGGTTGTGGACCGTTCGCTTCACCACAGAAGTGAAGGAAGAGACCGCCGCCTCAAGGGTTGGGATGTCGGTGATGTTGGGGTTGGGAGGGATGGAGCCATTTAGGCAACTCTTGACACAGTCCCAGTCGACGTTTCGGTGTTGATATGGGACCTCTTAGCTGGCAACCCGGGTGTTGGCGGTAGCCAACACTGGATTATGATCGGAATGAAGTGCGTTGATGGATGTGAGTGACACGTGATATGGGAAATGTTTGATGACCGCGAAGTCTATGACGGATGGCCGTCCTGGACCTCGCGGATAATGGGTGGGTTGCCAGGGGCCCTCGACTCTAAGTTGAGGGTCCGCGTCGACCATGTGGACTATGTCATTGCCTCTTCTGTCCGCGCGGGGGCCGCAATGCCAACGCGGATGCTTGGCATTTAGGTCCCCGGCCAGAATGACATGAGGATGTAGGGCAAGGATGGAGAGGTAGTCGTTTACAACGAACTGCCTCTGGGGTGGGTGATATGCAGACACCATCAAGACCTCAATACCGCCGAGGTGGATACAAGTAGCCGTGGCCTCAAGGGTTTGAAGTGGAGGGAGCTGGATGGGTTTGTGGACCACACTTCTCTTCACGAAGATCGCTGTGCCGCCCCCACGGCGGCCGACGCGGTCCGATCGGAGACAGTGGTAGCCCTGGAGTCGGGATGTGAGGTTTTGGTGGAGATGCGTTTCTGATACCAAGATAAGATCAAGTGCATGCTCGCCAGCAAAGTGGTGGAGCTCGTTCTCCTGACCAGCCAAACCACACGCGTTCCAAAACGCGAACCTGAACGAGGTATTTACCCTAGTCCGATTCGCCATTTCGGGTCGCGCTGATAATGGTGGTAAGGAGTGCAAGCCCCTCCATGGCTATAGCCATTTTGCCGGCTTGGTCGGTGGCGGAAAGGAAACGTACCATCAGTTCGCAGAGTTTCTGGCCATGGTTTTGCAGCAACTGCTGCAACCACGCCATCATATCTGAAAACTGAGGTGCAGGAGGGGTGGGGGTTTGTTGAGGAGTTGGAATGATAGATGGGTTGGTCGGCGTCGGTATCTCTTCGGCCGCAACCTCCTCCAGCTGACGGGCGGGCGTAGGGTTCCCACGCTCGCTCTGAGCTTCAGAGGCGGCAGGCGGCCTTCGAGGGTGACGGCGCCTACCCTCCCTTTTTGGACGGGGGGCCGTAGGGGGTGCTGGAGCTTGTGTTTGTGCTTGGGAGTGTTGTGTTTGTGCACGCGACTTGGGATTGTTACCCCGGCCTGCTTTGGTCACTGCAGCGAACTCTAAACCCTCTGCTGGTCTTGCCGGAGCAGGGCCAGACTGGGGATGGCTGTTCGCCACTGGAGGTTGGACCACTTGGGGTGGTCTCCTAGCAGCTATGATGGCCTTCCGTGTTGGGCAGCCACCATAACATGCTATATGTGCGCCAGAGCAGTTAGCGCACTTGGGGTCGTCCTCCCTGGTTTTCGGGCAGACCTCCTTGAGATGTTCCTCGCCGCACCTGAGGCAGCGCAGACGGCGATGGCAAAAGTGGCTAGAGTGGTTAAACCCTAGGCACCTATGACACTGGGGGGGTCCGCCAGAGCCTTTGGATGGCTCGATGTGTACCCGGAGGTAACAGATGGCTGTTACACCATCAATCTTGGCCTCCGGGTCGTTGGCTCTCTCCACCACTACTAAAAATAGGGGGAGGGGGATTCTGGGAGCTTGCCCATCTGGAGCGGCCTTGGTCAGCTGCTTGACCAATCTGGGGGTGATACCCTGGCGTTTGAGGTCTGCCACAATATCATCCACGGGTGTATCCACGGGAAGACCGCGGATGACCCTGTGGATATCGCGTGCCCTATCCAGCCCGAAGGTGAAATGGGGAATATCTCTCTCCTTAAGGTAACGGAGGATGAGGGAGTGGTCATTGGCCGATTTGGCCTGGAAGATGAAGCGGCTTTTGTTCCGCCGCACCGTACACTCCTTCGCAAGTGTCGGCATTATCAGCTTTAAAAAGCCTACCGACCCTTTGAAGTCGTCCACGATGATCGGTGGAACATGGCACTCCGTGGATTTGGTTGATTGGGAAGGTTGGGGTGGGTTGCGTAGCCGTTCTTGAGCCAGTGCGGTCAAGGCGGCTAGATGCTTGGAACGGCGTGAGACTACCTCACGGAATCCATTCTCTGGGTCGGGGTTTTCTTCCTCGGCAGAGGAGAGAGCAGAGGAGCTGGTTGCCTCGTCTATGGCGAGGGAGGATCTGCAGGAGTACACTGAGGTTCTCCCGCTGTGATAAGAATTTTCAGTGCGGACACTGGCACTGTCAGATTCGGAGTCGGACTCCGAATTTTGGCCTACACGGGGAAATTCGCCGCGTGGGAGGCCCTGGTTGGTTTGCTTACGCTTGGTGGCGTCTAATTTCATGCACTTGCCTTTACCGCGTGTGCGTTGCTTGGCAGAGCGCTTTCTTGCCTCGGTGGACGAGGCCTTAGGTATGGCACCAGTGGAGGTGCTGGCAACGGCTGTTGCAGGCTGGTTGGCAGGCCCCTTTCGGGACTTGCCGGGGGAAGAAGGAAGGCTGGCAGGCCCCTTTCGGGACTTGCCGGGAGAAGAGGGAAGAGAAGCCATAGGGACAGGTACAATACTGCACCCTGGGGTGCAGTATTACACTGACACACCTCACGTGAACTCACCTGCAGGTAGCAGGGGCTGAGCAGCGTGCCGAACAGAGGGCCGGACACCTTTTACAAGATGCGCCTTATTTACCCGAGGGTAGATGGCTAAGCCTTGTTCGGCAACCCGCTACCTGAACGGTGTCGAAGAAGAAGCAGGAAGGAAGCTGTGCGATACACTACGACTTGCTGTCAAGCCTCTTGCAGTGTATGCGCAAAGATTGAGCTTTGCCTGAAAAGGCCGTCGCTTGAAGATCAAGTAGTTTCTGGAAGCTCCACCACGGTCGCCTCAGTCGCAGTCGCGCTCCTAATGCCCCCTGGCGGGAAGACCAAGAACTCGCTGCCCAAGCACCATCAGCTCCAAGTGAAGTGAACAGGACGAGGGTACGCCCTGGAATGCATTATACCGCTCGCAAAAGTTAAAGGCATGTGAACGCTAGCCAATGTTCAAGCAGAGCGCTGTTGCCAAGCGTAGTGCGTGTACCGGCAGAGGGTCTGTACATAAGGTTGTGTGAGATGCATGCACCACATTCGGCAGCGCTGGTAGGAGGGGCAAGCGTAGGATTCGCTGGAGTCCGCGGTACGCCCCGCCTCCATATGCCTTTAAGTTTTGCGAAGATTATAGTATCCGTTTGTCCAAGATACAGTGCAGCTCAGTAATTTTGCAATACATTTTATCCAAAATATACGAACATATTGAAACTTAAGCTAAAAGCACTGAGAGTTAATACTATTTTCCACTACTTAATAATGCTTTGGTTATAATAATTAAATATTTATGTTATATAAGCGGATTTTAACGAATTACACGAATGAGAATACTCTGATCACGTCTGCATATTACTATTTCGATGTTTCTGAGGCGGGGGGTTACCTCTTTTTAGTCTATATCAAAACATAATCGCATGTATGGCTAAATATGAACTCTAATTTATTGTTGAAATTGCATTGATCCACTTTAAGTTGTGGCTTGTGTAGTTTTGAGAATAACACTGACATATAGCACTGGGTGGGTCTTCTCAGCCTGCGGATTGAGAAGTTATGCAGTCCCGGCGTTCCACAGGTGTGGCATAGTCCACTGCATCACGTTACATCAAATTCGGCCGAAGTGACTGTTTTGTGCGTGACCTGCTGTTTTAGCGCAAATGTGCGCGCGATTCCAGAATCAGATACCGCCACTTTAAAGTACTTCATATGTTTAGTAAATTTAACGAGAAGTGATAGTTTGGTATGAAAGTGTCGTTTCACTTAAGTCATTTACTTAGGTCAATTTCATATTTAAAAAAAAAAAAAAAAAAAAAAAATTGTTACTTGTTAAAACATGCTTTAATGAACATCATAAATAAATGCTTAATAACATTGCAATTACATATACCATAATTGTATAATATTTGACTATTTAAAGCTATTGTTTCATACAGCAGAAAGCCAATAAATTATTCCTGATAGTTTACAAAATGCTGTAAGTACATACAACTCCGTATTATAAACCTCTCCGATTCCCAAAGTAGTGCATTTAACATCATGCCGGACCATCACACAGATAAACTTTACAGTTTACCCGCTTCCTCCTTATGGTTGAAATAGATATCCCAACTGTTTTCTTTTGGGAAACATGCCACAGTGAGTACGAGCGACAGGAACTTCGTATTTATAGGCAAATCCACTTTTTAGTTCATTTGAAAGAACACATGATTTGCTAGAACATTCTCGAAATATAAACAGAAATGAATAAAACCTCCTTAATTCACAGGCGTGCTTTGTCCTTCTGACCTTCACCATGACCTTCCAGCATGTTGACCATTGCACGTTAACAAGCACCTGTATCGCCTGTAAAATGTAGGGTTGCCTAGTTACTTATCCGCAGGATGAGGAGACTCACCCGGTATATAAAAACTATTAGCAACTTAAACTGCTGTTCTTCGAAGATTAGTTTGAAGTTTTAATAAACGTTGATATTACTAAATGAACATCATTCTGAATGCTATGGATTTGTAGTATTTTTTCACCCTGTTTAATAAATCATTCTCGTTGTTCTGTAGATTCTTGTGAGAAATATCCACACTTTCATACACGCCCACCTAGTAGTTTAGGCAGAACTATAAGAAAAATCACGAAACAAATATGGGGACGTGTAAGAAATAGAGGAGTTGTAGCGTATTCACCGCCCCTTTTCTGGTCGACCTCTTCGCTTGAAGTCGTTGTCTCGTCGATGCAGCTGAGGAGGCGCCAATTTCTCAGGGTTAGCCTCGACGAGAGATGTTGGTCTTTGGGAGAGGAACGGTGTGTTGCGCGGTGATGAGAAGGAATGGGTTTTTATACGGGGTTCCTCGGAAGAAAAACACAAGATGCACTTCCCCTATGGGCACTTCGGGTTACAGGAAACTCTGCAAGTTCTATCTTCCACCCGTTAACTAAATTATGATCTCCTGCTGTGCCGAATGAATCACAATATCTATATAAATAATATACAATCACTGGACGTGTAACACTCAGTGGCACTTGACAAAACACTTCCTAATAACGTGGCGTCTATCCCGCGACCCGCAGACACAACCTTCCCTTACACCGGGTAGCACTGAACTGTCGACTATCTCACCCATGCTTTCCCCTGATTGGCTATGCTTATTGGGCTTTGATGTTCATTTGTTTTCTATTTAAACATTTAAATTTTAGCAACGGTTCGCGAGCCACTCGTAGTGGGGTCGTTAAGGGGTTATCCTCCCTATGGGAGGCGCCCTTGACTGCTACCATTCCGGGATTTACTCCCACGCTGGTATAGGGATGGGTTGTAATAAAAGATGGTGGGCAAACGGTGGAAAAGGGTTGTAGGGACAGAAATATGTGGGTTCTTTTTTTTTTTTTTTTTTTTTTTTTTTTATCTTGAGTCAGTTGTCTTTGTTAGGTCTATTGCTGGGAAAGAAGAAGTCTTGGTCTCTTGTAAGTTTCTCCAGGGTCAATGTCGTACTCTCCAAGGCCGCGGATAAGATGATTAAAGCTGGTAGGAAGGCCGGCATAGAAGGTAGTTGAAAGTTGTGTGATGTATTCAGTGAGTTTAGGGATGGAGAGGTCCTTGTGGATGTTGTCATTCGGGACGTACCAGTCCGCGCCTACAGAAGTTCTCAGGTAACGGTTTTGCAGCACCTGTAGCTGATGTAGGGTAGTTTTTGCCGCTGCACCCCAGACCTGGCAGGCATAGGTTAAGGCGGGCCGGATTACCTGCTTGTAAACGAGAAGTTTGTTCCTCAAAGACATTGGTGATTTGCGGTTGTAGAGGGGGTATAACATGGACATTCTTCTGCTGATCTTGGATGCGAGGGAGGAGACATGCGCTTTCCACGTTAAGCGCATATCCAGTAGAACTCCTAGATAGGTTGCTTCCGTGGACCAGGGTACTGTTCCATCTGCTAGGCGAAGATCTTCAACATCTTGCAGGTGGCGTCGAGTAAATGTTATTGCTTTAGATTTAGTGGGGTTTATCTGTAGTCTCCACGCAGCAAACCAGGCTGTGAGCATGTTGGCATATCTCTGGAGTTTTTGTACAGCGATGTTATGGCGAGTAGAGGAGGTGGTGATTGCTGTATCATCGGCGAAAAGATACAGGTGGCAGCCCGGGAGAGAAGGAAGAGTGTTTATATAGATTAAAAATAGCAAGGGGCCCAGGACACTGCCTTGGGGGACTCCTGCGTTGATGGTAAAAGCAGGGGATTGAATGCTGTCTTTTGTAACGACAAAAGTTCGGTTGGTCAGGAAACTGTGAATCAGATGGATCAGATAGGAAGGGGTGTCATAATTGATAAGCCGATGAAGGAGGCCATCGTGCCACACGGAGTCAAAAGCATGGGAAATGTCTAAAAAAAGAGCTGTTACATAGTGCCGGTTGTTGAAGCCAGTGATCACTTGGTCCACGAGGCGAAGGAGCTGGTGTGTGGTTGAATGCTGCTGCCTGAAGCCAAACTGCTCGGAGCGGAGGATGTTATGGCGGTCCAGTATGCTCTGGAGGCGCTTTTGTAGGACTTTTTCAAATAGCTTACTTATCGCAGGCAAAAGGCTGATGGGGCGATAGTTTTTCGGGTCTTTAGGATCTTTACCCGGTTTGGGCAGCGTAATGATGTGTGCATGCTTCCATGAAGCCGGGAAGTGTGCGAAGCGAAGTAAGCTATTGAAGAGTTCAACTAGTACAGCCAGCCAGGTATCAGGAAGCGCCTTAAATGCTGCATATGGGAGGGTGTCATTTCCCGCAGCTTTGTAGGGCCTGACAGAGGCGATAAGATGTGTTAGTTCTTCTGTTGTGGTAAGGCAGATGTCATCGTGAGTAATAGGTGTGTCTAAGTAGTGGCGCACTGTTGTTTCAACCTCCTCAGCAAGCTCAACGTCAAGTGGTGCCGCTGGGTGGAATGTAGAGGCTAGGTGTTCAGCCAAAAGATTCACCTTCTCTCTCACGGACTGAGCAAGTCGGCGGCCGTCTGTTAGAGGAGGGTCTGAAGTAGGGATTCTAAGAATGGCTTTTGACATCCTCCAGAGGGAAGAGTCTGCCGGATCCAAAGTGCCCAGACGACGTTCCCATTCCTCGTTGCAGTGATCGTGTAGTTCCATTCTGAGGATGGCCTGGAGTCGGTACCACTCACGTTTGTCGATTGGGCTGCGCGTTTGTTGGAATTTTCGTCGAGCTCTGTTCTTATCCGAGATAAGGCGGCGAAGTTCTCGAGGTAGAGGTTTTTGTGTGGTGGAACATTTACGCCGAGGTGGGGTAGCCTCTGTCATGGCATTAACCATAGTGGTGGTGAGGGTGGATGCAAGATAGTCTGCATCTGTAGAGTTCTGGCATGGTGGGATGATGGGTTTTTGTGCGGCCAGTAACGCGGTATATTTGTCCCAGTCAGTCTTGCGGGGATTTAGGAGTTTAGCAGGAATTGTGTGTGAAGGGCGGTCTCGGAAGAGCAGAATGACGGGGTAGTGATCAGATGATAGTTCAGGGAGGGAGAAGAGTTGTGGATGGTGGCGGAGATTTTGAAGTAGAGCAATATCAAGCCAGTCAGGCGGGCGACGGTCACCATGATGAATTGTTGGAGATGCTGGAGCAAGCGCAACAAGGCCTCTGCTCTCAAGATAAGTTTCTAAGATCCTTCCTCTATGGTTTAGTATTGTAGAGTTCCATGAAGGGCTTTTTGCGTTAAAGTCGCCCAGGGCTATTGTGGTTGCGCCAGGTAGGAAGACAGCATCCAGGTCTGGTGTATTGATACGTCTTTTGGGCGGAAGGTAAATAGAATATAAATTGAGTGGTCCTCTAGTAGTGGGCACTTGTATTCCGGTGCCTTCCAATCCCTCCGTGGGTGGAAGGTGTAGACGATGGTGCTGGATGTTTCTGCTAATGTATATGGCTGTGCCGCCAAATCCGTCTTCACGGTCGCTCCTGTGGCATAGCATGCCAGGTATCGTGGCTTTTTGGTGAGGAGATAGGTGAGTCTCCTGGACCATAAGAATGCTAATTTTGTTGACAGCAAGAAAGTTTTTGAGTTCTGTCAGTCTTCCACGTATACCGTTGGCATTCCAAGTGCAGATCCTTAAACAGTGAACGTTGGTGAATGAGTTATGTCTGCCTGCCATACTGGGACATGAAGTTGTAGACTGTGTATACCAGTACTGTTTCTGCAGCAATAGTAGCCGGCCGCTGAGTAAGGGCCTCAGCAAGAATGGTGGCGAATCTCGCTTGTAGATGTAGGGGAATCTGGGCCATTAAGGTGAGAAATCCTTCATCAGGGATGAGCGCATTTGGTTGAGTAGTTTGCGGCGACGGTGGGTACGTTAACAGGCGCTTTTGTGCAGATTCGCGTGGTGGAAGTGGCTTGGACTGACCGGCCACGAAGGGTGTTTCGTGGTGTGTCCTGGTAGTAACTGCAGGTAGGGTGGCAGCTTTGGAGGAGTTGGGAAAAGTAGGCTGTTGAGGAGCAGCTTTAGAAGCCGGTAACGTTGCCGGGTGTGTTTCCTGTGGAATAGGAGCTACAGGTGATGGCGTGGGCGTCAAAGAGGGAGCGGATTCAGACGTGAGGGCTGCAGAATAGGTCGAGTATTGCACTCGTTCTAGAGGTCCTAGCCCTGGGAAGCGGGCGCCTCTAAAGGCTTCTCTGGGGAGACCCAAAGGGTTTCCACTTCGCGGTGCAGCGTCGAAGCGGGTGCGCTGTCCATTTTTATTCAAATGCATTTCTATGCGAGCCTCTTGCCATACTGGGCATTTCGCATAACGGCAGGAGTGGCTACCCCCGCAGTTGTAGCATGTGGGCTTGGAGCCCTGGACACCAGGCAGTGGGCAGTCTGTACGTTTGTGGCCTTTCTCACCACAGAAGGAGCATACGGTTTGTAGGCGACAAGCTGCGGCGCTGTGTTGAAATTGCTGGCAATTTGTGCACTGCAAGGGTTTTGCCGGCGGTCGATAGGGTTCAACACGTATGAGGGCGTTGAACATCTTTGTTTCTTTGTAGATATTCTGGGCGTGATCTTCTTTTTTCAGGGCTACACGAAAGTGTGGTAGAAGTTGCGGAGGTTGGCTTCTATTTGAGCGGAGTTGTCCTACACGCTCGACTGGGTATCCTAACTCTTTGAGATGCGCGGTGACATCATTCTCCGTAATGTACATTGGGAGATCTTTAAGAGTCACGTATAGTAGTTTCTCATCGGGCAGTAATGTTGTCAAAAACTGCACCGAGCCGTCGCTCAGCACTTTGCGGATTTTGCGGTGATCATCCGGAGTGCTGGGCATGAGTGCAATAGTCCCACTCATATTACGGACTGTGTAATTTACGTCCGGGTGTGAGGTGTTTAGATGAGATGTAATTTCACGTGCCTTTGCTGGGTCCCGGAGGAAGATTGGAGTTGTCCTCTGTGACCTTTGAGGAGCCGTAGCATGTGGAGGATTCTCCTGTATAGGATCAGAGGTATCCATGTGGGGTGCAGTGTCTTCAGGAGCCTGTGACGTATTAACGTTTGGGCTATCAGTGGCCAAAGGTTGGAATCTATTGGCAGAATGCAGTGGTATTGAAGAGGGTTGTAAATTCCTCTTTCTTTTTGTTGTAACGGTTTGCCACTCTTGGTCTTGTGGACTTGCCTTATCATGCAATTCTAGATAAGTGTTGATGGCTTCAATCCTTAATCGGTGTGCGTACTGTGTCTTGAAAAGAGTGGTTTTATCTTCATCAGAAATGGTGTTGTTAGGTAAGATTTGCAAAAGATGTTGGTCAGCTTGTGTAATGAAGCAAACTCTGGCTTTCTTCTCATTTAATAGTACGGTATGTACGTCAGGCGATAATGGTATAGACGGGTTGACTATGAGTGCCTTGTCCAGATAGAGTTGGAAGTTTCCACCCTCCAAATAATACAGGGTAGGGTTTGTAGCAGGTGATGCGATTGAAGGCTCGTGATTGTTGGTTGATGATGGTGTATTTCCATGGTTAGGTGCAGTGGGAACAGTAACTGGAGTGGAAGTATTCGTAGCCATGTCGAAATGCTAGGTCACAATAGTCAGGCGAGCGCTGGTTGGCGCAGGTTACAGAGGGCCAGAACCCGAGGGCGCCTTACCAGTTAAAGAACTGGTGGCTAAGGCCGTGTTACCTTACCCGCCGGTAACGTTAGTCAAGTGTAAATGTGCTAAAATAGCACAGAACTAGTACAAAGTCTGGTGTTGATAATAGCTGAAGTTGGTGCAGAAGATAATGCACCAATCAAATACACTAATGCAACAGTCAATCACTTGGCTGCGGTGAACTTGTAGATCTCAGCAATCTCACGATGCAATACATCCACTGACGAGCAAACGTAAAACACGTCCGTTCACTATGAAGTTCACGGACGAACTGAACGGTTCGCGAGTTAGTTAAGAGACTCGCGGTACTTTGCCTCACGCCAAAATTGTATCAACGGCCGCATGAATTATTTTGTTTTCTTGGCGGGAAACTTGCAGATTTCCCTGCGTAACTGTGCCTGTGTTTATTTATTATCCTTTATGAAACTTATAACATAAATATAATTCTACAAGGACTTCTGTTTTATATAATTTTCAGAGAAGTTACTACAAAAACATGGATAATTAATAAACTATTTCCTTAATTATGACAGGATTAAAGTTCTGACACCCATTGTTAGGCGGAGATATCGCTACAGAGTACAACAAGCAGATGAGCAATGGCGGATTTATTCGAAGACGCCGAACGAAAGCAAGTAAAATGGAACAAAAAGTGAGTCGGCTACTTGTTGAACAACAAGAATCTCGAAGGTTAATATCTCCGGGAAGACTAAGTTTTACATGTGTACCGGACGGTCTCTTGTGTGTTTTTTGTTGCTTGCTTCTCCTCGCCGTGTCAGCCTTATATGGCAGGGCTGACGACGTAACGTCGGGGAACCTGTTTGTCAGGTTGGCAAGTAAAACTCTCACTGGCTGAGCGGCACACTTTGCAACCGCTACTGGCGAAACTCTAATTCACTTTCATTGCAAGGCACTACTACCTCAGCATGTGGTTTATTGGTGGCTTGTCTGCTCACAAACCGGAGGAGAACTAGCTAATGGTGGTATTATATCTGAATACCCCTCTTGGCCGGTCACTAACTCAAACATACCCTATTTCCACCTTTCGCAGCTCTTCCAGTACATAAAAACATTTGTAGGCAACCGAAGGTAAAAGAAGCGCTTTTAACAGTAGATAATATTAATTAAAAGGTTAAAATGATGTCAACTGGTATAAAATTACAACACCCCAGGTTACCTCTTTGATTTCCTGGCAAATGTGAGATTATTATCCAAGAGGCTTGCAATGTTGACACAATGGCGGTTAATTTCAATGCCGTAATTATGGAATCAGAAGAATCAGCCGAAATTATACAAACTGCGGAAAGAAATACTAGAGTTGCTGCCAAAAGGTGTAACGGTTTCTTTAATGGTACAAGCTAAAAAGCGTATTTTGAAGATAAACCAATCATATCTTCAACCTTATTATTCTAATATTAAGCTGTGTCTCAATGTCAAGTACAGTTAAAACATTAGTAAGTACTACAAACTATAGCTGACACAAAATTTAATGGCGGGTGGCTCAACACAACATCCAGAGGCTTGTCATGCCTTGCGGTGTTGTATAATTAAACACGCTGTGAAATCACACTGTAAAGTTGGTAATATAAATATCATTTGCACAATAGGAAAGGGAATATTAATGGTCCGGTATCAGCTGCCATTAAATTTTGTGTCTGCCATAATAGCCATTCATGAAAACGATCTCAGGGTTACCATAAATGATGTCAATTCTACTGCTACTACCTCCACCCAAGGTATTTCTATTTCAAGTTGTAATAATTGCGCAATCAACGTTTCTGTTTCTTCACAACACGAATAATATAATTACGAGTATAAATGTGCTTCATGTGAATTGAAGTTGTTTATTGTTACTTAAAATTTTATTACCCACTTTCTTGTGTTTTGTTATTCTCACATCTTCTTTAAGTATATCTTTTTCTAAACTATTGTCAGCGCTTATTCAAAAAACAAACAAGTTAAATACAGAATAGATAAAAACAATGTAAATCATAATCTATCATTTTTCTATAAATAGCGACTACTGTCTAAAAATAGTGTACGACAAGCTTGTTCAAAGCAATTTTATTCTCCTCACAGGATAACATTTCGCTTATAAATAACCAGCTTTTATCTAGAAACATCTGCAACAAACAATTTTTCCGAGAGTTAAAAGGCGAAAAATCTCAAGAGATTTTCGGCACTTGAAGTAATCGTTTATTTATTAAAGATTTCTCATAAATTGTCTTAAATATTTTGATTCTAGTACATTATGAGTGACAAAAGGATATAGCAAATAAAATGCATAAAAATTGAATTTTGTGCAAAATGCCTGTTAAGCAGTTTAAAGTCTCCTAAAACAGAAGATAGGCAAAACTTCCAACCGCAAAACTGAACATACAATAACTCAAAATTGCTCATCATTCTTCAAGTAGCCTAACGCATTGTAAACAAGATGTAGCCTATATTCTTATGGATGGAAAAAGTACCATTTTATACAATATTTATTTTATTTAGGCTTCCTTAGTAGCTCCTGAGAAAACATTCCCTTATTCTTCTTTATGATCTACTGGAAAATGTTTTGGCACGGTGTTCAAGATTTAATGACTATGATTTGAAAATAAGACAGAATTACTTTAGGAAATAAATACAAATATAGGCACTTCTTACTTTTCACATATATTTTGATCTTTCATTACAATTTCTAGCGATAACTTTTGTTGTCGACTTAATACTCCTTAGTGTAATGTTCAAATTGGAAAAAGTTTGTCCCGCAAGGAGCAATTTCAGTAATAACGAACACTGAAACAAAATAATGAAGAAACATTATTTTCCACGGCACGGAAGTGACTTTAGACTTCAAACTGCGTTGGTGCTTTCGTGTTTTTAGTGGCTCTGCCATTATGTACCTTTTGAAAGCACTGCGCAAATCAATCAGAATTTTCAAAAATTTCACGGATCTCTCTCCTTAAAACGAGAATTAACAATTTTACACACGTAGAAAGAAATATTCGCTTCGCTACTTTGCAGTAATCGCAAGTTAAAACGTAGTATTCAAGGGAATATTAAGTTTACAAGAGCATAAAAGCCATAGGCAAATTTTTGAGTGTTGAGAAAGGGCACGAAGGGGAAATGGATTTACGTGTTCCTGGAGAGGTGGGCATTAAAATTTCCCTATTTAACAATTTACTGTATTATCCTGCTTTTAAAACGTTTACGGTTTTTGTAACAAATTCTGATGTGTTACATTCAATGACTTTGCCGCCCACTCTAATACTAACTATTGTTACTGAAGCTTATTTTTCTATCTGCTTCACGTTAATCGAGATAAACTTTTGCAGAAATAACTTTATTAGGACATTTTAGATACGTTAGTCAAATAAATCGCTACGATAGCCTTGAAATTCCGCTCCCTTTGCACAACCACGTGGTACACAACCGGCATAGCAGTTTAGTATTTGACAATTCAAACCAATAATAAAGAATATCTCGGAAATGATAAAGCCTCAAAAATCTATTTCTCATAACTGCGTTTTGACGATGTATATTGTGAAGGAGTTTACAAGTTATTTACATAATAAAGGGACCTTCACAAGGCATTCGCAGAAAACTTAAGATGTGTGTGTGTGTGTGTGTGGGGGGGGGGGGGGGTTGTCGTGCAAATACCTTAAAAACATACAGTATTTTAATAAATATCGTTAGAGCCAATTTTGAGGAAATCAAAATTATCCCAATATTTTTTCTAAAGAGTGGTTTGGGGTGTAGGGTTTTCCTGCAAGTTTTGAGTTCTCTGGGGATCAGGTTGAGTCTCCTGTCAGATAACACATTTTTCATATGACAAAATGACCTCTCAACATCAACAGAAGTATGGGAGTAAATCTAATACATAGCATCAATGTAGGATCCATTTCAACTGCAACAGAACTGTCACCTTGTAGAATTTTTTAAATGCTTCTAAGTTTACCCAGATAAATAATGAAACAAAGGCAGTAAAAGGCATTTATTTCGTAAAATAGGCATTTATAGTTAAAAAGGCAGAAAAAGGCAAATGTGGCATTTCAATCACAAAGATATAATTCATACAAATTCATTTTCAAATTGAAGATAGATTTGACACATTTAAAAATGCATTCTGCTTAAGTTTCGGTCTCTGGTGATCAATTAACATTGGCAAGATCGGGCATTTCGAGTTCTCTTAAAGCAGTTTTGAAACATGAACCAGCAAATTCTCGTTTAGTGAAGCAGATGTGAATATGGCTTACAAACAGCTGACTGCTGTCTCAGTGATGCACGTGCAAATATCTGTATGGACCGGTACTGAAAGACACAACAAAGTATCAAGCCCTTTTTCCTTTCTTAGAGCCAGTTTGATGCCTAGTACACCCCGCGACAGGTTAATCTCGTTAGGGTCCTCAGATGTTCAAGTAGGGTGTCTCAACTACAGCATGCTTATTCTCTTTATGTTAAACACCTTGGTTCAAGACACTTTAAATACGGTAGGTCAAGCAATGCCAAGCAAATGTGCTTTTTAAAATGTTGTGTTACTCGTACAAGACAAACAATATCGATGCACTTTTATTTAGGTGCTGTATTGTGAGCCAGAAAACACTTTTTTGCTTAATTCTGTTGGTTTTAACCAATGTCACTGTGTGATGTTTTATTTACAACTCTAAGGATTACGACATTTTCACATTTCTTGTTCATCTTTACTTTCTCTACTACGTATAGTAGGTAAGGGAAGAATTCTATTCGACCCAAAATTTCGGTGTCAAGGTTTCACCGGAAATATATGTTTTGAGGTCAACTGAATAAGAAAAACATTTAAAAAAAAAAGATCTATGTATGTGTGCGCCTGTGAACAGCATAACTCAAAAATAAAAATTAGTTTAAAAACCAAATTTGGTATTTAAATTTAATATCTTTCTAGAATGTGACATGAGGATCTTGAAGAAAACTCCTCTACCCTAAACTACCCTTTACACAGAAAATTGTTCGAAAATTTTGATTTTCTAAAAATGGCCATGTTTGAGTAAAATGTATGTTTTAGATATTTTATGGCAAATTAAATGTATATTTTGAATTTTCTGTGTATAACCCATGTAGTCCTGTTTACTCTTGATTACTTTTGCATAACTTGTAAACCGTAAGAGTTAGACCAAATCTTACTATACAAAATATGTCGATCTCGTTAAAGCACACAATTTTTACCTAAATGCATTTTTTGTGGAGTGAATCATTTCGCAAATATTCCTTGAAATCTGAACCAAAGTTAATCGTTACTTTGGTGTGCTACAATTTTCAAGTGAATAAATTTAGAACGTACATTCAATGGCATAAACGATTTTACATTAGGACTCATTTAAATGAAGTGTTTCTGTCCTCACAAATTAAATTACAGACAGATGTGTCACTCCTTTTTCCTCCTTCTTCCTCTTCTTTTCTATTTCGTTCTGAAAGAAACTGTTTTTACAGCACTGCTTACCTCCACGAGTAATTTTCTTCAGGCCCTCTCCACGCCCATTTTCATCCCATAGTTATTTGGTTGCCCGTTAGCAGTCTACAACATGCAGGAATTTTGGTCCATTAAACTGAAATTGTTGCTTCTAAGCTTACTAAGAGTACATACGACTTCTATGGTTCCTGATTCCAAACAAATGAACATCTTGTAATATTCAGTGCTTTACTTACTGGTTGGAAACACGAAAAATCAATTTAAAATCAACATATGCTCGTATGCTTGAAAACAGGCTAGTTATGTTCAGAAATTAGACAGACGTTATTGGAATTATCTATACTTCTTGCTTTTGCAAATTGTTCGTTTGTTCCCGCCCCCTTTTCTTGTAGAATAGCTTGTCATTCAAAAAGTTTTCTCCTGAACGAAACTGCTTATATAACTTCTGACTACTTTTATTTCAACAGCCACACGAATTAGGATAGTTGGTTTATTACTTAAACCCAACATTCTTTAATCAAAGAACGATCGGTGATTTCTTGCAATTACACGAATTAAATGCTACAAATGACCTAGATGTTTGGTTTACTTTTATCGGTTCAACGGTATTGTGGTAACATTAAAAAACTGCAATTCCCTTACCAAGTGGTACAGCTATGACAGTTTTGTTATAGTAATTACCAATAACCATGGCTGACTTCATGCAAATGCATGACTGGTAGTAGCAAAACCGCATCTAAAGTTAATTTTTCTACTTTCACCTCATGTTTGATATGTTTGAATAAATAAATGCAACAGACTGAAAGCCTAAGCCGTTCAAGTTTATATAAGCCAAAGTACAGTCAACAACAACAAAGAAAGTATTTGTTTATTGCACTGTTTATAAACGCATTGATAACTACACAACAATACTTATCCAGTTTAAGAAAAACATTTTTTATAAGGAATGCATAATTATTAAATTAAAGTATTTTGCTGAGAAATATATATTGCAAAATGTGGAGAACAATTTGTAACTTGTAAAAAATCATACCTCCTTAAGGGGATCACTTTTTAAAGTATTAATTTAGAATTAATGTTATAGTGTCTCAGAAAATATTTCTATAGAGCAGTACATATTTCGGTTATCAAAACGTAACGTAGCAAGTACTCAACGCGAATATGTTTCTTTACGTCATTCAATGGAATGAAAACAAAAACAAATGCATAACAAAAATAATGACCACAGAAGGTAAAGGAGGTCAAAATGAATGGCCGCAAATAATAATTACCATGACCGTTTGCTTAAATCCAACACTGTTTTCATTGTGAATACATTGACCATGAGAATGGTATACCCTCTGCTTTCTGCAGAAAACTTCAACTTTGCTGGAATCTAATGGAATGAAATGATTACCTCATTGAATTTTCCGTCACAGCTCTAAAAGCTGACAACTGCCAATTGTTTCCAATTTTTAGTGCGTTCAAGTACACCCCATCCAAAACAAGTGTATTTGGTTTGCTTTATCATTAGATTTCTCCGCAAATAGCTCAGTAGATATTTGAAAGACTTGAATGAGATCAACTCATCTTTAAGCAAAACAAATCCCTTGGGCATTAAAAAACCGATAAAGAATTGAATAATGAATTTTATCACGCCCCTTTTGTCGGTCGTAGTGCCTATTACATATTAACAGCGGACGAAGTAAACAAAAAATCTATTTCACTGTGTTTTACAGCACTGAAGGTTTGCAACAGTGCTTATGTGAAATTACAAATCAATGAGCTGATGGTTTAATAAATGACAAATCATTGTTTATGAAATTCTGAATTATTTTAATTTTCTTTAAATCACTGAAAGGTTTTAAATACATAGGCATTCTTAGTTTATGTATTATCAACAACATGAATGCAATAATTCGCAGCCTTCCTTCAGAAATCCCGCGCACGTGAGTGTATCAGAAGTTGGATGTATAGTTACATAAGTTAATACTCAACAAGGTTGCTTCACAAACTATCCAGTTATCTCAAGCTGATAACACTATTTCTAAATACTGATGTAAACTAGTGTTACATGTAGTGTAATATTTACGATGTCTGACCGGCTTGAGTCACTGTAAGTAGGCGGAGGAAAATGATGGTAACACAATCAGGTTTGAAAACATGGGAGGTATTTCAGATATAGCAAGAATAAAAAAAAACATAGTTAACACCGTTTACTAACCTTGGAGCAAACTGTCCTGCAATGCAATCGTCTTCCATAACAAGTTAATCCCCAGAAAATCCTGATAATCCAGCACAAAGAGAATATCACGAACGTTGACAGATATTCACCATTCACTGCACCCGGCACACAAGCACATTTCACAGCACCCGAAAAAAAAGCACTTTGCTGTTCGCGCTATTGTTCTTTTGATCGACCGCAAGACCAAACGTCTGCTGCCAAGTCGCTCGCCGCGGCGCTTGCTACTGACCCGTCGAGTCGAGCCGGCCGGCGGCGGCGGCGGTGAGAGGGGCGCGAGCTGGGAGTGGGGGAAGGTCCACCCACCCTCCTCTGCCCCTCGACTCGACTCAACAGCTCCAGTAATGCAGCCAGCCGCGCTGCCGTTTAAAATGCGGTCATTCAAACACAGTTTATTTTTAATTCTCACGAAAAATATCAATGAAATATCTGTCTTAAATTCTATTACTTTGTGTCGTCGTTATCTCTCTTTGTATGTGTACATTTATCTGCTCATTTTCCTACATTAAAGCCATTTATCAGATGTTCAAGAGCTACGCTGATAAGATTGATGCCTGCCTTTCTAAATCTGTCACGTAAAACAGAAAGATGACCCAATTTTTGGGGGTAACTCAACTTGTTATGGAGAAAAGTTAAATGAATATTGCATTCGACTCTCATACCTCTTGAGTATTTTATATAAGTACCCAATGGAGAATTTAAACACAACCACAATGTCTATATAGGCAATAAACCCATAATCGAGATTTTTCCGGTAACTCGATTATAGCTGATGTTAACCTAATGGATTGAAGCCCAATACATATTTTTAAAACTGTTTATGTGCGAGTATGTGCTACATTTTATCTCAAAAATGACTGGGACGATAGAAAACATGTTGCATAAAATAAATTAGGACCGAAATAAGTAGTAAGATAATTTCTGCAAATGTTTATCTCAACTAACACGAAGAAGATAGAGGAATAAGAGATTGTAAGAATGGTTGGTATAAGAGTAGAGAAAGTCATATGAGTGCAACACTTCAATTTTTTTTTTTTTTTTTTTTTTTTTTTTTTTTTTTTTTTTTTTTTTTTTTTTTTAAATTTAAAGCTACTTTTACAAAACGTTGTGAAAATTTATAACACAAAGGCAAGTGCACACAACACGAATATGAAAATATTGGGCACCTATTTTGTTGAAAACAGTTTTTAATCCTTTGGAACAAAATGATGCATGGGCTAAAGGAATTATTATTATAATTTGTTGAAAATTAACTCAGACATTTCAGCTGTTGTATACATTTCAGCTGTTGCGCGCAGAAGGTAGATTTTAAGACTGCCTAAGGGATATAGAAATTAATGACATTTAAAAATTAATTCCTCTGAATGGATCAACCATATCAAGTTGCTATTGAAGCCTTAAGACAATTTTTTCATGCATGATGAATCTTATTTCAATTTCGCAAAATTCATTTTCATGCCTAATTTAATTATTCAAAACGGCGGCTCCTTCCTATGCCGGGACCACATTTATCCCTAATATATTATCTTTAAAGATATTTCAATTCTGTTGTTTTTATTTTAAAACTTAACCTTTGTTTTAGGGAAACGCGTAGATCTAGGCTTCTATCTGCATACAAATATTATTAATGATATCAAAATTAGCAAAGGAATTATTCGAGATTTTTTTTTTTTTTTTGCAAATACTATCAAAGAAAGGAGCATAATTTTGGTCAGCTCCGTAGATTATGTATGCATTAACAAGCACAAAAGTTTCATTTAGATTCATTAAGTACTTTTTTAAATATCAAGTTTAACACATTTTAGGTGCCCGTTTGCTTTCTCTACAATGTATAGTAAATAAGGAAAGTATTGTATTCAACCCAAATATTCGATGCCGAGATTTCACCGGGAATGTATGTTTCGAGGCCCCCTGAATCCAAGCGCGCGCGCGTGTGTGTGTGGACAGCATAACTCAAAAACGAAAAGTCGGTTACAAACCAAAGTTGGTATTTAAGTTTAATGTCTTTCAAGGATGGGACACGAAGCTTTTGAAGAAAATTCCTCCACCCTAAACTACCCTTTACATGGAAAATGTTTCAAAATGTCGATTTTCTCCGAAACGGTTCTACCGATTTTCATTAAAATGCCATATGTTTATGATATTTTTATGACAAATGAAACGTATATTTTGAATTTTCTGGCTATAGTCTATGTATCCCTGTTTACTCGTGATGACTTTTGCATAACTGGTAAACCCTAAGAGATAGACCAAATATTTTGTTTCTTAACCTGATTACCCTCCCCTTATGTAGGACTTACCAGTCAGCCAAGGGTCAGACGCCTGTCGGGGAACACAGGAACCTACGGACCGGACAGAATGAAGACCTGGAAGCGGGTGGTCAGCCAAGCACCAGGTATGATAGTGAGGAAGAGGGTGATATGGAAAGCAGGCGAAATTGATGATTGGAAAGGTGATAATGGTGCAAATTGGTGGAATGAGCGGCGGGGGAAACCGTAGAACCCGGAGAAAACCCGCCCTGACGCAGCTTCGTCCACCACGAGTACTGCATGCGGGTTCTTGAAGATCTCCTTAAAACACACAAGTTATGTCCAAATGCGTTTTTTGTGTTGTGAACCATTTCGGAGATATTCCTTGTTATTTTTGTGAGTTTTGCAATACTTAAACTTTTTTCAAATGGAAGGTCGTTATTCACGTTTAATATCTTAGTCGTACAAAGAGAACGGAATTTCAAATCCTCATATAACGACCAGCTTTAAAAGACTTGACTGTCGCTCAAAGCCTACTCTATTCCCCCTTACACCTACAAGAAAAGTTAACAATAAGATAATTTGTACAAATGTTTATCTCGATTAACAGAAAGAAGATAGAGGAATAAGGGCTTGTAAGAATAGTTTGTACAAGAGTAGAGAAAGTCATGTGAGTGCAACACATCAGATTTTTTAAAACTGATTTTTGTGAAGCTGCCTGCTAGACTTGCAGAGGTCTTGGCGGACGACAAAATAGCGGTCGAAAGAATTTTTAGGTTTTTAGCGGAGTGCAACATGAGTTTGAGGATTTGAAGCTTTATATACCTAATTTTTATACTCTTTTGGGATATTTATAACTTTGCTTTAATGTTGTCTTTTGCCACTGTTTTGTATATTTATATATTTTCCTTCTTTAGTAGTAATTTTATGTTTTATTGAAGTTTGTATCTGGCTATTGCAATGAACTATTTTTACTGGCGTTGATGACCACGAAGTAGAGCACCACCTAGAACCCTCCCCTCCTGCGCCTGCCCGCTTATGGTAGTTATGTTAAATAAAGTTATCCTTAAATGCACTCATGTTCATATAATAAAGAAAAACACTTTTTCAGCACCATGAGTTTTCATATTTTAACTTATCTATGGTAAATTACTTGAGTATGCGACAACTTGATAAATATTGCAACTACAATTTTGGTCTTACAACCGGTTTGAGATTTTGATATTTGAAATGTATTTGTTTACAAGCTGTATGCTCTATTACTGTGCACTAATACTACAGGTATAGGTTTACCTTCCAAAATATTATACAAATTGTTGTACTGTATGTATTTGGGCAATTTAGATGGATGATGATTTGTTTCACTTAAGGTTTCAAATGTATACTCTTAATGAATCTGATTCAATTCTTATAGTATTTGTGCACTAGTTTAACTTTTAGCACTGGCTAATTTTCTGTCCTTAAAATTGTCGCTGTTAGAATGTCTATCAAGCAACGTGCAATTATATATCATTGTTACATGGGCAAATTGAGTTGTCTATTATGTTATGTTTATGTAGATGAGATGTGATGTTTCCATGTCCTGTGAAGTTTGGGTTGATGTTTAGTTTCAATTTTAGCCGGTCAGCTATATTCCAGAAACACGATTTTGTCATTTGTCCTTTAATTGTAATGTAGTATTCATTTTGCTACTTCACTTAACTGTCTAGTCTATTTCACTTTTCACTGCACTGTAACTCTCTTGGATTTCCTTGCAACCGTTATCATGCAAACCCACATTCTTTCTTGAAGCCCTTTTGCAGTTTATGATTTCCTTTCTGTATTACTCCTCCATCCACTGCATCAGCTATACTATTTTTTGCGTTACTTGAATGTGTCTGACGTTTTTCTAAGCCCTCACGAAGTTCAACCTTTCTGCTCCTTTTTCTTCACATTGCTGCACCTCATCAAACCCTTCTTTCTACTTATCCAGAAGTTTCCAGCCTGACAGCGCACCCTTTCTTCTACCGTGGTATAAGATAATTGTTTTTGGAAGCACAGAGAACTTCATTAAATACATCGCTATAGCAAAAATACCTTTCAGAGTCAGAAGCAGAAATCCTTTGATGCAGACACTGGTTCCGAAAAGGAAAGGAAAGTTTCATTTCATGAAGCTAAAGGGTTATTTTAACCATCTGTGTTTTAGACAAGAGTTAACTTCTGAAAAACAACTTCAGGTAAATGCTGTGAAGCTTGCAAATGCGGCAACACAACAAGGGCTCGGCGCCGGACTCCCTCACACCACAAGCGGTACGCTCCAGGTCAGACTCCCTCGCGCGACTGTTTGTGAACGCAGCATGTCAAAGGGATTTTCGAGATTACCCGAGAAGTGTCCGGTCGCCGGCATATTTGTATGAGTTACAGAAAGGTGAAGTTCGAGAAAGGTCCATGCTACGTCATCCTGGATATATGAGGAGGCGAGGCAACGAGAGTTTGTAGTCAGTCAGTTTTTAGTGTGTGTGTATTACTCTTCCACAGAGTGACACGAAGTTTTTCAGGAAAAATTACCACAGTTTTGATTTTTCCAAATATGGCTGTAACGATTAAAATACCATATTTTTCAGACATTTTCATAAGAACTTAAATTACATTTTGTAATTTCTGAGATTAAGCTCAGTAGTACTCTTATTTCTGAATTTCTTTTGCATAACTGGTAAACCGTTCGAGAATCTTACTACACAAAAATAGATCTTGTTAAACTACACATATGTCAAATAGCTTTTAATGGGGATAAACTTACATATTAATAACTGATGTAATTAAATACTTAACAAATAATTGGTCTTTCATTTGCTGTCTCATGACAATGTAATTGTGCTACCACCTACAGAACGGACTCGAAATGTTCAGAAGCTATGTATTTTGATTTGATTTGACATATTTTAATTTCCAAGAGTTGTTTTCCCAGATATATCTCAATTCGAACACTGGTTTAGTGAAAATGCCTTTTAAATGAGGAAATGTGTGCTTTGGAAGACAGTTGTAAAAACAAAACAAATTAATTCCCTTGTATTTGTCCTTTAGTGTGCCATTATATATAAATAACAAATCTAAGAGCTCAGTTTTATATAATCGAAATTCGTAAATAAATTACTCTAAAACAAACGCACCGTTTCTTTTACCTATATGTTTAAATCTAATAAATAACTGCAGCTAAACAGCCATACCTAGACTTTTTTAAAGTTGGACAAAAGTAGCTCGCGGGCCGGGTTCGTCTAGTGCCGTCCTATAACTTGTGTCTTCTCAGGATAAGAAAGAAAAGAAGAAGAAAAAAAAAAAAAACCTTATCAGGATAAATCTCCCTAACCGAGATTCGAATTTCGGACCTCCTGAGTGTGAGAGACACGCTATGCCTACACCACAGAAGCGGGCAACATAATGTTGTAGAGTTTGAATATCAGAGAAAACGTTTCAAATGCACACCCCCATTAAAAAAAAAAAAAAAAAAAAAAAAAAAAAAAAAAATACTGCCGCCACCCCCCCCCCCCCTCCCCCTCCTGAACAAGTAAAAGAGGTTTAAATTGTGAGACTGTACCTGCAAAATTCGAGTTGGGGTTTCCTCTAATTCTGGAAAGTGATATTCACTAAACTACAAATCCTAGGACAAACCTTTGGAAGCCCTTCTAACGTATCATAAAGATTGTAAAAGCCTTTTTGGTTGAAAATAAATTGGAGCAGAAACGAATAACAACAAATAGCTACCAGTTGACTCGAAACACTTGTTTGAATAAAGCATTTTAAAAGTTATGATAATAATTCACTTTCCCTGACGTTAGTGACTCGCCAAAGCGGCGGGTATAGACATGGCAACATTGCTAGCCCGCATTCGTTGCCGCAAGGTGTTTATCAACTCTCATTAACTTCTTGGCTTTACAGCGCTTCCAGTTTAGCATACTGAGCGCTCACATGACCTTCTTTCTTCCATGCCATGCACACTTCGACACTTTTGTATTTTCTTTTAATGCCCGTGTTATTTGGTAACAAGCGGTGCTGTGGCTTTATGGTTAGGCCGCTCGCCTCTTTCTCTCTGTCTGTCTCTCTCGGTTCGACCCAGGAAACCGTATGTGGCATTTGTGGTGGACAGGTCGGGTTTCCTCGGGGTTTTCCGGTTTCCAAAACCAGGAAGGTAAATAAAAAGTCAGTGAGTCACTCAGTGAGTCCGTCAGTCAGTCAGTGAGCGAGTCAGTCAGTCAGTGAGCGAGTCAGTCACTCAGTTAAATCAGCCAGTCAGTCAGTGAGTCACTCAGTCAGTCAGTCAGTCATTTGGTAGCTAGCAGAACCCGTAGTTCCCCTCACGTTATTGCATTAACTATGGAGCTTGCCCTTGCTCTCTCTCTTGTATTATGTTCACGAATATTTTAACATTGCCAGATAAAACTGTTTAAAGTTCCTCATATACGTTCAACTTTGTGTCAAATTTAGCAATTTCTAATACTTTCCAGTCCACGGCTGTGGTGTTCGGAAGTATATCTGCTTCACCTTTAAGAGGTCACGCGTTCGGATCTCGGTAAGGGCGAGTTACCTGAATAAGATTTTCTCGGGATTTTCCCTTATCCTGAAAGACGAATGTCGGGCAACTTTAAGCTCTGTTGATCCCGGGCTCATTGGATCATTTCATCCATTCATTCATCCTCCGTTGTGGGTTAATCGGTTAAAGAAGGTTAAACTTAAAAAAAGGACTTTCTAAGAGCTGTAACAACTTCATAACGCTTTTCGTCAAATTGCTCTAAATATATTTAAAGTTTTTGAAAGTGATGAAAGTAAGGATAATGTGCTCTAAATACTCGAACATTAGCTAATGATATGATGGCTTTAGCCAATAAATTACCAGTATTTAGAGCGCATCACAAAATCAACAGCATAGACGAAAGTGAAAATAATAATAGATAATAATAATAATAATAATAATAATAATAATAATAATAATAATAATAATAATAATAATAACAATGGATAATAATAATAATAATAATAATAATAATAATAATAATAATAATAATAACAATAATAATAATAATAATAATAATAATAACAATGGATAATAATAATAATAATAACAATGGATAATAATAATAATAATAATAATAATAATAATAATAATAATAATAATAATAATAATAATAATAATAATAATAATAATAATAATAATAATAATAATAATAATAATAATAATAATAATAATAATAATAATAATAATAATAACAATAATAATAATAATAATAATAATAATAATAATAATAATAATAATAAAAGATGGCTACTGGACAGGGATGTCGTATGCGAGCTCATTAGGTTACTCATATGAATAAAGGAAAAGCACAAACAAACAAATGTCTAATCTACAGAGTGAATAGGCGATTGTTTGGGACTGTGGCATTGTTTTCAAGACATACAGGTAGCAAGAAAATCTGGAGAAGCTGGGGGTGGAGGGGGTGGAGGGGGGAGTGGGGGGGAGAGAGAGAGAGGGGGTCTTATATGTTGCACTCACATGATTTTCTCTACTCTTGTAAAACTTCTTACAAATGCTTTTACCCACTTCACGTTAATCGAGATAAGCATTTGCAGAGATTTGTCTTGCTGCATATTTCGTTGTAGGTGCAAGGGGTATAAAGGAGTACAATAGACTTCAAGCGATAGTCAAATGTTTTAAGAGCTGATCTTTAAAATTCAGTTCTCTTTACATGGCCAAGAGGCAAAGAAACAAATAACGACTTACTATTTGAAAAAAAGCGTATTGGACAATTCAGACCAATAACAAGGAATATCTCGGAAATGGTTCACTCTACAAAATAATGTATGGGATATAAATTGTGTATTTTAAGGACATCTAGTAGTGTAGTAAGATGGTGTCTATCTCTTACGTTTACCGGTTATGCAAAAGACATCCAGAATGAAAAGGACTTCTGAGGACATTCGACGAAGAAAATTCAAGATATAAATTTCATTTCTCTACTACGTTTAATAAAGTAGAGGAAGTATTGTACTCCACCCAAAAATTCGATGTTAAGATATCACCGGAAATGTCTGAGGCCCCCTGAAAAAAAAAAAAAAAATAGAAAAAGGTCCGTGTGTGGCTGTGTGTCTATCTGTCTGTCAGTCTCTGGACAGCATAACTCAAAAATGAAAAGTCGGCCAAGAACCAAAGTTGGTATTTGAGTCTAATGTCTTTCAAGGATACGACACGAACATTTTGAAAAAAATAGCTCCACCCTAAACTACACTTTACATGGAAAATTTTTATATTCTTGAAAATCGAACGATTTTGATTAGAATGGCATATGTTTAAGATATTTTTATGACACATGAAATGTATATTTTAAATTTTCTGTCAGCCTGTGTAGTCCTGTTCGCTCTGAATGACTTTTTAATAACTCGTAAACCGTAAGAGATAGACAAAGTCTTACTGTGCAAAAAATGTAGATTCGCTAAAACACACAGTTTATGTCTAATTTGGAGAGTGAACCATTTCGGAGATATTCCTTGTTATTTGTGCAAGTTTTGGAGAAATACTGTCAAATGGAACATCGCTATTCATTTTTTATATGTTAACTGTGCAAAGAGAACGGAATTTGAAAGCTTTAAAAGATTTGACAATCGCTGAAAGCCTAATGTATTCCCATATCCTCCTTGTGCCTACAAGGAAGTAAGCAATAAGATAATTTCTGCAAATGTTTATCTCAACTAACACGAAGAAGATAGAAGAATAAGAGTTTGTAAGAATGGTTAGTACAAGAGTAGAGAAAGCCGTGTGAGTGCAAAACATCAGATTTTTCTTAATATGTTTCTTTTTTGAGTCTCCCGAACGTGTATTTCTGGTGGAATTTTGACATCGAACTTCTGGATGGAATGAATGAATACTTCTGGGTGGAACACTTCCCTACTGGCTATATGTAGTACAGAGAGTAAAAAGTAGAGGGTGCGCTTTTCGTTTGAATGTAACCCGTCAAAGGGCTCAGATCCAATGAATCAGTTAGGAGGTACAGGGTTAGCATTATCATGTGTCTCCTCAGAGGCTGCTCTCCGTGGGGAAATTTCATCCCGTGATGCTGCAAGCGTGTAATATCTCAACGACGTGATAGTTCAGAGGTCAGGAGTCCCTAGGAAGCACATTCTCAAATTCGACAATCAGAAGATTGTACTTTCTCTGTCTCTTTCCTAGCACTGTTTCTGCATGCACGAAATTTAGGCCTAATTTAAGAAAAGCAACAGATGAAGCTGTAATCTAAAATGATTCACTATCAATAATTCAGATGCCTCGCTGCTCGTTCATCACTGGGTCGAAATAACTGATTTTCACAGCACTTGTACAACAGAGTTGAGTCAATTGTTTTATACATTTTTAGTATGTATCTAGACATTAATCTTATGGAGTCTTTTTACTTTCGCTGTTACGAACTTAATAGGCAGAAAATTCGATATCAAGATTTCATCAGAAATACCTGTTTTGAGGCACCTGAATGAAGAAATATTTACATAAATTTAACATACGTGGACAAATTAAATGTATATTTTCCATTTTCTGGGAAGTACTCCTTTTTCAACTACTCCTTTTTGGTAAGAAATTTTGTATGATTTTGTCTAATTGGTAAACCATAAGACAGACAAAATCGTACCATACAAAAAGTAGATCTCTTTAAATCACAAGTTATCTCACCTATCTTTTTTTGTGGTACAAGCTGTTAACGAAAAGTTTGTTATTAATGGTTGGAATTGTTCAATTGTCATCCTTTTAAAGTTCTGTCGATATTCGTTTGTTTAATGTGCTTGCATGGAATAATAAATGGGTATAGCACTTTAAACCGAGTATATAACGCACCACTTTTCAACGTCTATCAGTTTTTGTTTCCTGTATGCCCTTTGTGTAACAATTTCTGCAAAACTTTACATAGGTTAGCGTGGGAAAAAAAAAGGAAAAAAAGCTTTCATTAGAATAGTATATAGTAAAAGGGAGGGAGATGCAAGGTGTAAGGGCGCTCAACTACATGGTCATCAGCGCCCTTAAAAGACAATTCATGGCAAAAGTCAGATATAAACTTTAATATAACATAAAATTACTAGTAAAAAGTAACTAGAAAAAAGGAAAATGAATATGCAAAACCGACAGGCAAAATCCAGAACTAAAACAAATTGACACATGCCACAAGAGAATAAAAATGAGATATCTAAAATTTCAAATTCTCAAGCTCATGTTGGTCTCCGCTGAAAAACTTGAAAATTAACCCTTTCGACCGTTTCCTTATCGTCCGACAGGACCTCTGCAAGTCTGGCAGGCAGTTGCAGAGAAGTATGCAGTAGTTATACAGAAACGGTGAGCAGAGAAAGTAATGTGAATTTAACACGTCAGACGTTAAAGTTCAATGTCCTCCAACTGGACATGTAACACTGAACAGCAAGTGGAATTATTTTACTTTGACTATTTCACAATAGAGGTGTTAAATTATCATATATGGATTATTACATGGTCATTCTTTTGTTTTATACAAATTATCACTAGGTCATTCATTTTTTAGTCAGAGTCGCCAACCGTATCCCATAAATTACTGAAAAACAATTTATTACACACTACAATCGATTAACAATCGAAATAAAACACTTTCAGTTTGAAAACTGTGTTTTAGCAATTCTTCTTGTAATAATTAATGTATTTTTCCAGAAGACATGTTATTTGTTAATGTTAAAATTAAAATCAAATTACTTTGAGATTATAAACTGGTTTTATGTTATAATAACAAGGGAAAATCAAAATAATGTAGTTCTTGGGTTTCGTTTTCCTTAGTTGGCGGTACTGAGTAATAATCGAATAACAATAATTGTAATGAAATAAGGTTATTTTTATAGAATTTAAGATTTTCTGGTCAAATCTATGCAAAATTCATATTTTATTTATGAAACAGCCCAGATTATTGTCATTCGAAGGTGTAACCTTCCCAGATAAATTCTAACGGTCTGCTGGAGAATTTATCCGTTAGATTAGACGTCTTATGATATTACTTGTGATAATTGTGTGGGGTATCAAATTTTTGTGGTCGGTTTGAGTCGGACACCCTATTCAGTTTTAAATACCTACCCGTTCGGGTTGTAAAATGTATAGATTTACATCGGTGATTGAAAAATATCGTAACTTTTTCTGTACTGCAATTGTGGCAAAATACTGAATCCACAATTGTATTATTTTAAGCAAGCAACAGGAAATAAACTGTCAAAAATACTGGTGTAACTCTTGTACTACCAAAACATAATTTATAATCATTAAATCCTCAATGCATTTCTACGCTGAACTAAATAATTTTATTTTAACTAAGATTGTTACAAGTTCCTTGAGTTCTCTAACGACAAGGAGCAAATTTGGAAATCTTCTGCTGGAGTCAAAAAAATCCATTAGTCAGCGCTTTATTTCATGGTACCTATATGTTTATGAAACGTTAGTCCCTTCACTTTTTAATGAAGTCCGCCATTACTTTGTTCAAATTCTGTACTTCCAGTTAATTCGCTCTTCCTTTTTATCATTAAAAACCTTGTTTTCTCTGCAAACATAAAATGCAAAATAATTTTATCCGCTCATACGAAGAGCATGCTTGCAGTCAGGTCTTTCAAAAGGGAATTACTGAACAACAGTGGAAACATGCTGTGAAGCAAATGAATTGGTACTGCAATAAGAATAAGAGCATTTAATTCAGTGAAGGATACAAAGATTTATTTTTCAGTTTGACACTGGAATCGCGCACTCTAGTTGTTAATAATTTCTTTAGAGAAATGATTTTTTTAACGTCCTCCAACATAATGTCATATCGGACAGTGAGTGAATGAAATGCGTGAAATGATGCTCAAATGAGCCCGAGGTCTATAGAACTTTAAGTTACTCGACATTCGTCTTCTCAGGATAAGGGAAAACCTCGGAATAAAGCTTACCGGGATAACTTACCCTAAGCGAGATTGGAACTCGCCACCTCTTGGACGTGAGGCAGCCAAGCTAACCATCACGCTACCGAGGAGGGCGAGACAAATTATGCAAACAGTAATCTTTTAGTCACATTCTTATGGAAAACACCTATATCTTTATCAGAAATTACTTTTTTCTAACAAGAACAGTTACTGAACTTTGAAAATAATAACCTGCAGCTTTTTTATGTCTTTTAACCTGTTAGATCAAATATGATGATGAATGAAATCGGTGACATGATGCTCAAATGAGTCTCAGCGTTCATCTTTCAAAATAGGGGAAAACCGCAGGAAAAATATTATCCGGGTAACTCCATTTTTATTACTTTCTCTATGATAAGTAGAGCAAGTATTGTACTCCACCCAAAAATTCGATGTTCAGATTTATCCGAAAATATATGTTTTGAGACCACCTGAATCAAAAAAGCATTTTCAGAAAAAGGACGACGCGCGCGCGTGTGTGTATGTGAGTCTGTCAGTCTGTGGAGAGCATAACTCAAAAACCGAAAAGTCGGTTAGAAACCAAAGTTGGGATTTAAGCTTAATACCTTTCAAGGATGCGACACAAGGATTTTGAAGAAAATACCCCCAACCTAAACTTCCTTTACATGGAACATTTTTCGATAATTTTGATTTTCTTCAAAATGACTCTAACCAATTTGATTAAAATGTCATATGTTTAAGTTATTTGCATGACAAATGAAATGTATATTTTGAATTTTCTCACTATAGCCTATGTAGTCCTGTTTACTCTGGATGACTTTTGAATAACTCGTAAACCGTAAGAGATAGAAAACATCTTACTGCACAAACCTGTAGATCTGGCTAAAACACACAGTTTATATCTAAATAAATTTGTTTGTAGAGTGAACCATTTCGGAGATATTCCTTGTTACTTGTGTCAGTTTCGGAAAACCTAAAACTTTCGTGAAATGGAACATCGTTGTTTATTTTTTTTTATTTTTATTTTATTTATTTTTTTTTTTTTTTGTATTAAGTGTGCAAAAAGAACGGAATCTGAAAGCTTTAAAAGATTTGACTGTCGCACAAAGCCTACTGTATTCTAATAGTCCCCTTGCACCTACAAGGAAATAAGCAATAAGATAATTTGTACAAATGTTTATCTGAACTAACACGAGGAAGATATAGGAATAAGAGTTTGTAGGAATGGTTAGTACAAGAGTAGAATAAATCATGTGAGTGCAACACATCAGATTTATTCTCTAGTTCTCTCCTCGTATCGAGTCACCGCCTGGGGTCAGATACTTGTCGAGGAGCAAACTCAGGACCACAGAGAATATCCACAATCGGTGATCAGTCTGATGCCTGGTATGAAAGTGAAGAAGGAGTTGATATGAAATGGATGACAATAATGTTGATTATGGAGAGTTGGTAGAATGAATGGCGGGGGAAACCTGACGACCCGGAGAAAATCCCCCAAACGCAGCTCTGTCCACCCAATTACACATTATTGACTGTGGTCTGACTGCTCAGTCATGGCGTCGAGAGTAACTCACCCTAACCGAAATTCTAATTCGGACCTCTTGAATGTGAGGCAGGACGCTATCCCGGGACCACAAAAGTGGGCGATCTATAGTTATTGACCTTGTTTTCAGTATTAATCCAATAGTTTACTTTATTTGCTATAACAAATTGATTTACTGCCAGGAAGGCATTATATACAATTTTAATGTTTAAAGCGCAATGCATACCTTTTACGTGCTGCTACCACGTGTACTACCACTAACAACAACAACAATAATTATAATAATAACAATAACAATAGTAGTAATAATAATAATAATAATAATAATAATAATAATAATAATAATAATAATAATAATAATAATAATAATAATAATAATAATAATAATAATAATAATAATAATAATAATAATAATAATAATAATAATAATAATAATAATAATAATAATAATGTGACGCCGGCCGGCGGTAGCAACAACACAGCAAAGGCTTGGAGTCCGGCTGTCTCACACTACAGGTGGTACGTGCATCAAAGACGCTCAAGTTCAGCCTGCCTCGCGTGACTGTGACAACAATCAGAACGGCTTTCGAGCGGGTTTTTCGAGATTATTCACAGTGTCCGGCGGCCGGCGTATTTGTAGAGGTCCCAGAAAAGGTGAAGTTCGAGAAAGGTTCATGTTATGTCATCCTCGCTCTATAAGGAGGCGAGGCGTCGAAAGGAGTTTGTAATAGACATGAGTCATCGCAGCAGAGTTCATGTATGTGTATTTTTGTACGGTTTTCGAGTGAAGCGGCACGTGGGAAAGGAAGATAGCGAAGCAGTTAATTAGTGCAGAGTGATTGTACCGTTAAGTCAGCTGTTTGAGAGATAAATTGAAGAAAGACAGAGAGGAGTGAGTCAAGTTTACGAGAAGAAAACAGCTGTGAATTGTAATCATGAATGTAGAATGTGTTAACTTCGGTTAAAGGGAACTGTGTTGTTATGCAAAAATTGAGAAAGAATAAATTGACAAAAAAGTGACTAGACTGGACCTTTGTGATTTTGTCACAATAATATAATATTGTAACAACAATATAATATAGCAATAATAATAGTAATAATTTGTTCCTGCCATTAGTTGTAACATAAGCCGATGTTTGAATTAAAGGCATTATTCCCAAACATTTGAGTTGCCTTCTTTTCACCATTTTTGTCAGTGAAACAACTTTTGTATATCGCTGCTTTGTGAATCCCACGCTAAAAGCTGAACTGTCGGCCCATCTCACAAAGCCTGCTTATGTAGTGTATATTTGTTGTATGGAGGCTGTAATGAGACAATTCGAAGCCTTGTAGCACACTTCAGTGCAAGCAGATGCTCTTTGAAGTGTGATGGCTGTTAAAACGAACAACGCGCTGGCAACTTCAGCATAATGGACAATATAATTAGCTTTCCAACATGGGCATCAATCTTCCCCTATTTACACTTTCAGTTAATCAGCTCCGATTTAGTCCAAGTTTTACGTGTAGCATCACTTATTCTCCAAGTGCTAATCACACTAACCTACTTTTAGCACGTCCGCATAAAACAAAAATGTTATGTGTTGCATTCACACAGCTTTCTCTATTCACTCTTCTACAATGTAACTAGTGTATAATCTGATTGATTGTGACACGGGTATATGTTATAATGTATATCTATATAGCTTTTATCAGTTTCATAATGAAAAGTTTCTACGAGTTCTAGCATTAAAATATGCAAAAATAACGAATAAATTTGCTAACTGTAAAATTATAATTGATCAGAGATGTATGACGTAATATGTTACTAAACAGATATTTCATTTGTTTCAACACTTAGAGGAGATTGAAAGGTTATGATAAAACTAATGAAAATATGGATCGTATTCCGCTTGACATCTTGAACGAAGCCAGGGTGCCTAATTTTATTAATTTCAAATAATCCAAAAACGTTTACGAAAAAGAATATGGAAAGTTTTGTGGATGGAGAAACGAAAAAGGCATTGGAGAACATCATGTTGTGGCGATGATGACGTCATTGCTATCTTATTGCCATGGTAATTACGTCATTAATTTTCTGGCACTGGTTAGAGAAAGAGGGTAATTTTACTCGATTTATCCCATCACAACAAGCTGTTCCAATGCTAGGATTGCATAAACTATTTTTACAAAAATATATACTTCTATTTAGTTCGTGTTAATTAAAATAAATTTTGTTGTTGGCATAAAAAGGAATACAGGGTTAAAGAGATAGTCTTTTTTTTTTTTAAAAAGGGCATCGCTATCTGATAGCTTTGAAATTACACAAGGAAAAAAACTTGATGTGTGCACTCACATAACATACTCTACTCACTCTTGTATAAAATATTCTTTAAAGGCTGCTTGTTCTTCTTCTTCTTCTTCTTCTTCTTCATATTAATCGAGATAGACATTTTAGAAATGGTCTTCTTACATTATAGCTATAATGGGAATAGGAGAATACAGTAAGTTTAAAAAGCTGGTCGCTATTTGATGGCTTTGAAATTTCGTTCTCTTTGCATGTCCAGGACATAAAAAAGCAAATAACGACTTCCCATTTGAGAAAAATTCCAAGAAATAACGAATATTTCGGAAAGTATTCACTCCATAAAAAAGTAAGACACAAATTGTGTGTTTTAACAACTACCTTTTTGGATAATAAGATTTTGTCTATCCCTTACGGTTTACTAGTTAAACAAAAGTCATTCAGAATGAAGTGAACTTTTGAGGACGTTCCAGAAAATGCAAGATACACCTATGTACATTTTACTGGCATGAAAATATCTTAAACATTTTAGTCAAAATCATTAGAGCCATTTTTGAGAAAATCATAGATTTCGAAAAATGTTTCATATAAAGGGTCGTTTGGAGTGAGGGATTTCTTGAAAATCTTCGTGTTACATGCTTGGAAGATACTGAATTTAAACACCACTTTTTGGAAGATAGTACGATCTCATGACCTTTCTGTTCATGTTGACATTGCAGGTAAATGAATTATCTCATATTTATATCTATCAACCTATCCTACCCGCCTATATTACGTACTTTTAAGGCCTAGGCCCATTTTCACACCCTTAAGCTTAACATTATTTTGATTAATACAGGCATAAAATATAATCAAACCTACTTGTTGGTTTTTACCACTTCAATAATAAAATTGTACTCTTATTTATATTGTATACGTTATAATTTAAAAGAATAAAGCACTGGAGTCAGTTCAACTTTTGTTGTAAGCACAATCGAAAATATTATGCAGAGTCACTGAATTTTAATACATGTTCCACGAGATAAACAGAGTAGGCCGTGCTCAAATCAATAATTGCTCACAGTAATCATGGCGGTAATTGCCTTAACATCACACAAGAAAATTATAGGCTATATTTAAAGTATTAAATTAAACTGTGAGTTATAGGTAATGGTATTCGCAATAGATCTACTAAAGGTCGCAGTGAAGAGAAGTCGAAGGGCTTATACAACCCACTCATATCTAATCTAATCATGGCGGCTAATTTGAACGAGTGTGTTGATTCCGAAATCGAAGAAAATTGGAAAATATGCTGTGCGTCTCTCATTACTGGAAAATCTAAAGAGAGATACGAAAGATGCTATAGTTAATATATGTTAATTAAGCTCAACCATCAAGACACCATGGGAAGATGAATGTTATGTTTCAAGGTTAATATTTCACATTTCATTCATACGCCATATTAAATTACTAATTATCTTTCAAAAAGTGTAAGCAACACGTGTGTTAGGTGTTTTTGTTAAGCCTCGGAAATGGACTAAGTTTTCCTTGGTCCTACAAAACTCAACGTCCCCGTATCGCAATATACTATTTCGTATTTAAATTACTTTTTGAGTTATGCTGTTCAAGAACAGCCACATACGCGTGCGCACGTAATTTTTCCAAAAATCTTAAAACTGCGCTCTTCTGGTGAAATAATGCAACAGGTAGGCAAACAATAGAGAAAGTGAAAACCTATATTCTCTTAACTGATTTTGTTTAGAGGGCCATACGTAATAACTAGAAAGTATGGCTTTATTCAAACTAGGGCATTGCGTTAACAGCGCATGCGTAGTGCTAGGTGCATGCCCTACTATAAACACAATGTGGTAATAACGCTGGTGTTAGTAGGCCATGGCTCGTGACATCGCATCACAATATTAAAAGTCCGGAGCCTATTTAAAACTAATTAATACAGTATGCCCTGTATGTTGAAAACTGCATTTGTGGCATGATCTTCCCAAGGTCTAGAAGCGTGCGGCTGTCGAGATGGCGCATGCTAGCTAACTTTAGATGAAGCGTGGTTGGAAGACCACACACACCATGGTGATAACATGACTAGTAAATTACAGTTGGCCAAGTTATGCGGGTTGTGACAGAAGACAAACGTGATGCGGGTTCGTTACACCGACAACAGGATAACGCCCGACCTCTACCTACAACCGTTCTTTCATGCTTGTCGTTATGCAACTGCTAATTAGGGAAATTCTCCGTTTTCCGGCCATTCTGTAATTCTGATATTATTTCTATACAATGGATCAGTGCTGAGACTCGCATGGTGTTCTCTGCTAACGTTGACCGTCCAAAACTTTGTATTTCAAATGTACCCGGATCATCCTTTCAAAGCATGAACATATTTACAACTATAAGGCTGCAATGTCTTTTGTGTGTTTTAGTTTCCGTTCATGCAAGTATTTGAACCTATTGTTGAATCTTATTTAAAAAGCCCATGGAATATCCATTGTGAAAGAGTTCAGCAATTTGCTATTTATGTCTTACGATGTTCCTCAAACTATACTTTTAAAAATCTAATGCGCCACATTCAGATTACTTTCTCTACCCACTATGATTTATTTTTATGTATCTTCTATGATCTATTCTTAAGAAAGCTTATTTTTCTGCTTCGTTTAAATCGAAATAAACCTTTACAGAAATACAGCTCCACAGCACATTTTGTTGTAGGTACAAACAGCGTCACAGAAAATCTTAGGTGGGTTATGTATCATTTTCTGGGGTCTTTCGAGGCGTGAGCTTCAACGCTAACTTGGGCGCTCATCAAGTTTTCCCCTTAGATTTTAAACCCGCCAAAAGTGTGCCCTGTACTAGCTGATAACGCATGCCCACCAGTTGTGATAAGAAGTCTGTATGTCGAACTGAATGCACTCACTCTACCTCTTTCTCTTTTAGCCGATACGATAGGGAGCGTAAAAATATATCTTGTCTCTGCGCCATTTTGTAAACTTTGTTGTGGTTATTGGTGTAGCTATTTACCGAAAGAAGTGCCGCACCCTTGCACCGTTACTTAAAGTAACATGGCTTTACAGAATAACTAATCTGACATAGGCGCGAGGTGCAGTGAGATTTTCTTTGGTGCTCTTTGTACAAGGGTAGGTAATAGAGGGAGCCAAGTCGACAGGCAGGTGTTTAAAAGCTAGTCGATATATGCAATGATCTTTCCGACATTGTGAGAAACAACTGAATAGGGACAGAATTTCTAATAAAATGGGGGTGTTCACAAGTTCAAACCAATGCTAAAGGACATCTCGGAAATGTCTGATGCTAGAGGAAAAGTGATTTTAAATGTTATGTGTTTTAAAAATGTCTAGTGTGATTCCCTTTTGTCTATTTCTTATGGTTTACCAATTACATAAATTTTCTTCTGAACGAAGACGAAGGTTCAGGACATGTAACTATCTTAAATGGGTACATGGTGTTTCAATCAAAACCATTGGAGCCATTTTGAGAAAACAAAAAGTAACAAAGATGTGTTCATGTAAAGGGTAGTGTGGCATATTCGGAAAAGACTGTACTTAAATACTAAGCTTGATATTTATCGAAATAGACATACAAATAGACATACATACGGAATTTTTTCTAAGCAGACAGCATCAAAATGTGTAATATTTTCGATGAAATCTGGATATTGATTTTTTTTCATAACATTAAATGCATCCTTTACTTATTGCAAGCACAAAGTAGAGAAAGTAAAAGACACAACATGTTGATACATTTTATGGATAACTTCTATTTTCAAATGAGATTGCTTCTGGGATGGTAGTAACATATGAACAGGGACATTAGGGCAAGGTCAGGCACTGGCTGTGCTATGCACACCCGCTCCAGGATGCAGACTACAACGTGGTAGTGCGAATAGGGAACCTAACTCAGGATTAATTATGCAATTGAAGTAAATCCAAAGTTTTAAGATGGTTTGGACACATAAATAGGACGGATTAGAGCAGGAAACCGAAATAGGTATGGGAGGCCAGGGGGGAAGGAAGAAGAGCGAGAGGGCGACCAAGAACAGAATGGAACGAATATGTGGAGAAAATAGTGAATAAGAAAGGAAAGACTTTGAGGGAAGCAAAACAGCTAGTTAAGGATACAACAAAATATAGGAAATGGAACATGACCGACTGAGGAAGCCCAACGCTCCATAGGGCATAAGGGATAGGAAAAGAAGAAGAAGAAATAAATCTTTAAGCATATCTCAAGTGCGGGACGTATGTATACAATTCTGCAGGAGTTGGATTCAAAGCATTTCTCTACAGATGGAGAAAACATCATATAGCTAAGGAATGTCATAGAAGTTTTGTTTATGTATATGGTCATACGTTACAACAGGTTACGAAAATAATAGCATCTCAATGTGCATCTTACTGTAACGCTGAATATAATTTCAAATTGGCTGCTCATCTACAAGTGCACGTTTGCTTTGTATGCAACTGTACGTCATTTGATTGAGTGCGCATAAGAGGCAGTTTTATGTTGTTGCTGCCCGGCATTTCGTGGGCTACGGTCAGTGTTCATTAAACTTGAAGAGGCAGGTATCGAAATGCCTCGACCTGCATGTAAACATAAAATAAGGGCTAGGTAATTGTGGTGAAAGGGGTATGTTACTTCCTTAACGTGCTTCCGGGGTAATAGTACTACATGGGCTTAAGTTAAACATTTTCCATGTAAAGGATTTTCTTCAAAATTTTCGTGTCACATCTTGGAAAATGCTGAACTTAAATACCAATATTGTTATTTAACCGTCTTATCGTTTTTGAGTTACGCTGTTCACACACACACACACACACACACACACACACACACACACACACACACACACACACACACACACACACACACACACACACACACACACACACACACACACACACACACACACACACACACACACACACACACACACACACACACACACACACACACACACACACACACACACACACACACACACACACACACACACACACACACACACACACACACACACACACACACACACACACACACACACACACACACACACACACACACACACACACACACACACACACACACACACACACACACACACACACACACACACACACACACACACACACACACACACACACACACACACACACACACACACACACACACACACACACACACACACACACACACACACACACACACACACACACACACACACACACACACACACACACACACACACACACACACACACACACACACACACACACACACACACACACACACACACACACACACACACACACACACACACACACACACACACACACACACACACACACACACACACACACACACACACACACACACACACACACACACACACACACACACACACACACACACACACACACACACACACACACACACACACACACACACACACACACACACACACACACACACACACACACACACACACACACACACACACACACACACACACACACACACACACACACACACACACACACACACACACACACACACACACACACACACACACACACACACACACACACACACACACACACACACACACACACACACACACACACACACACACACACACACACACACACACACACACACACACACACACACACACACACACACACACACACACACACACACACACACACACACACACACACACACACACACACACACACACACACACACACACACACACACACACACACACACACACACACACACACACACACACACACACACACACACACACACACACACACACACACACACACACACACACACACACACACACACACACACACACACACACACACACACACACACACACACACACACACACACACACACACACACACACACACACACACACACACACACACACACACACACACACACACACACACACACACACACACACACACACACACACACACACACACACACACACACACACACACACACACACACACACACACACACACACACACACACACACACACACACACACACACACACACACACACACACACACACACACACACACACACACACACACACACACACACACACACACACACACACACACACACACACACACACACACACACACACACACACACACACACACACACACACACACACACACACACACACACACACACACACACACACACACACACACACACACACACACACACACACACACACACACACACACACACACACACACACACACACACACACACACACACACACACACACACACACACACACACACACACACACACACACACACACACACTTTTTTACTCAGGGAGTCTCAAAAGATGAAATCTAGGTATCGAATTTTGGGTGGGATAAAACTTGCTCTACTCCTTGCCTATAGTAAGTACACGAAGAAATATATTCCATTGAAATATTCGATATCGATATTTCACTGGAAATACACAGTTTGAGACTACCTGAATAAAACGAATTAGAAAAAGGTATTTTAGACCAGCAAATTCAAAGAAGATTTTCAAGAAAATCTCCACTATAAATAGCCTTTATTTCTCAAAGATGGCTCAGAAGATTTTGATTAGAATGTAGGCGGTCTCTAGAGGGGAAGCGGAAATACATATCTTGAATTTTCTGGGAAGCCCCTGCAATGGCCTGTTTATTCTGAATTCCGTTTATATAACTGATAACAGAGAAACCGAATATTATAAAAACGAAGATGTTGTTAAAGCACACAATTTGTGTCTTTTGCGGGGTTGTTCATTTCGCAGATATTCATTGCAACTCTTTTAAATGTTCTAACACTTGTGTCGTTTTATGAAGGAGAAATAGCTGTACGATTTCTTCATTGTTTTGGTGGGGTAGAAGCATGGAATTTCGAAGTCCTCACATACGAATTCGCTTTTAAAAAATCTGACTACTGCTTTATCGTAATGCATGCTTCTTACAACCGTGTAAATGTGTAATGAATGATTAATTCGCTTATGAAAAAGTAGGATAACTTTGTAGGAAATTAATGTAAACATTAATACAGGGTTACTGAAAATCACCGGCGCTGTATCTTCACTGGGGTCTAATTCGAAGGCCTGCCAATGTTTGGGACAGTAGTAAACAACTTTCACGATGCAAGGCGTGTGAACTGAACTCTTGACATAACGTTTATCTCCTAGTATCAGTGGATAACTGAACAAACGCTCAAGGAACCCCTTTGCTATTGGGCGAGAGTAACAAAGGAAGAGTGGCCGCCGCTACCACCGCCGCCGCAAACTGCCAGTCCTTGGTTTGCCCGCCACAAACTGTAATTGCGATAGTCAAGGTCTCCAGCGAGCGTAACAAATCACAAGGAGTCGTGCTCGCTGCAATGAGGAAACAGTATGGGAACTCTAGAGGCCTACCTTAGCAGCCAGAACTATACGTGGTGACAGTGGCGGCTTGTGAGAAAGTCACTTATTACTTGGCAAAGTCATGAGGCGCATCGCTAAGAATGTGAAACTGTCTAGATGTTTACGCGAGCTTATCGCACAAATACAGCCAGACACTGTGTGTACACTATGTTCAGATGCAACAGTATCTTCACGACAGAATAACTCATATATCGGCAGGCGCGAGAGAACATTTGTTTTATCACTGACTATACGCCAAGTTACTATTATTTCGCTGTTGTAATAAACAAGATAAGCGATCATAGCACTCGACAGCCAAGGTCAATACGTTCTCGTCGCTTTGGCAAGTAGTACTATACAACTGTTTGCCCCTGTCCTTTTATTATGACAGACAAAAAAATTTAATGGCAGCTGATAGCTGACTATTACTATTTTCTTTCATTTGTTATAAACTCCTCCAATATAGTGTCATAACGGATGGTGAATGAATGAAATGATACTCAAATGAGCTCGAGGTCCTTAGAGCTTTAAGTTACGCGACATTCGTCTTCTCAGGATAAAGGAAAACCTCGGGGGGGAAAAACCTTATTCGGATAACTCACCCTAAGCGAGATTCGAAGTCGCGATCTCTTGGACGTGAGGCAGACACGCTACCACCACGTTACAGAGGCGGGCTGCGGACACCTCATTCCTTACCGTTTGTGGGGTACCTTATTACGTCATGCTTTCAGTTTCTTGGCTGATACTGTCACCTTGCAGGACGCCTTGTGTTCTGTATAGAACCAAATGAGCATACCTATGCTGGTGTTGTCAACTCATTGGTTAATTACGAATGGATATGGCCACCTCCCTCAACTGGAAGGGAGGGGAGGTAATATGTCCCCTTTCAAGCTGCTAGAGACCGATATTTGTCCTCTGTGTACAACACCACAAAGCGTGGCAAGGCTCTGGATGTTGTGCTGAACCACCCGCCATTACATTTTCTATCAGCCATAATAACCTACGAAATTTCACCAAACCCCTGAATAAGAAGCGTTTTAAGAAAAAAAGTCCGCGTGCATGTGTGTATATGTGAATAGCATAACTCAAAAACCGAATGACTGGATAAATATAAAACTACATATATATTTAAAAGCGTCATAAAGGTTTCCAAGAAAATTCCCAAATATCGTTTTCAAAATTGTTGATTTTCTCACAAATGGTTCTAAATATTTTGATTAAAATACTGTAGATATATTTAAAATATTTACCTACATGGCAAATAATTTTCTGGGAAAAGTCTGTGAAGTCGTTCATTCGAAGGACGTTTGCATAATTTTGTAAAAGTGGCGACAGATGAAAACTTACTACACGAAAAATGTAAGTATCTTTAAAATATAATGTTGGAGATATCCGTTATTAATGCTTCGAGCTCTTTAATAGTTAGCCATTCTTCCTTTTGATACTTAGTTGTTTAGTTAAACATTAAATCCACAATTAAATTTATTTAAACTTCTTTTCCATTTCTTTTTCTGTGAATATGTAAGTAGTAGATAACACAAATAAAGAACATTTGGGTGCATAACAACAGTGACTAATTCCTCCGTTTATTATTAGATTTGTGCGATTGACCACGATATACGTTATCGCGAGGACTGCCCGTTCTGCGATATTTTCTCTAGGGGAAAACATGGCTTGTGTGTACCCTGTGAACTTGGAGCTACTAACCAACCTAAAAACATGTTGCTATGAACTAAATTATTCGTCTGCAAATTAAGTAAATATTGATGTTATTTGTTCCTTATGCTGAGACGGATTCCCTTCTAAGCCCTCAGAATCAAATGTGAAATTTAAAAGCTTTGGAAAACAAGATGTTAATAATTTTGTCTGAAATAATTAATCCATTTTATTGAGTTAAATAGCTAAATTGTGTTAGAGCGTCAAAGGCATAAAGTCCTTTACAAATGTTATATGTGATAGCGTTATTTTTAATTGGGCACACCTGCAAGCATCAATGCGAGACAACGATCCGCAAAAGTAAAAGTTTTATAGCTCTATAACAGCAGCGAGCCCGAGAAATTTAAACATTAGGTAATCCAAAACTGCTACAACAGTGTACTGAGTTACGAACACTCTTTATGTAGGTGTTTCGCAGGGGTGAATGTATTAAGAAGCAGTACAATAAACTGCAACTACACTCAAAACTACCTGGATAGCTCGGTGTGTTTTTAAATTTGGTATGATGATTAGTTTAATTCCAGTTACTCCCAACTCTCGTATTCTTTATGTACTCATAGTATATACAACGTTATGATTGATTTTTAAGGTGCAAAATCTCAAAAACTCTCCCTCCAATATTTACGGAAATAGATATGAAGTATCAGGGGATGCTATGTTTTTGAACCTCTCAACCTCCCCCTGCCACCGCCGTTGACTTGCAAGTTTCGTAAATGTATTGCCTGCATATATTGGAGTTGAAGCAATTATCGGAATGGTGGAGTAATGTTTTAGATAATTACAGTACACGTACTTTTAGAACCTGTTGTGTTTTCTTTGGTTCCAATTATGTCATACAAATATAAGGGCTCCGCAGCTTTCACATAACGCAGAAAACCCTAACGTCAATACACAATTAAAGTGGGGCAAAACTGTATATTAGAATACTCCAGTTTAGCATGTAGTCCACAAGCACTGAATGAAATAACACTCTCTGTTGTTAATTATAAATATTGCTTGAATAATTTCTGATGTTATACTGGACATAATTATAACATCATTTAGCATACGCTATTAATTAATTCGGCTACAAAATACCGCGGAAATACAGCGAAATTTTCTTGGTATGTAAAATACATCAGCAGATCCGATCGTCTTTTATTTTCATACATCCTTCTCTCAGTTGTTAAATCCTGATTATATCTAGGCATTCTGGGCACATTGCTTGTAACAACATCCGCGAAATTTATTTTATTTTTAAACATATTTCCCGCGGTGTAACATTTTTTCTACTCCATGGTATTCTCAACGAAGTCAAAACCTTCTGCACAAGTGCTCCATTGTGTTCTTATACTAGACACAGACGTTGTAAAACCCTTTTATTCTTTTTTAATTAAAAATTAAATTACAAGGGTTTTATAGTCCATCACCGTCAAAAGCAAAAACTAGCAACAACTTCCAAGGGTCATTTGAGCATCATTTCACTCACCAATTTCATTCGTCGATATGATAATATCAGAATAAAGAACGTCCAACGTTAAAATAAGAAGAAAAGCAAAAGAGAGAAATGTTCTAATGCAATCTTCGTGTCACATCTGAAACACCACTTATGGTATTTATCCTACTTTCGATTTTGAGTTCTGCTCAGCACACAGAAACGGACCTGTTTCTAAGAATATTTCTTTGGGTTCCAGGGCATCTCAAAATCTGTATTTTCGGTGAAATCTTGAAATCGAATTTTTGGGTGGAATGCAATACTTCCTGTACTTACTAGAGTCGAGCAGAAGCGGAAGTAAAAAACACAAAATATAAACGTAAAGATACGAAACTTTGTTACTAACTAACTGTGTGCGCATGTGCTGGCGTGGCGTATGTGAGGGTGGATTTAGGATGAAATGTCCGGAATGAGTGAGTGAGACTGTGTGTGTGTGTGTGTGTGTGTGTGTGTGTGTGTGTGTGTGTGTGTGTGTGTGTGTGTGTGTGTGTGTGTGTGGTGTTTAAGGACCCTCAACTGCTAGGTCGTTAGGGTCCTGTCTGGAAACAGGTAAATGGGCCCGTAACATTGGAAAGAGACCAATAGGCCCCGTAACATTGGAAAGAGACCAATAGGCCCCGTAACATTGGAAAGACACCAATAGGCCCCGTAACATTGGAAATGGGCCAATAGCACCCCGTAACATTAGAAAGAGGCCAATAGGCCCCGTAACATTGGAAAGAGACCAATAGGCCCCGTAACATTGGAAATGGGCCAATAGCACCCCGTAACATTAGAAAGAGGCCATGGTACAGAGTTTTTATCACGAATGGCAGTCCCAAGAAGAGAAACTGATGAATGTTGCAAAATAATTTGAGGTCAGATGAAGAAGAACCTATCAGCGTGGTTTAGAAAATCACAGTTTTCCCTATTTCACCATGAAGGGCACTAGGAATGCCACAGATGAACAGTATTTACAATAATAACCACAAAGCTCCCCCTGACTGCCCTTGGCGGGTCACCATGCGAAGAAGCAGGCTTGAAAGAGTCGGGCACGAAACTCGTATAGTGCCGCCATTAGGGAAGCATCTCTGGTATTTATAAAATCCTCAAGATCGTTTTCTTTGAAACCACAGCAATCCTGGCGCCGACTATCACACCACAATACCTTGTCTTGCTCATCAATAAATGCTTTGTAACAGGCGGCTAGCACGTAAAGGTCTACACAAAACCAACTAAATTTAGTTTATGGGCAACATAATTTTGTGCTGGCAAGGATCCGCATTCCGCCTCTTGGTCATTTTCGGCGATAATGCTCAGTTGTGTAACTGAAAGCTTAGTGTACGAGTAAATGCGAACTTTTCATTCACACCTATAAGATTAGCATTTTAAAAACAAACATTAAATAATGTAAAAACATGCAATGTATCCAGTGGCAGCTAGAGCAAAATTTTACAAAATGCTAAAATATTACAAAAAATCTGATGTGTTGCATTCACATGACTTTCTCTACTCTCGTATTAACCATTCTTACAAACCCTTATTCCTATATCTTCTTCGTGTTAGTTGAGATAAACATTTGCAGAAATGATCTTATTGTTTATTTCCTTATAGGCTTTGAGCAATAGTCAAATCTTTTAAAGCTTTGAGATTCTGTTCTCTTTGCAGGGTTAACATAAAATGAATAACGATGTTCCATTTGACAGAAGTATGTTCTCCTAAACTTACACAAATAACTAGGTATATTTCCGAAATGGTTCACTCTACAAAAAAATGTACTTAGACATAAATTGTGTATTTTAGCAAGATCTACATTTTTTGTCGAGTGAGATTTTGTCTATCTCTTACGGTTTACCAGTTATGCAAAAGTTACCCAGAGTAAATACGGCTACAGGGACTATAGCCAGAAAATTTAAGATATACACTTAATTTGTCATAAAAAATATCTCAAACATATAGCATTTTAATCAAAATCTTTAGAGCCATTTTAAGAAAATCAAAATCTTCGAAAAAAGTTTCCATGTAAAGGGTAGTTTAGGGTGGAGCAATTTTCTTCAAAATTTTCGTGTCGCATCCTTCGTTTTTGAGTTACGCTGTCCACGGACTGACATACAGACGGACACACAGAAACACACACGGACCTTTTTCTAAAAATACTTTTTTTTTTTTTTTTTTTTTTTTTTTTTTATTCAGAGAGCCTCAAAACGTATTTCAGTTGAAATCTCGACATCGAATTTTTGGGTGGAATACAATACTTCCTCTACTATACTATACGTAACAGAGAAAGTAATAAATGAAAAACTAATTCACAAAATATATGCATATATTAAAATAAATAGTACTCACTCAGCGACGATAAATCAAGTCCAAACGCTGTTGTCTGCTGCAGAATTTATCTATAAATTTGGAGTTGAAACCCTCAAGGCACAAGATCAAATATGTTTTTGATTTCCACTGCCTTTGTTTATTAATCCATTAATATGTCCTATATCTTTCACTTCCCCTGCATCCCACGTGTAGTTCTTCCCGAGTAACAAACTTATAAAGCAAAAAAGTGCACTGTAAACTTCATACTCAAAAGATCCAACCGTTTTTATACCCTTTCATATTAAATTTCCTCGCATATTTGGTTGTTTACCGCACTTATAGCCTTTTGCCTTATACGGATTTAAATTTGATAGGTCTAATTATTTGAATCTACTGCAAAAGGACCACAACAGAACATCTACAGAACTCGTCAATACTTTGCGCGCACTTTCAAAGAAAAAATGCACTGTAAAACACTACATTGGAATACCAACGACGCCTTGGTAAAGAGTGCTACAATAATTGCAGCACCCTTACAGCTCGCGGTGATGACGTCACATTAGGCAATGTGCAGTCGAAAATTGCGTGCCTTCTATGAGTGGAACGTAGTGAGGCTGAAATCATTTCAGCACTCGGCACTTGAGTTTTTAGTTATACCTGAGAAAGCGCTGCAAAACATATGTTCGCCCATTTTGTTTGCATACTGGCTCGCATTCGAAAAGAAATGTCGCAATTTTAATGCAATTTTTACAGTGTGGTGTAGTACATTAACACATGACCACCGGCCGCACGTACCTTGAAAATCTCATTATTTTCTCTACCCAATATATTTTAATAGCTGCTCGACAAATTATTTATAATTAAAACAGCTCAGTCGGCGGAGAACCCACCTGCTATGCGAGGAATCCCGGGTTCGATTCCGGCTGGGGGATGGACATTTTTCTCTGACCAAGATGATTCCTATCTTCTCCAGAGTCTGGAAAAGTGAAGTATGATTTAATGTATACAACCCAATGGAAACATATCCCGTAGCCATTGATGTGAATGAAATAAACAATTTATGTGAAGGAATTGACTTAACAATTCATATCGTGCACTACTGGATCTTCGCGCCCATTTAATGCTGGCTACTAGACGTCACTAATGATCCAATCAAATGCTGAATCCACACGCCAAGTATTCTGTTGCAGCCAGTGAAGGGAGACCATAATTGTGCTGGAGAGAAACAGAAATAAACTCTAGCCTACGATAGCGCTGTGGTATTCCAATTAACATGGCACAATCAAGTCTGAAATCCCAAGTTCCAATATAATGTAACAGAATTTAATAATTTTTCATGTCCGTGGAGGGAAAAAAAACTGTAACACATTGAATCTGCCCACAAAGCCGTAAAAACATCTCCTTTGTCATAAAGTCGTAAAAAGGCCTTCGCTCCCGTGTATTTTATGATCAAACCGCACTAACAATGACAAAAAATTAAAAAAAAAATTGTTTTAGCACTGTTCTCATTTTTGTAGAGTGAATTCTCTTCTTTCTGCATCTAGCAATGAAGAAACGTATATCAAATTCGTTTCGGAGTAAATGCCATTGACTCCGAATAGGACTTCTTTTTCCCCGCCATTATTCCAAGTTCACATTTCCATTGTTCTTGAGAAATGCAGAAGCCATCCTTATTCAGTTTTTGTTATATCGAAAACATGCCCTAAAACATGAACGGTATGGAATAAGGTCATCCGAAGCCCAGAAAGTAGTTTCTGAATACTCTATGAAGTTTTGGTAGAGACCTAGGTATTTACAAAAATAATTCACAAAATGAACTATAAATATCTGCAAGAAAACCGAAAACATAAGTTATATGAATCTTATTGTTGTTATTATTACTATTATAATTACTATTATAATTATTATTACTGTTAGTATTACTGTAATAATAATAATAATAATAATAATAATAATAATAATAATAATAATAATAATAATAATAATAATAATAATAATAGATAACAATAATAACAATAATAATAACAGATAATAATAGATAATAATAATAGATTAATAATAATAATACTAATAATAATTATAATAATAATAGATAATAATAGATAATAGATAATAATAATAATTAATAATAATTAATAATAATAGATAATAGATAATAGATAATAATAATAATAATAATAATAATAATAATAATAATAATAATAATAATAATAATAATAATAATAATAATAATAATAATAATAATAATAATAATAATAATAATGATGATGATGATGATGATGGCTGTGTACGGCAGGAATGAAAAATGGTATTATAAGGGGGCGAAATATACAAAATGTTAAATCATTTCTCCTATTAGAAAAGATGTATTAACTCCGTGATAAGGCCAATTTTATGATATCAAAGTTGAATTTGGGGATGGGAAAGACGATTGCGGTTTAACTTCATTGGGCTATAACCAGACTAGGAGTATTACGTCACTTCAGTTTGCGCAGTAGCCTGTCTTTCGTTAGCCACACATGAGGAGCGGGCCATTATACCGGGTGGAAGGGAAGTCATTGCACTAATTTAAACCAGTGATAGATCTCGATATTTGGAACACATTTTGTATCTAACGTTTTTGGCACCGACCATTTCCTATGGAGATATTTTAGTTTTATTGAAAACAATCTGGCAACACTGTAGATTGTGTGGATGGTCACTTTCCGTAGCTCCGTACATAAACAAACAGCGTAACGGTGCGTTTTGAAAACAAACTCATACCCTGCCTTGTCCTTCCGTGTAGGTCAATCACAAGCGTTAGCTCCCAAAACATTACCGAAAGCGAAAGCTGCTTACATCCACAAACCATTTCAGTTCTCTGTCCAACCTCAACGCAACGTTGTCGAGTTACGTCATCACTGAAATAACAGCTCAGTGTATTCCTTCACGCAACTCAGTGTATTCCTTCACGCCTTTTAAGTGATTAATTTTTTCTAAATCCTGTGTGATGTCACATAATTACTACCAAAGTTATGTCAGAAATAAGTTACTCTACGCATCTTACAAGTAATAAACTGTTATTTTTGCACATTCTTGTGGAATTACGCATCCAACTTGGATTAAAAAATATTTATTTTCTCGAAATCCGCTGATCAAAGAAGAAAATGTCATTCGACTTTTGTTTGTTTGTAATGCTTCTATGAAGTACATATTAGAAGGGATGTAATGACTTCCCTTCCACCCTGTATAGCGACGGCCGTGCATCTATTATCAGTCAGTCTGTCCATCTAATTGGCTAAATTAAACCACACTGCCGATATGCTCCAAATTTTAAATGGCAAGACAAAGGAATATGTTAACGAAAAAAATGTATGTTTTCCGTAGAAAGTTTTAGTCTATTTTTAGTCTTGTGCAGGGGACAAGTTAGTGATTCGTACACTATTTCAGTATTTCAAAACATAACTTTAGTTGAGGATATCAAAGCTCCTGCTGCTCAGATCAAAATTTAATTTGGGATGAATATTTTGTGATTACATTGATATAGAGAACATCAAAACAATTATTTAAAATGGGCATGTAATAAGGCAAAAACTGTTAACATGTTTTTGAAAAAAATATAATCTATATAGTTCTAACGGTATAAATTCCTTCTACAACATTCAAGCATATGTGTTGAAACTTTTGTAGTGCACTAGGCAATGTGTATTTATAACTGTTAACCTAAATTTACTTAAATATATCTGGCTATATTCAAAAGAAAAAATATTGAACTTTTGTAAAAAAAGTACATTTTTGCACAAATATTTTTTTTTTTAATTTTCTGTTTTAGATTTTTCCAATAACAATGGGTTACGTTTGTACAGTACATGCTTCTGGAACTACTGTAAAATTTTCATTCAAATAAGTTCAGTGGTTTTGAAAAAAACTGTACCTGAGTTTGAAAAATGTCAAGTTACAGAAAACTACATTTAAAGAAAAGTGTGTCATCTCTGAAGCCCTCAAAACCCATATTTAGATGGGGTAATTTAAAGCCTTAAATGTGCAGGTACCCTTACAATATATATATATATATCATTTTGAAGAGGAAGGTTTCTACTTTTTTTAAAGATGAAAAACAAAAAATTGACTTTTTGAGCCCAAATCACTATCCTGTCCCCTTAGCCACTCCCGTAGTTGTGAAACTTCTACATACTTCTATCTACCAAACTGTAAAGTGAAATTCTCCTCTGCATGAAGAGCAAAATGAGAATAGAAATGCCTGTTGCACGCTAGTAACTTTCCCAGGAAAAACCAAAAGCATAAACTAAAGGCAGTATGCTTAAACTTAACCGAAATTTTACAGAAAAATCAACGCACAAAGGTGAGTAACCGCAAAACCTGCCTCTCACGTGCATATGTTGCTTATGAAATATGGCTTTTACTTTTAGGACAAAAATTACAATAAATACATTTATATGGAATTCTATTCTGGTAGCAATGAGCAAGGCGATTCTAATATTTAGGCATGGAAAACGACAACTTGTTTGTCAAGGTGATGGGAATTATTCGAAACGTAATCTAGTATACCTTAGAGCGAAATTCGTAAGAGAAAGAAACTAACACAGCTACTTAGCATACTCGCATTAGAATAGGCCATTAGACTCGAGACCTTGACCGCTTTATATCTCTGATGACGGTAGTGCATGCACCATTTCCCTCTTCCAGAAACATCACCTGAATCACCACCACATTTGCTGATAAAAGGTGCTCAGCAAAATGTAGGTACTGTTATGTTTACATTTCCACTTCATAATGGCTTCACACGGTTTGAACTTTCATAGAACTAAAATAAATTCTAACACAAAGTCCAAGACATGCATATTAATTTGCCAATATCTGAAACTTATATTTTAATGTAAATAGTTGTTAAAAGAGTAGGAAAACCCCATGTCACCTTGCATATTTTAAACATATTCCGTTTAAGTACTTTATCTTCGCCTTGATATTTAACTGAGTCGGGACATCCAAAATTATACTTCAAGGTAATTCGTAAAAATAATAATTAATATCTAACCATTCTTACAAACTCTTATTCCTATATCTTCATGTTAGTTGAGATAAACATTTGCAGAAATTATCAAATTGTTTATCTTCTTTTAGGTACAAGGAGAATAGGGGGATACAGACTACTTTGAGCGATAGTCAAATCTTTTAAAGTTTTCAAATTCCGTTCTCTTTGCACGGTTAACATATAAAAAATTAATAACGATGTTCCATTTGACAAAGTATGTTCTCCAAAACTCACACAAATTACAAAGGCATATCTCCGAAATGCTTCACTCCACAAAAAATTGTATTTAGACATAAATTCTATATTTTAGGAAGATCTACATTTCTGTACAGTAAGATTTGGACTATCTCTTACCGTTTACCAATCATGCAAAAGTCATCCAGAGTAAATTGGACAACATGGGCTATAGCAAAAGGAATTCAAAATATATCATTTGCCATAAAAATACCTCAAACATATGGCATTTTAATAAAAATTGTCAGAGCCGTTTTCAAGAAAGTCAAAATTTTTGAAAAAATGTCCACGTGAAGAGTAATTTAGGGTGGAACAATTTTCTCCAAAATCTTCGACAGACACACACACACGCGCACACACACACACACACACAGACACACACACACGCGCGCACACACACACAGACACACACACAGACACACACGCGCGCGCGCACACACACACACACACACACGCACAGACACACCCGGACCTTTTTCTAAAAATGTTCTTTTTTGATTCAGGGGGACACATTTCCGCTGAAATCTCGACATCAAATTTTTGGGTGGAATACAATACTTCCTCTACTATTCGTAGTAGAGAAAGTAAAAAATCATTTTGGGCTTAATACTATACTATCCTTACGTTTACTTATATGTCAATATGAGGGTCGCTTGAATTACGTATTGAGACCCGGAAAATTGGTCACCCCTGGGGAATGCATTGTTGCTTTGTCAAAATAGTTTACTCATTTGTAACCAGCAACTGAGTGCTTCCAGAAGTGGTTCCGGAGGATGGATCACTGCATACAGTGCCAAGGAGAATACTTTGAGAAACTGGGAAACACAAAACGTTTATGTGACTATTCATATTTTGCTGTCTCAAAACATAAATATCTAATGACCCTCGTAAAACCTTTAGCAGTTTGATGACGCCTAGAAACATTGATAATTTGTTTAAGTTTTCAAGTTTGTGCACCTGACAAAATAGTTACTCAGCTGTTATGCTACATGCCTTGGTTACTCGAATTTCTATTGTGCCGTTGTAAAGATACAAAGCCTTGGATTAAAATTGTACAAATTCTTTTTAAAGCTAATACTTGTACCTATGCTTTTAGCTAGATAAGTATTAGCATTTATTTATGTACTTGGTTCTTAATAGAATGTAAATTCGTTAATATTGCCTTCTATTTATTTCTTATTTATCTTACTAAAAGGTTTCTCACTCTCCTACAAAGGTAGTTTTGACACGTGATGTCGCTGTTGACAACATCATTACTTTGTTATCTATTTTACACTCACGGAAGACCTTAACAGTAACAGCGAAAACATTTGCGACAGGCATGTCATTTGTTAACAGACAGCGTCAGAAAAAGCGAATGTTAATTCTGCTAATGTGTCGACGTTCCAGAATTAATTCCGTGGCACTTAGCCATTAGAAATGCATTTTAATTAACGTCGCTTCGCAAATAACTGCTATTGCCTTTTATTTTGACGTCTGTAGACTGCATAAAACAATTAAATACCACAGGTTTGCGTCATGAAAGCCAAAGCTGGCTTTTATCGCACAAAAAGAAAGGGGAAAAATGGCAGGGATATGAACTTGTTTTTGTGCGACCTATCGAACGCTTACCCAGAGGCCAGCGAATCGCACTTGCTTGCGCGATGGATAAATACATGATCCTTGTATTCAAATAGCACACATCATTCTCTTGCTTTGTGATTTCCGTTACTGCTGGCTAAAATGTGATAAAAGCTGCAAAATTTCCACTTGAAGCCTGTTAGAAAATCTTCCGCTAGATTTATATGCATTTAACAGAACATTTAAACAAATTTATTTATAAATCATCTATGACTCAATGACAACTTTCGGAGGGGGACTTAGCCTTCGACCGGAAGCGATCTTTTGTGCCTATACTCTTGACATTGCACCCTAGGATGGATGAGGCGAATGGATCCTAAGGGCGGCCGGAGCGTTGCCACGACAGAGCAGGTGTCAAGGCCCCTACATTTATCCAGTTAGAAGCACTTCCACCCCTAGTTTCGTACTCCCCAATAGGCTCACTGTCCAATTCTTCCAGAGGGCATTCTTTTCCCCAGTCGACGCTTCCAACCCTGAAAGAAACCTAACGGAACAAGGGGTGAAATGAAATAACTAATGTAATGAAATGGAGGAACAGGAAATTCGGAGGATATGGAAATTCTTTCCAGCATTCGCCTGGCGACCCGGGGAAACCTCCGAAAAATATCCATGGGCCAGAAAGGTCGGTCGCGGGGATCGATCCCACGATCTCCCGAATGCGGACCACAGAGTTACCGCCGAAGTCATCCTGCCAAGTTAAATCATTTAAAAATCGACGCAATGAAATTTTCGGTACTATTCTGTTAAAGATGTAAATGAGCTTAAAAAAATTAAGAGTAATAGTATTACGTATAGCAAGTAAAGGTAGGTTTGTATTTGATGTCGAGATTTCACCGAAAATGTGTTTTGAGGCCCCCTGAATCCAATAAATGCATTTTTGGAAAAAGGTCCATGTGTGAGTATGTGTGGGTGAGTGTGTGCGTGTGTGTGTGCGTATGAGTGTGTGTGTGTGTGTGTGTGTGTGTGTGTGTGTGTGTGTGTGTGTGAGTGTGTGTGCGCGCGCACGCGCGTGTATCTGTGTGTCTGTCAATCTGTAAACAGCGTTATTTAATTTTAGCATCGTTTACGGATGCGACACGATTTTGAAGAAAATTCCAGGCCTGGTTATTTAACATTAGCAGATTTTTAAGGTACCTAAGGTACCTATAACATAAGGCAAATTCTTTTATTTTTGTTCAAGGTGAGCAAAAGCTTGCTCCAGGACCATCTATTGGTAATAATAATCAGTCGACTGTTTCTAAGTTGCAGAGCAGAGATGCCAACCTTATGCGAAATAGGGGAGGGCAACCAGGCCGAGCTGTGACTCATGCGAGTGAAAAACAAACCTCTCCAACGCTTGGTTACCTGAGTAAATGAAGAGGAAATGCTTTATGTACAAAACAAAGAAGGTGGGATGGAGAAAGTGATCTAAGTGACAAGATTGGGCATCGCTCTTCCGGAATTTTGCGTTTAAAAGGAACCCAGGTTTAATATACACTGTTGTATTTTTGATTCTCAATGTACAATGTAGATAGTTGCAACACAATGAAATTTATTTCTTCAAATAGCTTTATAAATTTAATATCTACCGAAAGTTTTCCAAAAGAGCATATATTTTCTATTGTTTATTCTATAATCTACACATACAAATCTTAAAGGGCTAAATGTAAACATTTCATAAAAGTAAATGCTTATCTGGAAGCTAAATTGCTCACTTTAAAAGTTACTTCGATTGCTTATTTTCTGGGAAAATTTTCAGTTTCATTTTGGCTTGTAGATAATCTTCAAGCGACCTACACGTCCAAAATGGGTTTGATATGTTGTTTCTTGCATAATTATTATAAAATAAATCGATATTTTCTTTATATGTGTCTTGAATTATCGCAAATACTGCTAATGAAAATGAAACACTCTTTAAACTTTCATTATTATTATTATTATTATTATTATTATTATTATTATTATTATTATTATTATTATTATTATTATTATTATTATTATTATTATTATTATTATTATTATTATTATTATTATTTTGGAAATGCAAAGAGCAATCAATTACAAATCATTTTAATCTTAAAAACTATTATGTCTAACTTAATAGCATTCCACTGTAGGATTTTTTGTAGTGCTGAACACCATTTTCTATTGCACACAGCACTACAGACATTGGACACTATTGTTATGCTTTGGTCATCCTGAGAGGTAGGTTTAAAACGTACGATATTTTTGTATTGTTTATACGAATTTACATGCATTTCAGATAATATATTCTCTTCATGTGGTTTTTACAACTCTCTTCTACCTGACGAGTATATATTAAATAGTCAATGACAGTTCAGAGATACGGGGCAAAGTTATATGGCAAAGTTATATTAGCACCAATCATTAGTCCTTTCCGCATGCATATCTTCTGGTTTCTGCACTACATTGCCCTATCTATGCAAAACATGTATGTGTCCTCGGTTCGTTGTGTTATTTCGAATGCAAATTCTATTTTGCGCATAGGCAATTTACCGTGTTATTCTTATTACGGATATTTATTATTGCTACAAGGGTCCATTCACAATGAAGACCTAATCAACACAGCATAAGCGCAGCCGTGATGCAGCGGTGGGCATAACGCAATAACTTGATACGGGCTGCTAGATTCGTAAATTGCATGCAAAAATCTTTCGAGGTACCACAGGTTTCAAACTGAACCACATAACCATAATATCCAGTATGGAATTTTCTCCAGTGCTTATAAATAAATAAATAAATAAATAAATAAATAAATAAATAAATAAATAAATAAAATAAAATAAATAAAATAAATAAAATAAATAAAATAAATAAAATAAATAAAATAAATAAATAAATGAATAAATAAATGAATAAATAAATAAGTAAACAAATAAATAAATAAATAACTAAATAAACTAAAAAGGTGCTGATGCAGGTTTCAAACTGAATCAATAACCAGTAGTATCCAATATGGAAATTCTACATTGATTATAAATAAATAAATAAATAAATAAATAAATAAATAAATAAATAAATAAATAAATAAATAAATAAATAAATAAATAAATAAATAAATAAATAAATAAATAAATAAATAAATAAATAAATAAATAAATAAATAAAATAAAATAAAATAAAATAAAAAGGCGCTGAACCAGGGAAGTAGTATTTGGCGTCAACATTTACAATGGCGTGGCGTGGAAGAGCACCATGATGGTACCATGTCGCATTTCGATTGTGTGCTGTTCAGAAGCAGCATGGAGAAAGGAATGCAGAATTTTTCCTCTGTGCATCACATTGACGTGACTGAGTCTGAAGGCTTACATTAACAAACAGGGTGCAGATTTTTCCGTTTATGCTACTTGTGCCCTTTATTTTCACTGTGAACGGGGCTTAGAGCGGTACAGATAGCGAGAAATGTCAGGGCCGCAGATAATAGAAGTGATGAGAATATAAACAGGATCCGTAAGTGTTTCATATAAAAATGTTCTTGAACCTGTTTCACTCTGTGTATTATATAGACTCACAACAAAGGTTATGATCAGGTACATATTTTCCAAACTCCTTTTTTGTTGCGGAATTCGTAAGATTGCTTTTGAAATGCGATTAGTGTCCAGGAATCTTTTCTCCATGTTACGGCTGTAATTACCATTATTGTATAAGTTGTGAAGGTTCTGCCGTGATATATGAAGTCTACTATTTGTGAACTTTGAATCTGAAGATCCTGGAGCATACATAGTGAGCGTAACAGCTGCAATTGGGAAAATTTGGGTTCTTTGAGAAAATAGCACTGAGTATATCTAACTCTGCATCACAATATTTGCCCAGAAGTGTACGGAAGTGTGTTACAGAATTGGCTGTAGTAATTAAAAACAATAAAGTAATAACCAAAGTCTCAGAGATCGTTCAACTGACCTCCAACTGCTTCAAGATATCCAGTCTTTATTCCATTGCTCTAAATAAAAAGAAAATAGTTACTTTCATTTGGGTCCCTTCACACTGCGGCATTAAGGGCAATGAAGAAGCGGACAAAGCTGCTAAAGAAGCAAGTCGGTTAACAGACACACATGAACAGCAAGCAGTACCTTATCGTGATATTACAAAGTACTTCTCCAAACTAATAAAAACAAGATGGAAACAGGCCTGGAATCAATCGCCTCCAGAAAAACTACACGTGGTAAGGAAAGGAGACACCAATTCTTCCCCTGTCTATTCTCTTAGCAGGAAAGAGCAGGTAATTACCTCACGTCTCCGCATTGGTCATACAAGGTTAACCCACTCATACCTCCTCAGCAAAGGCCAGCCACCACAATGTGAAGTCTGCAACACCCGCCTCACAGTAAAACATCTCACAGAATGTAAGCAATACGCTACACAACGACAGCTTCATCACATCACTGGAGACTTATCCACCACTCTGAACACGCCATCCAACTGCAGAAGGGTATTATCATTTCTCAAAGGTACGGGCTTGCATGCGAAAATATAATATAAAGGATATTTTTGTTGTACTGATTTGATTGTATTCTCATGTTTTTGGTAAAATAATTGTATCAAATTTATTGTATACCGCTGTATTTCATAGAATAGTCGCGATATGACTTAATTGTTAAAGCGACTCTAAATAAATTAAAAAAAAAAAATAAAAAAATAAAAAATAAAGTAATAAGACTGCGCAACTAACACCGGATTCAATTGGTATTTTTCATTTTCTCCTTGTTTGCTTTCTGTGCTTTTGACAAATAATGTCTTCATCTACAAGGATTAAGCCTGTTGACCCGTTCAATTCTTTGAAATTGTGTCGTCTATATCCATCTTGTCCTCGTCTTGTTTAGTTCAATCCGGCTTCAACAATCTCCGTAATTAAATATCCCAGACCTCATAACAAAAGTTGCACAGGGTAAGCTTGCCAACAAGAGCTGTGCGAAATTCCGGTAATACTCGGATAAAGTCGGGTTACCTCGCTCGATTGAAGGCTACATGCCATTCCACTCCCCGAATTGTACCTGCCGCTCCCACTGTCTATTCTCGGCTACTAATCCCTAAAATATGCACATCTCGAGACCTTGTTAAGATACTGGAGCACGTAATAGGGACATTCTCGCTCTACAACAGGCGTAAACGTACATTTACGAAAATATCTTCTGCATACACTGCAAGCTTTCGTTGCACCAGCTCTATATGCTTCCGATCAAGCATCGCTGTGCACCAACACCAATTCCTTCCAATTTCCTAGCCAAAAACAACGCCTGGTTGACATATGCAAATACCGGGAGAGCCAATAAGCTAAGAACCGGCCACGCGGTGTTTTTCCTGTTTGCGTTATCGGCCCGGCTATCTTAGACTGGCGTGGATGCAACAATACAGTATTTTTAAAACTACTTTTATAGGTTTCATTCGTTAAATTTGTGGTATTAACTTGATACATTTAGTAGCTCTTCGCACCTAGCCATAAGAAATGTCTGCCGGCAGTTTTTTGGGGGGGAAGTTTCCAAACGATGGGCGCTGTTTCTTCGGTAAGAACCAATCGCTGGCTTTTAGGTTTCTTGCATTGTAAACTTGCTAGGCTGAAATTTATTATAAAATATATGCACTGTGGTACGGCTTGCAACTTTTAAACTAGGAAATCTTCCTGCAAATCGTATTTTCACTCGACAAACTGAACACATATGGATCATAAATACCACTGCGGAGCAGATAACGTAAACTGAAGCGTAATACAGTTTGTGATTGTATGCAAGACAAAATAGTAAATAACTCATAGTAACTGAATTTGACCATATTATTCCCAAACGGATACTGCAGACCTTGAGAGCAAACCCACGTCAGTAACGTGACTTTGGTTGCAGCACTAGCTCGGAAGCACGTATCCACACGCCCAGTGAAAAAACACCGCGCCGCCGGTTCTTAGTTCATTGGCTCACTTTGTATATAACACATTAATGAATGTATTGGAGAAATTATCTTCGATTCTTGAACATCCCTTCCTGACTTAATACAATAACACCATTATTATGCTATCTCAGGCACTGCTACACAATTAAGTACTACGTGACGTCATTCACAGGACAGCAATTCGCCATATTAGTCTAGCTAACATAAAGACAGTCTTCGGGTGTGCTTCTACCCTTTGCATCCCCCCGAAATGCTTGGCAAATGAGACTTTAGGTTTCTTATTGCTTCATGCCTTGACTATGCGCCTTAGTAACGCCACTCGCTTTCCAGCCAGAGAGCATTACCCGATTAATCGACCCCTTGAAAGTTCTTGGCCTCAGTTGACCAGGATTGCTAGAACATGGAGGAAATTTGAGCTCACGCACGTTATGTTATGTAATGCAGTTTGCGGCCGTGACAGTGCGAGTACAGTCGACCGGCCTTGAGGCCGTTCCGATCTGCCGACCTTGTTAAAATACTTTTCCCTGCATCCGGAGCACTAACTGACCCATTTGTCCTTTTCATTTCTCTGTAGAACGCCTGTTTCACCATTAACATCAAGGAAACAGTCAATAGCACGCCAGTTCAAAAAATATAAACGTTATACATCTTTTGATGTGACATAGACCTTTGAGTCCGGAAGAAAGTATGAAAGGATTAAAGCACTAAAAGAGAAATAAAAACGATAACATGCAATAGCAGCCTTCGTCGTAAGCAATTCGTCTCTTTTCCACATACCAATATCGAAAAGAAAAATGAAAAATCTTATTTGTTGCACGCGCACTTTCTCTACTCTTGTGCTAACTGCTCTTCCAAACTCTTATTCCTCTATCTTCATGTTAGCAGAGATAACCATTTACAGAAATTATGTATATTTTTTTTGAGCGATAGTCCAATCTCTTAAAACTGGTCCCTATTTGAAGGCTTTGAAGTTCCATTCTCTTTGCACGGCCAAGAGATAGTGAATAACGACCTTCCATTTGAGAAAAGTTTAAGTATTGCATAACTCACGCAAATAACAATCGATATCTCCGAAATGGTTCACTTCACTTGGACATAGCTCGTGTTTTAACGAGATATACATTTTTTGTACAAGTTTTGGTCTATCTCCTATGGTTTACCGGTTATAAACCAGGAGTAAACACGACTACATGAGCTATGGCCAGAAAATTCAAAATATACATTTCATTTACCATAAAAAATATCTTGAACATATAGCATTTTAACCAGAATTGTTACAGTCATTTTTAAGAAAATCAAAATTTTCGAAAACTTTTTCCATGTAAAGAGTAGTTTAGGATGGAGAAAGATTCTTCAACCCTGTGTGTGTGTGTGTGTGCGTGCGTGTGTGTGTGTGTGTGTGTGTGCGCGCGCGCGTGTTTCTGTGAAATGCACAACGAATTTCCGAAAAAGAAGAGACTAGACTTCGTCTCGTTTTCTCAAACTATTCCCCCGACCCTAATATTGCAATTCCTCACTCATAGTCCAATATACTATTTGTTTACAAAGTTATAAAAAGTGGCATTACAAGTTATTAGATACAGCAATTATCATGATGGGCTTTACTTTATGTACAAATTGCATAACGCCTCCAGCAGTTTCGGGGAAAAGCGTACAAATTTATGAAGATATTCATTTCTTAGAAAACAAGATAACTGGAGTTGGTAATGTATGCGTCTCGAATTCTGGAGGTGGTTTGTCCTGGTCATTTAGGCGATTTCTAGGGTGCTTACTCTCATGCCACGATTTCCTTTCCCTTTATTCCATTTCCTTCTCATGTTATGAGTATGCTTCTAGTTTCATAGTGTATGGCGGTGCCGGAAAGATGGCGCGGATGCATGGGCAATGTAAAGAATAGTACCCGTGGACACTAGAAGACTGCCAGTTCAACAGTACTCTTATACACTTGTTTGGTGGCTCCAGCACTGGAACGGGTTACCATGCTTGGGAATATTAGACTTCTGCCCGTCTCTGTTACCTTTCTCTCTGCGGCCAGCGGTCTCCTGGGAGGTATTAGTCACAATAAATCCGTGTATGTCGCAATACGCGTGTCTACCCTTTAGAAAACGAGGTTGGAATGTTTAGTGTAAAGAATAAGTTAACTTTCCTGATATAGGTCCAGAACTTATTCAGCATCTACATCATCTTTGAGAACAGTATTGTTTTCTTCCTATTGCTTTCTAGATATCTGCAGGTATTCTGTCTTGTGATTCCTATAAGAGGCCAACACTTCTTCCGATGTTCACAAACTTTTCTTCGCATAATGGTGTTCATTTGCCGTGGATTTGCTATATCTGAAATTTCCTTTTAGCCTCACCGTTTTAAAAACATAAATGACACTAATCTAAGTGAAAGAAACTGGAGCATATCGAAACGTGATGATGAAATTAGTGGCCCCTTTGAAGCTGCACGTGGGATCTTAAAGCCCTTTGTGTCTCTAAAACTGGGCTTTCAATCGAAACCAATGGCTCCAACAAAACGACCTTTCATATATCCTCAGGTTCCAAGAACAGGGGGGCCTAAGGCCACAAAACCTTTACACTCGCGTGTTGGGAGATTTCGTTTTCCGTTCCACATTCCTTGTGTAAAGGTATTGCATAAGTCCCAGTATGTGGGGATGTCTACCGAAAATGTTATGGCCAGTAAGGTAGTCAAAAACACCTTCAGGTCATGCAAAGAGAATGGAATTTCCAAGTCATCATATCGCGACCATCCCTTAAAAGATTTGACTATCGCTTAACCCTAATGCATTCCTCTACTCGCATTATACTGTGACAATTTTACAATTTCACTCCTGACACTAGTGTGACAAAATCGACGAAATCCAGGTCCAACTACTTTTTTCTAATGTTATTGTGTTCCAAGACTTCTGCACAAATACACGGTCTACAGTCTCTCATGAGATTACAACCTACAATTGTTTCCTTCTCGTAACCTTGACTCACTCCTTTCACTGTCTTTCTACACGTCTTCTATCTCTCAAACACTAACTCTGACGATACAATCACTCAACACTCATATACACTTCGCTATCTTCCTTCACGGCGCGACGACAAAGGCAGCTGACACTAACACTAAGAACCGACAGACTCCCTCCTGTAACTAGCTCACTGCTCGTTCCTTCGCCTATTTATACAGCGAGAATTACATAACACGGATCTTTCTCGAACTTCTACAAATATGACGGCTACCGGACACTTCTCGAAGAATCCAGAAAACCCCTTTTCGTGAGATTATAACTGTTTTCTTCTCGTAACATTGGCTTACTCCTGTCACTGTCTTTCTTCACTATCTCTGTTTCTCAAACACTAATCCTGATGATACAATCACTCCACACTCATAACTGCTTCGCCGTCTTTCTTCACGACGCAACAACACGTGCAACTGACACACACACACACACACACACACACACACACACACACACACACACACACACACACACACACACGCTCACATACTCTAAGAACTGACTGACTCGTCTGTAACTAGCTCACTCTTCTCGTTGATTCGCCTCCTTATATAAAGGATGGCGTAACACGGACCTTTCTCGACCTTCTACAAATACGCCAGCTGCCGGACATTTCTCGAATAATCTGGAAAATCCCTTTTGGTTCTGCCGCTCTGATTGTTGTTATCTGTTTGCTCGCGTGAGGCATCCTGACCTTGAGCGTCTTTGTTATACGCACCGTCAATGGGGTAGTGCAGTCCGGCGCCGACTGTCCTTTGTTGTGCGCCGTAGCCTGCATCACAATGCCTATAACGAAATATGTCATAAGACCATTTCCACAAAAATCTATCTGATATACTTGAAGTGGACAGAAGAATAAGCATTTTTAACAATAGTTTGCACAAGATTGAGTAGACAAAGTTATGTGAGTGTACACATAGTTTTTTATTTAAAATGCTTATTTTCACTACATATAAACAATTGCAAATATTTCAACATACTTATGTCACTGTAATCTTATTTTGTAAATCTTTCTGTGCAGTTCGGAAGCAAAGAATTGGCGGCGATACAAACCTAGATCGGGTAGAATAGGCAAGAAAGGAAGTCTGATCTCTAGTAGCCAACGACAGCTGTGCTTCTCAGACTGCGGAGTGCGAACCCTAAGTTGCCAAGGGTGCACAGATGTTTGACCAAAGATAAAACGTCTTCATTAAATATAACACTGACACAGCATATTTTGCGTTGTTACGTATAGTAAGAGAAGTATTACGATGCACCACCCAACAATTGGATATCAAGATTCCACCAGAAATGCACGTTTTAAGACCCCGTGAATTTAAAAAAAATTCTTTTAAGAAAAATTGTTTTGTGTATTGTGTACGTGAGAGAGACAGAGCGAGAGAGAGAAACAGAATAACTCAAAAAGTTGGTTAAAAACCAAACTTGCAACGTCTTTCAAGGATGCAACACGAATATTTTAAAGAAAGCCCCCACCCCAAGCTACACTTACATGGAAAATTTTATGAATTTTTTTATTTTCTTGGAAAGGTGTTAGGGATTTTGATAAAAGAAATATGTTAAATATATATTTTTATGACAAAATGAAATATATACTTATCTTTTCTGGGAATGAGGGAATGACCTCTGAAGTTCTCTCCATTCCGAATGAGTTTTGCATAATTAGCTCACATACAATCGTACTACACAAAATAATGTAGATCTCGTTAAAACACCCAATTTATGCCAAATAAATTTGTGGAGTTAACCACTCCCAGATATTGTTATTATTGATTGGAATTTTTAAATATTTATGCTTTTCTCAAGTAGGAAGTGGTTATTCATTTTTTAATATCCTGGAATTTCAAAGTCATTACATAGCGACCAGCGCTTAAAACATTTGAGCATCGCTTAGCCTACTGTATTCTCCTATTCCCATTGTACATACAACGAAATATTAATAAGAGAATTTCACAAGTGTTTATCTCAGTTAACATGAAGTAGACAGAGAAACGAGCGTGTGTAAGAACAGTCTGTGCAAGACCAGAGAAAGTCATGTGAGAGCATGATTTAAATGATTCTTTAATGGTGTGTCTATTATCAATTGGCAAATAACCAATTACCAAAGCCACAATTCTTAGAGCAGAATTGTGTTTAAGAGTCTCAGTTACATTTATTACGTCTCCACGGTGAATTGAAATCGATTTGACTCCAACCCCATTCTCAATATAATCCGCGTTTGCGTTGAATTCAACCCGGAATAAGATAGATTTGGATACACAAGGCCCAGTATAAATAATTCAAGCTTTTATGTTGGTCACTTGGTTTATGTTGACGAACCTGTAAAAATGTTTTCTGCGTATTTTAACAAAGTTTTGAGCTTAGAGAATATTTTTGAAAAGAATATATTGTGAGATTATAGAAACAATAAAAGTGGCTTTGTTGTTGTGCTTCACTATACCACTTTCGCTAAGAAAACAAAATGACGAACGTGTAGCGTTGGTGGATTCAAAACGATTTGAATCCAGTAAGTGTTTTCATGCACTACAATTTCGATCTGATCCCTATACTACGAAGATCAGATCCATGGATTCAATTCGATCTGAATCCGCGTATCCATGCAGTATTCAATCCGGAATGAGAGCTCAAATCGTTTTGACTTTCCCATAGAAATGTAATTGTGATGTGCGCGTCCCGAAATAACAAGAACAACAACAACAATAATAGCAATAATAATACTAATAATAATACTAATAATAATAATAATAATAATAATAATAATAATAATAATAATAATAATAATAATAATAATAACAATAACAATAACAATACTAATACTAATAATAATACTAATACTAATAACAATAACAATAGTAATACTAATAATAATACTAATACTAATAATAACAACAACAACAACAACAATAATAATAATAATAATAATAATAATAATAATAATAATAATAATAATAATAATAATAATAATAATTTCCCTAGGGCGTCTTCCCCTTAGTCAGAGGTTACCCTCATCGCCCGGCCGCTGCGTCCTCCAGCCGCAGCCAAGGATAATAATAATAATAATAATAATAATAATAATAATAATAATAATAATAATAATAATAATAATAATAATAATAATAATAATAATAATAATAATAATAATAATAATAATACTAATAATAATACTAATACTAATAATAATACTAATACTAATAATAATAATAATAATAATAATAATAATAATAATAATAATAATAATAATAATAATAATAATAATAATAATAATAATAATAATAATAATAATAATAATAATAATAATAATAATAATAATAATAATAATAATAATAATAATAATAATAATAATAATAATAATAATAATAATAATAATAAAAGAGCTAAACAACAGCGACATAAGTCACTGGTGGGCAGATAAACACGATCTGGCAAACGCTGAGTTCATTACGTGGTGGTTTGTAAGCTGTAACGTCAATGCGTTAAGTACAGTAACAGTTCAAATTCATTTCTTTTCATTTTGCCGTTAATGGTTAAAAATTCCTATGGCTGATATTCATTATTTTTTCTTATTCAGTTATAACATTCTTAATGAAAACAACAGAACTTAAGATGATAGTTCCTTTTGTTAACTGAAGCAGGTGCATCTGTCCATGTTCATTTACCCACAACTTTGTCTGTAGTCAGCAATTAAATAATTTTCTGTAAGACGCAAGGGAACATTAAGTCATGTAAATGTATTAATAATTTCAATTAGACTTGCTATTATGGCGGTTTGTTTATTTAGCCATAGCGAAGTTAAGTGCTTCATAGAAACGCAATGAGTTGATTATCAAATTATGATTTGCACTTTTAATGAAAATACAGATCAACATAGACAAGGCATGGGCAAGAGAGCTGGCCAATCAAATATCAAGGCAGTATCAGAAACGAACTCTAGCATTCATGAGCAACATGACGGTTCTATGAAGGATACAACTTCATATAGTTGCGGTGGTTTAGCTTGTCCCCAAGAACATAAAAGTGAATGTCACTTCCACCATGCAAGTTAGGAGCAGGGGATAGAAAGATAGCTGCATCTCTTTTCAACATAAGTCTCTTTCTTTAGGCATGAGACTAAATAAACCATATGCCCTATAAGGAACGAGTACGGAGAGGGACGGAACGAAAATCGCGAAGTATCCGCGTTGGTCGTAGCGAGAAATGGCGAAAATCGCTAAGTATACGCGTTGGTCGTAGCGAGAAATGGCGAAAATCGCTAAGTATACGCGTTGGTCGTAGCGAGAAATGGCGAAAATCGCTAAGTATACGCGTTGGTCGTAGCGAGAAATGGCGAAAATCGCTAAGTATACGCGTTGGTCATAGCGAGAAATGGATATACCTACTATACGTGGTCTAGTCCTCAACCATTGGTCATGGTAAGTGCCTTAACTTCAATCTGATGTGTTTTCTCCCTAACTGCTTACTGAATTTACAAACGAATTCTACTGAAGCATTGTTTCTTCGGAGCATATCCGTTTTGTATAACAAATTCTCTCTCTTGTCACTAACTCCTAAACTCCTCTGTCGGTGCACAATTAAACAGCAGAAATCACGCCTCTAAACATAAGCCATTACCTCTGCTACAAAGTAAAGGTTATTACTAACCATTAGCGTGGTTACGACCAATGATTGACACTGACAGGACGATGCCTTAAGCAACCACACCAGTTCAGACGTATTAGGTATAACATCTTCATTCAAACTTGGACAAGGTACCTACTTAGTTTCTTGTATTGTATACATCAGCTTTTTGCTGTCAGGGCTTAAGAAAAGGGCACAACCCTCAGAATAAAATGGTCCTCTGTTTTCTATAGCGTCCAGTTATTTTCAACCACTAGAGTAGTTAAATATGGCTATATTAAAACACAATTAAAAGGACTTTCTGTGGTCGATTGCTCAGCGCTTTGGCTTCTCCATCCGGCAGTCACGGGTTCAGTTCCAGGTTGGGGCGGGGTTATTTGTTTTTAATTAGAATCCTTCCTTTCTTTCCACTGATCTTGAAATATACCTTTGGCAGTGATTGTGAATCGGTTCTAAGTTGGAAATGATTAATATCCAAAGTTAAAGAATACACAGCCTCAAGTCAGTACCTCCGATATTACCACAGAAGTTAATGGGGTATACACAAATTAAACAATTTAAAATAATATCTGATAAAACGTAGAAGAAGTTGGGTCACCTAGTCTGAAATACTTCACAGGCAACAACTAAATGGGCCAACCTCGATGAATATTAAACAACAATGAAGTAAAGCTCAAGCATAAATTTAACATCATATGTTGATATTCATATCGACAAGCGGAAATATTCCAGGTAATATGACGTTCTGCGAGGAGGTTCAAGGTGTGTGTGTGTGTGTGTGTGTGTGTGTGTGTGTGTGTGTGTGTGTGTGTGTGTGTGTGTGTGCGTGTGTGTGTGCGTGTGTGCGCGCGCGAGCGTCAAAGTTGGTGTTGAACTTCAGCGCTTGCCAAAATGATCGCCTCACCTCAAACTATCTATTACACAGAAAATGTTTCTTATTTTTGACTTTCTCGAAAATTACTAACGATTTTGATTAAACCTATGTTTCAGATATTTCCATAACCAAGTTTATTTTTGAATATGTTGCGGGTAGTTTGTTAAGCCCTCTTCATTCTGAATTTATGTAACTGGTAAAGCATCGTAGATACACAAAATCTTGGTATAATATGTAGAACTTGGTAAAGCACATTATTTATGATTTTTTTTTTTTTGTACAGTTAATCATTTCCGAGGTATTTCTTGTTGAATTTGATTTTTTAAATACAGGTAAAATGTGCAAAATTATAAATAAATTGTTACATTTGTTATTTAATAATTTTGTTTATTTGATCTGCAAATATATGGAGGTAAAGTGTATAAAAAGTAAATAAAATAAATAATAAATAAAAAATAAAATGGGTTGGATACTATGCCCTGGTGCAGATTCTAGATGCTATGTAGATTTTATCTTTATGTTTATTTCTGTATTTTTTTTTCAAATATGTATACTTTTATCAAATGTGAATACATTGTTTTTTTTGTTTCTTGTGGTCATGCAAAGATTATGGCATTTTAAAGCGCTCACATAGCGACACGCTCTTAAAGAATCTATCGTTTTACCTACTGCAACTTGCAATGAAATTTGTAACTGTGAATTCAAAGTTGATTTCCATTAACAAAAAGTAGACAGAATAATACTATTTTGTTAGAATAGTTTGTGGAGAAGTGAGTAGAGAAAGCCTTGCGAATGGAACACTTCACATTTTTATACTATCAGTAGGATATGAGCTGTGAACTGGTTATAAAGTTCTTTCTTTTCTCCAGGTCATACAAAACTTTTACAGCTGCAGCCCTAAGGAGCAGCCCGTCAAAGATAATATATTCTTCAAATAAAAACAAGATAGAGAAAAGCAAAAAGAAATTAAAACCGAGGGAGATATAAACCATAGTGGAAGATTTCTCAAAAGACTTAAACCAGACCTGAAGACAAAGAGACTGTAAAGGACAAGAATAACGTGTGCAAAGAGTTCTGCTCATATACTTTACTCCTACAGTAAAACCTTTACGACAACCTCTTTGTGCTCTTTAAAATGTAAATGCCCTCCGTTTATTTTGGGCCGAGTTCTCTTGTTTCTCTAGCATGAAACAGGCGATTTTCATCTGTACAGCTAATGTAACGTAAGTCACGGTTTTAAATCACCGAAATAGCTTGAATCCGAGCAGTATATTACTGCATATTAAAGTTTATGTTTCCTTGGCTATTTACACCAGCGACTATTCGCTTCGAACCAAACAAGGTAACGCTGCTAGTGAATCATCGTTCTCTTCATCACTACAGACATTTCATTTTCACTTGCTGCCGACTTATAGATACGATTCTTCACGATCTTACATGTCAATTGACTTAGTGATTGGTTCTTAAGGCTCCTACCATGTTTGACTGCCAAAAACGACACTTTATTCAAATTTATATTGCAACAACTCATTCATTTCTGAAGGCACATCTCGTTGGGAACAAAAATCTATATTTTTAGCCACAATTTTTCAAAATTTTTTGCTAATGATTGCCATGATAAACTAGAAATATTTACACTACCAACACTTGAAACTATTTTTGGGACAACCATAAAAAGTTCAAAATTAAAAATTTCGTACCTTTTTTGTAGGTTCTACAAAAATATAGATTTCAAACTTCAGTAGACTAATTTATTTCTCTGAACATGTACGATGATTTGAACGTTAAATATGTCCAGTAAACAGGCTGTTTAAAAAGTTATAAATTTTGAAACTTAAAATTCCTTTTTACCAACTGAATCTTTGTTTAAATGGCTACAGGGTTTTTGTAATTTATGTTAAGACCATAGTTGCTCATCCCATTTCCTGTCGAATATGCATCAAAATGATGTATGAATAAGGTGTATAGCATAATTTTAAGACTAATTCCTTGGCATTGAAAAAAGTTAAAAATATTAATTTCGAGAAATATTGAAAACAAATTTCTACAATGTTATGTGCCCAGGCTAACCTGACTTCTAATTGTTAAATTAAACAAACTTCTGATAAGTTAGCATGTAAACTATATATTTTTTAAAACTAAATAGTCCCGGCTATTATGTTACACAACAATAAAAAATTGGAAATATTTTAAGAAATCGCCATTTCCAATGTGAAGATGTAGAGGACAACAGGGGCGGATCCAAGGGGAGGGGTAGGCGGGTTGTACACCACCCGCCCGAAAATTTGGAAACTATTACGGACGTAACCAAAGGAAAAAGTATTCATATTAATTCACAAATAGGTATATTCAAAGAATCCAAGCGTTTTCTACGTTAATTATTTTCATTAAAATAATAAGTGTATATCTAAGAAATATCTAAATATATTATAAAAATGTCCTGCCATCATAATTCAGAGCAGAGATTTAGAGTGGTTAACGATAAAATATGCTTCGCACAATCTCATTCCAAATCGTATGAATATCTGCGGCATTACAATAACACAAATCGCTCTGTACTTTCAGGAAACTCCTAGATTGCTTCGCTAGTAACAATGGAGAGGCTTATATCCTCTTTGAATAGGTGTAATGGAATTATTGTCCCTTTCATACGCAGGGCACTCAAGGTTTTCTGCACTTTATCAGTAACTACAGCAACATCAGAATGTTCGTTTTCAACATTACGGCATCTGAAGACCTATTTTAGGAGCACCTTTGGAGCAGACATTGCATGGACTAGCATTAATGTATATACATAAAAATTTGGAAATTAAAACTCACGAAGTACTGGATAAAATGTATAAAAAGTCTCGTTGGCTACTTCTTTAAATGTAATTGTATAACTCTGTAAGACAGTTATCTGATACATATTTATGCATACGGTGACATTTCCAGATTTTCTAATTGTAACTCCTCATCAGATCCTCCTCCCCTCGAAAAGAAACCCTTCGTCCGCCCCTGGGGGACAAGGTAATCTGAACATACACAAATTAATCTCAGTGAGTTAAATTACCAGTGAGTTATTGTATAAAAATTATTTTATCAAACAGAAAAAAGAAAAGTTACTCTTAAAATAAGTGGTTTGATGTATCTTTTTCTCACAAAGTATGAGAGGTAGAAAGCTGAAATTTTTAGTACATATATACAACACATAATCGAACTTTTTGAACCACAATAATAATTTTATAATATATTAGTGATATTAAGAAAGTACCACATTGCAAACTTTTCACACATAACTAAATAATTGAGACTCACAAGATAGCTAGTTATACAAAGAACAAAAATGCTAAAGTGATTCTGTATTGAAAATAGTTTAAGAAAGAAAGGTACCTACATGCATTCAAATATTTTAAGAGTAAGTTTTTATTTTTATACTGTGTAAATAATTTTATAGACTCAAGCATATAAACTATCAACGCAAATAACCACTTAAAATAATTACCATGCTTTATAGAATAATTTCAAGAAAAACCATTGAGAATTTAACTCGCCAAGGTATAACTTCTGTATGTTCAGACTATATTGTCCCCTTAAATTTCTCCATATATTTTCAAGAACAAGGTTTAGACTCAAATGTTTCAACTAAATTGGATAACTTTGCATAACTAAAATATTAAAGCATCTATTGTTTATTTACAGCATATTGTTACTTTCTCTACTACTACATTACAAATTAAATATGGAGATTACAGTGGAAATGGACGTTTCTTTTTCTTCAAAGAAATTACCCTCCTCTTTGTAGGACTTATATACCCCAATGGACTTAGAAGCGAATGCTCTGGGTCAAGGAGCAAGCAAACTTTGGATCATAGCATACCCAGGATTGTTGATCGGCCCAATGTACGGTATGGTGGTGAAGAAAGAAATGAAATGCAAAAAAAAAAAAAAAAAAAAAAAGATCGGATACATATCTTCACCTGCAAAAATGAGAACTTTCACAAGAAGTGTTGAGAAAAACAGAATTGTTGCCAAAATCAAGGAAACAGTTTCTTCAATGGTGAATGGTAAGGCACATACAAAGGTTAAAGGGTAAGGGTTACATACACCTCGCACACCTCGTACACCTCGACCTGCGCAGATCTACTGTGCGCCAACTCCCCCCAGGAGTCAAGGATGAAGTGTGGGAACCGAAAGGGCCACAAGGCCGTAGGAAGACGGGCCACGGAGACGCGCGGAAGTTCCCATCAATAAAATTGCTGAGATCTTTTCATTGTGGCGCTAGCCCCCGCCGAGCAGCCAACACACTGCGGGTCCGGAACCACCCAAGCGTTCCCCCACAGAGGACAGCGGCCACTCAATCGCCACCTAGCAGCCAGAACAGCAGTTACCATGCGCAAGTATCCGCGCCAACTGCGCCGCACCGCCAACAATACTCGCCTGAAAGCACACCTGGAAGATGAAAAGAAATACAATGAAGGAAATGATGGAATGCAAAACGTGGTATGAAAGAATGCACTCCAGCATACTCCTAAGTGACATGGGGAAACCACGAAAAACCCCAAGTTAGAGTGCGCGGTCGCCGGGGATCGAATTCGGTACCCCACACGTTGCCGCGGCGCCATCTCGGTAAGGAACACACAAACTATTTATAGTGAAAATTTACGGTTGGTGCTAAATATAAAGCCAAAACAATATAACCAATCATGTAATCAATTCTATTCTTACTTCCTACGTCGAAGGAATTTTCCTTTCAAATTGTAATATTTATGCAACAACATTTTCGTTCACTCAAAAGACGTTATTACACAGTTGTTTCACGTTAATTGAAGTTCCTTGCTGTTAATGAGAACTTCCTGACATTGTTTTATTTTTCTATACGCTTCGTTACGAATGTATTTTTTTTCTAACTCATTATGTATCACTTGTCAGCACTGATGCCAAAAGGAAACAAAAGACTCGCAGAATAACATCTCGCTTTTATTATTTACATCATATAATTATTCCTGATCGAAACGTCTCTCGATAACGGTCTATATGGTTGAGTATTCAAGATGTAAGATGCAATTGCGTTCTGATTTGCTGTGTATCAGAGAGGGAGGCGATCCAGGGACTGTGCAGAAGTCGAAGCACAGCACTGGGCACGTCAGTAGATTGTTCCGAACGTGTCCGGTGTACCTCATGAGGTGTGACTTCCGCTAGGATCCCAAGGACAAGCTACGGCGAGCGTGAAGAAGCCGCCACGTGCTGTCACGTGATCTTGCCGTACCGCGACCTGCAAACATAGGCTCTTCACCAAGCCATTCATTACATATACATCTGCCATGCAACAGCAGTCAACAATAGCTATTTATCCAGTCTCCGGAGAGACTGCAATTACATAGCAAACGCCAGAATAGGTTGTTAAGAAAATAATTCGGGTACTAAGATTTTCTGGTCAGTAGTGGACATTACGCAGTCTAGGGGGGTCCTGTGGGAGTGTCATGTCAAAAGTAAAATCCAGGAAGGGAGCACATGTGTAAATTCCAACCCAAAAGTATCATTAACACCTCCAATTTTTTTTCAAAGTTTAATAGGGTGTTTGTTTCAAAACATCCTATGTACAGCATTATATTTTACTTAGCAAGCATATGGCAAGGTGTCTATGAAAACAAAATCCAGTTTTCTTTTGATTGTCTTGACTTTTTATCTTCCTCCAGAAACATTGTGCACACAAAAGCGAAGTTGTTATAATATTCATTTTTTGAACAAATGATCATTTTTAAATGCTAATATGAAATGCTTTTGGAAGCTTTGGTTTATGGAATTGACCTAAGTATACAAACATAAAATTGTGCTGGGACTCCTCAGCTTTAATTAATTTAAAAGAAAAACAATTTGTACACTTCCCGGGTAGTGGCGCCAAGTATTTATTTTATCAATATGAGCCGTGGAAAACAATTGAATACAACAATTTTAAATATGTAATTCCCGAAGCTCTCCTAAGGTTTCAAACTAATAAATTATAAACTGAAGTTAAAGGATGTTAAAATAAAGAAAAACAAAAACAAATCCAAAAAGCTACAAACAGTGGTCTGAGAAATATATAGAATAGTGAGAAACGATGAAAAAGAAGTTTCAAAATTGCATAGCATAAAAGTGCAAGTTATGGGTATAACGTAAATGCGAAAAAATAAAAAGAAAACCCCAAGCACTTTCACATCTTTTTCCAAACTTCAGATACACTGCCTTGACTAGATGTCTTTCTTAGAAAGGGATAACCCTAAGAATTGGTCGAGGAAAGAAGGTAAAATGTAGTAAAATGCGGTCATGTAAATACGGAGGTGAGAGGATGTAGAATCCAGTTCCACGGCCATGTTCCAAGATCAGAGTTGCAAAACTAGGTTATCGTAGACTATCATAAATTCATAGTAAGTGTACGTTAGGTGTGTTGCATACCTAACGGGGGTTATCTCATATCGATCGCTTATTTGATCATGTTTTACTACATTCCTCCAGAAACTGGAAGCTTTGATCTTTGAACCTTTTAACCTAAGAAAATTAGTGTCTTCAAAAACATTTGGAACCTCCTCTAAGTACCTATGCCACACTTCAGATCAGGGCATGGGAACTGGCCCGCTTACGGCCTTACACTGATAACATGTTTTGCAACTAAAAAAAATAGGGTCGCTCAAGCTACGCCGCAAGTTGTCCAGCCCTGGCTCAGACCGAAGACAGTGACAGTGATCACGAGTAATGCTATTTTTAACGAAAAGTACAATTTTTGTTCTGATCACAATGACCAAGTCATGACAACTGTTGACGATCATTTATCATTAAATTTTCTAATTCTTTGTATTTGGTATTATGTTTCTTTCCCTAGCAATACTACCGGTAAGCCTACCATTTACTACGTCATTTATGTAGTGTACCAAAGCTACCAGTTATGGGTGCCAACTAACACTAGTGTTTCTGTGCCTCACCTCTTGAGTTGATGGAACGCTCTGGTGTTCCCTTCACTGTCGTTGAAACATTTCAGCAATGTCGAGGGCTTATCTGTCCTTAACAAGTACGCAGGACCCTAACAAGTCACTACTAATCTCCAGGCAGGTTATAGCATTAGTTGCATCTAAAGTTGTAAAACTACCTCAGGGTACCGTAGACGTCTTAAGTGTACGCCAGAGTTGGCCAAAAGGGGATTCGTGAATTCCTGTGATTCGTGAACCTTTCGCCTTGTAACTATGCAACACAACGGTACACACCCCCTTAGTGCAGCTCTATCTAACACACAAACCTAAAAATCTATGAATTGCCATATTTTATTACATTTTCTACTACGTATAGTATAGTAGAGGAAGTATTGTATTTCATCCAAAAGTTCCATGTCGAGATTTCACCTGAAATATATATTTTGAGGCCCACTGAATCCAAAAAAAGAAAAACTTTTAGAAAAAGGTCCGCGTGTGCCTGTGTGCCTGTCAGCCAATCTGTGGACAGCATAACTCAAAAATGAAAAGTTGGTCTTTCAAAGATGCGACACGAACATTTTGAATAAAATTGCTCCACCCTAAACTACCCTTTACCTGGAAAATTTTTAGAAAATTTTATTTTTCTTGAAAATGGCTATAACGATTTTTTTTTAAAATGCCATATGTTTGAGATATTTGTATGAGAAATGAAATGTATATCTTGAATTTTGTGGCTATAACCCCTGTAGTCGTATTTGCGCTGGAGGACTTCTGCATAACTGGTAAACCGTTAGAGATAGGCCAAATCTTAGTATACGAAAATGGAGATCTTGTTAAAATACACAATTCATGTTTAAATAAATTTGTTATAGAGTGAACCATTTCGGAGATATGCCTTGTTATTTGTGTGAGTTTTGGAGAACATACTTCTGTCAAATGGAACATCGTTATTCAATTTTTTATGTTATCCTTGCAAAGAGAAAGGAATTTGAAAGCTTTAAACCATATGATTATCGCTCAAAGCCTGCTGTATTCCCATATTCTCCTACCACCTACAAGGAAATAAGTCAATAAGGTGATTTCTGCAAATGTTTATCTCAACTAACATGAAGAAGATACAGGGATAAATGTAGGAATGGTTAGTACAAGAGTAGAGAAAGTCATGTGAGTGCAACACATCAGATTTTTAGTTGTGGTATTCACAGATACCCACACAAGGGACCCCAAAACATGTCTTCTAGCCAAATCTCGGTATCGTATTTTTTGTTAGGATACAATATTTCCCCTGCCTACTGTTAGAGAGAAAGTAAAAATACGTGTTTCCTAAGTACAGGCAGCGTGGTTTAGAATAGGACACACACTGTCCATATCGGCATGACGAGGTCAGTGTGATGCACATTTACGGAAACTGTGAGAAGCCCATTGCTCGGAGCGGACGGGCGGCCTAAGCTCATTAAGAACTTAATTTATATGGGCAGAATGACCTTCCTGGCTGAGCTGACCTTTGCCGAGACGAGGATGGTGTGTCGGGAGGCCAAGGCTGAATGTTATGTTGACGTTACAGTCATTCTAGCTCTACTCTTGTTATTGTACCTACCTGCGTCGCTCAAGGTTTCCTCTACCTGACCCCCTACATAAAGATTCATCTGTGGATGCTGCACTATCTGCTGGGCAAAACCGGATTACTGCGCAACATGTTGCGTGGAAAATTTTACTTCCGAAATACCTGCCAACCTCTTTTACTTTTTCTTTACGTCGCCCAAGTTGTTTTTATTGCCTTCCTTACTACGTTTCTATAGAGGGCATAACTGATGTTGCTGTTACCTTATTTTTTTCCCCATTTGTATAGCCCCTTTAATTTTTGTGGTCATTTTGGGGGCTTTGACTTCAGAAACAACTGGAGGTTTTTGGTGATTTATACTGAGTTAAAAAAAGAACAGTGGGAAAGCTTGAAATTCTAGGTTATTCTCTCAATAACATCATCAATAACTTTCAGCCTGTTCCACTTCAGATTGGGACCTGGTGTTTTCAGCGTTTCTTTGGTCGTCCAAGATCTCTCTTTCCTCTTGATCTGTAGTTGTAGCTTCTTCTGTTGATATCAGTTATTTCTGTAAGTGCTGATGGCTCCTGTTATGGCTGTGACATGTTCTTCTCTTATATCTTCATTTCTTTGGTGATCATACAAAGTATAACCTGCTGAAGGTCTTAATAATGTAACTTCTGCAACTTTTGTTCGTCTAAGTTGGTTTGTGGCTAAATCCCACGTTTGTGAGCCACAAAGTAAAGATGGGATTGCCATCACTTTGTAAAATTCCAAAATAGTCTGATCTGATTTTGTTCATTAATGTTTTCTTGATTCTGTATAGAAGTTGTTGTAATTTGGATACTTTGATCTCCAGGATTGAAGTGAGAGATTGCAGCCCAGATAACTAAAGGCATTGACTTGTTCAATACTATTGTTGTTGATGGAGATTTTAGATCTAAGATGGTTCTTGCATCTGAAAACCATTGTGTTGATTTTATTTATTCAAATTTCTAGATCGTATTCTTTTGCTACCAGTGATAATTTATGTACTGTTCTCTGCAAAATATCTTCTTAGTTGGCTATATAATTTGATCATCTGTGTACATCAACGTATTTAATTGTAACACAATGATGTATAAACACAAATCATACAAACTATAATATATAACAAGTTATTTACAAACAATGGGGATATAAAATATTTCCTGATATCTTTAAGGCCAACGAAAAAAAAAAAAAAAAAAAAAAAAAAAAATACACATTTCTACGCAAAATACATGTTGGTGCACCTGAAGAAAAATAGTGCAACAAAACAGAATTTTCAATTTCCTGTGCGTTTTAGGATCTCTTTCAGACGATTGGGCATGCTGTTTAGTGGGTAGCAGTCTACGCAGCTGAAATTTTGGCCCACTCTTCAATGAGTCTCCTTTTCAAACGCTCCTTTGAAGATACTCATGGCTGACTATGGACTCTAATATCCAATGCATTTGTAGTAATTTTATACTCTATTTCATTTGAAATATTAGATATGGTACGGTCGGAAAAATTCCGCATGCAATTTACGAAACTGGAAACCCATGCTAACTTGCGTTATAATGACGGCTGAATTATAAATGGGACCTAATAACATGTCCCAAAAAGTCAAGCAATGAAAATTGATGACCAGCACTTCAAGAACACGCTCCTTCTCAGCTCAAAGAAAGCCTAAAGGTAATTCTGACCGGATGTTTGGATATCTTTAGAAACGCTAGTCGACCGATCCTAAAGTTACAACAAATATGGTCACAATACTGTCTATATTGCCAATCCTCTTGGGCATTTCTTAAATGACTTGACTTTTGACTTTGCCTTAGCCAAGTTAAAGTAAAATAAACAAACAATAAAATACATTTGATTCCCTTTGTCTTAAAATCTATTATTTTATATATAATTCCAGTTTGGCTCACAGTGTATTCGTTATTTTTCAGAATTATAAGCCAACCACTGGAAAGTACTGTAACGAGTTCCATGTTCCGCCGCTCATTATCTGGTTGCTCGGCCAGCCTTCGGGTCCTTATTTTATTTTGGCGTATCTCAGGGCGTGTGGTTGCACAGGAATAAACAGGCAAATATTTAAATGTCAACACTGAATTTCAAATAATAAAATACCGTGCTTTAAAGCACCTTCTTTATATTTTCTTTAAACAAGCAGCTGTAACAATTCAGTATTAAGATAACTTACGTTCTATGTCATTTTTAACCCTGGTCCTTCCAATAAATTAAATTTTGAACAGTTTGTCTATTCAGAGAACATCTTTTCTCGTTCCTTTCTCGTAACTATTTATAACAAGACTTGCCATGCCTCTATACATCACACTTGATTTTGAGGGCTTAGAAAGGAAGTTGCTACAGCACTTAATTAAAGTGGGCGCGGCACTGCCATATAGTAATATACTTTTCCGTTACTCTAGCGCAGCGTTGCCACTGCAGGAGATATGAGGTTTAACCGATTACTGTTCTTTCTTGTTTGCTTATCATCCAAGGGACTGAGCGGAATAACTCAGGCGGTAATGTGTGTGGCCCGCATTCAGGAGGTCGTGGGTTCGATTCCTTCCCAGGTCACTCAGGGGAATGCTGGGAGGAATATTTACCTTGGATCCTCCGTTTCACTTCCATTTCATTCATTTCATTCTCTCTATCCGGTTTTTCATGTTGTAAGCATCAGGGGATTCGCCGGCGGGCTGCGCTGCTGTGGTGTTTGAGCTCTGTAAATACGGTGCTCGGCTGAGCGGAGGCGCTGTGGTTGACCGGCCGCTATCCCAGCCGGAACTGGCTGGTGGCGGGCTCTCTGTGTGGCTCTCTGTTGGGCTGAAGAACTTGCCTGCACCTGTTATGGTCGCCATATCATGCTTCCTCCATGGGTCTGACGCACAACAAGCCATCGGCTGACGTGCCGGAATCCCTACCGGACAGACACATCATCCAAGGAACTTCTGTCCTATTAGTACTGTGTCGCCGTAAAGACCAACCACCCACAACACGAAGTTGGAGAAAGAACGGATATAAATGACGCACAATGGCTAGACTATTCTAGCGTTTTCATACTTGATCAGGATACTTCGTATCCTTTACAGTCTCTCTCTCTCTCTCTCTCTCTCTCTCTCTCTCTCTCTCTCTCTCTCCTATGTTTACAACTGGATTATTCTAGTTTGAAACAGATTGTGGCGTTGACAATGTTTCCATCTGTCTCCGCCTCTCTTCTCCCTCCTTTCAATTTTTCAGGCACTTCGCTGCTTCTGACGTTTGGCAGAGTATCGATATCAGCTATTTGATTGGGAGGATCAGTTCGCATAATAAAAGTATGTGATCGATAATGATTTGAAGTGTAAGTTGTTTACTCGGCATTGGTTGTTTACTATGAATTGCGGTTCCATGACCAACATTTCGCCCTCTGAACTCCGAGCTCTTCATTAGAGTGTGTGATTGGTGTCCACATACTAACATTGCTGTGTAGTAAAATGGGCCTCTTGCACCCACCGTTTTGAAATAGCTGCGATATTGCGACAGCCGTTTTGCATTTATGGTGTCAGTTTGAGTAATGTGAGAGTTTAAGCATCGGTAACTAGCATTGTTGCAATTTTTGCAAATACTGCTCAGTTAGTATCTGGTATCTCATACCTAGCACTCATTGAATATGTGCACTTAATTAATTTAGTGTGCACTTGCTCTCTCTTTCTCTCACTCACACCTTTATCGTACGTCGGAGAAGTATTTCAGCTTTTAAAATCCGTAAAGTGCTCTATTTAGAAGCCAGTTTGTCATATATTCTCTTTAAGTTATAACATAATATTTTATACCTGTTTGCTTCTTATATAATAAAGTCGTATTACCTTTCTCGCATTCCGTAATATCTGGTAGCTGTAGCGGGCTCTTACGCGATAACTGCCATATAAAGCGAATTCTCTGGCACGGTCGAGTGTTTATTGCTTGCCTTTGCTTGCCAAAGCGCACACACCAAGGTTCAAAGTACTTTTTTCACGATAAAACATTCTATATTAATAAAGGTACTTTAGTAATATATCAGTCTTTTTTTCTCGTATATGAGGTATATTATTATCACTCATTTGGATCCAGTGATTATACTTCTGCACGAGTTAGAGGGGGCTGGGAGACAGGAGAGTGAGAGAAAGGGAGGAATTTTTCGACAAAATTCATTTTGTGCACTAGAATAGTAGATCCCATTATACTCTTCCTAATATGTGTGGTTTCCTTGGTTCTCTTATTATATTGTGGGGCCGATAGCGGCCTCCAACAAAGGATGGTCGGGTCAAGCTACCCCACACCACTCATGAGAGCAAACACGTGACAGCAATCAGAGAGGCGGACCCTAAAGATGTTTTCTAGATTATTCGAGAAGTGTCCGGCGACCGACATATTTGTAGAAGTTCCGGAAAAGGTGACGCTCGAGAAAGGTCTATATTACGTCATTCTCGCTATATACGGGGGCGAGGCGACGAGAGCAGTCAGTCAATTTTTCAGTTTCAGTGTGTGTGTGTGTGTGTGTGTGTGTGTGTGTGAGTGTGTGTGTGTGTGTGTGTGTGTCCACTGCATGTGTACGGTCGCGTCAAAAGGAAGATAGCGAAGCAGTTAATGAGTGACGAGTGCTTGTATCGTCCAAGTCAGTTACTTGAGAGACAGAGAAAGTAAAGAAAGACAGAAAGGAGAAAGTCAAGGCTACGAGAAGAAAACAGTTGTGAGTTGTAGTATCACGAAATATTGCAGACTGTGTTAACATCAGTAAAAGAAAACTATATCTACTGTTGTGCAGACGTTTTAGAAGAAACTAAAGCGAGAAAACAAAATAACTGCACTGATTTTTTGTCACACTGGTGTCAGGAGTGGGATTCGCCGAATTGGCCACCTGTTGCAATATTTCTTCATCTTCGTCTTCTGCTTCTCCTCTTCCTCCTCCTCCTCATCATTATTATTATCATCATTGTTGTTGTTGTTGTTACGGTATTGGAGATGCTGTTATCTACGCGGCAATTCCACTATGTTCACCGTCAAGTTTCTATTTGCAAGATAGAATCGCCTAAATGTTAGTCTGGGTGGCTAAATAGAATAGGCGCTTGCTAACTGATCTCAAGGTAGCGGGTTCAAACTACGGTTAAAACGTTAATATTGTTAATGGTGTTTGTAACCTTAATAACTTTGTAAAAATAGAAAATATTAAACTGGTTATTTTTTGTTTAACGTACAAATGAAGTGTATATTTCAATATTCAAAATGAGCCACAGATCATATTTATCTGAAAAATAATGCCAGAGATATATTTATGCAGACCGGTGTGCGTAAAATATCTGAAAATTTAAAGCTTTATATTTACCAAAGTAATTAATTTACAGACTAACAAAAGAATTGAAGTATTTTTTATGCACAGAACACGTAAATTTAATATCAATGAAATCAGAGATGTGAAGGTCAAATTTTGTGCGATTTGACATGGAATGACTCACATGCGTGTTAGCACCAGATTATTACCCAAGTCATCATATTTCCTTCTTCCGTTAAGTTACAGCCGCATCAAGACACAGTCTGAGAACCCTTTCAGCGTCTTGGGAACTTGAGGAGGCGGTCATGTCCATGGTGGGCGTAACATCTCCCATAACCTATCACCGCACGTGAAACAGGTAGGGACCCAGCAACAACTTCATCTTCACTCACCATCTCACAGCATAGTCCCTTCAAACTATATTCTCATTATACGCATCATTTACACTAAATATTGAATTGTTCAACAAATTAAATATACTCATATTAACTCAATGGTGCTACTAATAAAATTCAGTTAAAACAGTATATGCAATTAAGCTCTAAGAGTGTGCATGTTACAAAAAATAAAATAGATAATTAACTATATGCATGCTTCTATAAGTTGACAGCATCAAATAACTTTGAAAAAATCTGATGCTTCCACTCACACGATTTCCTCAACTCATTCCTGTACTAACTATTCCTATAAACGCTTATGCTAGTATCTACTTCATGTCAATCGAGGTACACAGTTGCAGAAATGGTTTTAACACACATTTCCTTGCAGCTGCAAGGGGAATAGCTTAGTCAAATCTTAAGAACTGGCCGCTATAGGATGACTTCCTATTTGAGAAAAGTGGAAGTATTTGAAAATTCAAACCAATGACAAGGAATGCCTCGGAAATGTTGTTTAATAAAAAAACATTGACATAAATAGTTTGTTTTAAAGACATTTTTATGTAGTAAGAGTTTGTCCATAGCATACAGTTTACCAGTTATGCAAAAGGCATTCAGAATGAACAGGATTTCAGAAGGTATTTTTAAAAATACAAGATATACGTGTAATTTATTGGTCGTGAAAATATATTAAACGTATGGCATTTTAATCAAAATCATTTGAGCTATTTTTGGAAAAAAGTATTTTGAGATGCGAGAAATTTTCTTGAAAATCTTCATGTCGCATTCTTGAAAGATGCTGTACTTAAATACCAACGACTTTTCCTTATTGAGTTATGCTGTTCATAGACAGACATAGTTCCAGGACTCCAATTGTTTGATGGAATGCAATATATTTTATGCATGTCAAAAAATAATAACGTCGAGCTTAGCACGAAATTTAACAAAACAAGCAATGAAGAAGGCATAAATATAATAAAAATAAATTAAAAACATCGAGACTCCCATGAATAGGGACATTTGGACTTGTATTAATTCTGAGAACTGAAGTATTTGAACTGCAACTTCATTAAATTGAGTGATTAGTTCGCAGTTCATAATAGTGAAGTACCGTAGGAGTTTTTTTAAACGTTTTGTCAGTTTCGTATGAAGATGTTGACTAAAATTCCTAATTAAATTGGAGATAATTCCCTGATATCTGTTGTATCTTTATCATACAGAAAATAATTGCCACGTGTTTTATTGTTTATTATATAAACTATTCAAATGTCGCCAGAGTTTCCTAGAAAATAGGCTAACTTCGGCCACGAAAAAAATATGGTGAGAAAACAGAGTTACACCTGCCTGTGTTTACTTCGGCCGCTAGAAATGCTGTACTTGTTCTGGAACGAAAGTTGCGTTTAAAAAAATTACAGAAATTGAACACCAAATACTGTATTTTCTTTAAAGCTTCAGCATACAAGAAAATAACTTTAGGCCAAAATTGTTTTTAAAATAGCTGTGTTTGGTCATTTTAGGCCTACCCATGATTTGTCTTAATAGATGTCGTAATTGTAATATTTCTCAGAATAAAGCTCATTCTTCTGCACGTTGCACAGATCCTCGTGGTCTGGAAATACAAGAAAGAATTATTTCCCTGCATTTTTTTTCAAGCACTTTATTTCATGTGTTCCCAGAATTTAAAATTTCTGCAGTATAGAATTTCTGATTCTTCTCAATCAAAAACTGCACAAGAACGAAGCCTCCTGCATTGTCTCAGCAACAACCATTTGTGTTGGAACCTGTAGAAGAAAAATACTCACTTTGGACCAAATCATCTGCTTCTCCTAACATACAGAGGGTTTCTTCGGGTTCCATTTCTCTTGAAATGGTGTTTCCATCTGACAGTCTTTCCAGGTTTCACATTCAGACTCTTTGCTTGCTTCATTATTTTTCTCTCCTATGCGAGCAATTTCAGGAGTTTCGAGAATGAGTCGCTCCAACACACCTCACAGTTATTATTTTACTTTGTTTACTTAATACTCTGTATTAAGTTATTGGGTTTATCTATGTACGAGTCTAAGTCGTATCTTTATTTAATTTCGTATAATTTTGTTCCTTATCAGAGTTGCTGGTTTAAGAAACATATTTAGGGACTATTTCAATATAGTTGGTGCTGTATGCTGGACAAAGGAGCATCTGTAATTCTTCTTTGGTAATTTGACACTGTCGAAGTTAACCTGAAAATTCACACCGATGAATGTAGAACTAATTCAATGAAACGGTAATTGTTTAATCAGTTTCAATCGTATATAGCACATATTTAGACATTTACTCATTAATTACTTGAAATAAATATCACCTATACCTTCAAGTTTTAACTGGGCATAAGTTTTCCACTCTTCCGAACAGCAACACTTATCGATGGAACGATATCATCTGCTACGAATGTCTACTTCATGCACCAGGAATAATGGAAAACACTTTTACAATAATACGATCCATCGGCTGTACAATGAACCTTACGAAATGGTTATCCTATTAATATTCTAGGTGTCAGTGAAATTACCCAAGGTGGCTGAAGTTAGCCTGTTTTACATACTCATTTGGAAGGGCTCACAAACCATCTAACGCTAAGCTAAATCTCTGCAGCTTGGCACTAATACCTCCCAAAAGTAATGGTCCATACCTGTAAAGCTATGCACCTGATATGGCAAAAGCTATCATAACGAGATTCAATGTAGAATCTGGACAGAGTTGGCCATGACTTGTGTAACATAACATAACGAGTAATTGACTTGCCATAAATGCATTATTCAACGCCCTCAAGCTAGTGAATTGTCCCAGAATTCTATCGTTCCAAGTGTGAACACGTGTCTTGAGAACAATGGCGGCTGTAACTAGCCCCTATAATCATGGTTCCCCACGTGAATGCCACCGCAGTTTCGAAACGTGTTTGTAGCATTGGGTTACATATTCACTCTGGCGAGTGGGAGAAAGTCGGGACATTTGTATCATACCGTTATATTGCGACAGCTTTGGTGTTTTTCCAAACATCGGACAGATATCTGTGAACCAAATCAGATTTCGCCAGCTCTTCTTAAACGTTCCTATCATATTTTTTAACCTGTTTCCTGAAATACGGTGACGCATTTCTTCAACTTACACACACAAAAGTTCTGCAAGTCACGAATAAAAGGTGAGATTAATGTATCAGGTCTTTTGGTTGATCTGGTTAAAAGGGCAGACACAGGGGTCTTCAGCCAAATAGTGATATTGCATACAAACAGATGGTTAGGCTTGCCTTATTCCTTGCTATCAACAATCAAACCGCATGTTAGTCGACATAAGTTGACAAATGGAATATTTCCTTTGAAATAGTCACTGGTGTGCCGGAATTTCGTCCACAGGAATTCTTTTACAAGTCAGTGAATCTACTGATGTGGGCTATCGCTTTTAAAAACACTTAAAAAGCAATTGTCTAGGCCGATCTTGAACCCCAGTCCATGGGATCAACAGGCCAGCTCCTAGCCAACTAAGCCATCGATACCAACTTTTGTTTGGAAAACTATACTAACATATAAAAAGAAAAGAAAATAGCACATTTTGTTGGAAATTACCTAGTTTGTTTTAAAGCTCTCGTTCAAAAATTGAATGACTAAATCTTTGTATGTGACGTAGGCTCTTTCTTAGCAACATATCTAACTCGCTCCGCGTGTATCTGTTTCACCTCTTCCATATGTTTACAACAGGATCATCCTAGTATGAGACAGATTATTATACACCCTGTAGCGCAGCGGGCCACGACTCTGCTAATAGATCAGACGCATTAAAAGCAGAACTACTTTTGGAGGTGGACTAGCAGCATCACTCGTCTAACATTTTACACAGTTTGCATATAGAAATGTGTGTAACTTTTGCGGTAGCGAATGCTTTTTAAGCAGAGAACATCCGTTGACGTCTAATAACTTTGCCCAGTGTACCATGTGTTCTAGATAAAGTCAAATTACATGCAACGATACATAAAGATGCGGAATAGAAAGCGTATGGTGACCTCAAGGATCACGTGGACCTTCACTGAGCGGTCACCTTATTCAGGCCATAGAGATCAGCAAAATAGGCTGACCAGATATCTAAAACTTATAGGTCCGTACTGCAAACTGCCCGCCCTGTTTGATGGTCTCGACTAACATAGAGTAGATAGATTTTTAAGAATGGCCAGGAATCATATGAATACAACACATCAGAATTCTTGTTTTTCCTCTTGGCCATCAAAGAGCACGGAATTTCAAAGCCACTGCATAGCGACCAGCACTTAAAGGATTTGACAACCACCTTCCGTATTCTCCTATTATCATTGTACCTACAAGAACATACGTTTCTACTTTTCAACCCTTGTCGTAAATACGGTCTTGTGAAAAAAATTCTGTCGTGTTGCACTCATATTACTTTCTCTACTCCTACACAAACTATTCTTACAAAGCCTTACTCATCTACCTACTTCATGTTAATTAAGATAAAAATATGTACAAATTATCTTATTGCTAATTTCCTTGTAGGTGCAAGGGGAATACAGTAAGCTTTAAACGATAGTCAAATGTTTAAAGAGTGGTCGTTATATGATGACTTTGAAACTCCGTTCCCTTTGAATGACCAGGGGATAAAAAAATGAATAATGACCTCCCATCTGAGAATGGTCTACAAGTACTGCAAAATTCTGACAAATAACAAGAAATATCTCCGAAATGGTTCAATTCGCAAAAAAAGATCATGTGACATAAATATTGTATTTTAACGAGATCTGCATTTTTGCACAATAAGATTTGTTCTATTACATTTAACAGTTAAACAAAAGTCATCAATAGGAAACAGGACTCATGGGCAAGACTACAACTACAGAAGATTCAAAATATAAATTTCACTTGCTATAAAAATATCTTAAATATATGGTATTTTAGTCTAAATCGTTAGACATTTTTGGGAAAATCAAAATGTTGGAAAAACTTTCCATGTAGTAAAGGGTAGTTTAGGGTAGAGGAATTTTTTTCAAAATCTTCCGTGTCGCATCCTTGAAAGATATTAAACTTAAATACCAACTTTGGAGTTTAACTGACTTTTCGTTTTTGAGTATGCTGTTCACGACAGACAGACAGACAGACAGACAGACAGACAGACAGACACACACACACACACACACACACACACACACACACACACACACACACACACACACACCACACGCGCATATTTTTTCTAAAAATTCTTTTTTTGGGTTCAAGGGTCCTTAAAACATATTTCCGGTGAACTCTCGATATGGAATTCTTGGATAGAATACAGCACTTCCTCTACTTACTATACGTAGCAGAGAAAGCAGAAAAACGACAAAGATTAACGTAGATAGAACAGTAAGTTTTTGTAAATGTACTTCGTTGAAGAATGGATAGAGAAGGTCATGTGAATGTAACACGTACATTTTTATAAAGTTTAACATCCTTTCTAACCTTTGAGGTTCACAGAAGCGATCAGTCTGATTCTATACAACCATCACTGTTTTTATTGTTTCATTCCCTGAAAAAGTAATCTTCCAATCTCATATGTGATAACAGCTAGAGGGCTAATTTTGGTGGAGAATATTTCAAAAATGAAGCAGAAAGCATGAGTGAGAGCGTCATATTGACAGCACAAGCCTTTTCAGTCTATGTTACTAACTCCAGTTGTAAATTCAACATGTACGAGTAGTAGATAGCAATGCAGCAGAAACCTAGGATTTTGATGTTTTTCCGTTTTGCCTTCACATCAAAGCTAATGAATGTTTCACGATATCACGATAACATGTCAATCAAGTAACCTTGTATGTATCCTGAATTATTGTATATGACAGCTTAATTTCACTTGTGCTATACTTTTTCGTGCCTGTTGGGTCTAGGATCGTAATTCACTGTGTGTTGCGTATATCGGTTCCTATGCTCTGGCAGTAAACTTCTAGCAGAACTGTTGTTATTTGTTCAGAGCTTTGCTCCCTTTACTTTCCTCATGAAGAAATTTTCTTTTTTCAATTGACCGGTTCATACTGCCTACAGTATTCGACTACTTAATAGAAGGTAGGATAGAATGGCGTTCAAAGCTTTTTTCTCCCCTTGCTTTTTTCCCCCAGGCCCCCTCAATATGCTGTGCACAAAGACACTAAAGCTAGCCAATGAATAGGATAATTAATATATACCAGGTTTCCCTTGCATAACTGGCAGCCCATCACCCCTACAGCATTACTATACGAATCCGTCCATGCAGTAGCAGAAGACGGCCATCATTTCTCCCCCACATGAATATATTACCCTACCCAGATTAGTTGCATACATCTCATCTTTAAATTTATCTACCCATCTGTGAAATTTAAAAATTCCAGTTTTTGCTTGATTGATTTCAAATACTGATGCATAATCGGTTCTGAAACCATTAACTGTTTTGTTGGTATTTTGAAAAATACTCCACATGAAGAAACTTTTTTACAATATTATATTTGTGAGTATACTCTATAAGTGTTTTAACAAAGTGTAAGAGGAACGTTTTCATAGTAGCATTAGTTTTTATGAAAGTAATATGATATTGGAGTTCCGAATATCCACGTCAATTACTGGTGTGCTATGAGTGCTAACTGTGCAATATTTGTTTCACGAAACTGTTAATAGTCACCATGTCAACTTCATCGACATCTACAGAACGTACCTATGAGTGCTTTATGAGTGCTTTAATTGCAGATACAGTAACTCACTTAAGAAGCATTACAACATGTTTTTGAGGAAATTACTCGCTCTTTAGTTACGCTGGTGAAGGAAAAAAAAAAAAAAAAAAAAAAAAAATAAATAAATAAATAAATAAAATAAAAAAATAAATAAAAAAAAAAAGCTCTTTCCCCGCTTAGTTATGTAATATGAACCTTATACTTCTCTCGGCGTAGGGCAGAGTGAAAAAAGTTTGGGAACCAGCATTCTCATTGAGAGGGCGAGCGATGTCTGAGGTATGAGAGGGAACTTGAACTGTTAAATCTGTTCACGTAGTCGATTTGTTTACTACGAAATGTGTATGTGTGAATCACCCATGCTGCCAGGTCAAACAGTTGTAAGTACTGTCTGTTCACCGACTCATGGTCTTAGGCGAATGAAAGGGAGAGAAGAGACATTCCACATAGTGTAACCCAAGATTTGTAAACTTCCGCGCAAACATTGTTCAGCTGGTTACGTTGCCAACGTACCTACAATGTTATTTGCGCTACATTTACTCGCTGCTAATTTCTCCTAATTTCAGTTGTAAAATCGTAGAGTCACTTGTTTTATGTCGGAAGTAATGAAAAAAGTAGATAAAGCCCGTCTTAAAGTGTTGTGAAATCTGCTATGATATTGTGGTTGCAGAACAAAGGGGCTCAGAGTGGGAGTTCTTTGTGTAAAACACATCTAAGATGATTGAAACAAACAAACCTAAAGAGGCCCTTAAAGCAGGCGCATTTTTTGTTTGATTGGGCCACCCTGTCGTTTGCTTGCCCCCATACATTGTGACCTCAATCCCATACAACTAGCTTGGGCCAAGGTAAAATGAATAGTTAAAGAAATATGGCAGGTGGCTTATCTTTACATGAATTACACGATATAACGCTCGAGGGTGTGCCACTTGTGACCGAAATAGACTGGTAGTGTTTTTGAAAACTCGGAGTATTTGAAAATATCCTTTAGGTTTTATAAGCTAAATATACTGCATTTCAATGTTGGCACTATTATCGTAAGCGCGATCAGAAGTAGGAGTCAGCTTCAGATGTTACTGTGTACCTGGAATTGTTTACTGATGTACTACCACGCTACATTCCTGACAGGAACCATGAGCTGGCGAATAAATTGTAACTCTTCTATATTGTCTGCAATGCAGCGCCAGTGTTGCTACAATGCTATATCTATCGTGTGGTTTCTTGAGTCTCCAATAAACATAAGTCATCAGTAAAAGTATGATCCTAATTGTCTCTTCTGACAAGGTGTTCAGTGGGTGAGTATGCTTGTGGCTGAATCGGGAAGTAGGCTGTGGAAGTTCTGTGTGTATGTTACGCTAGGCTAGCCAGACCGACCTTGTCCCTGCACAGTTGTGCTATTGAAGGGGAAATATCAACCTTTCATTTCTCATGAACTTGATCATTGCCTGGCTGAGGAAAACGGCATTCGTCACGCCGGAGATCGTCAAGTCATGCTTTAATTGGCCATTAAGTGCATCTCGGGCATTCTACTGCGGATATGAAAGGAGTTGAAGGCTAAATTGTCAACCACAACTTCGCTATTCAATCCTAGTTATTTATCTTGCAGCACAATGAGCAGCACTTTTGTTCATGGCCACAATGTTACAATGCCAACGTTATTTATGTTAAATTAAGAACAGCTCCAGTAAAATGTATTTTATAGGCAAAACAATATTTCATCACGAAACTGCATTGAGAGATATTAGGGAAAGAGGTGATAATATACGGACCACATTTTAATTTTTGATAAAATTTTGTTTTTCATATTATTATTATTATTATTATTATTATTATTATTATTATTATTATTATTATTATTATTATTATTATTATTATTATTATTATTATTATTATTATTATTATTATTATTATTATTATTATTATTATTATTATTATTATTATTATTATTATTATTATTAATTATTATTATTATTATTATTATTATTATTATTATTACTACTATTATTTTTATTATTATTATTGTTATTACTATTATTATTGTTTATACAGGGCGTTATAAAATACACTGCCTTTGTTCAGTTTACTTAAATGAGAACTTAAAAATTTACCAATACTAATAATTTTATAAAAATCTTCTATTTCGGTAATTTTATTTCAAAATAAACAATCTTACATCAAGAAACTGCATTGCTAAATATTAGAGAAAGAGATGATAATAGGACCATATTTTTCATTTTTCATAAAATTTTGAATTTCATATTATTATTATTATTATTATTATTATTATTATTATTATTATTATTATTATTATTATTATTATTATTATTATTATTATTATTATTATTATTATTATTATTATTATTATTATTATTATTATTATTATTGCTGTTGTTTATACAGGGCGTTATAAAAGAAACTGCCTTTGTTCAGTTTACTTAAATGAGAACTTAAAAATTTACCAATACTAATAATTTTATAAAAATCTTCTATTTCGGTAATTTTATTTCAAAATAAACAATCTTACATCAAGAAACTGCATTGCTAAATATTAGAGAAAGAGATGATAATAGGACCATATTTTTCATTTTTCATAAAATTTTGAATTTCATATTATTATTATTATTATTATTATTATTATTATTATTATTATTATTATTATTATTATTATTATTATTATTATTATTATTATTATTATTATTGCTGTTGTTTATACAGGGCGTTATAAAAGAAACTGCCTTTGTTCAGTTTACTTAAATGAGAACTTAAAAATTTACCAATACTAAGAATTTTATAAAAATCTTCTATTTTGGTAATTTTATTTCAATCTAGGTTTCCTGTCTACTTCGAAGAAATATAACGACCTTCAAGATCTGAAGAGATTTGTAGAACCTGAAGCTCAACAGTATTATTCCGAGCTTCCAAAGTAGACATAAATTTATGTGTTCAAAGGACAATTATTACATAAGTAGTAACATTTTTCAAGTATATATTGTAAACATAATCCATGTTCAATGTAAAACAATATACAACATTTTTAAAAACAAAGAATTAAGTTGTTCCGAGGTGATAATTTGAGATTCACAGGAAGTGTATTGACTCTTTCTTTCCGTGTACGGCGTGCTGCAACAATGGTATTACATTCATTTCTCAATAATTGTGTGACTAAGGTTTATTTTTTTAGCTTGGTTTATTAATAGTGCATGAAAGTATATTTAAAATTTGAGCAGTATTATTAATGATTTTCAAGTTATTAGCTACCAAACTTCACAAATTCTCTCCTGAAATTTTTAATAAAAGTGACTTACCTCATTCTTCCCGTGTGGTCTTCAGATGTAAATGTCAAATTAATAAATATACCACGCTTGCAGTTCAGTGCATACACAATAGTTCAGAATAGAAGAAAACATGCCACTCAGATTAATATAAGTAGAAGAAATAATGCTGTATCCTGTTGTACAAAAAGTTTCAAGCCTAGTGAAATACAATACTTCGGCTCACAAACATAAACAATGTGATAATGAAGTTATCTGCTTCCAGCAGCTAAAGGGGAAGCCAATAATAGAAATTAGAACGGTTTCCGGAAGATCTCAGATGTTACTTGGTAGAAACACGATGTTCCATTTTACAATCCCGTTCTAAATTACCACCTCCTCCCCTAACACAGATATTAGTTTAATTCAATATTATTAATTCAATTTCATGTATTGATAAAATATATACCACTCTAGAATGATATGAGCGATATGTTTACATAAAATAAGTAGGGTCAACAAACTTATATGCATTTATACAAGGAATATGGGGTCAATTTGAAAAGTACGAGTATGATGAAAAGTTATGCAACATCTGGAACAAACTGTGAGGGAATGATGCGGCTTTAAGTTTTGAAGAGGATAACCATAAAAAACAAAACAGAAACAAACATTTATTCAAATGAACCCTTCTTAATTAATGACACACTTCTATGGTCGGGAGCACGCACGAAGGGAATGAGTGCAGGTTGAGCAGTAGTCACGTGACCCTGCAGGCATAGCGAGCGAAAATGAAATAGACGATGTACTATCCTCTCTTCCTCTCTGCGCCACCGACTATAATACACTTCCTTTTGCTTCTTGAACACTGAACAACAATGATGATGTATCCAGAGGATGGGTATTCTATGCCGCTCTAGAAGTGTTAAGACAAATAAACATGTTTTGAGAAATATATAAATGGAAAGCAAAGAGAGTAAATGAACGTCAACAGCGTATGAAATGGAAAACCAGCATACATTCAAGAAGTCCCGAGTTCGAGTCTCGGTTAGGGTGAGTTATTCGAATACGACTTTTCTGAGGTTTTCCCGTGCTCTGAGAAGACTATGTGGGGTAACTTTAAGCTCTATGAACCTCGGGCTTATGTGAGCACCATTTGAGTAATTTCATTCATTCATCGTCAGATATGACATTACGTTGGAAGACGTTAATATAAAAAAAGGAAAAAAAGAAAACCAGCATTAAAGAAATTAACTCCAACTTCACTACTCTGCAGAGAATGTTTCTCTTACTTCCACTTACTAATTACCTACATTAATTAAATAATTTCCGGAAAACACTCGGTTCAACTTAAATCTTTCTGGAGCAGTCTTTTCAAACTCTGCATTTAACCACAAGCAATAAATTATTTTGGAAACAAAAGAGAGTAAATGCATGTCAACAGCGTATGAGATGAAAAACCTGCATTCAAGAAATAAACTCAAACTTCTGCATAGAATATGTTTTACTTATATGTTTTCCAGTTATTAAATAATTTCCGCAGAACACTCGACACTTTGTTGATATACATATCTACAAAGTGTGATGTGTTAAACTCAACACACTCGTCTCCACAATTTCACACCTTCCCTTGTTTATTACAGTATTAAAACAGAAAATGCTTATTTTATTTAGGTTCCATTCCTTAATAAATTTTGGACTAGAAATAATGTCAGACTGAGTGATCCATGCGAATAATTCGGACAACCTAGACAAATATAAACACACCATTAACATTTACCCTTCCTTAAATACTGGACTCACCTGACTGAAAGTAGTGATATAAATATAGGATTTAATAATTGGGCTTATTGACCAATTTGACCCTATTCAAGATGCTCTCGGGCTTCTAGCCAGGTGTAGTGATGAAGAGACATCCTGGCTTGAAGCCCGAGAGCATCTTGAATATGTTCATCGCCAGGAAAGCTTCAAATCATATTTCAATTTGACCCTTTAAACTATTGTCGATTTAAGCCTGGCTTCGCATAACGATGTCCATTATATTTCTCTTTTCTTCTCTCTTTCCCTTAACTTGTTTTCTCATATTTCAGGCGCATTTTTCTAAACAATTATTAAAAATATGCATCGCCAATTATATTGGGTACTATATTATTGTCTACTTGTGGAAACAAAATATTGGCACTTTTATATTATACAAACTGAACGAGTTTTTATTTTCTATTGCAGGGACACCAATTTGTAACCCGCGGAGTTATTCTCCTGCTTTCCCCCTCCACCACCATGTGCTGTTGGTGGTCGGATTTTACGGCGAGACGTAAAGAGACCGAAGAACAAAATAGGGGAATGAGTAAAAGCTCGGGTCCCCTTTTTTTAGCACCATTAATCTATTTGGTTCACAGGATAAAACTGTATTTAATGTGGTTTAGGAAACAATGGTGATGATAGAAACAAAATCATAGGAGGAAAATTTAAAATGCGAGTTGCAAAAATTTTTGAGTTAAGAAGCAAGTTGTCATTTATATCACCTTTGGACAGGTATAAACGAACATGGACTTACTATATTTGTATCTAATCATTATTTACGGAAACACAAAATATAACTAATCTAAATTTGCTTATCATTCATTCATCTGTAGTGTGTAACTAAAACTTGAAGCAATGTAATTGTGTATGCTTCCTGAACTTCCAATGATAACCTAAGGCCCTTAATTCGAGCAGATATCTTGGTAAGTGCCTAGGTACTCCTGGCAAACCTGGTCCATATCATGACTATGCTGTATGCAAAACAGAAAGGGTAACTGAATGAGAATACGATTAATCCTTGAAGGATTGACAAGTAAGAGAAAAATCTGATGTATTGCAATCAAATGACTCTACTCGTTACTAACCATTCCCACAAACTCTATTCCTGAATCTTTTTCGTGTTAGTTGAGAGAAACATTTGCAGATATCTCATTGCTTATTTCCTTGTAGGTACAAGGGAATATGGGAATACAGGAGACTTTGAGCGATAGTCAAGTCTTTTAAAGCTTTCAAATTCCGTTCTATTTGCACGGTTAACACATAAAAAACGAATAACGATATTCCATTTGACAGAAGTATGAGTTCTCCAAAACTCACACATATAACAAGTCATACCTCCGAAATGGTCCACTCAAAAAAAAAAAAACTATTTATACATAAAATTGTATATTTTAGCAAGATCTACATTTTTTGTACAGTAAGATTTGGTTCTACCTATTAGGGTTTACTAGTTATGCAAAAGTCATCAAGAGTAAATAGGACTATATGGACCATAGCCAGAAAATGCAAGATATACATTTCATTTGCTATAAAAGTTTCTCAAACACATGGCATTTTAATCAAAATGAAGCCACCTCAAGAAAATCAACGCTTTCGAAAAATTTTCCATGTAAAGGGTAGTTTAAAGCGGAGCAATCTTTTTCAAAATCTTCATGTCAAATCTTTGAAGAATTAATCTAAAATAACAACTTTGGTTTTTAACCGATTTTTCGTTTTTGAGTTATGCTGTTCACAGACTGACACACTCGCGCACACGCACACACGGACCTTTCTCTAAAAATGCTTGTCTTTTTATTCAGCGGGCCTCAAAACATATATTTCAGGTGAAATCTCGATATCGAATTTTCGGGCTAGAATAGCAAATCCCGGACTTTCATGAGATAGACGCCAACACTAAAAACTACGGAAATCTTGTGGAAATTAGTGTGCCATAAAAGCATAAACCTTATGGCAGACTGTGCAATGGCTTCCCTGGAGGATGAAAGTTTGGAAATGTATTTAAATACAGTTTTACCATTACGTGGAGTCATGTACTGCTGAACTGTTAAGTTTGTAACGTGTTCGGTGTCATAACGCTTCTGATGAAAGTTTAGATAAGTCATTCCGTTGTGTAGCTACTTCCTTAACATTTACTTCAAACCGTCTGCAAACCTTACTGAAATAATAAAGCAGATATGGACTTGGTTTGGGCGAGTGATTTTCCTTTAAAAATAAAATCATTCCCTATTCCCTACAGAGACAGGAAGCATGAATAAGCTTAATAGTAAATATGTATAATACAGTTCATTGAGTAATAACCTCAACTGTTCTTCAAGTCAAAGCCATTCAAAGGCTGAAGTCATCTAGAATGAAGAGGACTTACGACATTTCCAGAAAATTCAAGATATGTACACACATCATTTGTCACGAAAATATCTTAAACACGTGGTATTTTAATCAAAATCGTTAGCACCATACTTGGAAGGAATACCAACTTTGGCATTTAAATGACTTTTCATTTTAGAGTTGCTGTTATAAGATATGCATGCGTGGACACTCATGAACATTTTTCTAAAAATGCTTTTTTTTTTATTCAGGAGGTCCCATTTCCGATGAAATGTCGATATCGAATTTTTGGATGGAATCCAATACTTGCCCTACTTACTATATACTTCGTAGAAAAAGTAGATAATAACAATGAAATAACTGCAAGAAGGTACGCAACTGTACCTTCACCAAGAAGACTTCGACCACGCCACCGATGATGTCCACCGCAGTAGTGGACGAAACGTCTGGACCAAGTTACTCCAGCAGACCACGGCAAATCAGTCCGGAAGACTCTTTTAGAATTTCGAACACCGGCCGTGAAAGCCTACGCCTACTAATGAAATAATACCTTTACTAATTTAATTACTGCTTGTGTTTTAACATAGTAAATATGAAATTAATATGTTATTAATAGGCTTTGAAGCGGTTGCATGTTGTCGGTATTTAAGTTATGTAGTTATGTTTGCAGGGAGGTTTCTGCCGCCCCTGCTAAAGGGATATTTTGGGTAGGGCGGTACAGTCGCGTCGCTTTACAAACGGGTTACTGTAGCGGTGTGTCACCCTCCCCTTTCCTCCTCCTCCTCCTCCTCCTCCTCCTCCTTCTTCTTCTTCTTCTTCTTCTTCCTCTTCTACTGTCAACAGTAAAATAGCTCTCAACCTAATGTTGTTTGCCACCACAACCGAAACCTAGTTATTAGAATGCGACTATGGCTGACGCAAAATTTAACGGCGGGTGGCAAGAGGAGCTGATGAGAAAAACATAGAATCAGAGGCTTGCCAGGCCTTGCGATGTTGTGTAGTTAAACATGTCGTGAACTAATGCTGTAAAGCCGGTGATATAAATATTATTTACGCCAACAAAATTTATTTGTACAAAGGAAACAGAATAATAGTGGTCAGGCATGAGCCGTCATTAAATGTTGTGTCTGCTATAGTAACGATGTGCTATTCTAGCAGTACCGAAATAATTGCTACACTATCCCAAATTATTATGGGTGTCTTTATAGTACTATATAGCCCTGTGAAGTATAAACACTTTCACATATCCACATCCAGGAGTCCAGGAGTGAGTACTAGTCGCCTGGGTTAACCCAGGCGGATGGTAAGGTGGCCACAGTACCTATCCGTTTAATTACGGATTTACCCGTGAGGTGGTAAAGGTAGTCAATTTTTACAGGCTTTTGTGTCTTTGTAGTGTCTGATGGTGCAGGCTGGGTTCTTAAATTGTCACTGGCGGCGGGATCTGTCAGATCTTGGATATCTAGCCATCCAAGCGACCATTACCCTACTGATTACTTCGTCAGATATGGGGCCGTCGAGCAATGCAGTGCTAGTGACAGGAAACCGAGAGGAATAGGTGATAGGTGTGGTGGTGCCAACTGTGGTTACATTTGGCGGATGATGGAGAAAAAGCGGTACCTACCAGCCAAGGGCGTCCTTGGGTAGACGGTAGCTCTGTCTCCGCCTAGGGAGGCGATGGTCGTATTGCCCCAGGGTGTTCACCAGCTGGTTTGGGTGAGGTGTGAGTCTGGCATACATTGTGCGAGTCCTGTCCCGCACGACGTCCACAATGTATGGGATGCCGGAATGAGTGTGAAGGATGTGTGATGCATATCCACATCCTTTACTTCTAAAAATAAATATAATTGCACGAAGGATAGCGTACCAATAAGACACGTGTAACTTCATATGCTGAACGCTCTCGCAGCCAAGAAGGCGGCTACAGCCAAATCGCTTGAAAGAGCAATGCACATCGAATCTGCCTTTACGAACACCTTTCTCTGCCACTTGTAATTCTGTTTATAGCGCGAAGGATGATGACGAAATGCCTCATTTCGTTTCAAGTTGTGAGCGAGTGTTGAGAGAGCTTAGAAAATAACTGCCAGGCTGTAAACCAATTTGCGGCGGACGGACAGCGCGAATCATTTGGCACAAGTTTTATGAAGCAGAGGAGGTGGTGATACATCATCATTATTCTCAGCTTGATAGCCTTGATGAGCAATACCCGCTTGTTTTTTGAAGCACTGTGTAATTGCACACTTAGCTATACTCCTTCATGAGGCACTTCAATTCGCACGGTTCAAATTGCAATACCTCAGGCATATCGATTTGCTCTGGCATGAGCTTTCAGTTTCTTTCTCAGGAGAGCCTCGCCAGCAACAAACAATGGTGGCTTTAATACATTGATTGGAGAGCACTGTGAAGTAACACTTTCACCCGTTGAACCAGGGAAAGAACTCGACGGACGCACTCACAAAGTTTAGAAGCATATTTTGTACTACTGTAGAAAGCCCTGAAAGATAGATGCTTGGCAAGCAGACTTTTTTCTGTTGAGACGAATAGGACTTGAGGGATAGTCATGGATATACTATGAAATGGACACTCCGTTTCCGAACTCGGCTGCGAACTGGATGATCCTGCGGATTTTGAGTGCAACAGGCTTTTGAAAGTTTCTCGTGTGCCAAATTCTGATGTATCTGTGTGTATTATCGGTTATTTAAAGCGAAATCATCCATTATAAGCAACTAGCTGAAGTAGCCGGTGTTGCCCGTCGTTTGACAATTTTATCCCCACAATTTTTACTTTCTTTACTGGTAGGGGAAGTATTGTATTCCACCCAAAAATTCGATGTCGAGATTTCACCGGAAATATATGTTTTGAGACCCCCTGAGTCCAAAAAAAAAGCATTTTTACTTTTTAGAAAGATGTCCGCGTGTCTGTGTCTGTCTGTGTATCTGTTAGTCTGTGGACAGCCTAACTCAACAACGAAAAGTCGGTTAAAAACCAAATTTGGTATTTAAGTTTAATGTTTTTCAAGGATGCAACACGAAGATTTTTGAAGAAAATAGCCTCACCCTAAACTACCCTTTCATGAAAAAATTTTTGAAAATTTTTATTTTCTTGAAAATGGCCATAACAATTTTGATTAAAATGTCATATGCTTGAGATATTTTTATGACAAATGAAATGTATATCTTCAATTTTCTGGCTATAGCCCCTGTAGTCGTATTTACTCTAGACTGGTAAACCGTTAGAGATAGACCAAATCATACTGCACAAAAAATTTAGATCTTGCTAAAATACACAATTTTTGTTCCAATAAATTTTCTTGTAGGGTGAACCATTTCGGAGATACTCCTTGTTATGTGGGTGAGATTCGGAAAAAAAAAGTTCATGAAATGGAACATCGTTGTTCATATTTTTTATATGTTATGTGTGCAAAGAGAACGGGATTCAAAGCTTCAAAAGATTTGACTATCGTACAAAGCCTACTGTATTCCAATATTCCCCTTGCACCTACAAGGAAATAAGCAATAAGATAATTTGTACAAATGTTTATCTTAACACGAATACGATATAGGAATAAGAGTTTGTAAGAATGGTTAGTACAAGAGCAGAGAAAGTCATGTGAGTGCAACACATCAGAATTTTAGAATTGCGTTGGATACTGTAAAGAACCCAAAATAAACAAAATAAATAAACACACTGGGAAAGCACTATGCAACAACTCCAAATTCCACAGGAATGAAAGCAAGAAGATAAACATGTGTGAACGTAAGACGTTGCATTTTTCATGCCAATCATATAGAAAATTGTATGAATTCTTGGTAGAACAGGAAATAGAGAAAGAACTGCGACTGTTTCGTAAAAGAAACGTGAGTAAAGGTATCCATCTAAATGAAATATCTTGCATTTCAATTTCTAACATACAGAAAATTGTGTGAATTGTTTGTAGAAGAAGGGGTAGAGAAAGAAGTGTGATTGTGTTTCATAAAAGAAAAGTGCGTAGAGAAAATAGTGTGATTGTAATCTGTTGTATTTCTATTTCAATCATAGAAAATTGTACGAATTGTATATTGAAGGGGGAGTGGGGAAGGATATGTGAATTTATTACGTAAAGGGAATGCATGGTGTTTTACGTGGTATAGTAAAATGAATAGCAAACAAACTTCTTCCATTAAAAATACATATACGTGCCGATTTTCCAGTTGATCTGTCAAGCGGTTTAGGAGCCCATAGAGGACAAACATACAAACATTCATTTAGATTAAGGATTATATCTGAGCATAACGCTAAGCACACGCACCTAGTCAAATACAGAATGGTCCAAAAGTAGGTACACAGTATTGGCCACTCATATTCATTTTCTTTAATATATATGTAGTGTTTAATTTCTTAACCATTTCAAATGGCCTTCGTCAGAATCCCACCTATTCAAGCAGAGAAACTTAAATCAGCTTCATTGTCTTACATAAACCGTTAATTCATTTACTGTGAAGGGTGTCCTCTAAAAGTAAGTCGTTTCGGGTCAACCAAATAATCTGGAAGGCCAGTTACTGCTACACTAAGTCTAAGATAATAAACTATGGTGATATGGAAGTGTTAAGACTTCTAATCAGCCCCATTTTCTATATTTTTTATTTTTCCAGCCGACTTTCCCTTTTCTTGCTCTAATTAATGTCTTGTGTGCAGCGCCCAAGACAAAATTCACACACTTTTGTTGAAAAAACTGTTTTATAGGAACCAAAATAGGTATTCTCCATGTATTGCAACAATTTGTGATTAACTACAATATTCCCAATATCTGTGAAGGAATTTTCATTGGATCTGTACTGCCTACCTCTGGCCCTCCTGCATACTTTGGTATGCAACAATTAATCTACATTTCAGCACTTCTTGCCGCAAAGTTAACACTAAAAAATAATAAAAAAAGAGTTCACCGCAACTTTGGAGGGCTTGTAACTCCTTGACGCGAACCACGATGGAGCTACTAGAATATCGGAACGAGGTATCCCTGTCCAGGAGCCTCAAGTTACTGACGTCACTTGGAGTATCAGGTCCAACCAGTCAGTGTAATAATTATATACAACATTCCTAAGTCAGTTTTACACTATCACTATCACTATGATGGATTGGGCATTATGATTACAAAATAAATACATAAATAAATAAAATAAATAAACAAATACTAAATAAATAAGAAGGCGTAAGACTTCTACACATTTTACGGAAAAAATGCAGTTATCTCACACTCATACACTCTTAAATAAAACCTTGAGATAATTTATGACAAAAAGTAAGAAGACTTTTCCAAATACGGGATGATCACTGGAAATCTTTGTCTGTGTGCAATGGAAACGTACCTGACTGAAATACAGAATTTTACATTTAACCATTTTGTCTCTATGGCAGTAGATGACATTTCCTTCAATGTAAGGTGAACGACTGATAATTCACAGGCACATGAATGTTCTTTTCCATTCATTATTGTTGTATTGCACACACGTGCGTCTGGCAAATTTAGTTGCTTCGGTAATTGGGGCCTGTCCCTTTTTCTGATCTTTGTAACTGTTGACAGGAAGATTTCCTTGGCTTCCGGTGCCGCTGAACTCCCTAAAATATTCCGACAAACACACCCCTTTTCCCCACCATCTGTGTGTTGATGCGGCAGTCTTTATGTCATTACAGAACTGTCGGGAGACACCCTCTGATAGGCGAGTCGTTTTTTCAGTTCCTATGGCTGTCTGTAACAGTTTGCATACAAACGGTTTCACGAGGCAACGCGCAGTATTCCGAACCACTAATTCATGTGCATAGCCATTAAATACTATAGTTGATTCAAGAGTGACAATATAACTTACGGGTATAAACTCCAATTCACGTTCGTTTTCTCCCACACTCAAGCTTTAGTTTCTTTCTCTATGTTAAATATTACACAGAATATTTCAGAACGCACAACAGTCTAAATATGTTCCCTAAGAGATAACTAAGAAAGACCTTTGACGCTCCAATGGCTGCTAACGGGTTAAGGGATGTGTAATGTACAAATGATCTTGGGATCCAATTTTTATTACTTTCTCTACTACGTATAATATAGAAGTATTGTATTCCACTAAAAAATTCGATGTCGTGATTTCACCGGTAATATGTGTTTTGAGGTTCACCTGAATAAATAAATAAATAAATAAATAAATAAATAAATAAATAAATAAATAAATAAATAAATAAATAAATAAATAAATAAATAAATAAATAAAAATCTTTAGAAAAAGTTGTGAACAGCATAATTCAAAAACAAAAAGTAGGATAGAAGCCAAAGTTGGTATTTAAATTTAATGTCTTTCGAGAATGCGACACGAAGGTTTTGAAGAAAATTCCTCCACCCTAAACTACCCTTTACATGGAAAATTTTTATTTTTTTTTTAAAATGGCTCTAACGATTTTAATTAAAATGCCACATGTTTGAGATATTTTATGAAATGCATATCATGAATTTTCTGGCTATAGCCCATGTAGCCCTATTTATTCTGGATGACATTTGTATAACTGGTAAACCGTAAAAAATAGACCAAATCTTACTATACAAATGTAGATCTTGCTAAAACACACAATTATGTTCAATTTTTTTGTAGAGTGAACCATATCGGAGATATTCCTTGTTATTTGTATGAGTTTTGGAAAACAAGCAATCGAGGGTCTTACCATGTTCGAATGATCGTGGTTAACTATCTAGGGTACAAGCTCAGTCTGTAACTTCCATATAAGCTCATCAAACTCCCCACACTTGCAACACACTGGTTCAACATTGTGCGCGTGGGTCGCGCACCACACTTTGACAACCGGCGTCTCCTTCACGTGCGTAATGCGAGCATACACATCCCGTCTCACAAATCAACCGGATACCTACATATTGTGACATCAGTTTCAACCGTGACACTGCACAGAGAACATACAATACAGTAATTGAAGATAACATCAATGTGAGTAATTATTGCTTCCTAGCAAGTCGATGAAACTAAGTATTCTGAGAAAAATACGTGTCGCAAAGATCAGGTCACCAATGTTTCCTGACATTTCATTTCAGTTACTGCGCAATACGCTCAGCCTAACTGCTGCTAATATATCAATAAGATTAGCCTTTATTCTAAAGTAACAAAGTTAAACTGCAATACCTGTCTAAAGCACTCATCTCCACAGCTCTCATGTTGCTGAACTCACCTGAAACAAAAGAAAGATTTAACTCGTATTATACGCAAATGTAAACTTCAGGTACACATTATATCTACCAGGTATGCGCATTACCTACTGAGATTTAAAAATTTCTTTATTTCGAAATATATTAGCTTGTTTTAACTAAAATTCTAATTAAATAAGTACTTTTATAGCTAATAATTAAACAAATTAAAACCTAAAAGATAAGCAGATATCATGGTTTCATGGGTTAGGCGGCGCCATGGCCGAATTTAGACCGCTCGCCTCTTACCAGGTGGCCCCGATTCAACCCCAGGGGACTGAATATCGGATTTGTAGTAGACAAAGCAGCCTCTGGACGGGTTTTCTACGGGTTCTCCAGTTTTCTCCGCCACTCATTCCACCAAATGCTCCATAATCACCTTTCCTTTCATTCACTTCACCATCATATCAGTTATTCCCTCCTTGCCTCTCATACCACATATCTGGTTCACCACAAACCCTGATTCTCTGATTCAGATTCCGTCAGATGTAGACGACAGATGTAGATAAAGAAACACTTTTATTTCCGTAAACAGTAACTTTGTACACTCGTTGCAACAGTAAGAAAGTCTTTTCCCTTTCACCAACAGCACGGCTCCGAACTAGTAACACAACAACTGTCCCTTCTCCGTCGGCACGACTCCTCAACGCCTCACATACGTCTGTCCTTTCCGTCGGCACGACTACTCAACGCTTCACATACGTCTGTCCTCTGTCTGTCGCACTTTACCGCTATTTATATCTCCCAGGCACTATTCTGGAAAGTTCAGTTATTGCGGTGAAATACAAAGCAGAAGATTCCAGAAGCCTCTATCCTTTTCTCTCTTTCGGCAAGCGCCCCAACAATACGGCCATTCTCTGTCTCTTTCCTTCGGCTCCTTTGCGGTAGTGCCGACAATAATGCGATGGGTGACAGTATGTTCTTCGACAGGCACCTGGCCCGAATCATTGACTTGTAAGTCCTGGAGGGTGTGAGACTTACATACGACAATGGTAATTAAAGAAAGAGGGGGGGGGGAGATTTAATGGCTTATATGGGTTTCTAAAATAGTTCAGAAAATCCTTAGGTGCAATAGGTATACCCTGTATCTAGGTCCCTTACCACCAAGGCTACCATTATTTTGTTTTTTTTTTTCAAACTAACGGTTAGGCAAAGTTGGAAAGACAACCAGACTGAAAAATTCAATGCCAGAGCCGGAAATTAAACAATAGATCTTTGACTTACGATGCTACCCTAACTGAGCCACCACGGCAACATGTCCACACAACACTTAGGTCCCCAAGGTTCTCAAATATGAGAATGCTTCGTATTTTACTGGGAAAAATGTCAGTAGTTGGAAAATTTAGTGTCGTACCTTCAAGTTGCCACGATTGCCCAATTAAGATTCCTCTTCGTGGTTACCAGTTTCACGGCAGTGTTGCCATAAGTTGTAACAGGCGTAAACACTACCCCGCAAAAGTAGTGATACAGTAAGCCAAAGATTCGAGGTTCATACCCCGGATCTCGCACTGCATTTTTTCAGTTTGACTCCATATTTCCAAACAAAGAAATAGTTGTGGTTTTTGAGCACCGTGCAAATCTGAGTACAATGCAATTTGTGATTGTGATATACCAGTTTCTAAACATCTTACAAAAAAGGATTTTTACTTTAACACAGTGCTTGAGAGAGGAACGAACAGACACCAGTTGAGATTTAGCCAAAGCCTCGTCACTCTTTGTAAAGTTTATAGTGTATATTATAGTGGGGATGTGTTACTGCTTTCTTTGGTAAATCCGCTTTACGCTCCATCAAAGACTGCACTTCCCTTGTGTACCGGCCACAAGATAATCATACCACACAAAGTGAGTTGCACATGAACTTGCCTAGGGTAGTAGGAGTTTTGAAAATATCTAAAGGGCAGGCAAGCTTTTCCGATTTGGCTGTGCAGTTGGAATTTACCGAGTGGAAGTGAAGTCATTACATCAACTTAAACCAGTGATAGATCTTGGTATTTTTAACACATTTTGTATCTAACCTGTCTCTGACGATTTCCTACGGATATATTTCAGTTTTGTCGAAAATAACCTGGCAACACTGCAGATTATGTGGGTGGTCACTTTTCCTAGCTCAGTACATAAACAAAAAGCGTAACAGTGCGTCTTGAAAACAAACTCATACTCTTCCTTGTTTACTGTACGAGTGTATGCCAATCAATCGCGTTAGCTCCCAAAACATTAAACGAAAGCAAAAGTGCCCGACCTATTTACACTCACAACCTAGGTCAACTCCCTGACCAACCTCAACGCAGCGTTGTCGACTTACCTCACGTCTGAGAGAGCAGCTCGGAGTATTCCTTCACGTCTTTTAAGTAATTAATTATTTCGTAACTCTGTGTGATGTCCCATAATTACTACTGAACCTATGTTAGAAATAAGTTACTCTACGCATCTTAAAAGTAACAAGCTGTTACCTTCGTACATTCTTGTGGAATTACGCATATAATTTGGATCAAACACTATTTTTTCCAAATCGGCTGATCAAAGAATAAAATACCATTCGACTTCATTGCTTCTATGAAGCACATACTAGAAGGAATATAATGAATTGCTTTCTACCCTGTATAATCTGTGAACCAATGTGTTCAGCGCAACGCTCCTGTACTGGCGTTATAATCAGACCTTGGATTTTAAGTTAAAAACCAATTTGTCCCTCGTGATATATAGGAAATAAAACTTGTGTATATACTAATTATGGAAATACGTGTTACAAAATGGTGGTCCTATACAACCTAAAATACCTAATTTCGCGTTAGAACCTATGTTTACCTAATTTTACATTTTTCAATTTCATTTTCATTTGATAATATGGAAACGCTATGTAAGTCTGTATACCAGTCGTGACTTGACAACAATCACAGTGAACAACGCATAATGTGGGGGCATTTTTAGAAAATTGTTTTGAAACTAGGGGACGATGCAGTGGTCATTACTTCAGTTAAAGAATTTCTGCAGGACCCAACAATGGTCCATTATATTGCATTCATCAAATTACGTTATTATTTCTGGTTCCCACTATTAATAGTTTAGTTTTCAGGCAAACCGGTCTACACGCAACTGGGACTGATAGAAGAGGTGTACGTTGGTGAAAAAGTTTCTGAAAAACTCAAAATCAGTACTTAAAACCCAGGACTGACTGTTCTCCACACATCTTGGACAACTTGTCTGGCAAAACACCTGAACATGAATGTACTGTTCCCTTACGCCTAATGCCAATATTTAAATATGTTCCGGTGACATCGGTTGATATGGAACCCTCATTTTCGGCTTATAAGACGGTGTTATCTGACAAGCCATACAGTGTCTCAATGAAGACTTAGAAGATGTGTTAGTTGTTGACTGTGTTGACTATTTTAGGCACCTAATTTAAGATTTTTACGAACTGCAAGTCCGAGGTATAGTTGTTATAATATTGTACCGCCGGACGCGGCAGAAAACAGATGACTGTCGGGGCTAAGCTGCTTCACGCCAAACAAAGGCGCGAGGTCAAGCTTCATCGCGATACTCACGCGAGTGAACACGTGACTAACAACAATAAAGCGGCTACACAAAACGGGGGTTTACTCCAGAGCCTTCTAGAAGGACATGGGCGTCATCGGCGGCACGTTTGTGGAGATCGAGAAAGGTACGTGTGACGTCACCCCTTCTACATAAGGAGGTGAGGAACAGTATAAATAGTTTACGGTTACACACATGAGTCGGTCATTGTGTCAGAGAGTTAGAAACAGCTGTATGTGTGCGTGTGTGTGGTCGTGAAAAATCACCGAGCGTCGCGAGTGAGTGACAGAGGAAGTGAAGAAAGACACTATCTAAAAGGGTTGAGCAAGGTTATGAGAAGTAAAAATTGTGAGCTGTGATAGCCCAAAAGACTGTAGACTGTGTTAACGACGAGAAAATATTTAAAAAAAATGTTGTTCAACGTCGCTGTCAATTGTCAGGATCACATCAGCGTCGCCGGTGTGCCGGAATTTCGTCCCGCAGGAGTTCTTTTACATGCCAGTAAATCTACTGACATGGAGCTGTCGTTTTTAAGCACACTTAAAAACCATCGGTCTGGGCCGAATTTGAAACCGCGACCTTGGAATCAGTAGGCTAGCGCCTAACCAACTGAGCCACCAGACGGATGACGAGAAGAAGAAAAGTGTGTATTTGTGGTAAAATTGTAACGGGCCGGATCCAAATCCCTCAGTAAATTCTCAGATCACAACCTAACATGCAGTCTTCAATTAGAGATTTCCCAGACATTACGTCCTAAGATTGATAAACGAAACGGTAAGTGTCCACTAATTTTGTTCTGTGTAACTCTATTCTAATTTTCAGAGAAAAACACATTCTGTTCTATTTATTTCATAACATAACTGCCCTTCACATAAACTGGAATTGTTATATATATTCTCATCGCATAGTGCCGAAATCTAATTGTTTATAATATGTGAGCAACTGTGTAATTAAAAGACACAGTATTAATATTACAACATCCCAGACTAACACCAGGTACCTTTCCTATCTTTCTTACAGTGCAACATCCTGTATGCCTCACACTATTTTCTCTCCCCCTGCGGCAGCTCTACAGAGCGCGGTAACTTCACACGCTGAACTCGTTTTCAGTGTCCGTATGTTCCGTGGTATGAGCTGAGTCACATCGGCGCTACCTGTCGTCCCCTGCTCCAGAATCTGGATCACTGCACAATAATTTCATAAAGTACGGAGGGAGATAATGAAATTACTTAAATCGGTATTTCAATTTAAAAAGCTAACCGTGAAACTTCGGTTAACTCAACTGCTTATAAAATACAAAACTTCTGAATATATTATAGTTACTTATGCTTCTGAGAACACTTCTTAGCTACTGAACATTTAATACTTTCAGCAGACTTTTATCGCCATGTCCCTTCTGTGTCGAGCTGTCTAGATTCAGTTGATAAATCACCGAGGAACAATTTGATGCAGTTGCTCCAGATACCGGAATTCGTTATACTGTGCATACATTCAGACGTCTCAAGGAAATCAATAATATTACCATATGGAACAGACAAAATTGAATGACAGTGCACACAAACCAAAGAAAGGCTGATACCAAGGCAAAAGAGAGTCAAGCTAATTTCATTTGGGATAGAAAAGACGGTAGAAATGTTGGGTTCTTTTGTCATGCAGTACGAAAGGTTGCAATGTTCCTTTTGTTTCTTTTTAATCAGTTTAACTACTCCTTTCAACATTTCAGTTCTATTGCTTCAATGGCTGAAGGTCGCGATATATACTTGCGGTGAATAAACTTTCTTATGCACTTTTATGTGCGGAAAGTAAATAAAATGTAATTTTATAATAGGTAGGTATTGATAAAATGTACTTGTGATATACAGCCCAATAAAACATGCAAAATCTGTTTAAGCTATCCCATTATGTTTAGTTTTTACAGTTTATCATTGAAGTATGGACAAATTTTTAAAGGCAATGCAATACTTCCTCTACCTACTACATATACATGGGAACGAAAGTAAAAACTTGCTTGATGAAGATTTTTCCTGATGACTGACAGTCATAGATTAAGGATAAATTGCCTTCAAAAGTTTGATTCATTACTCCAAACTGCATTGGTCGTTGAAACTGTGCTGAAGGAAGCTTTTGATTTAAGACTTTCTTTTTTCTTTTTGTATAATTTAGATTTTTTGCCCTAAAGCACCCAGCGAGGAGCAGAAGGGAACGTTTAAATAAAATAAAAGAAGGCACCAAGCTAGAAGGAGCGTTAATAAAATGAAAGAAAATTGATGGATGCTACATTGAGACCTTCTTGAACGTCACACATAAGGAAACGCAAGCTGCATAGGCCCACCATGAAGAGAAACAACCATCTGACCGAAGGTGAGTCGTTAAGTTTTGCCAGTATGTGTTCCAATATTTGTCTCACGACATATTACATTTCGCTATTTTTATTTAATGCATTCTCCACCAAAACGGCTATAAATGTACTACACATTTATAAATCACAATGTTACAGATGTTTTTCAACTCACTGATGTTAAAATAGGCCGAAGTCCGATCTTGGTCTTTAGAGAATAAACAATTATACATTGGTCTACACTTACTTTAAGGTTGTCTATATCCTTTACAAAAATAGTCAATCTTAAACAAGCTGAAGTCATAGAATAAATGGAACTTCCCCTGGGAGTCTTGGGCATCTCTCATGACATTCCTACAATAGCCTATAACATAGGTGAGTTCCACTTCCTTATACCTTCTGAAATACCTTGATGGAGAATTGTTCTGCCAGCACGTGAGTTGTGAAGGTGTATGTTTTTGACAAGCTTAGTGTTCTTTTGAGAAAACGGGTGTTAACTTTCTCTGTGTCTTCTAGGTTTTGCTTTTTAAGTTTTCCCAGATAATTTCGAATCTCTAAACCGAGAAGTGCTCCTAAACATGCTGCTGCTATCCACTGAAGCCTACAAGGAGTCACTACAGGATTTTAACTAGAAGAAATAAGAGATACGGCCGAGTTTCTTCTCCACAGATGCGATATGACTTGCGACACACCATGATGAAACACCCGGTACATGCGTTCCATCACCGAATATATACATGACAGAAGTTCCACGAATCCAAAGACGAGTGCAAGTGTAAAATATGTCGGTCAAACTGTGACCGATATCATCTGTGGTGAAACAAGAAAAAAAAAAATAATCTGATGTGCTGCACTCACATGACTTTCTCTACTCCTGTACTAACCATTCTTACAAACTCTTATTCCTATATCTTCTTCGTCTTAGTTAAGATAGACATTTGTACAAATTATCTTATTGCTTATTTCCTTATAGGTGCAAGGGGAATGTTAGAATACAGTAGGCTTTGTGCAACAGTCAAATCTTTTAAAGCTTTGAGATTCTGTTGTCTTTGCACACTTAACATATAAAAAATGAACAACGATGATCCATTTCACGAAAGTTCTGTTTTCCGAAACTCACATATATAACAAGGTAGGTATATCTCCGAAATGGTTCACCCTACAAGAAAAGTTATTTCGATATAAAGTATGTATTTTAGCAAGATCTACATTTTTTGTATAGTACGATTTGGTCTATCTCTAACGGTTTACCAGTTATGCAAAAGTCGTCCAGAGCAAATACGACTACAGGGGCTATAGCCAGAAAATTCAAGATATACATTTCATTTGTCATCAAAATATCTCAAACATATGACATTTTAATCAAAATCGTTCGAGCCATTTTCAAGAAAATCAAAATTTTCGAAAAAGTTTCCATGTAAAGGGTAGTTTAGGGTGGGGCTATTTTCTTCAAAATCTTCGTGTCGCATCCTTGAAAGACATTACAATTAAATACCAACTTTGGTTTTTAACCAACTTTTCGTTTTTTGAGTTATGCTGTCCACAGAACAGACACGGATCTTTTTCTAAAAATGCTTTTTTTGGATTCAGGGGGCCTCAAAACATGTATTTCCGGTGAAATCTCGACATCGAATTTTTGGGTGGAATACAATATTTCCCTTACCAGTAGAGAAAGTAAAAAAAGGGGGGGGGGCACTTTACTCACAGATTTTTGCAAATACTAGAACAAACTAAGATATGTACATTGTGCGCTATTCTCTATATTTCTTGATGCAAGCGCTCTCTGTGTTCGTTACTCAAAGCGCCACTAATGTTTGGAAAGAAGTCGACATTTAACGACATATTACAACCTAGTTAGCATATCCTCAGAAATTCACTGACATCTACGTATATTGTAAATTTCAGCTGCTTAATTTCCCAAGAAATAGTAAACACCAGTTACAGGTCATCCCAAACTGCTTTCTCTTTCCCTTCAATGACTATTAAGTTTCATCCCTAAACAGTTCTGGAATTTGTGGGACAAGTATACTCTCTTTGAACTTAGCATCTCTGAGATGTGGAAATTCTGTCTTTGAATGTTGGAAAGCTTCTCCCACTGATTCATCACTTTCACTGAAGTCGTAGCTATATGTGTGAAGGTGGCCAGAAGATATTATCAGGGCCAACTAAGGGAGTATACTGGATATTACTTGTTATGTAGGTCTCAGATTTACATCTACAAACTTAACCTCAAACACAGAACATTACTGAGAAATAGGAGCAGGTAGACTTGTCCAGCACACTAAGGACAGTCATGTAAACAAAATTACTTCTCTAGGAACATTGCAGCGTAGGCAACCCATATTTGTAACAAGAAAACAAACTCAGCGTGATAAATATTCCCTCAACAATAAAATTAATTCCTGTTTTTCAAGACAATGAGAGCTAAGTAAACATTTTAAACGTCACACTCGTTTTGTTTCATATCAAAATGAACAGGAATTAACTATTTTTAGCTAAGATAGACTTTTAACGTTCACCAGTGACCAATAAAATATGTAGGTGTTATCTAAATTATTTTCCATTTTATAATCATATTCCCGGTATTCTAAACAGTTGCAATCAAATATTTCGGAGAAACTGTCGCAAATGGTAATACTGTTTCACTGAAAAGGATCTAGTGTGTAACTACCATATTTACACTAGTCCCTAAAGTTACTCATATTATAACAATATTTTGCGATGCAAACGCATCATTGGGGAGAGAGAAAGAGTTGAGAAATACGATACTTTATAAATACTACGATTTTGAAATATGGTAAGAATGAAAATGATTTGAAGAGATAACTTAAAAATTTGATGTGTTGCACTCACATGACTTTCTCTACTCTTGTACTAATCATTTTTACAAACTCTTATTCCTATATTTCCTTCGTGTTAGTTGAGATAAATATTTGCAGGAATTATCATATTCCTTGTTTACTTGTAGGTGCAGGGGGAATATGGCAATACTTCAGGCTTTGAGCGATAGTCAAGTGTTTTAAAGCTTTCAAATTCCGTTCTTTTAAGTTTCGTTCTCTCGCGATTTACATATAAAAAAGCTGATGTGTTGCATTCGCATGACTTTGTCTACTCTTGTACTGACCATTCTTACAAGCTCTTATTGCTATATCTTCATGTTAGTTGTATAAATTATCTTATTGCTTGTTTCCTTATAGGTGCATCGGGAATATTAGAATAGCTAAAATAGCTTTGAGATCCCGTTCTCTTTGTCCTCTTAACATATAAAAAAATAAACAACTATGTTGTTTATATTGTGTATTATATATATTGTGTGTTTTAGCGAGATCTACACTTTTTCTATAGTAAGATTTTGTCTATCTCTTACCGCTTACGACTTATTCAAAAGTCATCCAGAGTAAATAGGACTACATAGGCTATACCCACAAAATTCAAAATATAAATTACATTTGTCATACAAATATCTTAAACATATGGCATTTTAATCAGTCGCAGAGCCATTTTCAAGAAAACCAAAATTTTCGAAAAATTTTCCATGTAAAGGGCAGTTTAGGGTGGGGCTATTTTCTTGAAAATCTTCGTGTCGCATGCTTGAAGACATTATACTTTAATACCAACTTTCGTTTTTAACAGACTTTTCGTTTTTGAGTTATGCTGTCCACAGACTGACACGCACACACGCACGCACACACACACACACACACACACAGACCTTTTGCTAAAAATGCTTCATTTGATTTCAGGGGGTGTCAAAACATATTTCTGATGAAATCTCGACATCGAATTTTTGGGTGGAATACAATACTTCCTCTATTTTACTACACGTAGTAGAGAAAGTCAAAACTTCCAAGGTCGTGCTAGTGGACTGTGAATGCTTCTTGAAAATAAAATAAATACTACTATACTGTTTCGCCATTCATTATATGAACTATGCTGCTTACTTGGTGGGGTGTATCTTCGACTTCAGTAGGTACCTATGTAGATGCATAAACTTTTTTTTTTTTTTTGGGGGTCGAATGCTATATTTCGTTTACCTTTGGTAACCCACTGAGAATTATTAGAAAAACGCTTAAGGGTTAGAATATAATAGTAATTATTATACTATTGAAGTTGATTCATCGTTCATTACTGTAAAAGTGACGATAATTTGCACGTAGTCTGGAGAGTATTTAAATGAGCACAAAATATTTTAATGGTGTAAAAGCCAACTTTGAGACAACTTCTTCTTCTTCTTCTTTTTTTTTTTTACTTTCTCTACTGGTAACTAGAGGAAGTATTATTGTATTCCATCCAAAAATTCGATGTCGAGTTTTCACCAGAAACATGTTTTGAGACCCCATGATAAAAAAAAGGCATTTTTAGAAAAAGCTCTCTCTCTCTCCCCCCCCTCTCTCTCTCTGTGTGTGTGTCTGTGTGTGTGTGTGTGTGTGTGTGTGTGTGTGTGTGTGGGTGTGGGTGGGTGTGGGTGGGTGTGCCTGTGTGTATGTGTGCCTGTGGACGGCATAACTCAAAAACGGTTAAAAATCAAAGTTGGTATTTAAGTTTAATGTCTTTCAAGGATGCAAGATTTTGAAGAAAATAGCCCCACTCTAAACTACCCTTTACATGGAAAAATTTTCCAAAATTTTGATTTTCTTGAAAATCGCTCTAACGATTTTGATTAAAATGTCATATGTTTAAGATGTTTGGATGACATGAAATGTATGTTTTGAATTTTCTGGCTATAGCCTATGGAGTCCTGTTTACTCTGGATGACTTTTGAATAACTCGTAAACCGTAAGAGAGAGACAAAATCTTACTATACAAAAAAATGTAGATCTCACTAAAACACACAATTTATGCCTGAATAAATGTTTGTTGTAGAGTGAACCATTTCGGAGATGTTCCTTGTTATTTGTGCCAGTTTCGGAAAACAAAACTTTCGTGAAATGGAACATCGTTGTTCATTTTTTTTAAATGTTAAGCGTGCAAAGAGAACGGGATCTCAAAGCTTTAAAATATTTGACTATCGCTCAAAGCCTACTGTATTCTAATATTCCTCTTACGGGGAATTAAACAATAAGCTAATCTGTACAAATGTTTATCTCAACTAACGCAAAGAAGATATGGTAATAAGAGTTTGTGAGAATGGTTAGAACAAGAGTAGAGAAAGTCATGTGAGTGCAGCACATCAGATTTTTTTAAATATCAAACTGTTGCACGATTTGCTCGTAGTTACATACACTACAAACACTCGGTTTTCAGTGTGTTTTGACTTTGAGAGATTTAATCGCTCTCTTGTTTTATTTTTTTAAAAAGAAGAACGTAAAAGGAAATCACGAACAAGCACCAATAGAGGTGGAAGCAATCTAATGCTAAATAAGTACCTGTAATGCTATAAACAGCAGCGAAATTCCTCACACAAGGAAAACAAGAGATGATCCAGGTAGTGTCTGAGCCTTTAACCTTTCAGGACGACAGGGAACAAACGCTGCGAGCTCAAATCCATGCTGTGAAAACAAGAGAAGGGATTTACTCTGGCAGGTTGGTATTACTGGATCGTGCTTTCAACGAGCCTCATTAAACTTTGCTTTTCATAAACTGCTTTCGTCTCGCTGCTGTCTGTGTCACAATGGTTTCCAAGCCAAGAAATGCGGTTCAGGCAGAAGGAGCTACAGCGAAAATATCCTCCAAATTTTATAGAACTCCACGTACTCGTCAAGTATCACCAGCAGTAACAAAAAAGTTCTGATGTTGGATTCCATTGTGTTTTCTATCGAACCTTCTACAAACTATTTTTACAAGTCTATTCCTCTGTCTGTTTTAATTAATTGAGACCAACGTATGCAGAAATTGTTTTATTAAATGTTTCTTGCAGATACAGGGAGAACACAGTAGGCATAAGATAGTAAGATCCATCCCTTTATGATGGCTTTGACATTTATGTTTGGTGAACCACGAAAAAACAGAACAGACTTAGTGTTAAAATGTATTAAGTATTTCACAATTCAACCAGTAATAGAGAACATCTAAAATAAATAAATAAATAAATAAATAAATAAATAAATAAATAAATAAATAAATAAATAAATAAATAAATAAATAAATAAATAAATAAACAAATAAATAAATAAATAAATAAATAAATAAATAAATAATATTTTGTTAACAATCTCTCCATTGATAGGATCATTGACGCTGTTGGTGTACCGGAATTTCACCCCGTAACAATTATTTTATATGCCAATAAATCTAATGACTTGGGGCTGTCGCTTTTAAACACACTTAAAAACCATTGGTCTGGCCGAGTTTCAATCCAAGTGCTGGAGATCAGTGGGCCAACTCCTAACCACTTGAGCCATCCAGATCGACAAGAGAAAATATCTGTGAAGTGGCAATGCCACAGAGAAATCCATTTGACATAAATTGTGTGCTTTAAGAGGTCAACATTTTTAAGTAGTAAGGTTTTATTTGAGCCAATGACGCTGTGGCCGAGAGGTTAGCCTGTTCGCCTACCACCAAGCTGACCCGGGTTCGATTCCAGGTACCCGCGTGGTGGACCAAGTGGTGTCTGGATGTTTTCTCGCATTTTCCGGTTTCCCCCGTCCCTCATTCCACCAATTACTCCATTACCTTTGCGTTCATCCATGTCGCCTACATTCCATATCATCCCCTTCCTCATTATTAAAGGCCGGAGGGGTGTGCGCTCGCATGAGATACAGGTTAGCCGTTGTGAAGGAAGATAGCGAAGCAGTTGAGTGTCGAGTGATTGTATCATCAGTCAGCTATTTGAGAGACAGAGAAACTGAAGAAGACAGAAAGGAGTCAAGGTTACGAGAAAATAGTTGTAAGTTGTAATATCACGAAGGACTGCAGACTGTGTTAACGTCAGCAAAAGAGGACTGTATCATGGTGCATTCAGTTTTAGAAGAAAATGACGTAAGGAAAAAAGTAATTAGACTGGACCTTTGTCATTTTTTCACAATATTCTAGTTGAACCACAAATGTCTTAACGGAGGAGGAATTGGGAAAAAAAGAACGGATCTTTAGGGTTGAGGACAAGGGAAGAGGTCGGCCCATGAAAAGATGGCAGGAAAATTGAGACTGGAACAGACTAAGGCCTAGTCCTTGAAGAGGATGTGTCCTACTATTTTTCTAGCACTTACCCCACATCACGCTCCAGTTTTCAAGTCATAGTGAGGTGATGCAATTTCACAGGTTTTTCTGAAGCCCAACATCGAGTGTTGTGAGTGTTTACGCGTCCATTTAGGTGACACTAAGATCCATGGACAAAAAAACAAAAGCTGTGGATCAATGAAACCACTTTCTGCAGAACCGGAAAGACCAATTGCAGTAATTCACTCGCTTAGAGTGATCATTTTGTTTCAAAACGTGCACTTCGAGTAAAGGGATAGGATTTCAGCCTTAATAGACGTGTAGTGTTTCTCGCAGAAGACGGAGGTACACCTGTTTGATGAGCTAATTTGTTAAGCGATTTTATGGAGAATCGCTCTATGCTGGCGCCGATTTCAACCAATCTTCTTCTCTCCTACGTTTCTTGTCACGAACCCGAACTTTCAAATTAATTCACTATCGCTTGTGTAGTTTTTCTTGCAGGTGGTACAGGTCGAACCGTTTCAACAAATAACCTGCCCACATATTCGTGTGCGAGCAGATTCATGTGTAATGTAAACTCAGCAAATAAACATACACACTTCCAAATAAGTGATGCACCATGTTCACTGTAGCGACAGAGGTAGCTGGCTGACTGGACATTAAGCAGCAATATGGTACAATACAACTTGAAGGCGGAATTGGCGTTCTGAAGTCCCGGTAGATGGCGTGGGAAGAGCGGAGGACAGAAATGCCGCGAGATGGTTACATTATAATTTAACCATTCTATTTTTACTTTCTCTACTGGTAAGTAGGGGAAGTATTGTATTCCACCCAAAAATTCGATGTCGAGATTTCATCGGAAATATATGTTCTGAGACCCACTGAGTCCAAAACATTTTTAGAAAAAGGTCCGTCCGTGTGTGTGTGTGTGTGTGTGTGTGTGTGTGTGTGTGTGTCTGTGTGTGTGTGTGTGTGTGTGTGTGTGTGTGTGTGTGTGTGTGTGTGTGTGTGTGTGTGTGAGTGCCTGTGGACAGCATAGCTCAAAAACGAAAAGTCCGTTAAAAACCAAAGTTGGTATTTAAGTTTAATGTCTTTCAAGGATGCGACACGAAGGTTTTGAAGAAAATAGACCTACCCTAAACTACCCTTTAGATGGAAAATTTTTCGAAAATTTTGATTTTCTTGAAAATGGCTCTAACGATTTTGATTAAAATGTCATATGTTTGAGATATTTTTATGACAAATGAAATGTATATCTTGAATTTTCTGGCTATAGCCCCTGTAGTCGTATTTGCTCTGGAAGACTTTTGCATAAGTAGTAAGAATGGTTAGTACAAGAGTAGAGAAAGTGATGTGAGTGCAACACATCAGATTTTTTTGAATACCATCATATTCAGTTGTTGGTGGAAAGAGTACCGAATTTCAAAGCCAGACTGTAAAAGATGTCACTTCGGCCTCTCTTGTACTTTACAAAGTTATCCAAAGAGATAGGGTTGACTTTTATTGGAATAACATAACAACTTTGTAGACAAGTCCAAACGAAGCTACTGCACTCCTTGGACTTCCGCTCCTTCGTCCTCAATGTATATGTAAAGTCCTTGTACCTTAAGGACATAACTCGTCCACATATTTCAGTAAATATAGGTCATTAATGTCAGCAGGTATCGTAGCATACCAGCGCCCTTTCACCGTTCCCCATAGCCAGGAATCACGTGAATTAAATCCTGTGATTGTGCTGTCCAAGTCAAAAGTCCACCCCTGGCAACCCAGCGTGTACCATCCAGGTAAAGTAGAACCGTTAAGGGAAAATGCGGTGGTGCTCCATCTTGCTGGAAGCAACCTGATAGAATATGGATGGGAAGATTATCAAGAATATATTTGAGCAACATATCTAGATAAGAAAGTCCCGATACAATCTGGTCATTAAAGAATAGACCAAGCACTCCAAACTTCGAAATATCGCACCATATGTTAACTTTCGGAGAGGATCGAGTGTGCTCTCTTCGTTCATGAGCATTTTCTGTACTCCAAATGATACAACTGGGCTTATTGCCACCACTGACATGAAATGTGGCTTAATCCGACATAAAGTACACAACATTAGGGTCTATGTCCGTCATCTGTAATAGCACATCTTTTTGGACAACCCTGTACAAGGAAATGTATAATGAGATCATTTTTTCTAACGTTAACGTCAATCAAGTGAAGTAGATAGACAAAACCAGCCTTTGTAAGTATAGCCTGTAGGAAATATACCAGGTGTTTAAAAAAAGTGTCTGATATTGTACGTAACAGAAGTTGGGATTTGGAGTTGTGATAATTCCTACCATTCTGTCCTCTGGTATCACCTGCATCTTATGTCGATACTACTACAGGAGATGCTCCATATGGTTACCATGCTTTCCTACATATGCTTCAACTCCTCTTCTCAAAGAATCCAGAAATCTTTCGATCACACCTGGTTGCTCACGGATTTGGACCCATGCATTGGTCACACGCACATTTGGCATGCACCAATGCCCCTAAAATGTCCCCATAGCCAAAAATCGAATGAATTAAGGTCCGGCAAATGGGAGGCCATGCTACTGGACCTCTTTGACCAATCCATATGTTGGATGGAGCCATTTTGTGGTGTAAATACTCATCACAAATAAAATGACTCATATTTCAACAGCTATTTGTTTTCGGACATAGGTTTACAGGACCATTTATTCTGTTCGCCCAATCCCAGCTCCTGTTGCAACATCACAGCTTTTTAAACATCCTGTATATAGCTACTTATAATATTTATATGGTATTTAATTTGCCCTCAATCTGCGCTTGCATTTGTAGTAATTCCTTTGATATTTCACCATAGCACAAAAAGGAATGAGAGCCATTCAACGCCATTCCTATACAAACCTTAGCTTGTTATTCATATTCGCAAAGGAATGTTTGTTTTTATTACATAGCTTTCTAACAAGAAAGAATGCAAACGAACAACTTCTGTAAGATATAGCTTGCGGTACTAGCATGAGAATTCTTTCTTGCGTGCACATCTTGAACTATTTGTTTCTCGTTTCCAACCTAGTCTCTCAGTCTTTCTGCTGCCAGTACAACTAATTTAATCATACAGTGAGGTTGGCAAACTAGGGCTCTTATCTATATGCTGCACGTAGCAAACTGCCCTATTAATGAGATTTATATTAAGACCTCTTTAATCTAACTCAAAGAAAAAGCCTTGGGTCGCAGGATATTATTTAGGACTAAAACCCAAGTAACCACTGATACTTAGCTTTTTTACTGTGATAATAAAGGACGGTCGGGGTCAAGCTACCCTACACCACTCAGTACAAACAAACACGTGACAACAATGAGCGCGGCATCTGAAAAGGGATTTCGAGATTATTCGATAAGTATCTGGCAGCCGACGTCCGCGTTACGTCATCCTCGCTATATAAGGAGGCGAAACGACGAGAGCAGTCAGTTTTTGAGTTAGTAGTGGTTATAGACATGAGTCGTCGCAGTAGGAGAGAGAGGGGAGGGGGGGGGGGAGTTTGTGTGTGAGGCAGTCTACTGTGTGTTGATAGAAAGGAGTGAGTCACGGTTACAAGAAGAAAACAGCTGTGAGTTGAAGTATCACGAAGCACTGAAGACTGTTAACGACGAGAAGGGAACTGTGTATTGGTACAAAAGTTTTGAAGGAGAATAAAGTGTCAGGGATATTAACTGGACTGGATTTTGTCATTTTGTCACATTGGTGCCAGGAGTGGGATTCACTAAATTGTCATTTGCTGCATTATATTTAAGTATTCCTGCCACCTAACTATAGTAGATAAGAGGAATCATTGCGTTGAACACAAACATTCGATGTCAACAATTCACCATTTTGAACTTCGCTAAATACAAGGAAAACATTTTCAAAAAGGGTCCACGTTTGTCGTGAGCGGTTAAACTGTAAAACGAAATGTTCAACAAATACAAACTTGCTCAAATTCAGTATATTTCAAAGATGCAACATGAACATTTTCAACATAACCTCCCACCCCAAACTGCTCCTTACAGGTAGGCTTTTTTATTTCTCTAAAATGGTTTTCACGATTTTGTTTAAAATACCACGTGTTTCAGGCTCGTATAACATAATACATTTCACTTGTAAGCAAAACATCTTAAGCATACTGAATTTAATAAAAACCGTTGAGTCACTTTTGAGAAAATAAACATTTTAGGAAATGTTTTCATGTGAAAGGGTAGTTTAAGGTGAGGAGATTGAAAAGTTTCGTGTCTCATCCTTAGACGATGCTGAATTTCAAGTTTGGTATTTAACCCACTATGTTTTGAAATTTTTCTGCACACACACGCACGCACGCGCGCGCGCACACACGCACACACACACACACACACACACACACACACACACACACACACACACACACACGACATCACACTACATACAATTCAATTCAATTTCCAGCTAAACACTTAAATCTTTTATCGACTATTCTAATCATATCATGCCTATTATTCTTATATTCTACACGCACAAAGACACACACATACACATATATGCACTTCATTTAGTAGAATTTTCTTTCTTTTCCCGTTTCAGTGGTTTTCCCCAAAGGCATAACTGGTTGAGAAAGGTCGGGACTTTCCCCAATACAACTTTTTATCTTTAGTTCTTTGCAGTGAAGGTAAACCCATGAATTTTATCACGAATTTCATGACTATGTTTATCGGAGACCTTGTAAGTGGACTCACGGCTGGCGGTAAGTTGTGTGGTGGCTAAGGGAATAATTGCGCCGGCCAAGACACATAGGCTCAAATTATTGGAAGTTCCTGTATGGCACTTGAAATGCTAAAAGTGTGACGTGTGCACTCACTGGACTCACTGTTATAAACACTGTTCTGAAAAAGCTTATTCTTCTATCCACTTCATGTTAATCAAAATATAAGTTTGTGGAAATGATTTTATTGTAGGTACAATGGAAACAGAACATAGTAAGCTTAAAAGATAGTTAAATCTTTAAATCTGGTCGCTATTTGATAACTCTGGCAGTTTCTTGTAGGTACAATGGGAATAGAAGTATACAGTAAGCTTGTGATAGTCAAATCTTTTAAGACCTGATCACTATGTTGTTCCTTTGACACTCAGTTCTCTTTGCATGGCCAGGAGGCAAAAAAAAAAAAAAAAAAAAAAAAAAAAAAAAAAAAAAAAAAAAAAAGAAGAAGAAGACGACGATAAAGCACAAGGAATATCTCTAAAATGATTTACTTCATAAAAATGTCCTTGAGATAGACTTTCTTTTAACGAGGTCTTCTGAGGACATTCTATGAAACTTCTAAATATTACATTTGGCATGAACATATCTTAAACATATGGGAGTTTAATCAAAATCAATAAAATAATTTTTCAGGAAATCAACTTTTTCGGAAAATATTCTATGTAAAGAGCATTTTAGGGTGGGTAAATTTTCTTGAAAATCTTCGCGTCGCATCCTGGGAAAGTGCTGAATTTAAATACCAAATTTGGTACTTGACCGACTTTTCGTTTTTGAGTAATGCTGTGTTCTCTCTCTCTCTCTCTCTCTCACACACACACACACACACACACACACACACACACACACACACACACACACACACACACACACACACACACACACGCCCGTGCGCGCACGCACAGAAGTTTTCTAAAAATAATTTTCTTAAGTCAGGGAGTCTCAAAAGGTGTACTTCCGGAAATCTCGATATCGAATTTTTTGGGTGGCATACATTTCCCTACCTATGCACTATATGTAGTAGAGAAAGTAAAAAACAAACAGTGACTTCCTACTTGAGAAATGTATATGTATTTCAAAATTCTAATCAATTACACGGAATATGTCGTAAATGGCTAGCGTCAATTATTTGACATAAATTCTGTTCTATGAGAGATGCATTTTTTGTATACTAAACTTATGTCTTCTCAGACGCTTTACCAGTTGTACAAAAGTCATCTAGATTGAAATGGACTTCCGAGGTTTTTTCCAGACAATTCAACATATAATTTTCGAAAAATATTCTATGTGAAAGGGAGTCTAGGGTGGGGGAATTTTTTTCAAACGTTCCGTATTGCATACATGGAAGATGCCATGTTTGATATTTAGCCGACTTTTCTTTTAAGTGTTACAAATGGCAAGTGCCACCCTAATATACAACTTTAAGTAGAATACCACAAGCGTAAATTCCTGAAACATTTGAGCAGATAATTCAACATCCAACGTGTGCCTATCTAGCAAGCACCTATACCATACAGCAAACAAGTCCATTTATTCCCTAGAACAGGGTTGATCAACCCTGCAACGCACGCTCGCTTCCCCTACACGTTATTTTCCCCCACCACTGACCAGGGCAACGAGAGACAGACGTGGTAGTCAGAGGCGGATGGCACGGAGTAGTAGTATAACGTCAAAAGGGCATACGTTCCATACGGAATATTTTTGTATTCGAAATGAAAGTGATAATGTTCAGTGAGACTGGCAGTTGCATTTCCCTTGCTTACGTTCCGTGTTCACGATAAACGTTTGAAGGCTTAAATACATTTGAAACCAAACTCCAATTATTTTGTACTACAAGACCGTAAAATGTTCTGGGAAAGAAGGGTGGCAATTATTTAAGTGAGCATCCTTTAGGAAGTATCCGAGATTACGTTGGTTTGCATCTAGTTTAATGTTAGTCTTTGGCTTCACTTATATCTCTGAACAGACATTTTAACAAATGAACTACATTAAAAGTGAGTATCGCAGCAAAACATGTGACAATTACCTTGGGTATCGTTTGAGACTGTCGTTTGCACCTTTTGCACCAAATACTGAAGACCCTGTAAAACGTAAATCATGACAAAGAGGACATCCCCAGAAACACGTGGGTTAATTAGGAATAGAATATGAATGTGTAAACCTTTGACTTCCAGTACGTCAGAATGACGCCACTGGAACTCAGTAACCACGGATAAATGTGTCATTTTGTCCCAGCGGGTGGAAGGAGGTGGTTTCAACCTCCCCTTTCCTGCTTGTACTTGAGCACGGCTGTCCCAGAGTTTCTGTTAAACTCTCTGGGTTATACGCACAGTTCCAAACAACAAGCAGAGTAACTGGTTGTTCAGAAATCCTTACCTTTGATGTGAAATGGAATGCTTTTTTGTGTCCAAAATGTGTTTATTTGAGTTGCCGCATTTCGAAGCCATATGCTGCAAATCGGTTCAAACCACATGCTTAATGTGAAGACAAAAAACTGCCGTTTGCAGCACGTTGTCCCCAAATGCTATTCTTGGAAACCAGATAGTACATACTGACGATTGTCGGCACTCTTCTGTTTCACATATTCCATTTATCACAACGTCTGCAAACATAAACCCGTCCTCTTGTTAGCCTACCTACCTCAGAGCTGAGAGTTCTTCACTTAATTCTCTATTTATAGATATAGATCTATGATGAAATAACTTCAGTAAGGGAATTACTGAGGCCTCCAACAAAATCCCAATCCCGAACAACTGCACCCAGAAATTTAAGACCTTGAAGATGTTATTCCTCTTATACCATCCCATGAAGAAGTTTATTTTGTTGACATCTGCATTCGCAGAAAGCAGGCAAGAACTTAACTGAACACTCACAGGAGCTGTTGGCCAAAAGGTAAGAACCTTTCTGTTCTAAATCATAGTACTTGACATTTTCCTCTTTTCTTTCTTCCTTTTTCAAGAATTATTATGCTTCATTTAAACCTGAAACCGCAGACTAAAATTATAAATTCTAAACGGCTCAAGGAGAGGCAAACGGAGAAAAATAAATGCGAAGAATTTTGATATATGATACAACGTATTTCCCGACTGGAGTCGAGTGGTGAGTGGTCAGTGGTCTGGCTTCTCAATCCAGAGATTCCGATTCGATTCGTGGCTGGGGTGGGGGAATTTTCTTCATCCAGAATCACTCAATGTCCACCATAGATGCTTATGGTATGAATGCTGAGTGAATATAAGTGTGTTCTTTGTAAAAGTTAATGAAAAAACGAATTAAAATATCTAACTGTTCAGAGTGAAAATATAACAGAAAGATAGTTTCCCAAGCGAAAGCCCCGATATAACAATATAATTTAAAGAAGGTTGTACAAATGAAACAGAAGAAAGAAAGAAAGAAAGAAAGAAAGAAAGAAAGAAAGAAAGAAAGAAAGAAAGAAAGAAAGAAAGAAAGAAAGAAAGAAAGAAACAAACAAACAAACAAAGAAAAAGGGAAAAATACTAAGGTAGTGCTCGAAAATACAGGTAATCAAAATTTTGACGTCTGAGAAAAAATTTACCTGAAATCTATATGTATCAATTTTATAATTAAAAAGCTACTGAAGTTGCATAAGGTCATCCTACGATGAAAATTCCGTATTAATTACCTAGGTCCGAGCTCTGAAGTGTCGTATTTTAACTGCTGCATCGCAGGCATTGCTACCGTGTTCATTTTTCATGGGTCAGGGATTATGAAAACACACATTAGCTAATTTTTTGGTTACTTTATGTAATTGTTTTTATTTTGGGGACTTTTTCCAACTTCATGTCATTGGTTTACCACTTTCTTGCCATTTCAGTATTTAGTCATTTTCTAGCATTCATTTGATTTATATTTATAGTGAGTGAGTGATTAGGGTTTAAGGGCCCGTCGACAGCTAGGTCATTAAATCCCCTTGAAATTTATATAAAGATAACTTTACTTCCTATTCAACTAGATTTAAAACTAACTTAGTACCTATGTCCTTCACCTGCATTCTTGGGGAAAATCATATTCTTATCTGCTAGTCTGAATGGGGTCAGAGGAACAGATATCACTACAGTTAGGAATCGTGTCCGAAACTAGGTCTGAAACAGGCCAGGTTCTTCTTCTTCTTCTTCTTCTTCTTCTTCTTCTTCTTCTTCTTCTTCTTCTTCTTCTTCTTCTTCTTCTTCTTCCTTCCTCCTCTTCTTCTTCCTCCTCCTTCCTCTTCTTCCTTCCTCTTCTTCCTTCCTCCTTCTTCCTTCCTCCTTCTTCCTTCCTCCTCCTTCCTCTTCTTCCTTCCTCCTCTTCTTCCTTACTCCTTCTTCCTTCCTCCTCTTCTTCTTCTTCCTCCTCCTTCCTCTTCTTCCTTCCTCTTCTTCCTTCCTCCTCTTCTTCCTTCCTCCTTCTTCCTTCCTCCTCCTTCCTGTTCTTCCTTCCTCTTCTTCCTTCCTCTTCTTCCTTCCTCTTCTTCCTTCCTCCTCTTCTTCCTTCCTCCTTCTTCCTCTTCTTCCTTCCTCTTCTTCCTTCCTCCTCTTCCTTCCTCCTCTTCTTCCTTCCTCATTCTTCCTTCCTCCTCCTTCCTCTTCTTCCTTCCTCTTCTTCCTTCCTCCTCTTCTTCCTTCCTCCTTCTTCCTTCCTCCTCCTTCCTCTTCTTCCTTCCTCTTCTTCCTTCCTCCTTCTTCCTTCCTCCTTCTTCCTTCCTCCTCCTTCCTCTTCTTCCTTCCTCCTCTTCTTCCTTCCTCCTCTTCTTCCTTACTCCTTCTTCCTTCCTTCTTCTTCTTCCTCCTCCTTCCTCTTCTTCCTTCCTCTTCTTCCTTCCTCCTTCTTCCTTCCTCCTTCTTCCTTCCTCCTCCTTCCTCTTCTTCCTTCCTCGTCTTCTTCCTTACTCCTTCTTCCTTCTTCCTCTTCTTCCTTCCTCCTTCTTCCTTCCTCCTTCTTCCTCTTCTTCCTTCCTCCTTCTTCCTCCATCTTCCTTCCTCCATCTTCCTCCTCCTTCCTTCTTCCTTCTCCTCCGTCTTCTTCTTGTGTTGTCCTTAAGCTTATAACATGTCACAGGCTGTCAGTTCCTCTTCACTCTGTATAATCTGAGATAGTACTACAGTTTTGTAACATTTGTTTAAAAGCAATTATCTTTCAGATTCTTCAACCAAGAACATGGGACAAATATATATTTAAATGTATAAATTATCTCATTAACTAACGCCTATTGTGTGCATGTATAGTACCCAGAGAGTAAAAAAAGTTTCGAACCGGCTGCGCAGTGTTTTGCCTGTCCGCGTCCTCGGCGCTCGTTGCCGTCTGCCGCTATCATAGAAAGGCTCGGATGAAACCATACATGTTTAAAACCACTTTTAAAGGCTTTACTCACCAACTTTATGAAAGGAGATACTGAAACTGGCCACCGTTGACTACTCTTTAGGAAACTATCCATCACTCGCCGTAGTTCACGTTGGGAAATGCTGGCAATTTCCTAGCGGATATTTTGTTTTAACTCTTCCAGGGTGTGTGGGTCTGTTTTGTACACTTTATGTTTTAGCTTACCCCTGAGATAGAAATCGCTTAGGCGTACGTACACTTCCACGGCCTTTGTCCATTATTTCTTTCTTGGCTTTCGCTATGCGTTGGCTTTTTTAATTAATTATGCCGACGTTTCGCCCTAAACTAACTAATAATGCTCTCCCGAAGCACACTTTCAATTGTTCTCACGAAAGATTAGCCAATGAAATGTTGCAGAGCCTTGCTGAAAAAAGGGTAAATTCATGCTCCCTGTCTGCTAATTCTCCAAAATAACAAAGGGGGCAAAATTGTTTGTACGGGCGTCAGCTGTGGACTCGAAAACAATTGGCCCTATAACTCTTTCTGCCCTAATGACGCACCGAGCTCCAATAACGATCCTCTTTTGTACAGTTGGTATGTAAAGCAGTTTTAAAAATGTTGTACGGTTTCATCCGCGTCTTTCTATGATAGCAGCAGACGGCAACGATCACCGAGGACGCGGACAGGCAAAACAGCGCAGCTAGTTCGGAATTTTTTGACTCTCTCGGTAGTTATCCCTTCAAAAATTAATTTATAGCTTTCTGTGTACTACTCTCAAAAATTAAATAAATCTTATTGAGTCATTTTATAAATAATTTTGAAGTAAAAAAGGTTATCAACATCCAAGACCTGCTATCTGAAAATCACCTTTGAGCCGTTATGGATTACAGCAATGGACACTATATTTTGATTAGCCTTTTCTCACCACAGAGATAAATAGATCGATGCTTCTTTGTTTTGCATCAAGGTCGCTCCAGGCAAACAATAAGGACATTGTAGTGTTCTTGTTCGATGCTTCACCTCCCCTCTTCAGTTCATGTACAACGCCACGCCATATTGTTTATTTCGTGTGAGCGAATGAACCAATCGTGTATCTATTGCAATATAATTGGTTTTTGAGACATGCGACCAACGAACGCTGATTATGGTGTAATGAGCAGTGAAGAGGCCACACCCAACTTTTAGCTTGCTTTTGCTAAAAACAAAAGTAGAAAGCATGACCAAATGCAAGTAGGCGAGGAAACGTTGATTACACGTTTTCTTATTTCTTAGGTACCTTTTTTTCACGATGCTTGCAGGTCACCTTCAACGATACGTCTTTTAAAATGGGAGGTGCACAAAACATTGGGAAAGACATAAAAATATGTCATTTTTTAGAGGTTACTGGAGTCTTCGGTTTGAACCCAATTGTTTGTGGCGCAGACTTTGGGCCGGTTTTGGTTTTCCAATTACTGCGACAGCAGTTTCAGTCCCATTAGCCACCCTATCGCTAAGTGCAACGTGTGACACAAGTATAATTTGTATCAGTAGTTAGTTTTGAACAAGCGTGGAAATTTCCACTGCAACTCCTCACAAGGACACACTGTTCAAGACAAATTCAGTGGAACCAAAATTAAAGAAAAGGCGGCTTTTGAGAAACCAAAAGCTATCATTGAAGCAAGGGATACAGGGACTTCTGTCTTGTATGTAGGGAGAGTTACGAGGAGGAATGGATAAAGTGTGGAAGGGTGGTCCTATGAAAACTGCGCAGATATAACCAGACTTTTATCATAATCAACTATTGCATTCCACCCAAAATGTACGTTTTAACCTTCTTAATAGTAGTAATGATAATAATAATAATAATAATAATAATAATAATAATAATAATAATAATAATAATAATAATAATAATAATAATAATAATAATAATAATAATAATAATAATAATAATAATAATAATAATAATAATAATAATAATAATAACAATAATAATAATAAAACATTAAAAATGTCAGCGTTTATATCTGTGCGTATCTGAGAGAGAGAGAGAGAGAGAGAGAGAGAGAGAGAGAGAGAGAGAGAAGAGGCAACATACTTATGACTCGAAATATAAATCTTGGATAAAGAGCAAACAATAATATTGTGACAAATGACAAAATCCGTCCAGTCACTTCTCTGCCACCCTTTATTTACAGGATTAACAAATCCTACTTGATTAAAAAGTCAATTCTTCGTTAACACAGCCTGCAGTCTTCTCGTAACCTTGCCTTAGTCCTTTCAGTGTCTTTCTTCACTTTTTCTCTCTCATACAACTACGACTATGCAATCACTCGACATTCGTTAAATCTTCTTTACACGCACAGCTGACACACTGAACGACTCGTATCTGTAACCGTAACTCCCTCTCTACTATTCCTCGCCTCCGTATATAGAGAGGACGACATCACAGGGACCTTTATCGATCTCTACAAACGTGCCGCCGCTGACGCAGCCAGATCTTTCTCGAAGGTTTCGGAGAAAACTCCTTTTGTGTAGCCGTTTTGATTGTTGTTAGTCACGCACACACAAACAAACAGTCGAAGCAGCGTAAACTTGAACGCCTTTGGCCACTCGCTGTCCCGGCATGTGGTGTTAAGTAGCTTGACCCTATTCGTCCTTTGTTGTGCGCCGAGCTCCGCGTCACAATATTTACATATGTTCAGAAGGTATCTTCCAAGGATATGGCACGAATATTTAAGAATATACTATTCCACTATGTCTTACATGGTGAAATGTTATTGTAATGTTTTATACTCTCAAAAATGACGGTAACGATTTTGATTAAAATACTATATACTTGAGATATTTACATGACGAATAAAATGTGATTACCTTCAGTTTTCTGAGAATAGCTTGTTAAGCCTTTCATTCGGCAAAAAATGATGCATGATTTCGTATAACTGGTAAGCTTTAAAAGATAAACAAGGCACTGCACAGAATATGTAAATCTTTTAAAAGCACACAATTTATGTCATGCAAGTCATGATATCCACTGCAACTGGTTTGAATCTTTTGAAGTGGTGATCATTGCGCATAGAAGTGTTCTGTTTTCACTCAGTGAATTAAATAATTATGTCACCAGAGATGAGCAACTGCATTAGTGGAAATTTAAAACTTGTTTCTGCATTACAAGAGTTTTATGAGGCAAATATGCCTTGGGCCATGCAGAGCAGAATTTTTCTACATAACAAGTTTTATAAGATGTATCACCTACTAAACCCACTAACGCTCTAGAATCATTAAAATAGGGACACCTCATAAAGTCTTTAGTCAAATTGTAACGGCGTAATGGCAAGGTACCTACCTAGTTCATTTAAAATAATGAATGTTGTTTTGTACACCCGGTATGATAGGTAATTGAATTAATTACGGTCATTATACGAAATGATAAAAGGAATGTAACAAGGGCTTGTATCAAACAATATTATATTAACATAGCAAACAGAGGAGCATTCACTTGGGTAATGATCCCAGAAGAAAACATTACTGAAACAAGCGAAGGTGACTTAATGTGTGCACAACTGCGCATGCTCTCACTGCAAGAACATGACGCTGATTGTTGTAAAAAGAAGATCGAGAGCGGGGTATGTGAACATGGAGAAATCAAGTTAAACAGGTGGAACTGGCTCGTAAAAGGCAAGCAAGCTACCGAGCTAGACTCGCTCCCATCCAAGGCCACACGCTGGGATTCGAACACCCAGCAGCCTACTTTATCGGCAGAATATGGGTTATAAAGACCAAGGTGCCATAACTGTGATAAACGTGGCCTATACTGGCCGGCTGTTTATATCTATAGGGGAGTTAGGTATCAAGTGTCAGGAACTATTCCGGCAGAACGACAGAAGAGAAAATTGCATCACATTGCTGGCTGTTTAAATGAGACCTGCTTGCTTTATCAGTCAAATGTTTACGGTATAGCATTGAAAGTATCTCTCCTAAAGTTAAGAACTGGTATTTATACTAATATTATAAAGAGAATTCAGTTCTATGGAGTAAAAATATTAAAAATATATTCCAAAGTGCAACATTATGTATATGGCGCTGAAACTCGAACCATAAGCAGACAAATTAATGGTATAAGAAATGGCTTTATAGAGACGGTCAGCACGAAAATCCAGGAAAGACAAGGTTCGTTGTTGTTGTTGTGTTTAACGCCCGCTTTTACTACTACGGCACCGCAGGCGGTGACACTGATGATACATGGAATGAAGATGGAGCACCGGTGGAATGAGATGGCGGGGGAAACCGGAGCACCCGGAGAAAACCCGCCCTGGCACCGCTTCGTCCACCACGAATACCACATGCGGGTCCCTGGGACCGAACCCGGGCCGCCTAGGTGGTAGGCGAGCGCGCAGACAAGGTTCGGAATAATAGAATAAGAGAAATTATGCAAGTTGACAAAAACATTTTGGAAATTGTAAAAGAAAGGCTCCTGAGATGGTATGGGCATGTGCTTAGAATGTCACAGGATCGAATACCCAATAAAATTCCGAATTGGAAAGTAGAAGAGAAAAGAAGACGAGGGAAACCTAAGGAATGCTGGATGGATGGAGTGCAAAGAAGCATGGAGACAAGAGTTTAAAGAAGGATGTTATGGGCAGGGACCAATGCACACAGCATATCGTTGTGGGATGAAGGAAACCCATTGCATTCTGGAATATTCCTTAATAACAAAAATAAATAAAGAGGCAAAATCATTATACATGTGTGTATGTAGAATATTCTGAAAAATCACTCAACCGATTTTGATAATAAAATTCACAATTAAAAAAATATTCTTTGTGATGAATGGGGTTATTAAACAGTTATTTTAATTTATAAATTACTAAAAGACCACGAAACATTAGTACAGCATCTGTAATATGGCAGACACAAAATTTAATGGCGGCTGATATATACCACACCACTACTATTCTGTTCCTGTTGTGCTAAATTTTGTGGGTACAAATGATATTTATATCACTGGCTTTACAGCGGATTTCACAGCGTGTATAGGTAGGATACAACACCGCAAGGCCTAGCAAGCCTCTGACTGGATGTTGTGTTGACCAGCTTCTCCTGCCACCCGCCATTAAGTTTTGTGTCAGTCACAGAGTACGAATACACTGGCAATTTGCGAAGAATGGCTTTCCGTTGAGATCGCCATGGAGTAAAAATTGTTGTTATTCCACAAAAAACGCTCGTATTATACGACAAATATTACTCATATTTTATTCTAAACAACAAATATATAGCAATTAAGAAAACAAGACACAAAGGGTTGGCCCCGTAGTTAGTTCGGTGGAGCACCTGTCTGTAGTTCGAGGGGTCCTGGGTTCGACTCCCGGCTGAGGGGTGGGAATTTCTTTCCAGCCAAGATTATTCCCTATTCTGCCCTGAGTCTGGAGAAGTATGAATGTCGGTAGGGGTTGAGCCCACGACCTCCCGAATGCGAGTCACACGCGCTACCGGCTGCGACACCCTGCTCAGTGATATGCGACAAAACAAATGACACTAAAACTGTGCATCATTTGTTGTCCAAGTTTCTCTAGCAACGAAGTATATGTTTATTTATTATATATAATGGTTTGTCACAATGTGGTTTGCTTTTTGCAATTATAACTCTGACAACAAGAGAAAGTTTTAGCGTGGGACATTATTTCTGGTCATACGGAGCAGGGCGTTAAAATAAGCGCGTTTGCTCCACAGTACGAGAAGAGATTTCATAAGGAGGCACCTAACAACAGAACAATGTCAGCTGTCATCTAGTTTCGTCGTACGGGACAAGTTCTATGTGAACGAAAAGAACAAGTCGCCCAAGAACCGTCGCCACACGCGAGAATCAGGAGATACTTCTCCAACAGATGTTAAAAGTCTCTTAAACGTCGTCTGAGCATCACTGAAACGGTGAGATACCATGTTCAGCGGATGGTCAAACAGCTGACTGGATTTGCATGCCAGACATAAGAATAACTATAGTTTATTTTGCATCCCCGGTTTGATGGTGATCAACTGAGCTGCCCAACTTATTTTAAGTCTTCCCTTCTAATTGCCATGTGCCTGTGGCATACAGAAATTGGATATCACCCTACCAGTCACCTGTTCGGCTCAAGAAACTTCAGTCACATTGGTTGGAATGAGAATTTTTACAGCAATGACTTCCAAGGTTGCCTTTGAGCTACCCCATTTGGCAAATGAAGTTCTTTTTCTCAGATAAAAACGAAATTCACTTTATATAAGCTGTAGAATAAAAAGAATACAATTTATGGGGTTGTGCTACACTGAGCTTGGATACAAGGATTGAGTTACCCCACGTTTGAAAGAAAGAACCAGCGAGAAGGCCTTGGTTATCTAAGCAGTACATCCCAATTGGCACTCGAAACGCACCCAAGGAGCTACTTATAGAAAAAGGTGAACTAGAAGATTTGAACAAATATATTTTCTTGGATCAACAGAATGGTTAAGCATCATTCAAACTGCTCATGGTAATAGCTGTCTGGAGGGTAAATATGTTACATGATTAAAAAGAAGAGTTGCACTTGCATTGCGTAAACTTCTTTGACCACATATTTCCGCTGTCTGTTACCTGGAAGGTGATTCAAAGTGGCTCACTGGGTCATCATGAATGGATGAATCACCAACACATTCTTCAAAGGTTCAGTGGAATCACCTTGGGCGTAGTTCCGTCAGTATCTCAAGGCTGCAAAACGCAGGGAGAAACATTATTACGTACTGGTGATGTAAATACCAACGTCAATCTTTATCTCCATCAGACAAACCACTTCCGTGCAGAGTCCACTAAGGGCAAATGGTTCCTCCTTCATGGAAATTATATGGAGTAACTTAACGTCAACACGCCATGTGGAAGAAAAGCCCAATACCCTCAAAGCATGTGCTAATCTTGAAAACAACAGCATTGTGCGCAAATATATTTTAATGACAGCATCTTTCAGCTGTTTTAAACCAAGTGCTCAAAACTGAGAATTTCCCTCTAATAGGTACATTCATTTTTCATTCCTATGGTCTCCGCTTCGATTCCAATAGGCATCTAAGAGGTTCATTCCCATGCATTTTCCTATTCTGTGAATTCAAAATATAAAAGAAGCGATCTAAGATCTAATGCTACATAACACAAAAAAGTAGGCACTTCAGTCATACTAAAAGTACAAAAAAGTCGCCGTTCTCTCGTTATGATTAACTTACAAAATACATTTTCCTCAGACATAAGTTTTATAACGTAATTCAACTGAGGTTTCAGACTAGTAATTCTCTTGACAATAAGCATTAACCTCAATTAAATTACCAAAAAATATAACCACCCATGGTATTGCTGAAGATGGCTTCCTCGTTTCATCGAACAAAAATACTCATGGAAGGAAATACATAAAGTTCAAACATTTTTGTTTTAACAGTTTGAGGGATTAGTTTTAGAATTCTGATATTTTGTTACTAGTACAAATTCACTTTGTCAATTAGTACATTCTTTCATTGCAGTTTCAATGAGTTTGGTTCCAAAAATGACTTGCAATTACTAATTTCTTTTCTAATCCACATTAATATTGCAGAGAGAAAGAGAGAGTATGTCAGGATGAGGGAGGGAGTGGGGGTCTCGAAAACCATTCAGTCGATTTTCGTAATTCTCTTCCTCACTACATTAACCATAAGACAACTTCCGAAGGCTGCTCCTACATGTCTAAACCAGGCCTGGGCGACTTTCTGGATACCTTGAGCGACTTTCATAATGTTTACCTGCTAAACATAGAGTTATCAGAGCAAGGTCTTGAGCAGCATGCTCTCAGTGAGCATCAGTTGCCCAGTTCTGGTCTAAATGGATGCTAGAATACAAACATGGTTAGTCATGTTATTATGATAGCTTTAACTTTTCGTTGATGGCTACGCATAACGTCTGTGGCGCGCATTCGGGAGCTCCCGGGTTCGATTTCTAACCATGCATTCTCGTAGTTTCTAAGGTCACTAAGCGAATGCTGGGTGGTTGCCCTTCCACTACTTTCACTTTCATCGTTTGTTTTCGTGAGTTTCAAGGGCGAGGACAGGCGACAACAATTGGTGTGTTGCGGCATGACGGTGGAATTTGCGTTTTGCGGACACTGACGGTTAGCGGGACTGCTGAGGTCCCCTTCTTTCCTGAGAGCTCACTCGCTTATTCTCTGGACCCCAAGTTGCGGGGGACTAAGGGAGATCTAACCCACGTACTCATTTTTGAGAAAAACATGCTCCACGTGAACGGTAGTTTGGAGTGGGGGGCTTTTCTTGAAAATCTTCCAGCCGCACGCTTGGAAGTTGCCGAAATTGAATTCCAAGTTTGATATTTAATCCACTTTTCGTGTTCGAGTTACGCTATTTCACACATACGCATACACATAAAAACACACGCGCGCGCATACACGCGCCACTGACTTTTCTACAAATTCCTTTCTTGGGTTCAGCTAATCGAGTTTTTGGATGGAATGCAGTACTTTCCCTAATTTTAGTACGCACCTGTAGAGAAAGTAATAAAACATCGGAGTTTATATTATTCCAAATAAAACAACAGCTTTTGATGCAAATACATTTTGCTATATTTCGTCTGTATATTGTATTATGAATGCATGAGGTATTAGATATTGGAATAAAGGGGGACACCTCGTCTACTGCGACCGGGCTCAGTATTACCGCTCTGGGAAGAATAGACAAGGCGAAGGGATACCATAACACCAGTACAGGACGGCGAAGGCAGTGCCACAAAGGCATACGGAAGTTGCAACAGTTGACAGAGCCACCCGTCACACCATCTGAATCTCCTCATCGCTACCCAGAGAGGGCTTCGAAGAGACCCTCACGAAACGGGCAGCGACACGGAGCTACCACAAGCGGGGCCAGGATTACGAATGCATATGACATAAGTAATGTATATTAAATATACAGGTTTCAGAAAACAATATAAAGAATATTGTTGGGTAGGAAAAGAGAACCAAACGAAGCATTTTGAGGTTAGGAGCGTGTGATTACAGATACAGTATGAATACTGCACGAACAAAATTGAAATTTGACTTAATAAGACCAACTCGCACGACAAGTGTGTACGTAATGTATCGACTAATACGTACTGGTACGCACTGAAACAGAAAACATTAGGTACTGTACGTAGCGTAGTGAACACGCCTTAAAAACGTTGAATGGAGAAAAGCGAATGGTTATACTTACTCTAATTATAGTGTTTAAAAGGCTTCCGCTATCCTTTGTTCCTATCCACAAAATGTTTATTTTGGCACTGCCTTTCTACTCTGCAATGTTCTGCACACTTTTTTCTTTACCCATTATAAAGAGAGGAAATTGCGAAACACCAGAAGTAACTCCAACCGGGAGTGTTTGCTGGCTCTACATTGAAAAAGAGTGGCGTTCGCTAGAAATACAACAAATAAGTTGTGTTTCTTGAGCCTTGTTTTAACTGAAGTTTTGACCTGCATTGCCTGGTATCAGGTAACTTTGACCTCTTTGCATATAAGAGATAAGTACTAAGCATGACTACCAGAGAAAGAAAGAACTGTTTTTCCTGATGTATTACATTCACGTGGTTTTCTCCACTCTGTAGTTTATTACTGGACAGATATACAAATTATTCTTATAAAAGTTTATTTTTCTATCTAGCTTTTTTAATTTTACTTGAGATAAACCTTCGCACAAATTGTTGCATTTTGTTCTAGATAACCACAAAGGGAACGGCAATAATAAAATGTTTTAAGAACCGGATGTTCCCAAGCCGTTTCTATGCAATCACGAGAAACAATTGAATATACAAACGACAAAGCGTTGAACACTTTTAACTATTAATAACTATCTCGGAAATGGCTTATGACCCCCCCCCCCCGGGCGGCGCCGTGGCCGAGCGGTTAGCGCGCTCGCCTACCACCTAGGCGGCCCGGGTTCGATCCCAGGGACCCGCATGTGGTATTCGTGGTGGACGAAGCGGCGCCAGGGCGGGTTTTCTCCGGGTGCTCCGGTTTCCCCCGCCATCTCATTCCACCGGTGCTCCATCTTCATTCCATGTATCATAAGTGTCACCGCCTGCGGTGCCGTAGTAGTAAAAGCGGGCGTTAAACACAACAACAACAGACCCCCCCCCCAAGTAACATTAAATAAACTATGTTCTAAAGAGATTAACATTTTTTCAATGACATTTTTATGGCATTTCAATGAAAAATCATTAGTCATTTTTTAGAAAATACATTTCAAAATATCTTCTACTGGGGGGGGGGGGGGGGAGGATTTCACATCTTTGGATGATACTAAACTTAAATACCAAATTTAGCATTTATTCGATTTTTTGTTTCAATTTATGCTGTTCACTAACTTTTATATATATATATATATATATATATATATATATATATATATATATATATATATATATATATATTTTATTCAGGTATACTCAAACATATATTTCCAATGAAATCTCGATATCATATTTTCAGGTGGAACGCAATTTTTTTACTTCCTAAAGATACGCTAAACTACATTAAAACAAGTTCAGCGCATTGTTTTTCTATCTCCAAACGAAGAAAATGTTATTTCTTTTCTCCAACAAACATATTGTGTTGTACCTAAAGTTGTCTATCGTGTTTTCAGTTCATTTTGTTTCTGGGGTAAAACTAAGTTTGTATGTACAGGGTGTTTAGTTTAGACTGTCTCATATCTAGAGAAAGAGCTTCCATCTTGTAAAACGCAGGTTCCCTAGGCATCTGGGAAGGCCATAGCTCCCTTACCAAATTAAAAGTATGGGATGTAGCTCATGTTTGTGGTGAGCAATGAAATTGCGTCTTTTTTAACATTTATTTTAACTCCTAGGCCATGAAGGCTTTGTTCACAATGTCAAGATGCATTAAATCATTTAATTCTTACCATCTGACCTACGTCCTCTAGCCTGTCTTTTAAGTTATTCCTTGTTTCTTACAAGGTTTATGACAATGTTGTTTCTAGGGGAAAGAAAAATCCCTCCTTTACATTATTATTACTACAGAAAGGTGTAAATGTGGGAACGTAGGTTTATTGCTGGGAGGAGACTTGCAAAGTTCTCTATAGTAGGACACAAGACTGGCGGAAATTACTTAATGTGGCAAGCAAGCAATGCCTGGCACGCTGGAGATTCGCCATGGCATTGGTAACCCTGATTCCGAGGGCCTTCTGCAATTTGCCTCGCCAAAGGAAGGGCGTGGCGGAGGAAGAGGAAATGCACAAAAAGCAAACAAATGCACGTAGTCATACAAAAGCCACTTGAGAGATCCACTGGCTCAGAAGAAACGTATAATCAAAGAGGCAAGGAGGAGTGAAGACTGCAGAGAAGGAAAAAAACGAAAATAACATAAATCACTTCTGCCTCTTATTCGTGCCCACATACCTGCATTTCGGTAGCAAGAAGCTGTACTCGCTGTGTTGGCAAATGTGCGCATGCCCTTCACGTATCCTATGATGTCATCGCATCCTCTCTCCTCAACCCGCCTCCTTCCTTACCGCTCTATGAATTAAATTCCCATTTATCAATCACATGTAATATTATGCATCAGTTTTCAAGATGAACTGTGCTGAACTTCAGCCTTACTTTTGAAGAAAACAAAGAATACGTCAGCTCTAATGGACTCTAGTCTTTAAAACGTTTTACCATACCTACTTGTATTAGCCGTAATGCAGTTTCATGTTCTGTTTTCTTTATTCTGACGCAATTTTAGTCACATTACTAAACACTATTTTCATGGATCCCAGAGTTCATCATCATCATTATTATTATTATTATTATTATTATTATTATTATTATTATTATTATTATTATTATTATTATTATTATTATTATTACAATTATTATTACTATTATTATTGTTGTTGTAACAAAATGAGAATGCGACAAAACCTGACACAAATGTGACAAGTGACATAGTTTAGTTACTTTTTCTGTCCCTTTATTTCTCTTCCAAAACTGAAACACAAAAACAGTTCTGTTTTATCGTCGTTAACACAATCTACAGTTCTTGGTAACCTTACAACCGACACTTGTTCTTATGAACGTAACCTTTACACGCATTTCACTATCTTTCTCTGTCTCTCAAACTGTTTCGATGATCATTCTCGCTAAAACTGCTTCATACTATGTTCTCTCAACGACTGCAAAACACAAACACACACACACACACACACACACACACACACACACACACACACACACACACACACACACACACACACACACACACACACACACACACACGCACACACTGCTGACAGTCATCTTGTTCCTCTCGCCGTCTCGCCTCGCTTATATAGACGAGGATGACGTGGCACGGATGTTCCTCGAAATTCACCTTTTCCCGAACCTCTCGTAAATAAGCGGTCAGTCGAAAGTCTCTAGAACAGGTTTGAAACGCTCTTCTACCGCACTCATCGTCACAGATTTACAAGCAGTGGTGTGAGGTAGCTTGACCTTGAGCGTCTTTTGATGTGCGGCGGGCGGCGTCACATTATTATTATTATTATTATTATTATTATTATTATTATTATTATTACTATTATTATTATTATTATTATTATTATTATTATTATTATTATTATTATTATTATTATTATTAGATATTATTATCATCATTATCATCTCATTAATTTGGCAAAGTATTAAGAAACAATTCAAATTGGTTTGTCTAATGCAATTTGCTACTGGCCACTATTTCAAGGGCGTACTACTACAATTTATGCAAATTTAATAACAACATATCATTATCCACAAGGGTCTTTCTTTCTCTTCACAGTCCATTTGCTATTTATTTCTGTTTCTAACATTATATACATAGCAACCCACAATCTCGATTTCTTCTCTAAATGTTAATACTGACGTCCCTTTTAAACCACTTGTGCTTCATTTCTTCCCTCCACAGGCAAACGAGTTCACACAATTAAAATGGTCATCTGTACTTTTCCGAGTCAAAGGTATGTCTAATCTTGCGACCCCGTTAGTTCATACTCTGCCTTTTTAACCTCGGGAAGACCTCCAAGAAGCTCTCATAGTTTTCTGTAGACGTACAATAATACGACTAGACTTAACAGCTGTTTTAATAATTCACGTTGGGTGCAAGACAAATTGAAATTGTGAACCCAGTTCCTTTTGCTGTTACTGCGGATGACTTCACCCGCATAGACTGTCATCGATCATATACACTTCACACAACATTTAGAAAAAGTACAAATGACAAGTTTCTTGAAAAAAGAGAACAAGACCCCTATTCTTCTTGCAGCTTGAGGAGAGTTACAGTTGATGGTGCCAATGACCTTATAGATTGAGGAGTTACTCCTCTCATGCCTATGGGGTATTTTGGTTTATCTTGTCTCATGCCTAAGAGAAAGGGGTATATTGAAAAGAGACGCACTCACCCCTCTCGTCAGTTGTGCTCTAGAGTTTAAAGTTGAAACATGACCATTAGGCTGCTGTCTAACGGTTCTGGGTGGGACGGGTGCGCCAATGACGGTCCAAGTGCTGAGAAACACTGTCACAGTCACTGTCTAGTCTCTCAGAATCAGTTATATTTTGGAAATACAGACCAGTTTCCACAGAAATGTGGAAAATATGCTGATATGTTTATGTATTCTAGCTTTACTGGCATTCGTATTGTTACAAGCGGGTTTTGGGAAAGAGGAAAGCTTCTGTAACCCACAATTTAAACGGTAAGTTTCAATAGTGAAGGTTTTAGATTAGGCAGTTAAGGATCACCAACTGCTATCTCTTTCTACTTTCAACAGAAACCAAATGAACAATATTTCACTGCAAACTGTATGCTGCCAAATTTTTGGTTCAACTCAGATGTGCGGAACCTGGGCGCATTTAATGATGTATTTACTGCAGTATCTCAACGTTTAGACGCACTGGTCTTTGGAAACCGCATATACTGACAACGAAGTAATGTTTATTAGAGAAAGCAACGAGGGGAGGGAAGGAGACAGAAGAAAATGTTTGCGGAAAATGTGGCCATATTACTATGTTTGTTTTGACTGCAGGACCCATCCCGTACAGTCGACTCGTTTGTTGAAAGTTTGCCTTTATGGCCTCTTACAAAGTAGCTCTGTAGTCGGGTGGTTAATGTGCTAGATGCCAAATCCAGAGATTCAGAGTTTGATTCTCTGCTGGAGGATGGGAATTCTTCTTTAGCCAGGATTATTCCCCATCTTCCCTAGAGCGTGGAATTATGAGTCAAAGTGTAAGTGTGGGTGAATTTAATGTTTATAAAGAAAATCCAAGTAGTAAAAGAGGGGACATCACTGCAGCTGAGTAATTACTCCAAAGAAAAAGCCGCCGATGTGACCTTAGGCTTATCGTTTCCAAGATTTCTGAATGTTGTATATGACTGACGCGGACACCGGTGTTCAATCCCAGCACTTGACGTTGGCTTAACGAATGACGTGCGGTGGGTGGCCTTACATTTTGTGCTGTTTGACAAGTTGAACTTGTGAATGAACGCGCCCACTACATACTTACTGCACGTCCCCTTCACACTTAACATTCTGCTGCGGTATCGGCCATTACATCGAAAAGACATTCTGCTCCGCAGCTTTTGTTTGCAAACAACAAGCCATGCTGTGCTCTTTTCGTAAACAAGCAGTCATCTATAATACATTCAGTGACCCATGTGGTCAACAATTCGCACTTGATTCAGCGCCACATTATGCAATAAACGTCTGCGTTGGAAGCAAGACGTTTATTTCCGAACATTGATTACTTATTATCACAATTAATATCATACCGATAAATTCTCCAGGGAAGCGGAGCAAAGATTTGACCAGAAAATGTTAAATTCTATAAAAATGATTTAAAATGTATTCATTTCGATTACTGGTTCGACTTACTCAGCACTGCCAACTGAGGAAAACGAAACCCAAGAATTACATGTATTTCGACCTTCTCTTGTTGTTATAGCAGAAAACTGTTTTATAATCTCAAATAAATTTCACTTTATTTTTAACATTAACAAATAACCTTTCTTCTGGAAAAAATACATTGATTAATGTTAAAAACATAATGGTCAAATTGAAATAGGGTGCTATTTTGGTTGCCAATCGATTGCGATGTGTAACAAATTATTTTTCAGCGGTTTATGGGATACAGTTGGTGACACTGGCTAAAGAAAAGAATGTGACAATTTGTAAAATGTGATAATTTGTATAAGATAATTTAACGCCTCTATATATTATGAAATAGTACGACTCTCAGAAAACGAGAAAGATGAGATTGCGATAATGTGTGAGGTTCGCATTCGGAAACTCCCGGGTTCAATTCCCGTTGCACCGGCCACTCTACAGTTTTGCAGGTCGATAAATCCTGGAGAGGAGTTCTGGAATTCTAGCAGTTGGACACACTGAGCACAAGGCAGGTATTAGCAACTGGGCACACGGATCAAGCAACCAACAAATCCTGTTTCAGGCACTGGGAATAAAGAAATACATAAGGGATTAGCTGCTCACAATCATGTTTATAATTTTGTTGAAAAAAACATTTTTAAGAGATTTTTAGCCACCTAAGAGAATTTAAAGCATATTGTTTCCGGAGTAGACCACGTGGAGGTGATCTCTTATTGCAGACAAAATGTATATTGTTGTTGTTGTTATTATTATTATTATTATTATTATTATTATTATTATTATTATTATTATTATTATTATTATTATTATTATTATTATTATTATTATTATTATTATTACTATTATTTCATTCTCTGAGAACTGGCCATTGATTTTTTATTTCCTTAATGTCTAATTAACCTTTCATTTATTTACAAGTTCATACAGCAAAACTTCCTCATTTTTTTCATTATATAAGTTCTGCTACAAGTGTATCCGTTCAAAACAGAATTGGTCATTTAACATAATTTTTGCACATAGTGTACAAGACTTGCCCTTCTATTCCTGTGAGTTCCATGTCAGTAAAGGAAAGAAAATCGTATGTATCTTCCTGAGTTACAAACTGAAAGTCACAATGAAACCGTAAAAACAACTCCGTCCACTCCATTTGCCTGTAAGGGCGGAGCACCTGAAGCCGTATGTCTGTGCCCAACTGCTAGGCACCCGGATTATTGTTCCCCATTCCCTGTCATTTCAGTTTGTTATCAGGATCGGAGCCGGATGGTGAGGATAGTGGACGGCATGGCGAGGAGTGTGACGGTGGCATTTGCCTAGAATATCCGGTGTGCGACAAATCCCCAGCTGGACTTCTCGTAGGAGGTTTACGTGAATGGTCCAGTCACACCTGGATACGTTAGGGACCCCGCCTGCAGTCTCTGTATGCTCCACTTCACCCCTTCCTCCAGGAGACCCGGTAGATACAACAGACATGTGTGCTCTGTGCCAAAATTAATTAATTAATTAATTATGGAGTTTGGGCGTGCAAGCACGCCCGGGCTGCTTAGGGAATGTGTCCTCTTCAGCCTAGCTTTATTTTTTCTTTTTTGGTGGGGCAGAGATCCATCAGTTTGGGTGGTACATTTTCTCATTTTGTTGATGCTTTTTTTTTTTTTTTTTTTTTTCCAGGTCACACATCTTGCTGCCGTCGCTACCCAAGAAGGCTGATTTTGCTGTTTGCTTAGTGCTTTTTCTTTTTGTTGCTGCTTCAGGCTCTTGTTAGTTTTTTATTTATTGTTTGTTGTCATTTGTTTGGTAAATTGATGTTTTTTTTGTTTTTTTTTTAATGTTTATTTCTTATATGTTTGATAAATATTGTAGGAGGTCTTGTGCCAAAATCCTTCTCCGCACCTAATTTATTCTACTCTACTAATGCGGGATGTCGACTCCGATGACAAATATTATGACAGTGCAACAGAAATTACAAATATAGTTGAAAGCGTGCATAAGGGGTACGCTAAAGAATAGGGTGTATTGTAAAGTCTGTTATGAGTTACTTCAGAGATTCTCTGAGGAAATTAGGGAAAGAGAGCTAATATAAATAGTATACCTCTAATATTCTGCTTCGACCAGACTTTCTGTTAACTTCGACATATGTTGTCTGTATGAATATTAGCCAATGCAGTGTAGTAGTGTTGCAACAATATGATTAGGTGACTCTTTGTGACTATATGATTTATGTTAAAACAAACACGCCAAGTTCTACAAGGCCAAAAATTATTTTTAATTATTATTAACTCTTTAAAAAATTCTTGACGACAAATGTCCCATATACTATCCTCCTGATTACCTCTTCGGTAATGGTAATGCAGTGCGACCGTCAAGTGTTATCTTATTTACATAAGTTATAGTGTTTTGTTTCCCCGAAGGTCATTATACGAGCAAGTTTGCGCGACCCTTGAACCGCACAAGTAATTTTTATTTAGTTACACACCCAGAAGGAGTGGACTAGCTGACCTTCCTTGAGATATCTATGCACATTAAGTTAACATTGCTGCATATATGAGCAAGATCATAATATCAGCGAACGGTTTAACGTCATGTTAAACTACCAGATCCGATTTGTTTAGTGAATTGCATCCACGTACGTTATATTGGGTACTCTTTCATTGTAAGTTACAGAAATGTTTGTTTAATTGATCGTTAAATCTTTCTATGACATTTAACTGCGTTATAACTAGAGGAGACATTTGCAGTAGCACATAATTTATCCTTCCTCTTTATCATGATCAAATAGGGACCTAGTAATTGGAATGTAACTTGTATTATATACACAATAATGCATCCAGTACCACTTAATTGGGAAATTATCTTCCTAATCGTATTGCAAATCTATACACGTGGGCGTGCAACTGAAGCAGTCGAACAAGAAAAGCTACAAGCAACCCACAACTTGCTACCGAATCAAAGGAATCGCACTCAGGAACCCGGAAAAAAGAACCTGTAAAACGTTAAATGACTACCGAAGGTATCTATAAACTAAGCCCTGGCACTACAGCTCATGAAGAGCCAAGCCTTACCGCCCAGCCGCTGCGTTCTCCACCTCGGCCAACTACAGGCGTCATTGGTGGGGTGTAGTACTGGAGAGGGGTACGTGATCAGCGTCCCGATCCCTCCTGGCCAGTTATACGGTCTTCACGACGTGGGACCGCTACTTTTCAATCAAGTAGCTGAGTGCACCCCATGCCAGACCTCCCAGAGGGGATAAAATCCCATGTTGGTGCCGGGAATCGAACCCGGGTCCTCCGCGCCGGAGGCAAGCGCGTCACATTATACAGAGAAAAAACTTGCATACGGGAGCGGTATGTGGGGTAATCTCAAAAACCACTCAACCAATTTTGATAATTCTTTCATTATTGAAAACTCCAGGAATACAGTACAGTAAGCGATAGCCAAATGTTCAAAGAGTTGGTTGTTATGCGATGTCTTCGAAATTCCGCTCTCTTTGCAAGGCCAAAAGATAACGATTAACATATTCCTGTTTGATAAATGTGTAAGTATTGGCAATTCAAGCAAATAATAAACAATATCTCGGAAATGGTTCACTCAAAAGAAAAAAGAAGTATTTTACATAAACTGAGGGTTGTAACGATCCACATTTTTTGTTTAGTAAGCTTTTGTCTGTCTCTTACTGTTTACATTTATAAAAAAATCATCCAGAATGAAGGTGTCTTCTGAAAACATTCTCAGAATGTGTCATGGTATGACTTAGAAACTGCTAATTATGTAAGCATCTCTAAAGGGACAAGGTTGAAGATGTGAGATAGAAGAAGCGTTTTAAGAATAAACTATACAAGAGTGAGAACAGAACGTCATGTCAGTACATACATCAGACTTTTTTTTTAAACACACATTTAATACGTTCTTCTTGGACAATGCAATTCCCCGAAGAAGTGACTGGATTCCTCAAAGTTTTGTTCCTCTGAGAAAAAGCTTTTCCTTAACGATACCAATTCCTGAAACTCTATTCTTATGCTCAATACTAAAATGACCTCGACAGAACTGCAGAAACGTGATGATAGAATATCACATTGTTTTGTTACCAATATTTAACGACTATGTAATTTTTAGCTCAAGCAACCACTGACGACAAACCTCAGGTTGATATTTATAGATGTTACGTGCCAGTGGTGCAAGCCACTTGGATCAATAAAGCAATATTGCTCTCTGATGGTATCGTAACTTGAAAAAAGAACCCTGGGAAACAAAATTAAAGTAGTTTTGCCACTTAGAGCCAGAGGGGATATACGAGTAGCACTGCAGCAAGTTCGACCTTTAGCGAAGTCCAGAGCGACTTGGAAAGGGGCAACGATAGTTTTTGCTGTTTTGCCCGCTGAAAGAGTTGATTAGCGGAGATAACCTTGATGATGATTGTCGGGATACAGTGCTCCAGTCGACCTGACGGTCACGGTCGACTGCACGCGGTCCAGCAGGGCTGCCAACTCACCCACTATGTGGCAGCATGAGTTTCATTTCCTGGACGTTCATTTGTAGCAAGTGCTGAGTCGTTTATCTGCCTGCCACTAGCCAAGACGGAAGGTTTGTTGCAAATTTCATCAAATAATGTAACTACTCGGATACAGTCCCAGTAATGAAACTAGAATATACATCGGAGACGTGATGAGTTTGTGGCTTTCCTGTTGCGAATGTCAAGGTATTCCTTATACTTCCAAGAAAGAAAGTATATTGCACTCTTACACGGCCACCTATATCAGACACAAAATTTAATGGCAGCTGATACCTGGGCACTACTATTCTCTTTCCTGTTGTGCAACTAAATTTTATGGGTGCAAATGATATTTCTATCACCGGCTTTACAGGGTGATTTCACAGTATTTATACAACACCGCAACGCCTGGCAAGCTTCTGATTGGAATTGTGTTGTTCAGCTGCTCCTGCCACCCGCCATTACATTGTGCATCCAGGAACATTCTGTCAAGTAAGTACATATAACTGCTGAAATAGTGGAAAAAACAATACAAAGCATTGGTCGTCCTCGGCCTCCCAAATGTATGCGAAAACACAAGTTAGGTATAATTCATTTTAAAATTAGACTAACACCGCAACTAAGGTGTTTACAGCAGCAAAGTGGAACCAGTTCCCAGCACGTGATTTACACACGTGGAGTAGATTGCCTAAAGTTATATATGAATGGATACTTACTGGATGGGAGCGGAATAGCACGAACTCTAACAATGAAGGATGAGACGATAGAAGGCATAGGGAGACAGGGTGAGTATTGCGGCATTCTTAGTTGTGATGTGACGCGCGCACACACACATACACATATAGACATTTTTCTAAAACTGATTTCTTTTTCATAGATTCAGGTATTCCCAAAGCATATAGGTATTTCCGGTAAAATCTTGATATCCAATTTTGGATAGAATGCACCGAGCGGGATAGCTCAGGCGAGAGCGTCTGGGCCCGCATTCACGAGGTCGCGGGTTCGATCCCCGTGGCCGTGCACTCTGATATGGGCTTTTCCGTGGTTTCCTCATGTCACTTAGGCGAATGCTGGAGTGCATTATTTCAAACCACGGTTTCCTTTCCATCATTTCCCTTCATTCCATTTCCTTCCCATCTTTCAGATGTCCTTCCAGGCGTGTAGTGTTGACAGTGCCGGGCAGATGGCGTGGCTGACAGCACATGGTAACTGCTGTTCTCGGTGCTAGGTGGCGTTTGACGGGCCTTGTCCTCCGACGGGGGCAGGGGACGCTAAGTGCGACACCGGAACCACGGTGTGATGGCTGCTCGGCGGAGCCTGGCGCCGGGATGAAGAGATCTCAGCACTTGTAAGGGACTTCCACGCGTCTCTGTGGCCTGTCTAGCTGCGAGCCTGTATGGCACCTTCGGTTCCCTAATTTCATCCTTGTCTCCTGGGGGTGGTAGCCACAATAAATCTGTGTAGGTCGACGTGAGCGAAGTGTCCCCCTCTGTGTCGTACCCTTTACCTTTGGATGGAATGCAATAGACACTTCCCTATCTATTGTACGTAGTAAAGAAAGTAAACATATACATTCATCAAGAGAATTTGCAATGTTATTCCGTTAGTGTAGCACTTTAATTTTTGCTATTGTGTTTGGATATAGTTTTAAAGGTACCTTAGGCTAACTACAGTTTTCCTAGTAAAATTGATCACTTAAGAGTCTACCCGCATTACCTTACATTAGATCTGTTGCATTAGAAACGTAGTATCCCTAAAAGGTCAAGTAGTCCCTTTACGGTCAGGGGAGTCGGCGTGCTGACCCCCGCCAACCCCAAACTGCACTCCTCCGTGACCTTGGCTGCGACTGGACGCAGCGGCCGGGCGATGAGGGTAACCTCTGCATAGGGGAGACGCCCTAGGGATTATTATTATAGATCTGTTGCATATCTATCGGGCGTTACCTCATATCGATCGCGTTGTTTATAAACCGGAAGCGTTGAACTTTGAACCTTCTCGAAACTGATCATCATTGATGTACTGTACCAAAACTGCCGAACCGTAGTTTTGGTAGTGTGTAAGTCTAGGTATACATAATACGCGGCGACGTGCTGCTTTGGTTTTAAAACATAAGCATAAGTAGAAATTACTTTTATTGAGTACATTTTATGATAATACAATATTATTTAAAAGCATTTCTTTTCAGGAATTAGCCATAAATATCACTCGTGCAACGCATACCTAATAATAAGTTGCGTGTTGTAAAACGCGTGGCCAACGGCCAATAGTACGACAATCTGATAACATAAATGACATGACTTCCTACTTGGATAAACTTCCTTTAACTGAGCGGTTCATGTCGGACAGTGAATGAATGAAATGCGTAGAATGATGCTAAAATAAGCCCGGGGTCCATACAGTCTATGACTATGTCTTCTGATTATAAGGGAAATCACCAGCAAAACAGTAAGAGGTTAGAACGTCTAAGAATCTCTAAGAATACCTCTAAGACGTAACATTAAATCCAAATCCAAACCTTATTAAAACAGAATATAAATATTGTGTACCTGTCACTTAATCATTTAAAGTGATTACTTTAAGGTAAGCTTGTCATTAAGTATCCCCTACTCAGCCGCGCACCTCCCTCCATACCAGCAGGCTACACGGTGCAGTTGACAACTAGTAAATAGTACCGGACGCACGTTCAGAGTGACTACGCGCGCGTTTCATCAAGAACGGGAACATTATTTTGTATTTTACACAATGACAAACCTTCTTTCTTCTTTCCCTGATTACCCTCCCCTTAAGTAGGACTTACACCCCTAGGACTTACAAGCCTATGCCTAGGGTCAGACGCCTGTCGGGGAGCAGAAGAACCTCTGGACCAGACAGAATGAAGACCTGGAAGGAGGTGGTCAGCCCAGCACCAGGTATGATAGTAAGGAAGAGGATAAGAAATGCAGGCGAAATGGATGATTGGAAGTGTGATAATGGAGTAATTGGTGGAATGAGTGGCGGGGGAAACCGGAGAACCTGGAGATAACCCGCCCAGATGCCGCTTCGTCCACCACGAATACCACATGCGGGTCCCGACTAGGTGGTAGGCGAGCAGTCTAACCACTCAGCCACGGCGCCGCCATTAGGAAGGATGAGGAATAATCCTGCCTGGGGAAAAATTCCTACCCCCCTGCCGGGAATCGAACGGCAGGCAGGTGCTCTACCAACTGTGCTATGGGGCCAGCCAATGACAAACCATGTTATTTAATTTGTGATTATTCTTACGTCAGGTATCTCATTTTAATATTAAACACCATTTTAACAAAAACATAACAATGAATATCGGAAGATCGTTATAGCTGTATGTTTATATATTTCCTTAAAACATATAACAATAGTGACTATTCCACAAATAACACACATATGTAGAGACTAAAACTAGACCTTGAGCTCGCCTTGATAATGGCACAAAGGTGTGTCGAAACGATCGTTGGAGATGTACTGAGTTTAGCTCAATTTTATTGAAGTGAAGTTTTAGTCTCTACATACTTGTGTTATTTGTGGACTATATTGCTTCACTGTTGATAGCTTCAGGTGCGTATAATAAAAATAGTGATTATTACTTACGTATTATTTACATTAGTATAATCATTATATCATGACGCTGTAAATAATTAATATTTGCAGGATGAAAAAATGATACAACTCGTGCTATTACATTTTCAACATTATAATTAATTTTATTGTCATGTAGGACACACTGGACAACAGACAGTTGAGGAATTGAAATCCCAGTTCTCCAACAGACTCAATAAAAATTAGCCGTCATAAATTTCCAACTAAGCCATTTAACAATCTGTTAGGGCTAGTTACCCTATTTAAAAATGTAATCATGTGAAACGCAGATCCAGATCTATATTAAAAGATATAAATTTAGTTTATGTTCTGCGGTTAAGTTGTTCGGCTTTGAAACCTGATTTAAATAAATTTGTAATGAGAAAACACGGCCGTGCATCTAGAACTAAGTGATTTAAAATATCTGCACAAATGGGGCATTTTCACTATTACAATGTGCCGTGTATTTGTACGGATATAAGGGGTATGGGGCTGAATGTACAGAATCGACTTGAATATCCTGTGTCGTTCGGTGATGTGGTGTGGGAGCAGTTGCTACCCTGTCTTTCTTTTCGTAATTGACAAGCTTGTTTTACATCAACAATAATTTGATATATTACTTTCACATATCCTTTTCAACCCATGATCGCTTACTTATCTATATCTTCTCCAAACTATTCTTTCTAAAGCTTATTCTTCTATCTAGTTCAATTTAATTGAGATAAACCTTTGCATTACTGAAGATTTCGTTTAAATATTTAAAAACGGTTGCTATGTATATACTGGCAATGAAATTCGGTGCGCTTTCCAGGACATCGCGAGAAACAATTGAATAGCTACCTTACTTTAAAAATGACAAAAGAGTTGCAAAATCAAGTTAATAACAGCGACTGTCTCGGAAATGGCTGATGCCACAATAAAACTTTATTTGAAATAAATTATCTACTTTAAGATATCCATGTTTTTTTGTGCAGTACGTTTTTATCTGTCTCTTGTTGTCACAAAGTTCCTCCCGGATAAAGAGGGCTTTACACGCTATGTCCAGAAAATTTGAGATACAGGTCCTTTTATTTGTCATGTAAATATCTTATATCGCAATTTAAATTGAAATGTTAGTTATTTTTGAGAAAATTGAAATTTCACAAATCTAGTTTGGAGTGGGGGATTTTTTTTTTTTTTTTTTTTTAATCTTCTCAATTTAAATACCACATATGGCAGGTATGTGATTATTGCTAATGTCAAATGATAATTTATTGATTAGTAATAGAGATTAAAACATACAAACGTAGCAAATACAAGTTACCAACACATTTAAGAGTAAAATATACGAATATGCAGTTAATTTTGAATATCAATATATTGTTGAATCCTACATGAAAATACTAGCATTATGCATACGCACGCGAACATTAAATGGCATAACAGTTGATATATTGTTCGAAATATCTGAAACCTTATAAACTAATAATATTTAAACATGCAGTTCAAAACTACCCACAAAATTATTCGTTAAAAGTGTGAAGCAATTATCGTAATATTTTAAAATGCATTGCAAGAATAAAACATTTATTCAATATTTTGAAACTATAAAACCAATTGTTCTATTTACAACAATTCGGCCCTTTGTTGTAGTAAGCCACAGTAGCTTTAAACAACAAATGTTCTGAAAACACGAACTAGTCAAAAACATTGTCGTCCGAATGTGGCGCATAAATGCTTCTGCAATTACATGTACACTTTTTGAAATTTCATGCAATCAGGAACGCTTAAAATGCATAAAGTTATAGCAGTGACAACTGTCCTGTTGGCTTCCTTCTGCTGGCAGTTTTCTATTTGCATAGTGTCCTTAACCCAAGAAGTTGCGGTTGGAGGAGATAATAGAGAATAAATTAACAAGGAAGTAGGTTATAAAGCAATACACTATAGTTGTACACTTTTTGTTTTGGCAAGTGTTGCTGGTTTAACCTTGTGAAAGTGACTGCAGTCAGTCGCTGGAGTCGAGAGGCGTACTCCTGCTGGAGAGGTGACGGTCAGGGCCAACAACTTCACCGCCTACGTGCACAGTAGCTAATCACCTCTAATTCCTGCCTTTACAACAATTTATCGCATTTTATTATTGGGTACAAAATATGCAATGGCTGCTTCCTAGAATGTTATATTTTTAAACTATCTTCAGCGCTTAATATGCGATTTAAATAGACACCTTTGTCCTTTGTGACTACATTTCACTAGCTTAATGCTTCATTTCCATAAACCTGTATTCGGGTATAATTACGTTAGGGGGATATTTGTACAGTGCAACTGGGATAAATCTAAATCTATAATTCGAAATCAATGTTTTTTCTTGGTCCCTTGAATTTGGTATTAAAGCAATGTAAAAAACTCATGTAATTCCAATTTCCTTTTCCTTAATTCGAAGCTTTTGTTCAAAAAATTAATCTAAACGCGGAAATTTAATTTAACTTCGTTCACGTGATTCTGCTCCGGGCGTTTATTTGTCGGAATGTAGTTGGAATGCTGTTTGGTGTGTGCACAGCTATCCTAGCTGCCGGGCTTGAGCTCCCACATCCCCTTGTTTAAAACACGTGCCCTTTAGTTGCCGCTGTTCAGTGCGTTGCAAATCAATGAAACTACGTATCTTAGTAAATCACGTGTGCAGTATAACAATATAACTTTTGCGGAAAAAGTTCCTGTCATTCGAGAAGGTGAAAAGGGTTTGAAGGAAAAATCTGAATTCGCGAAACAACTGAAGAATGAGGAGACCATTTTAAGCAGTGCCTCGAATGAGGATAGAAAAAGTCGAAAAAGAGTGAAACTACTGGAAAATCCTGATGGATAAGAAGCACCTGAATTGCTAAACTTCCAGATTTAAACGTAATTTTTGCAGTTCGAATTTTTGGATATTTCGAATTGTTTTCTTGTCCCTTCAGCTTCGAATTACCCAAGTTCCACTGTATCATGTTTTTGACTCGAATAATTGGGTACACCATCAATAGCTGCAACTCAACTTCAATATCTTCCGCTTTCAGTGTCCCGAAACCGTTTTGAGAACTTTCTTTTTCAAATAAATCCGCTGAAGTCGCTATTTTAATTTATATTCACTGCAAAAGGCATTATTAAAATACAGGTTTATTACAGTATAATAATTTCATAACTTTGTTGTAGCTATAGTGTTTCACATAGTCACAGATGTTTGGAGACATAGAAAAACTCAAAACTTATTTTTTCTTGGACATATTACAAGTGCTCCACATGTGGCCCCCCCCCCCCCCCCAACTAATGATTGTGCAGATTCAAGTCGACAATCAAGTTCTTCCCCAGCTCTGGGGTTTGTTGGTGGAGGAGTCTAGAGCAATGAATTTTACACATAGCCACACATAAAAAAGCATGGGGTAAAAGGTCGGGAGAGCGTGTGGGTCAAGCGTGTCCAACCTGTTTTGGAAAAGGGACACTGTCGTTAAGGTGAATTGGCTTGCATACGACATTATTCAGTTTTTAACCTATTAAATAGGATCTAAATTCCAAGATAAACCAATTGATTTAGAAAATAGCTGAGATATTGATGTCATTTTTACTAAAATATTAATTATATACTATTAGTTAAGTTATTTTTAAAACTAAATTAAGTATGTAGGTATCAGGATCACTTTAGTCTCAATGTGCGGGCAGGCATTGTGGGTGACAGACTCCTAGGACATACATTTTACCAAACAGATTAGTAGGTATCATCGATTCCTGTGCCATGAGTTACCGGTGCTTTTGGAGGACGTTCTGCTTGTAGAAAGAGGAGCATGTGGTTTATGCGCGACGGGACACCACCCTATTTTCTAGGCATCGTGTGACAATACTCAAGCCAAATATTTAATGGATTATGGATTGGTCGAGGAGGCCCAGTAGCATGGCCTCCCTGGTCGAAGGACCTCAATTTGTTGGATTTCTGGCTATGGGGACATTTGAAGATGATGCACATTTTTGTAAAATGGCTCACATGTCAACACGCATTTGTTTCCGGACATAGTTTATAGGGACATTTATTCTAGTTTTGTCCAATCCCAACTCTTGTTCAAGGACACCTTTTCTAAACAGTGTGTGTGTGTGTGTGTGTGTGTGTGTGTGTGTGTGTGTGTGTGTGTGTGTGTGTGTGTGTGTGTGTGTGATCTAATTCTAACGTCTAAATTGAACAATATAAATTAAAGATAAAGTATTATTAAACCTTGTAAGTTTAATATACATTTTAGTTTAAAACTTAAATAAAATAGTTATATCAAAATAATTGAATTAAAATTTTAGCTGTCAATGCGACACGAACAAAGTATCCAATAACTGATTCGATTGATGTAACAACTCACAACTCGAAGCGAACTCTCCAGCAAACATCGATATCTCGCACTTCACATGTCACATCCTGGAGAACACTTGTTCGCATATGTATGTGCTACCGAAAAGTGATGCAAAACGAAGTACATATCTATTAATGCCCAGATATTTTTTTCTGGGAAAGTAGTAGCGATAGTATTGTATTAAGGGGACATTGTTAAACTTATTCCTTAGGTCTGACGCTCATTGAAAACGCACTCCATTTGCAGATCCTCATCTATGTAAACGGAGAAAGGGGAAGTAAATAGATTGAAATAATAACATCCTCCTTAAGGTCTTGAAATTTAACGAGGAGTCGTTTCTTAATTCTGATATAATTTCTGCGCACTTTTGAGAATTTTTATTATTATACTTTTATAAGGCCGGGAAATGCACACAGTTGTTATTGTTTATTTGTGATTCGCAAAGTCACAGTTTTGTTTCGAAGGCCTTCACGTGATAAAGCATAGCAGTGATTAATTGGTCTGGAAACGTGAATTAAGTTCATTCAGTTGTGTTGTTGTATCTAGCAGAAAGGCAAACTCACACATCCATTCCGCATCTTTGAATTCCACAATAGGTTTGCCCTTTTCCTCCACAAATTTTTGTATTTCGTTTTTGAGATCAAACACTCGCTTCAACACTTTGCCATGGCTCAGTCAATCTGTTTCATTATAATAAACAATATTTTGTAATTCTGAACCGAGATTTTGTAAGAAATTTTGAAATCCTCTATGTCGCAAACCATTTGAACGTATGAAATTCACTACTTTTACGAACACCATTTAAATTTAGAGATTTCGCTGAAAGGTTTTCTTGGTAAATTAAGCATTACAGAAATGTTTCCTACTTTAGCTGCCTCTGCTTGCTGTAATTTAACTAACCCTTCTCGTATTCCTGCAAATGCAGGAGCTCCGTCTGTTGTTTACGCCAGACAGATTTGTGTAGTTCAAGCCAACCCAGTTCAAGGTTTCAGTGACTCCCCCAATTAAATCACTGGCTTTGGTAGTGCCTTTAACAGAGAGAAGAGCAGCTAATTCTTCTGTAATGTTGAAATTTCCAAGTTCTCTCTATGTAGGTATATTGGAGCCAATTCGCCAATACGGAGAGCCACGGCCTGTGGCGACAAGCTTAATTTTGCAAACTGCGCTTCTGTCAGGATAATATAAGCAACACTCTCAACACGGCCAGTAGAGGGTTGATACCCTGACCTGGCAAGAACCGGAGGGCGGTCTGCAAGATCTGCAACCACAACCCTCCAGTGTTTTTCGCAGCGTCGTCCGTTCTTTAACAAACTCGCCATATTTTTGCACTAATTTCTGCTACTGCATATCTCACTTTTACCTAAAAAGTGACACATTCTTAAAAATTAACTGCTGTCCCGAAAGTTCAATTTTAAGTTCGGATTCCTTGTCTTTATGAAATTGTCCCTCAAATTTATGATATAAACACGCATGTTTGGTCTCTTAATGCCGCTTTATATTATACTCCTTAAACATTGAAACTGTTTCACTGCAAGTTCAGCACATCGTCTGAAACTCTTTTCTTGCTTCTACACTTGGAAGCCACAATCATCACTTATAATGAATCACAGAATTAATTATATTCTTCAAACCTCTCACTAACACTGACACTACAATGTGAGCGAGCAACTGCAAACTGGAAAATAATTTGAAATTTCTACAAAATGCAACGACAATATGCGTGATGCCCGGTAGGTAGGATCGTAAATAAAAATCTAGACTATTTCTTAAAACGGGTGTGATTTCTCCATGTTTTGAGTAAGAGGATGACTGATGAACTTTCGCAAACAAATGTGTTTGTAACGGAAAAAGTATTTTTCTTTAAAGTTTACCTTATTCCAAATATAATTACTTATTTCATAAATAATATTATATTTTACAGGTATCAATTGCGGAGCGAATACGATGTGATAGAGCAAATAAAACTGCGGGCGACATGCGATGGAATCGAGGGCTACAAGCGGCCGCGGGTTGGAACACCTGGTGTAGGCTATGGCAGAATTACAGATTATCCCCACCATTGGTATCTCACTCTTTTGTTTAAGAATTAGCTAACATCACTTGTTGAACTTCATTCTGAAATGTACTGTTACGACAGAATGAAATTCAAGTATAAAGTAAGCTTTCTCGGCGCCTAACTGCTCACTGCTGCGCTCTCGTGGCGGAAATCTGAAGCGCACCTGCAGCAAATCAAAACTTAGATGTTCTTTTTTTTTTTGACTGGAGTATTCTGACAATGTGTCGAACAACGTAGTTTATAGTGACCTTATGAAATCGGGTCAATAATCTGTAATAATCCTCTATGTATTTGCGTTTATAAACATACGAACGTCAATCTTAAATCAAAGACCAAACATTGGGAGGCGTTTGAAATGGGACAGTATTAATAATCATGTTTCTATGATTGCTTTTGTTTTCAGTAGGTTTTTCAAAAAGTTGCTTCAAAACGGCTTCGTATTTTTAAATTTCTTTATATGTATTAATACAATTTTGTTACACCTCATTTTTTTTCTTGCATTTACTGAGGCTGCTTACATGCCAGAAATACTGACTTTATTTTTCTCTTCTAGTACTTCACTTTACCTTTTGGAGTAACAAGACGGCCGATTTATAATTGGTTTAAAGCAGTCTATTTAAAATACGCTTATCAAAACCTCAAGCTTAATATTTACTTTTAATTCCCTTTACTGCCTCTGTGGATATCGTAATTACTTAAATCGCCAATAGCATTGTTGTTGCTATGACTTTTGAGGTTGAATAGCGGGGCTATTTATGTTTCTTTAATATGATACGTTATTTAAAACCACTGGTGTTCAGTGTTTATGTTGTTTACCATTGTTGTTTAAATTCCATTTACAGCTTGTTTACTACGTTCAGAAGGGGAACAAGTGACAAAATGTGCGTAAAGAAGAGCTCATTAATTAAACATGATAATGCTACCTATTTATATATTGTTTCGTTTGTATAGTCATCTTTCGGTTTTATTTTACTCAATTTCGTTGCGAAATACTTTCACATCCACTCCAACATCCATTCTTCTTTATCCTATACAGAATGTTTTGTATTAAAGACAAGTTCTCGCGCCCTGCTGGGAATCGAACCCGTCACTTCTGGGTTCAAAAGCTAGAATGCTCGCCACGGAGGTGGTTAGAGCTACCCTTTAAACACCCACATTCAAAAGTATTTTTGGATGCAGCCTCCCCCCCCCCCCCCCCCCCCCCCCCAAGCCCATAGATTCCCGAGTCATGCTGTGATGATAGGAAGTCGATTTACTGCATTCAACAGTACCAACCTAAGCCACCTAAGACTTTAGCCTTCTTTGCTGGACAGTGTGGCAGTTATCACATCAAACTCTTAAACTTTTGATATATTCATTGTTGCAAACTAATATATTCATTGTTGCTAACTAATTTTTGAATTTCAATCTTGTCTATGCCTTTAATTTCTTTTTATTCTTTAGTCTGCCTGGAGATTTAAACGTTATACAGCGTATCTAGAATTCAGTCAGTATGTTTCTTTTTGTCCAACCAGGTTTTGAAAATGGCCTCATGTTTTATTTCTCAGGATTTAGAGAATAACAGGTCTTTCTGATTCTCTTTCACCCTGACTGGAAGCTACGCGTATTGATTTTAAACTATCAGACAAATTTAATCGGTCACCCTAACGATAATAAAACACAATCGTCCCGGGTTACACATTTCAGTATTGCTGCACCTGGTACTTCTGAATCTATTTTAACTAGCTGGTAATCAACAATATTTCGATGTAATACAGGATATAGTTTTATTTATGTTTGCTACTTTAGGAATGCCCCCACAATATCAAAACAGTAAGATAATTTCATATGAAAATCGCTTCTTAGACAGCTATTAAAGGATTTGCTCCCTTCGTTGATACCAATAATGATTAATTGAATTGCATTATTGTCCGCTGATTGATTGTTTATTGTTTGAGCACAGGAGGCAGAAGAAAATGTATTCTGTACACTACATACTATGGTCTTGCAGATGGGAACGCATCGCGAGCACGTGAGCTTTATGCAGAAAGGAACCACGACAAGAGGTTACTTGTTTACGAACATTCTCGCATATTCACCAACGCTTGAAAATATTTCGGATGCCAGAAGACCAAGAGAGGTACGAAGCATTGACCGTGAGGAACAAGTTCTTCGTGATGTGGACGCATTGTAGCATGGGAAGGTGCTGGTTACACGACCATCTGGATAATTCTGTATGAAAATCTTCTGCACCAGTATCATCTTCAGCGTTTGCATGGATTAGACATGACGGATTTTGAGTCAAGAACTTTCTGCCATCGCATGTTAGGCACATACATTTCCTTGCCTCTACACTTCTAACACTAACTCCCTCTCTCTTTTTCTCTGTTGAATAATCACGTGTACGTTACCTTTTAGGAATTGTGTTGCTTTGTTGCAATTTTTTTTAATGTATAGAATAACTTTTAAGGCGATTTGACTTTTATTTGCTAATTACTTGAAACGCCTGCATAGGAAAGCACAAAATATGTAATGACTACGTATGATATTAATATTTAAATAAATTATAGCTATGACCTGCATTGAAGCATGATGCAAGATACTGACCTCTATGTCACTCAGAGTGATTTCCGCTGTAACACTCTCACCAAACTTTTGGCGGACGCTTTCTGGCCGTCCTGGGCTCGATTCTAGGATTCATAAGGAAATTTGTTGATAATCAGAACGTTCCCACGTTGACCATCGTCTGGTAAGACCACATCCCTTGGACTTTAGTCATTCCCCTGGGCATCATTCCTTCCCCTTATTTTCCTCGTACTGATGTAGGTGTGTGTACTTTACAGGAGCACGTGAGAAGTCAGCTGTCATTCCCTTCACGTCAAAAGTATCAAGAAGGCGGTGGATTAAAAAGATGCGATCACAGAGTTTCGTTCGATTTTTTTTTTCGCGTCTTAAATTTTAAAACTAACTTGCCTCATTGCATAAGTATGTTCACAGCTGTGCACTTAAATGAAAGAGTACTTTCAATAATAAATCTCGAAAGCTCCGGCTAAGAAAAACTTTTATCGATTCAAATCTCAGAGGAGAGAGTGGAAAAAAGAGAGCGTTCAAAGAAAATACTTAAGTGAAGAATTTACTTTTTACTTTCTCTACTACGTAGGGAAAGTAAATATCGTGATTTCAGCAGAAATATATGTTTGGAGACTGCCTCAACTCAAAAATGACAAAGCATTTTAGAGGTGTGTGTGTGTGTGTCTCTGTCTGTCTGTCTGTCTGTCTGTCTGCCTGCCTGCCTGCCTGCGTGCGTGCGTGCGTGCGTGTGTGTATGTGAGACAGTGAGAGTGAATAGCATAACTCAAAAACGAAAAGTCGGTTAAATATCAAACTTGGCATTGAATTTCAGCATCTCCAAGGATGCGACACAAAGATTTTCAAGAAAATCCCCACCCCAAACTACCCTTTACATGGAAGATTTTCAAGATAATCGCCCCCCTCCCCTCAGACTACCCTTATGAAAATTGTTATTTCTCAAAACTGGGTCTCAGGATTTCGATCAAAATACCATACGTTTAAGATATTTTTATGACAAGTGAAATGTATATCTTGGATTTTCTGGTAATGTCATCGGAAGTTCTCTTTATTCCGACTGACTTTTGTTTAACTGCTAAACCGTAAGAGATAGACAAAATCTTATTACACCACACAATTTATGTCAAAAATGTTTTCTTTTGTTTAGTAACCATTTCATTTCGAAATAGGGAGTCATTCGTTTTTTGCAGGGGAGTCCTGTATATGCAAAGAAAACGCAATTTCAAAGCCATCACATAGCGACCAGCTCTTAAAAGATTTGACTATCGCTTAAGCCTACTGTATTATCCTATTCCCATTGTACATATTATAAGAAAATATCTTCGATCGTCTATTTCGATTAACATGGAGTAGGTAGAAGAAAAAGTTTTCTAAGAATACATGTAATATATCGAAACAAAATACAAAAAGTGAATTTGTAAAATGGCTGTTAGAAATAAAATACAAGCCGACATTCTACACTTTCCATTCCACAACTAAACTGGTGGCAGTTACGCTCGTACATTCCGCAGTTGCCGTTAATGGCAGCTTTATTTAGAGCACGCAAAACAGAGAGGCTATCTAAGAAGTGTAGAACCCAAAATCGACATTATGAAAATCCCTATAGGCAATGTTCTATCCAAGAATTCGTGCTCATGCACTTACAGATAGCTTGTAGATTGCTGAAGAAGGTTTGAATGATATATTTCTGGGCTTTTGCGTGCTAATTTGACACAAACGTTCAACTTCAGGACTCGCGTAACATATATGGTGCCTTTCTTGAGTGCCAATGATGCGCTACAGCAGGATTGCCAACCATGTTGAACCCATACCCCTGTTTTGTTCTTCAGTTTGCCTATCGTTCAAGGACCTTCAGTTCTATTAGCGTTGTTTCCATAAACTCAGCCTCCTTGGGGGCACACTAAGGAAGCTCAAGCGGCTCACACTACGGATGTTGGAAACTTCACTAACTCTCTCCATACTCCTTCAAATCCGTCACCCCAAACTTCCTTTAAATTCCTCGCTTTGAATTCCCAAGGATGTAATCAGAGCCTTGGTCATGTTTACGTCCTGGCACCCACTTTCACCTGGCTCAGACCCCTGTGGCAGGTCATATATACCCCTTCCTTGAATGTAGAGGTGCAAATCGCGGAACTGTTGCACTACCTTTCCCTTAACCCTAGCATTACTAAGGGGGCCCCGTACTTTATGCCCATCTTCTGCAATTTTTTAAATTCTGTCTTTTAATTTTTACCTTCTCTACTGGTAAGTAGGGGAAGTATTGTATTCCACCCAAAAATTTGATGTCGAGATTTCACCGGAAATACATGTTTTGAGGCCCCCTGAATAAAAAAAAGCATTTTTAGAAAAAGGTCCGTGTGTGCGTCTGTGTGTGTGTGTGTGTGTGTGTGTGTGTGTGTGTGTGTGTGTGTGTGTGTGTGTGTGTGTGTGTGTGTGTCAGTCTGTGTGTGTGTCAGTCTGTCAATCTGTGGACAGCATAACTCAAAAACGAAAAGTCGGTTAAAAACCAAAGTTGGTATTTAATTTAATGTCTTTCAACGATACGACACGAAGATTTTGAAGAAAATAGTCCCACCCTGAACTACCCTTTACATGGAAAATGTTTCGAAAATTTTAATTTTCTTGAAAATGGCTCAAACGATTTTGATTAAAATGCGATACGTGTGAGATATTTTTATAACAAATGAAATGTATATTTTGAATTTTCTGGCTATAGCCTATGCAGTCCTGTTTAGTCAACGAGTTTTGAATAACTCGTAAACCCTAAGAGATAGACAAAGTCTTACTACACAAGAAATGTAGATCTTGCTAAAATACACAAGTTATGTCTCAATAAATGTTTTTGTAAAGTGAACCATTTCGGAGATATTCCTTGTTTTGTGTGTCAGTTTCGGAAACTTTGAACTTTCGTGCAATGGAACATCGTTGTTCATTTTTTATGCTTTAAGCGTGCAAACAGAACGAGATCTCAAAGCTTTAAAAGATTTGACTATCGCTCAAAGCCTACTGTATTCCCATATTCCTCTTACGCCTACAAGGAAATAAACAATAAGATAATTTGTAAAATTATTTATCTCAACTAACTCAAAGAAGTTAGGAGTTTGTAAGAATGGTTAGTATAAGAGCAGAGGAAGTCATGTGAGTGCAACATATCAGATTTTTTGTTAAAGGCATGCAGCTAATATTATTGTCAATCACTGTTTCTACCACTGAATAGCATAATTGTTTCATAGCGTTCATTGTTGGGATTTTCGAGAAGCAATGAAATGTCAAGGCGGTCATAGAGTTCTGCCCCGTCGGTATAATGTGATTCATGTAAAAAAGCAAAACAGGAATAGTTAAACAGTGTTAAATATTATTTTAATAAACATGACAAAATATAATACCCAATTTTAAAATAAATTTGTTTTAAAATTGCTCAAACCTTTTGTTACCAGTGGCGGTCACAAAGTACCCCTCCCTCCCTCCCTCCCTCCCTCCTTGGTAGTATAAGTTTTGGAATAAGTCTTAGCATTGCTAGGGTTCTCTCCGGTGGAGGTTTTTTAGTGGGTAGTGCCTTCGGGCGAAGCCTACACACCTCCCGGCTGTGTCCTATCAGCACAGTTGGGGTAAGTCCGTAAATGGATTTTTCCTCTACTTGGAAAAAAAGTGTCCGATTATCCCCAACACAAAAAGCTGGGGGAGAAAGGAGTATGACACTGAATGCCACAAAATGTTACGTCTGCGCTTGGGCATTTTAACGTTGAATCATATATCTCTATCATCCCCTAAGTCTGTGACTCTCTTTTTCTTTAAAATATTCATAACTTCTACAACGTTCGAGAGATTTCCAAACCTTTACACTTATATGTATATCCTTTTTGTTGAAGTCAGCAGCCCGGGCTCCAATGTTTGGTTTACGTGGAGTGGAAAAAAAATAAATTAAGAAACTGAGGGTTTCAAAATCCAAACACACTTGGAGAAAGACTGTACCATAATTACTAGAATACGTCTGTTTGATGAAAATATACTTATGAGGGTTTTCATTGTTAATAATTTGTAAGTTTTGTCACACATGGAAATACTTTTCACTGTACACTAAATATTCTTTTTATATAGGGTGGAAGGTACTGCTTCGGCCAGGATAACCTGGGTAAGATATGCAGATGTAAGACATGAAATAGTAAGTTTCGTTTCGGTAGGTTTAATCGTATTGTACAAATGCTCGGTTTTCGGCAATGTAAATGGCAATGCTGAGCTGCATCACATGTGCTAGCGGCCTGTGTTGTACGCCGCCAGCGTGTGCTTCGCGGCCAGCACCTCCTCAGGTGTAAACAAAACACCCGATTGGTGTGTGCTTCTAGGCAAGGACTGCCTCAGATGTAAACATAACACTTTCCCAGTGCGTTTACCGTGCCGCTGAAGTGGTTACATTTTCGGGCAAATCCACACAACTCGAAATGACATGTCTGGCACGTGTGAATGTTGCTGAAATGTGTTCATTTAAGTAATAATGATGATTCGATTGTTAAGGAATCAGAAAAACGAAACAATCGAAACCTTGTGCTTTAGAGTTAAAACAATGATGACATAAAGGGATGTATATTAGCCCAATAATGCACGTTATTATTATATACCATTACGATATAAAACAACAGTAATTGGTTTTAATTTACAAAAGCATAAAGGTCTTCATTTTCCTAAAACAATTGCACTCTTTTGTAAATTACGGGGATGAAATAAAACTAACGATTTCCTTGTCATACATTAAAGCTGAAGCTGTCATTCCACCCACTAGTACTTATACCTAACGTATGAATTTGTCGCCTGCACACCTCTCCCACCTCAATTTTACTAACGCTAGGTGATACCACCCCTAACCTTCCCTCCATCCGAAAGTACCCGCTGTTAACCATCACACGCGACGTGACGTCAGATTTCTCTTAGAAATTAAACTTTGCTTGACCTTTTAACATTAAATTGTAACTAAATTCTTTCGAATGAAGGTAAAAAAGCATTACAGTATTATTCATTCAATGTTTGCTCACACGTAGTGAAATAATAAGCCATTCATCAAGTGACTAGATGGCTCCAAATATTTGAAACAAATTATTTTATTTTTCCATGAAACGGTCCTTTATTGACAGTTATTGTTACACTCAAGTAGAGCCCCTGATTAACGTGTGGCGGAAGCGGTACCTTCCACCCGGTATCCTATGAATACTAAATTGTAATAATAACTCATGGAGAAACAGAGAAACAATTTTGAAGTGTTCCTGATTAGGAAACTCACAACGTTCGAAAGATGAATTAAGAAAATTTAAACGTATTTGATTTTTTCGATAATGTTTTAAATTCATAAAGGCATGTCAGCCCTATAGAGGTTTACAATTTGGAGTTGCCTCTAGTATATGCAGTATGTAATACGCCTATAACGTTTATAATCCCTGAGCGGAAGCTTTTTCGCGTGCTGTTGTTGAATGTCAAGCAGACTGCACTGCAACTGGTAGTGTTGTGTTCCCTTGTCACGTCTCTTTGGTCAGCTGAACAGGTAAGGCTCACAGCAAAGCAACATTGTTAAATTGTTCATGGTGTTGGCAAGAATTGTAACCACATTGTACAGACTCCAGCTTCAGAGCAGGACTTTATACTCAAGTTCCTTTGAGAAATTCTCCGGGCTGACTAGAGTAGGTACTGATCTTAAGGGAATATTTTTACCAGCAACTTTAGAGATATCTGTACATACCTCTTAGAATTACAATGGGCACATAGATAATCTAAGTGTCGTAAATTAAGATGACTGTTTGGAATATCAGTGGAATTTATAATTTTTTATTCCTGCGATTTAAACATATAACGAACGTAGCTAACACTCTTTAACTATGGAATCAATAGCAAATTCCTACAACTATTCAGCCAACATTATATGAACCGTCCAAATACCATCATTACTGTGACGCCGGCCGCGGGCGCACGCCTGAAAGACTACAGACCAGGCAACCTCACACCACTGAGCGGTTTGAAAGCACATGGCCAACGAAAATGAGTGCGGCAGAACAAATCCTTTTCAGATGTTCGAGAACTTTCTATTACCGGCTCGTTTGTGGGAAGTTCGAGAAAAATGTGTGCTAAGGCATTCTCGTCTATATAAGCGAAGCGAGATGATGAGAGGAGAGTTTTTGTGATGGAGTCTTGAGTGTTGGAGATGCTGTTCGCTGTGTGTGTGTGTGTGTGTGTGTGTGTGTGTGTGTGTGTGTGTGTGTGTGTGTGTGTGTGTGTGTACACAGTCGCTGAGGGAAGTGGGAATGCGTGTTGTCAGAGACAGTTTTGGATCTTTAATCGTCGCGTCCGAGTTCTTGTGTGAAGCAGTTTTAATGAGTGTGATCGTCGAAGCCAGCTGTTCTGAAACACATAAAAGTGTGTATGAAGGTTACGAGAGAAGAAAACAGCTGCGAGTTGTGAGGTCACTAACTGTAGACTATCTTAACAATAAAACGCAACTGAGTTTTGTGTTTCAGTTTTAGAGCAGAAAATAAAGTGCCAAAAAATATCTGGACTTGTCATTTCTCACATTATTTAAATGCTTAAAAGAAATGTATGCCTCCTGTTTGGCTTCAGGACATCCTACCTCCATATAATGACCCTAAGGTGACTAAATAACTTCAAATGACTTATCATGAGCCCAAACTCCGCTTCTTACAACTTAAAACTCTACCCGTAGACATATATTCTTCCGCGCACCCTATCTTGCCGCTCTCCCCGATTGACTAATTTTGAATAGTCCTGCATGATAAATAGAGCGAGGACATATATCCACTGAAGAAAAAATCAGGTTGACTGCACGGCGAATTGCTTGCTTGACGTCATCGCTGCTACCTCGGACTGAGGAGTGAACAGCGTGCTGTGGTTCAGTATGACAGCTGTACCGTACAGATAAGGAGTGTTATTTTCTGTGCGATCCGTGTTTACATACGATGTGAATAATGTCTTCAGCTTTAGGTGATGGTAAATTAAATAAGTTATTGGAAGAATTTGGAAGAAATAATTTCGTATTGAATGGCGATACGATACACTGTAAGTTATGTCATTCACAAATTAGAGATTCCAAGGAGAAACGGAAATTGTTGAAGCAACATTGTAATACCAAAAACATAAAGCACTTGTTGCAGCATCAAAGAATAAAGAACACGACCATTTGTCACTTCAATCGGAGTTTTTTTAAGACATGTGCAAAATAGATCATGTAAAATCATGTAATGATCCTGGCTACGCTACAATGGTTCATATAAAATTGGTTTACAACAGCTAGACAAAATGTCATCTACGTATGACGAACACAATGCAAAATATCTTACGTTTGCTCCCGTTACATCATGTGACGTTGAGAGAAGTTTCTCGCTGCATAAACATTGTTTAGATGACAAGTTTTACTTTTGAACAATTTAAAAATGTATTATTGTTCACTACAATGTTTTTGAGGAACGAATAGATGACGATATGAACTGATGTAAATGGACTAGGGCTTCTTACACAGCCCTGCCCTTTTGTTTACATGTTCTGAACTCCTGTGCTACGCCGTCTGCCAGTCACCACGGAGCGTGTATAGTACGAGCGCGCGAACATTGTAGGCGATGGGATATTTATCCTCGCTCTAATGATAAACAATCCCTGTGCAATACATGACCAGGCAATAAAACCGACAGTCATAATAGATGCACGTGCTATGGTCATCCTGAGAGGAAGGTTTAAACCGAAGGCTCCTCTTACTCATTTTTTGATAAGAATTTACATACAAGTGTATCAACTCTGTTGTGTAATATATTTGGTTCCAATGGTTACAGAATATGAATTTGGCAGTTCTCTTGGAATGAACCGTATAAATGAGTCAAAACAGACAAATAATTATTTTGTATCGTAGAACGAGTTATTTCAGCTAACAGAAGTAACTATAATCTGCCTCAAAGTAGAAATCTTCTTGTAAATATATGGAAGGGGGGAGAGAGAGATGGGGGTGGTATAAGGACACGCTCTTAGGCTGCTGATTGGTGGAAGGAAGTTAACGGACGATTTCGTTTATTTTTATATCATACAATAACTGCCTCTATAAACATCCATGAATATTCTCCCCCCAACAATTTGCATTCCAGTGTCTGTCTTTCTCGTCTCCTATATGTTTACCACACGATCATTCTAAGACAAATAATAATTATAGTGCACGTGGCAGTTTATAGATACGGGGCAATGTTATATGGAGCAGGGTTTGGTTTAGATTTTTGGTACCATGCAAATGTTTCCTCAACCACTCTTGGCATATTGGCTGATTTCATCATCCATTAAAACATGTAGAAACTACAAAATCTGCTCAGGCTAACGGTACCTCCACCATTCATTGGAAATAGAGATTCGTCTCTCGTTTTGACGTAATGAAAGTGCCAACAAACTCACACACGTGCCTCTCTCACGATAAACCATTATCTCTCGATCGTAAATAGCTACACGATTTTTTAAACTGTACCACAAGATTTTTCCCGCGGGAGTACAGAATCAGCTAATTCTTTTTTCAACACATGTATACCACTGACTGGTGGCAAGATGCCATTTCCTGTACGCCAGCCCTGTGGGAGGAATTTGAGTGCAGCTTATAGCAGCACCTGTTCTGTCTTATTTATGTACTAGGGTGTGTATGAAGCCTTAATATCCCACAGTTATTGTGACCATTATTGTAATTTCATTTCTAATATCTATATTTCTTCCCGGAATTTTCCGACATTCATGTCAGTGGTCGAAAATTGCCTTTTTGATGATAACTTTTTACTTTCCCTACTAGTATTATATTGTGACTTTGGTTGGTGTGGGTGTAAAGTAAAGACGACAGATGTAGTCTAGATAAAGAAACACTTTTATTTCCGTAAACAGTAACTTCGTACACTCGTTGCAACAGCAAGAAAGTATTTTCCGATTCTCCAACAGCACGGCTCCGAACTCGTAACACAAAGAACTGTCCCTTCTCCGTCGGCACGACTACTCAACGCTTCACATACGTCTCTTCTTTCCGTCGGCACGACTATTCAACGCTTCACATACGTCTGTCCTGTCCTCGGCACTACTCAACGCTTCACATACGTCTGACTCCTCTCTGTCGCACTTTACCGCTATTTATATCTCCCAGGCACTATTCTGGAAAGTTCAGTTATTGCGGTGAAATACAAAGCAGAAGATTCCCGAAGTCTCTATCCTTTTCTCTCTTTCGGCAAGCGCCCCAACAATGCGGCCATTCTCTGTCTCTTTCCTTCGGCTCCTTTGCGGTAGTGCCGACAATAATGTGATGGGTGACACTGCTGTTGTCGGCAATTAGATGCGGCGGGCGCGGTGACACTGCTCCCTCCTCAGAGGTGGTCGTCCCGACCAGCACTATCACTGCGGCATCTCCCTTGCGCACCGGTGGACTAACCCAGCGAACCTCTTCTCCAGGAGCTACGATCCTAGGTATCGCTGTTGGATAGTGTCCTTTGGTCCGGGTAGGACGATGTGTGCCATCCTGCTTCGAAATTCTGCAACAGTACCGCCGGTCTTGACGGTCCCTCGTCCAGTTTCCCTTCTTCCTGGTGTGTTGACGGGCCATCCTGCGCACTTGGAAACGGTTCACTGAGTACCATGTCCGCCGACCTCTCTGGCGCACCTTCGCAGCCACCTTGCTTCCGATGGGTCCGGCAACAACCCCCGCCACATCCGCGCGAGTCACGTCCACCGCTGCACTCGTCTTCACTCGTGCTCGGCACGGCCTCTCCTGTATCCTGCCGTCCACGATGATGTCCGCCATTCTTCCGTTCATGGCACTATGCGTCAGGTGATTGGATGGCTCCGACGGTACCCCCATGTCCCACGCCAAGTCGGTTCTCGCGTGTTGCTCGTTTGCTTGTGCGCTTCCCTGCTGATCGTCCTCCACGTCATATCCTGGTTGGTTACGTACCCGACACACTCCTCCTGAGCATCCTCGACGACGTCCCTGAACTGCCCCTTTGTCTTCCCCGAGACGTACACCTTCGTTATCTGAAACGGGCGCAACTGTCGCCTCGGCCACTAGGTGCTCCCTCCCCGGGTCCGCGCTATTCCGTCTGCCCCTGGCATCCAGTACTTTGACGCTCTCGTCAACTCTTACTACCAGGGCGCTAAGACGTTCCCCGTCGTCCTCCACGACGTCCACATGCTGGCAGAGGTCTTCCACCTTTTCGCCGAGTTCTTCCACGTCTTCCGTCACGCCAGTCAGTTCGCCGTCAATTTTCGCCGATAGCTCCGTCTTCATCTCTTTCAGCTCGGCAGCGAGGTTGTCGTTTGCCGTCTTCATTTTGGCAGCGAGGTTGTCGTTTGCCATTTCCATTTTGGCAGCGAGGTTGTCGTTTGCCGTCTTCATTTCGGCGAATAATTCTTTCATCTTTGCCATCATCCTGGTTTCCGAATCTCCCTCCATCTTGGTTCTAACGTTGCAACTTCTAACGACGATGTAACGAAACTAGAAGCAATTCGACGGATCCCACTTCTGACACCAGTGTGACTTTGGTTGGTGTGGGTGTGAAGTAAAGACGACAGATGTCGTCTAGATAAAGAAACACTTTTATTTCCGTAAACAGTAACTTCGTACACTCGTTGCAACAGCAAGAAAGTCTTTTCCGATTCTCCAACAGCACGGTTCCGAACTCGTAACACAAAGAACTGTCCCTTCTCCGTCGGCACGACTACTCAACGCTTCACATACGTCTGTCCTGTCCTCGGCACGACTACTCAACGCTTCACATACGTCTGACTCCTCTCTGTCGCACTTTACCGCTATTTATATTTCCAAGGCACTATTCTGGAAAGTTCAGTTATTGCGGTGAAATACAAAGCAGAAGATTCCCGAAGTCTCTATCCTTTTCTCTCTTTCGGCAAGCGCCCCAACAATGCGGCCATTCTCTGTCTCTTTCCTTCGGCTCCTTTGCGGTAGTGCCGACAATAATGCGATGGGTGACACTGCTGTTGTCGGCAATTAGATGCGGTGCGGGTGCGGTGACAATATTCTACCCAAAAAATGTGATTTCGAGATTTCACCGAAAATATGTTTTGAGGCTCCTGAATAAAACACATTTTAGAAAAAGGTCCGTGCGTGTGTGTCAGTGTGTGTGTGTGTGTGTGTGTGTGTGTGTGTGTGTGTGTGTGTGTGTGTGTGTGTGTGTGTGTGTCGTCCCTTAGTCTGTGGGCAGCACAACTGAAAAACGAAACGTCGGTTACAGGCCAAAGTTGGTATTTAAGTTTAATGTCTTTCAAGGATGCTACAGGAAGATTTTGAAGGAAATTCCTCCACCCTAAAATATACATTACATTATTTTCTTGAAAATGGCTCTAACGATTTTGATTAAAATGACATACGTTTAAGATATTTTTATGTAAAGGGTAGTTTAGGGTGGGACTACTTTCTTCAAAATCTTCGTGTCGCATCCTTTAAAGACATTTAACTTAAACACCGACTTTGGTTTTTAACTGTCTTTTCGTTTTTGAGCTATGATGTCCACAGACTGAGACACAGACAGACAGACTCACAAGTTGGAATTAGCCTCCTTCAGTGCAATTGCGAGTGTAACAGACAATATGCACATTCACTGAGAAGATATCGAACATTAAATGAACTGAGGTCAGCCAAAATCTCCAGGAAAGACAAAATAAGGAACATGGAAATATGACGGCTAAGGGAAGTGGTACGGTCAGAAAGTAGGAAGAATACCCAAAATCGTGTAACAATGGGGAATTAAGAGGAACAGACGGTGAGGACGACCCGCTATTATCTATATACAAAATGTACACATGCCAATGGAGAGATTTGGTGCAGCTGAAGAAGACAGATGACAGATATAAACGGCGTTGTATTACACAGAAACAGCGACGAGTTCTGTATCGTAGTATTTAATCTATAAAACTATTTTTATTATACGGTTATATAATTGAATTTACATTTGTATCGTAATATTGTTCTGTTGGAGACAAACTCCGGTACTGAGGAAATTTGTCACTTTAATAATAATAATAATAATAATAATAATAATAATAATAATAATAATAATAATAATAATAATAATAATAATAATAATAATAATAATAATAATAATAATAATAATAATAATAATAATAATAATAATAATAATAATAATAATAATAATAATAATAATAATAATAATAATAATAATAATAATAATAATAATAATAACAACAATAAGGTGAATTGAGAAGAGGAACCTGCTCTATAAAATCATTTCGCAATATGGTGATCAAATTTGAAGAAACTGGTACACTTATCGACAGAAAGCGATCAAAAGGAAGTGTGTATTGTTCCAATTTTATCTTCAAGAAGTTCAGGAAAATAGTGAAAATGATTTAGAATATGTTTGTAGTGCTGACAAAGTTGCAAAGCGTCTGGACATAAGTCGTTCAACAGTGCAGCGAATTCTAAGGAAACAGCTTCGGCTCTATCCTTACAAAATGAAAATGCGTTTTCAATTCAAAGAACAGGATAAGCGGAATTGTGCTACCTTCGCATTGCAGACGTTAGCACACGTTCAGATAAACTTCGAGTGTTGAGATAATATCTTGTGCATTGATGGAGCACATTTTGAATTAAACGGAGGTGTTAACACTCTTAAGTACAGAACATAATCCAAACACAGTTACCTATACAGCAAAGGTAATATCAACGTTACTGTTTCGTGTGGTTTTACATCACATTTCATTACAGGACCATAATTTCAATAGCGGATGCCATTGAGGACATCCCTAGGAATGCGCTTTTTAACGCCATTTATAGCACAGAAGAAAGACAGTGGTGGTGGTTAATCTGGGAACTTAGTTAAGAATAATGTTATACTTTAAGTGGATAACTGGTAGAATTATTACTCAGTGCCCATGACGGTTTCACACAGACTATGTTAAAGACCTTCAACTTCGCCGATGACACAGATCTTACAAATGGAAAGCTGACTTAGTGAATGTTCCTTAGTACTCATATTTTCAAGGGTACCCTTTTACCCAGAGACTGAATACTCGTAAAGTTAAACACAGGCTGCAATAATGACAAAGTCTGATGAAAATGTATAATGCAACAAATTCGTTTAATATGTTTTCAGGGCAATTGCTCTACTTCTTTGCCTTACAGAGTGAATGTCATTCATATTTCATCATCTTTCTGAAGAGCAAAGAGCGAATAATATAACACTTTTCTTCTGCTGTGATGCCTCTCATTTTCCGCTCCTGGCTTCATTTCTTTTTTCTACATTCCGTTTTATCTGCTGTGGTTTTATTACTTCGTTGTTATACTGCCCTACGTCTTCTCTTATTGTGTATATTCATCTTCATTTTTTCAAATATGAAAGGCATGTTTCTGTATTTCTCTTGCGACCTTATACGTCTTCTTTGTGTTAATAGGTGGTTTCTTAGTAAAGCTTTTGTGACCAAGTTTCTTAATTATAACGCAGTGCTAAAGCAGCCAATGTCACTTGTTACTTTCTCTACTGGTAAGTAGGGGAAGTATTGTATTCCACCCAAGAATTCGATATCGAGATTTCACCAGAAATATATGTTTTGAGGTCCCATGAATCCAAAAAAAGAATTTTTAGAAAAAGGTCCGTGTGTGTGTCTGTCTGTCTGTCTGTCAGTCTGTGGACAGCATAACTCAAAAACGAAAATTAGGTTAAACACCAAAGTTGGTATTTAAGTTTAATGTCGTTCAAGGATGTGATACGAAGATTTTGAAGAAAATAGCCCCACCCTAAACTACCCTTTACATTGAAAATTTTTCGAAAATTTTGATTTTCTTGAAAATGGCTCTAAAGATTTTGATTAAAATGCCATATGTTTGAGATATTTTGATGACAAATGAAATGTATATCTTGAATTTTCTGGCTATAGCCCCTGTAGTCGTATTTACTCTGAACCACTTTTGCATAACTCGTAAACCGTTAGAGATAGACTAAATCATACTATACAAAAAATGTAGATCTTGATAAAATACACAATTTATGTCTCAATAAATTTTCTTGTACGGTGAACCATTTCGGAGGTATTCCTTGTTATGTGTGTGAGTTTCGGAAAACTTAGAACTTACGTGAAATGGGTCGTCGTTGTTCATTTTTTATATGTTAATCGTGCAAAGAGAACGGAATCTCAAAGGTAAAAAAGATTTGACTGTCGCACAAAGCCTTCTGTATTCTAATATTCCCCTTGCACCTACAAGGACATAAGCAATAAGGTAATTTGTACAAATCTGAACATGGAAATATAGGAATAAGAGTTTGTTAGAATGGTTAGTACAAGAGTAGAGAAAGTTATGTGAGTGCAACATCAGATTTTTTTTTTTTTTTAATTTATTTTGCTTCTGCATTTTTCATTTACCGTTTTGTCGCAGTTTAGGCAACGACCGATATAAACATTGCTCTAAACTTATAATATTGGAGCAGAAACCAAATTTCATAGTTCACTAGGACAATTCTATTCTGCGAGTCACATTGTAAAGTTGTCTCTCACTGTAACTACTGTGTGTGTTAGTTGATTGCAAGGAACCATTTGCCCTCACAAAACTTCCTCTTCCAGCCGCTCATTTTCACGTGCAATTTTTGGGAATCTGGTTAAGTGGTTACATATGGGCAGAACTGCATTAGAATGAAGGTAGTCGCCTAACCGTTTTCCTTCCCATATCACTGGTCGACAAGATTTTTTTCACAAGAAATCTGAATAGTGAATCTAGTGCATTTTTTCATCCTGAATTCAGATATGTAGTCAGAATTTTCCCATCAGGCATAGTTTTTCTGTGAAAGCTACTTTTCAAAATATGATTTTAGCGTTTTCTTTCACCTGTCATAGGAACCTTTACCTCATATGTAGCTATTTTACTCAAGCTATATTTATTGAAATTATTTGTAATATCACGCTGAAGCACCACAAAACAAGACTGTGCAGGTTCATTCATGTTTAGACATGCTCAGACCTGTCTGGCATTGTGATGTGTCAGTATTGAGCTGACTGTGACATTGTTCACTAGTGAAATATTTCCTTCCTTTCTGTTTAGAAGTGTATTGTGTATGTTGTGCATGTTGTATTTCAGTGCTTAATGTTTTCATCATGCCAAGAAAGTGTGTAAATCATGCAGATAATTTCTGCTATATTTGTGGTGAGCTGACCTTCAAGTCTCAGAGGCGAAATATGACCCCACTTGTAAAGAAGTGTTATCATCTTTACTTTGGCTGTCAAGTTGGGTGATTTTGATAAGAGCTGGGCCCCAAATACATGCTGTGTTTCGTGTGTTAGACTGCTGACTGGGTGGAAAAATGGTACACATCATATGCCATTTGCAATTCCCATGATTTGGAGGGAACTGAAGGATCATTCAACTGACTGTTATTTTTGTTTGACAAATATTAAAGGAATCACATCTAAAACAAAATATACAGTTAGGTATCCGAATTTGCAATCTGCATTGAGACCTGTCTTACACAGTGAAGAGTTCCCCGTACCAGTATATGTAGATACAACCTTAAGTGATAACTCTGATTCTGACCTAACTGAAACTCAAAATGATTCAGATGAAAATAAAAATGATCTTACATATGAAGCCAGTAGCTGTTCATCAGAACCATACTTTCCCAATCAGCAAGACCTTAATGACCTGATTCGGGATTTAAATCTGTCTAAACTGCAAGCTGAAGTTTTAACTTCCAGACTCAAAGGGTGGAATTTACTCCAAAAAGATGTAAGAATAAGTAGTTATCGTATCCGCCACAGTGTTTTCAAAGAATACTTCTCTGAAGAATATGGTGTTGTGTTTTTTAATAATATTTGTTCACTTATGTAAACTCTTGGGCATCACCGACCAGATGAGTGGCAATTGTTCATAGACTCCTCTAAAGTAAGTTTGAAGGCTGTGCTGCTACATATTGGCAATGAACTTCCATCAATACCAGTAGCGCATGCCGCTATGAAAGAGACATATCAAAATATGAAACTAATTTTAGAGAAAATACAATATGGAAAATATGAATGGAATATCTGTGGTGATTTAAAGGTCATTGCTTTATTGCTTGGTTTGGAACTTGGGTTCACCAAATTTTGCTGTTTTTTGTGCGAGTGGGACAGCAGAGATTAGAAGTCTCACTACGTTAGAAAGTCATGGCCAAAACGTGAATCTCTTCTCCCTGGCCAGAAAAATGTGGCATGTGTCCCTTTAGTGAATCCTGAAAAAATATTTTTACCTCCATTGCATATTAAGTTAGGAGTTATGAAAAATTTCGTCAAAGCTATGGATAAACTTTCTGATGGATTCTTGTACTTGAAATCGAAATTCCCCAAAGTCAGTGATGCTAAATTGAAAGAAGGAGTTTTTATAGGACCACAAATCCGATCATTAATGGCTGATGAACATTTCGAGGGACTGTTAAATCCACTGGAGAGAGCAGCCTGGCAGTCTTTCAAAAGTTTATGTTGCAATTTTCTTGGAAACCATAAAGCAGAAAACTATCGTGACATAGTGGCTGATCTTCTGCATTCTTATAAAGCTATGGGATGCAACATGTCTAAAAATTCACTTCTTGGACTCTCACTTGGACTTCTTCCCCGAAAACCTTGGAGCTGTCAGCGATGAACACGGTGAGCGTTTTCATCAGCAAATTTCTACGATAGAGAAGAGGTACCAAGGCAAGTGGAGTTCCAATATGCTGGCTGACTACTGTTGGACTAAAATGAGAGACGTTCCAGATGCAAAATATACCCGAAAATCACTATCTACCACTTTCTAGGTAAGTCAGAATCAGTAGTTATAATTTTGAGTTAGATAGCTAGTTACGGATTTTTTTAGAATATTATAAAAATTCAAATGAATATCACACAAAACTCCTGCCCGATGCGGACAAACTGTAATTATATTTGAATTCAGCACGAAAAATACTTTTAGAATCTGTTATTTTAATTCTTGTGAAAGAGAAAAAGTTAATTTTTGTAGACCAGTGTATCCTAAAATAGCATTGGTAGCTCCTAGAAACATCTAAACTTCACACTAAAGAGGTACAATAATAGCTTAGAATAATTCGGAAAAGTTTAATTTTTGAGGAATGTCACCCACTCAAAATGTATTTGCAGTGTAAAATGTGCTGTGTGCTATTCTCTGAGATCTATAGGATGCGGCAGAAACACCAGAGATTGTTTAACTTTCACTCTCAAGATAGCCACCACTCAGCGCTGTAAGAATGGACTTTATTTTGGTCACAATAGTCCGAAGTTCCGTTCAAATGAGAGTGCAACACAGTACAACCCCTCCTTTCCCCTGACTGGCTTATATACACTTTTAATAGTGCCAAACAAGCCGTGTGCACCGCAAGGATAGGCGATGAAAGCTGTATAAATACTCTCTCATGATATATGCACGCGCTTTTGACATCCTGAGAGGCAGTTTTAAAACGAAGTTGTCTTCTATCTTTTGGTGATAAGAGTTTACATGCATTCCAGATGTACTGTGTTATTTAATATTGAACAATTGGACAATTCGAGAATCCCACTCCTGACACCATGTGCCAGAAACTGTAAATTCCAGAACAATTATAAAACGTTTGATTCATACGGTTATGATAACGTAATTTCAACATTTCTCTTGAAATAAGATGTGATCATGCTAAATAAGGAAGTATTTTGTATCGCACAACAACAACAACAACAACAACAACAAAATCCACTACTGCTGCCAATAAGAAGGAACTAGCCCACATGTCACTTAAGGGATAAATTACTATATGAAACAGACAAACGGTGCATAACAGGTTTAACATATTGTTACTCTTAGGCCGGTTTCACCAATCGATGTAAAAAAATACTTTAACTCAGAGTTTGCTGACCTTCAATGCAAGGTTTAACTAAATGTTAAAGCTTTTGGATTTCATCAAGCTTTTACGCTAATCGTAGTTAACTTTTGTTAACGTCAAAGACACTGCGAATAACAGCTCTGGAAAAGCCAGTGACCAATCTATATGGTTTCTGAACGCGCCCTGATGCACCTTTGACTACGCATCGCAGCGGTCTCTGCGTCAATAACAAACAACTAGTTAGGTTCATGCTATGTTATTTTCCTCTCTGTTTGAGGTTAGAATCGCAATATCATAAATGGTTCACCACTCGAAAACAGTTTATTACAGAACTTGTTACTAAGTATAGCAGTATTGTGGTGTGCGAAAAAACCGACGGATTTAAATTAAAGTACCTAATAGTCTGGAGGAAAATTCGCGAGTAATATAATTCAAATACACTTTTTCCAAGTCTTAATGAGTAACTGTGGTGATTTATGCCAACATAAAAAGTAGTACCAAAATGGTCGGGTATGCATCAAGTAGTTGAGGACACCGAGGGGTTATCCTGCTGGGGGGAGGCGCTCTCTGACTATTGCCATTCCGGGACAATGTCCCATTGGTGTGGTGGTTAAGGAACTTATGGTGGGTTAAGGGTGGCGAATAGGTTAGCGTTTTTTTAGACTGTTTTTAGGTATGGGAATATAACACAAGGGTTGGAAGGAGGTAAGAGATGGGGATAAATGTTTATGAGGGTTTTTTATGGTTATGGAATACTTGGTGACGATTATGTAGAGTCCAGTCTTAGTAAGTTAAGTAACATCCAGTTAAAGCTAACATCGAGTTAAAATTTAACATTAGTTGGTAAAATCGGCCCTTATAGTACCAAATAAACACACCCTTAATCCACAAGTGGCTGAATCCCAACAAAGAAGGCAGACATTCATCAGCTTATCGGTTGAACCGCATTTCCTTATTGCATGGAGCACACCGGGAGTAGTGACGTAATGCGGTCTGTCTGCGCGAGCTTCATCTGTCTGCAGTCTACACTCCTTCCCCAGACAGGTACAACTTAGCAATTAAGGAAACGCAAGATGCAGGGAAACAAATCAGAATCGAATCTGTTTATAACGTTACGAAACGCATGAAACACCTATGTCAAACGTGTTAATAAACCTAATGTAAGAAAGTTTTGCTTTATTTCTTTTGTATCACTTGCATCCTAAGAAAGAAATTTGCCAACATTAGAAATGAATCGAAATTTTATAATTAGCAACCAAACAGATTACTTTTCTCGATTATCATATACTAAGTGTATTTTCCAATGAGCTTAACTTGGTGGCCTGGGAATGCGGAATCTACATATTCACCAGCTTCACCCCTATTTCGCTGTGCTGTATTAAACCTATGCAGCATTTACACCAAAGATTGTTCCCAGGTACGTATAGGTATGTAGCACTTCCAGAACTTGGAAGATTGTCGGGAACAGATTAGGGAAGCCAGACGTTGCTCCGTTGTTGCACTTCCTTTTGCATCAGGGGACTTTTCATTTGCTATCAGAATTGTCGAGACTTTATGAAATTAAAATTCTAAGGGCTAGAGGGCGACCATCATAAAAATCTTCAAGATCAATACTCGTAAAATAGACATTTGGAGCACCAGTAACAAAAGTAGAGATTTAGTAACAAGAGGCTCAAGTTTTAACACGACCGAAGGGAGCCCACTACTTTTGTCGTGTTGTCTACCATATTTTACTGCGTTAAAAGTATTCCAATATATGTTGCATATTTAGTATATTTAACAAATTTTTTTTATTGCGGCTTCGCTAGGAAAAATTTTAAAAGCAGTCCAAGATGCAACTTCCAGAAAAGGCAAGGAAAGTTTTTTTATGTAGTTCAAATTACACACGAAGTTGTAAAAAATAATACTTCTGGTAACGGAGGAAATGTGTCTACAATATTAAAAATTGTAATGTTTGTCATATTACAAAAGCTGTCAATTAGGGGATAAAGTTTTGTTTTAATGCATATTATTATCATCACAAAAATAAGATAAAGGCGAACATCATTAAAGTGTATTTTACGTTTTGTTGAACCTGTATTCTATATTTTGATAGCATGTTTTGTTAGAATATGAAGTAGAGCTTTGGTTATCTAGTAAATACGAACTAATACATTACTGATTAGTGGTAGATAAAATAATTTAATAAAGAACGAGAGAAAGTAAATTAGATAAATTAATCCGTCATTCGAGGTTAAAAATCGACGATGGGTAACTCAGCTATTAGACAATTACCGTTATCACCAGCATAATAACGTGAAATTTCCCAAATATGCACGTATTTTCTGTGATGCAGTAGATATAGCAGTAAGATTGGGGAAATCGGTTCTGCTTTAAGGTTTTAGGAATAAATAGCACTTCCAGCTTACACGTATAAAACATGAAAACTTCAGAAAATGTAAAAGGCTTTTATCTAAGAAGATAATTGTAACAAGCTAATTTTAGAAAGCATGCAAAACAAGTTGTCTTTATACGGCATTACAGAAACTGGCGTTATCATGAATGATATGAGCCAAAGGCATCCAAGATAGTGCAGTTTTCTTTGCACAAATAGTGATATAGCATAACCGCAAAGTCTAAAATAGCACTCAAAAATACTATAAAACACGATCCGCATTTAATATTTAATATTTAACATGTGAAAAATCAAAACCGACTAAGAATTTGTTCTCGATAATACGACACGTGGGTTGGCTCCGTAGCTCAGCCAGGTTCAATCCCAGGCAAAGCGACGAAATTTTTCTTTAGCTACGTTTATTAATAATGTGAATGTGTGTGTGCGTGTGTGTGTGTGTGTGTGTGTGTGTGTGTGTGTGTGTGTGAGAGAGAGAGAGAGAGATAACGTACAAAACCCAAAGAAAATCCGCTGTACACCCTTGCCGATCCAAAGGTAAAAGGCCGCAGATATGACTATTGTAGTTAAATTAGAGTTAAGAGAACAAAAAGCTATGTTGTTAGCTAGAAGTTTTAACCTTTTTGACTAATGACTGGCATAATAAACTATAAATATTTACACAATCACCATTTAAAAATATTTCGGGCAACCACCGCCTCCGCCTCCGCCGCCGCCACCGCCGCCACCGCCACCGCCACCGCCACCACCACAAAGAAATATCAAAATTGAAAATTTCATATATACCTTCAAATTCTGTAGCTTCTATAAAAATATAAATATTCTAGACCAGGCATGTCAAACATCACTCCCAGGGTGTGAAGAGAAGAGTCCACCCCTCCTTAACTGCAGTAGCACGCGCTAGTAGAACCGGTTTTCGCTTTGTTTTTCTCGTTCTCCGATTTGAAGGGAGGGAAAATAGGGGAATATTTTCACACCTGACGAGTGCTGTTTGACACGCCTGTTCTAGACTTTAATACACCAATTTGATCTCTTAAAATGTACAATAATTTGAACCTCAATTATATCAAGTAAACTGGCTATTTAAAAAGTTACGGATTTCGAAATTCAAAATTTCTCCTTTCGCCAATTGAATTTTTTTCAATTGCTACAGAGTTTTTGTGACTTAAGACCATAGTTGGTGGTTCACACCATTCCCTGTCTAATAAGCTTCAAAATGATGTAGGATGAGGTGTGCAGCGTAATTTTAACAGTACTTCCTTGGGATTAAAAAAGGTAAAATGTTGAAAATTTTGATTTCGAGAAATATTGAAAAGAACTTTCTGCAATGTTATGTGCCCTGGTTAACCTGATTGTACAAATTGTTAAATTAAACACGCTTCTTAAAACAATTAGAATGCAAACTATACATTTTTGAAAATTACAAAATCAGGGCTATTACACAAAAATAAAGAGGTTGAAAAGTTTGACAAAGATTGCCATTTTCAGCGTGAAGATGTACCTTAAGTATAAATAGAACAAACAAAAAAGACTTCTTTTAAGGCAAAAATTAAAGGAGGAGACATTAGGAATGGATTTTAAAGGTGCTTAGAAGATGAATAAGGACGTAACATTAAATTTAAATATACAAAATATGATCCTTAACAACCACAAGAGTCCAGAATACGCTATTATAATTCGAAGCATAATCAAGAAAGCAAAAATAAAGAACTGGAAATAGTAGTAGAACAAAAAGATAAAGGAAATAAAACCCAAGCACAGCAGCTCCAATAAAACGACTACAAAAAGCGAAATGACGGAAATAGTTATTTATTACTTTTGTACAGAAAATGGTAATGTTGGACGAAATACCAAAACGAGTACAAAAACCACTTTCTCCTTTCTGTAGGAGGCAAGTACTTAAGCTTTGGCACAAATACGTGGAAATCAGGTTTGAATTAATTAAGTTATTAAATAAATCAGAAATTATTAAGTTGTCTTAAAAGTAGGTGGCAAGGTCTACTGGTAACGTCACTCATGGCAAAGCCTACCGCTATTGGCATTGTAAGTTATTATGTGTAATAAGCCTATACTTTATTTCAGACAAGAACGATCCTCTTGTAAATTACAGACGGGCGGACCCAACTCGCCAGGTGTTTTATAACTGGACATTCTTATATCTCTGATTGTCTTAAGTTAGACATAAAACGATTCCTACTGGATGGAAGCGGCGTAGCAACGAACTCTGTTCCAGCCAAAGAAGGATGTGACGGTAGGGGGGTGGAAGACACGGTGAATTTTGGGTCTTCTTAGTTCCGATGCCTGTCTAACTTTAAAATGGACTGCAGCTACGCACGTGCGTGCAGATAAGTTTTGCAATACATGCTGTAGTAGGCCAACTTCCTGACAATAAACAAAGTAAAACATTATTAGTAACTTGTTTAATCTATTATAGAATTAATGTTACCATACAGCAGCATAGTAGTTCTCTGTAAAACACTGTTCATTGCTGGTGGAAATTATTTTGAAACTGAAAATCGCAAATCTTACAAAGCATGAGGAAATATGAATAGGTATTCTGATAAACCAGTAATCCGCAAAGTGGCACTCGCGATGGAGGAGGAAGGTTGACGTAGCAATGTCATGAAACAATCCCCTCCCTCAGCACGTGTCAAACAACTGAACACAGCAATCCGGGGCAAACTGTGCGATATTACAGCACAGTATAATGGCAGTCTCTAAACCAGTAAAGAACCCAAGAAAACGTGAATATGCCTACAAGGAAAAATAAGAGTTAGTGCTTCATAAATGTAATGCATATAAGTATTGTTTCAATAATAATAATAATAATAATAATAATAATAATAATAATAATAATAATAATAATAATAATAATAATAATAATAATAATAATAATAATAATAATAATAATAATAATAATAATAATAAATAGGAAGAAGAATATGGCCAATAATAATTCCAACGTCTAATTGTAGTAGAATTTTTTAAATACCTAACAATTTCAGAGAATGCACGCTTCAAATCGTTTTCTATCAGTTTGAAACTATATATTATACAGTATGGAAGTGACATGATCCGCCAGACTTTAACAGCGAATTTCTCATGTTGTGAATAACAAGAAAGTCTAATACCAAAATGTTGAAAAGTTTATAGTTTTCTAGAAAAAAAAAAAAATTATCAAAAAATTTATCACCACCTGAATTAAGTATTATTGATTGAAGGTTCTTGATTTATGGCTATATTCATAGAAAATTGAATAAATGACAACTTTTTCCTTTGGCGTGTTTCAGCGGTTTTTGTTTACATTAAATTTAAAACATCCCACAATTTTTTTGCCTTTTTGTTGCAATAAATTGTGGGTTTTTTAAATTTAATTTACACAAAATTAACACAAAATTTAAAAGATCCCAATTTTTTTTTTTGCCTTTTTGTTGCAATAAATTGTGGCGTTTTTAAATTTAATTTACACAAAAACCGTAATATATTTGAAATACGCCAAAGGAAAAAGTTGTCATTCATTCAATTTATCTATGAATATAGCCATAAATCAAGAACCTTCAATCAAGAATAATTCAGCCAGGTGATGATAATTTTTTTTTAATAATAATATGTTTTTGTAGAAAACTATAAACTGTTCAACATTTTGGTATTGGACTTTCTTGTTATTCACAACATGAGAAATCCGCTGTTAAAGTCTGACGGATCATTTCACTTCCACCCTGTGTGTGTGTTTGTGTGTGAGTGATTTTTTTCCCCACACTAAAGACAGTGAAACCAAATCAAAGGTCTCGCATTTCTGAGGAACAATTTTCTTCGCAATTAAAATAGCTCACTGTGATATTTCTGTTCATCTTGTTAGTTTAGTAAAATAAATTTCACACACCGTAACCTACTCATTTCACTGTAGATATTCACAGTGCTGCACTGCATATCAAAACCGCTCCGTCTGAACCCATCTGCTGTGCGGTACAGTATTCCTAAGGATCCCTGTCATAACTATGGAAATATTAACGAACTATTAGAAAATATGAAATGTTTTGTCAGTTTCATTGAATTATACACATGTAAGAATACTTGTTTCCAGATTCAAGTAAAGATGTTTAAACCATGAAATTTAATATTTTGCCTGCTTTCAGTAATTACTAAGTGCGGTTTGAAACTTCATTTTATACGGTTTTGATCAACACTCTCACATTAAGACCTGTATAGATATTCAAAGCAGTTACGGAATGTTAGAAGAGAAATACATTTAGGGAATACTCAAGGTTGCCTTATCAAAACTGCAGCGGTAATTAGGATATCTAGATAATGTGTTACTAACCTACATCAGGCTACGATAAGAAACATTGTGCTCTACTTCTCAGTAAAATGATAAGATTATACAGCCATTGACCTTAGTAGCTGTTGACAAGATGAATATGCGTATTATACAGTTCTGAGCAAAGGCAAATAAACACTTTCAGACGTTACACTCAAGTAAAAACATATTAATACTCCATCCTTTTTATGGGTTTCGCCTAGTTATTGTACAACAGCGATGTCCAACCTTGTCTCTTTGGGGACCCTCATTCACTCGGAGGGTGAACCTGTGACGTGTGCTAGAGTAACAACCTGACAGTCAGTGTCCAGTGACGGCGGACACAGGCGACTCCATGGCAGTTTCTAAGATATCGAAACGTTTCATGTTTCATAACAAATGGAAAGAGAAGCATTTCGGTATGCAAGGACAGAAAAACAAATGCCTCATTTGGTACAACTATGTATTGGAAAATACGCTTGTTTAACAACCCTACAGACTTTTCGTGCAGCGAGGCTCGGCATGAGTTGCAAATGGAAATCATTGTTCTGCAAAATAACACGGCCTTCAGATGTTTCACAAAAGAACGCTGGGATTTATTTCAGTCTTTACCATTTGACACGTTTACTAGACTAAGAATGTTTGCCTCCAACCTGATGTCAGTTTTTGAGTCTACTTATATTTGCGTACGAAGTTTCTCCAAATTGAATTAAATTAAAAAGACTGTATCGCAATAGGTTACGTGGCGATGTATATCTTCTAAAGGTATGCACTTCGGACTTTGACGCCAAATGTTGCTAGATTTCTTAAATATAAGCAGTACCAAATAAGTCACTAATGAGCCGTTGTTTATCGCAGAAGATTTGAAAGTGCTTTCGTAAATCAAACGCAACGCACATATAACAAAACTGTCACTGTAACACCATGCAGGTCTAAGCGTTAAAGAGTGGCATGACCCGCATAAAGCGGAAGGAGGTACATCCAACCTCCTTTATTTCGCAAATGTTGGACATAGCTGTTGTCGTAGCATCATTCTAATAAGAAAGCAAGCGTGTGCTTGTTGATATTTGAATGAGACACACTTATTGGTGTTTTTGGCTTAAGATGCTGAGGAATGTATACATTGGTATAATGCCCTGCTTTTCGTTGTGGTCGCTGCCGCCACCGCCACCGCCACAGCCGCCGCCACCGCCACCGCCACCACCACCACCCTCACACATTTCCCTTTTAGGGCTTATGATCTGTTCTGCCTCTTCAGCATCATTTATGTTGCCTAGTAGATATTGGTCATCCTATGCAGTGGACAGTATCATGGAGTTCTGGAATGCCCACGGGGACACAGAACTTTAATCCGGGGTATACGACCGGTGCCGCTCAAGCATCATATGGGAGGAAGTTGTGGAACTGACATAGGCAGCAATTCCTGTCATAAAAGCCAACGTTCCGGTGTGCTTCCCCATAAAGGCTGGACGATCGTCCATATCCCCCGGTGGACATGAGGCCGAAGGTTGACAAGGCTCAGACCCAGAACCATTACCATTGCAAAAGTACATATTACATTTCTATAACCTTTGTATTTTCATTCAAAAACTATTAGTATTTTTCGCTCTCAATATAAGATTATTCCAGTTGTTTTCCTATAACATTATTCATGCATTCTCTGTATAACCCATCAATACTGTCTGTATATGCATGCCAAATTGTACAGCTAATTAGCTTCATTCTGGCAAAGACCAGTTTAGAATAGACAAGTGTGGAGAAAGGAAGAACCGAAATGGTAGAGAAAGCGGCGTATCAGCAGACTCTTCCGCCAAATTTCCTTCCAATCCTTCCGTCGGAACCATTGCTCCTTATGCACAGTTTCCATGCTTCATTTCGTGATGTGTTATTAGTTTATTTCTATTAATTTTAATTTGTTGGCCCGCGTAAATATTGGTAAAATAAATTTGCTACCGGTTTTAATAAAGAATTACCCACAACTTTATAATTAATGGTCGGATCATACTGAAAACGTATCATGTAATATTCGGTAACTTAAGACAGGAATAATATTGTACTCACATGACTTTCTCTACTCGTGTACAATCTATTGTTACAATATTCCTCTATCTGCTTCATGTTAATCGAGATAAGCATTTGCAGAAATGGTTTCATTGCTAGTGTTCTTGAAAAGGCATGGGGCATTTGAGAATACAACAGGCTTAAGCGATTGTCAAATCCTTTAACGCCGGTCGCTATGTGATGGCTTTAAATTCCGTTCCCTTTGCATCGGCAAAAGAGATAAACGAATTATTTGAGAAACTTAAATATTGGAAAATTCATACAAATAACAAGAAACACATCAGAAATGATTCAGTCCACAAAACAGTGTATTTGCCATAAATTGGTTTTTAAGATCTACATTTTTATAGTAAGAATTTGTCTATTCCTTACGGTTTACCAGTTATGCAAAAGCCGTTGAGAATGAGCAGGACTTCTGAGGGCCAGAAAATTAAAGATATCTATTTCATTTGGCATGAAAAATTTTATTCATTATATTTTGATCAAGGCCGTTAGCCTTCTTGATAAAATCTACATTTTCGAAAAAAAAGTTGAAAGGAAAGGATAGTTTCTTAGAAGTCTTAGTCTCGCATCTTATGACAAAGTATGTTACCAAGTAAGACAAACATACTTTTCGTTTTTGAGCTTCTGAGTTACGCTGTTCATTGAAGGACACATACAACGGAAATTTTTCTAAAGAGGGTTTTATATGTTGTTCAGGGCTTGCAAAACGTTGTTTCTGGTGAAATCTCGCAATGCTTCCCTCCCCTATTTAGTATACGAAGGTAATAGATAAAGTTAAAAATGAACATTTTCCTTTCTAACAACTGAATCGTAAGGGGGGAACTAAATGTGTTGGTAGAGTAGCGAAGATTAAATTCTGGAATGAGGTCAAAATGTGCGTAGATATGGAAGAAATTACACATTTCCTTTCTGAAAATGATGCACCGGAAATTGTGAAGCACAAAGTACAATCGCTGAGCGCAGTGAATGCGAAGAATAAACAAGTGAACATTTCCAAGAAGATTGGAGGCAACTGTCATTTCTATGCCACTGAAGCTTGAAAACGGTGCTAACAGAATAAGCTACGGAATCTGAAATACGATTCATGTCAGATATAAGGGGCACACTCTACTGATCCATACACAAATTTATAAAATCTGCTCTACTGCACTCACATGACTTTCTCTACTCTTGCACCCCTCCAACAGCGAAAGCTGAACACCTTGACAGTCCTCCAAGATAAGCTTGGATTCTAAATTCAAAATTTTTACGAACCTCCATTTTGGACCCCTACACCAGCAGTGCCCAACGGAAGTTGCACACTGAATAAGCAGCCGCTGAGGAGCAAAATCTTGCTACCTCCTTACAACCTACCACCTCAATCTTCACCCGCCATCCTGCAAAACCCCACATCCCGTCATAAAGTGGTTAAGCCCTTAAAAGGGCAGGTACACGCATGACACACCTCGGGCTGTTCTCAGCCTGCCAACTGGTAGTCTAGTCTAGTCTACTCTTGCACTATTTTCACAGACTCTTATTCCTTTATCTTCATATTACTGCAGATAAACATTTGCAGAAATTATCTTACTGCTGATTTTCTTACAGATTAAGGGGAATATGGGAATGCAGTAGGCTTTGACGGATAGTCAGATTTCTAGAAGCTTTGAAATTCCTTTCTCTTTGAAGGGTCAAACACATAAAAAACTCATTTGAGAAAAGTTTAAGGGGTGCAAAACTCACATAAATAACAAGGAATACCTCCTAAAGGTTCATTCCACAAAAAATGCATTTGGACATAACGTGGGCTTTGACGAGATCTACATTTGTATAGTAAGATTTGGTTTATCTCTTACGGTTTACCAGTTATGCAAAAGTCATCAAGACTAATCAGGATTATTAAGGCTATAGCCAGAAAATTCAAAATATACATTTCACTCACCATAAAAATATCCTAAACATATGACATTTTAATCAAAATCATTAGAGCCATTTTTTGTGAAAATAAGCATTTTCGAAAACTTTTCCATGTAAAGGGTAGTTGAGCGTGGAGGAATTTTCTTCAAAATCTTCCTGTCGCATCCTTTAAAGATATTGAACTTAAATACCAACTTTGGTTTTTAAGCGACTTTTCGTTTTTGAGTTATTCTGCCCACACACAACACACCCACACGTTTTTTTTTTTTTTTTTTTTTTTTTTTTTTTGTAGTTTCAGGGACCTCACGATATAAATTTTTGGATGGAACACAATGCTTTCTCTACTTAGTAATTGTAATAGAAAAAGTAAACGACAGTAGGAAGACAAAGTCATGTGAAAACGCTTCTGATCTTTTTTTCCTCTGCAGGTAAGCTCGTGTCATGTTATTCAGGTAGATTTCCTTCTAATTGTTCCTGAAATGTAGTAAATCACACTGAGTAAATGATGTAAAAGTAATATGATTTGGAGCTCACAAGGATATTTGGGGTTCAAACTCCAAACCTGCTCTGTCACTATGAAATTATCCATTTCCTTCCTCGTTTGACTCAATGAATTCGACCCTTGTATTATTTGCACCCACGTATTTGGATGTAATACATGCAATGCTGGTGAAACTTTATTCATAACTCCTTTGTGAATATCCTGTGATATCTGCTACATGATCTCGGAGTTATGCAGCTGCGAAATGGAATTAATAAAAAGGAAACCTTCAAGCTTCCGTAAATGTCTGTTACTTCACCACCTACCACAAACACTGTCAATAAATCTACATTCCATAGTATAAATGACATGATACATCGTTTCTAACTGAGCATTATGCAAATAGAGATCTGAAAGACCGGTTGTGGTTAATTGCTCATTTGTTTTACTGGTAACTATTCCACCAACGTACTCAGCAATTTTATACATACCTGCTTATTGCTCACTCTGAATAAGGGAGAACTGCAACATCACATATCATTAACGTTCTTTTTCTACACCTTCCTATACAGGGAGGGGGAAAATGCATGCTGGTCCTGCATACCAATGATGTTGGCATGGAAAGATATCACATATCTATGATGAATGCTGACAGAATCAATGTGCCCAGAGAGATGTTAAGTTCGTGCGTTAGTTCCTGACGAATGGAATTTTTAAATGAGAGGATAGATGCGAGTCACTTACCTCTACGGGAGTAGCGGCACACTGCAGTCAGATGTTGTGTGTGTTACTCTTATGTTTGTGCGCTGAAGTAGCGAGTGATCCAAAAGACTGAACCGGCTGTGCTGTGTTTTGTTTGTACGGGTTCTCTGCGCTCGTCGCCGACCGCCGCTGTCATACAACAGCGCGGATAAAACCACACAGCATTTTTAAAACTACTTTTAAAGGTTTTGCTTACAAATATAATTATGACAGATGCCGAAAGTGCCCACCATCGTTGCCCATACATTTTGGCACCTCTTTAGGAAATTATTCATCACTCGCCGTAGCTCGTAATTTCCTGACGGATATTTTGTTTTAATTCTTCCAGGATGTGTGGGTTTGTCTTGTACACATTATGCTTTAAGTTACCCAGAAATAGAAATCGCAGGGGGTTAGGTCCGGGGACCGCGGGGAGGGGGGGGGGGACAAATTTCTACTAATCATTCTGTCCTGAAACACACTTTCAATTGTTCTAATCGAGAGATTGGCTGTGTGAGCTGTTGCAGAGTTGTTGAAAAAAGGCAAAATCACGCTCTCTGTCGGTTAATTCTCTAAAAAAAAGGGCGCAAAATTGTATTCATGTATGTACGGGCAACTGTTGACTCGAAAAAAAATTGGGTCTATAACTCTTTGTTCACTAATGGCGCACCATACACCTGGTGAGCTGACTGAGTTAACGCATACGAATCACAAACAAACACTCGATGTGCAGTAGAAAACAAATGCTGGGCCATAATACACTTTGTGACTAAGTGCAGGACAAAATAATAGAGCATGCTGGTAATAATGCAGTCGCAGACTATCGACTCAATACTGATTGTGAGCAGAGCAGAGAAAAACAAGTGATACTAGTTACCTTGTGTATATCAGCTGCTGGTGACGTGTTTCCGCATGCGCAGTGGAAAAACACCGCGTAGCGGTTCACATGTATTTGGATCTTTTTGTAATACAGTAACTACAAAACAAATATCACCAGGGCCTGGATGTTTAGGACCTAACATGTTAAATATGTAATCACTTATGACCGAAAAAAATGGAAAATATGACGATAAGTATGACCTAAATTTTTTGGGTGCATTTTCGAAATCTTCAAAAACTTAATGATGTTTAAATTAACATGATATTGAAAATCTACTTTAAAAATCTTGCAAACTGAATAATAAATAAATAATATTAATTTTACTGTTGCATTTTGAACTCATTTAATTGGTCAATCCAGAGCTAACCCTCTGCTCTGCACAGAATGAAATGTCACATTTTGAAGGACGATCAGAAAGAATTACAGTAGCAAATTGCATGCATTTTAAAGTTCTATTTGCACGCAACAAGATCTAATATTACAGACAAGAATTAGGAGATATGAGACATCGTCTTTGGGACGACTGCAAGCACATATGCGAAACTAGAATGGAGGTATAACAATATGACAAAAATACGAAAATTTAATAGAAAATACTGCTATAACATGAAAAATGAAAGAAAACGACAAGAAAGTTAGAAAAGCCAAACTATGGCTCTATATGACCCATAAGAATTGCATCATTTTAATCATCATTGATAAAATTGTGCTTCGCTTACATTTTCCATGAAAAAAAAACACAAACAAAAACTATAACATATAAACATCCGGAACCTCATGATCACACTGCCAGTGTCAGTCACGTATTACACTGTTAACCTAAGTAACTTTTTACACTGTTTGTGCTTTTCCTTTTAGAGTAGGTACAAAACAAGAATGAACATGGGTCTAGCCGATACCAGCTTGCGCGTTAAACTGGCAACGCCGAGAGAGCAACACCACTGCATTGACTAGACCCATGTTCATTCTTGTTTTTTAACTACTTTTGTTTTAACATTATAGAAGGCATTATCACGTTAGTAAACAAACAACTCTCGCTAAAACACTGGCAATGCCATACACTCGTACTGCACAAAACTTTACAGCCAACTATACTCTGTAAACTATCGGAATGTAACATATGGAAGCAGTTTGTTATCGTAACATAAATTATTTGCTTATCTATTTATTAAGGGTAGACTAGCTAACTGTACCTCTATGGTGTAGGGGTACCGTGTCTGTCTGACATTCGAGAGGTCCCGAGTTCGAATCTCGGTTAGGGTAAACTATCCGAATAAGGTTTTTTTTTTTCCTCCTCCGAGGGTTCCCCTTATCCTGAGAACAGAATGTCGGGTAACTTAGCCAGATATAAACTATAATATAAAATTACTAGTAAAAAAGGAAAATAAATATACATAAACATATAAAATAGACAGGCAGAAGGCAGAACTAAAACAAAATGACAATGTATCAAAAGAGTATAAAAATTAGATATCTAAAGTTTCAAATTCTCAAGTTAATGTTAAGCTCCGCTAAAAACTTAAAAACCCTTTCGAACGCTTGCTCATCGTCCGCCAGGACCTCTGCAAGTCTAGCAGGCAGTTGCAGAGTCTCGAAGGTGCAAATAGAATAATATTATGTAATTATACCTAGTTTGTAATTTATAATTGCAATGTTATTAAGCATATATTTATGATGTTCATTAAAGTATATTCTAACAAGTAACAATTTGTGTTTTCATGAAATTCATATAGATAAGCTATTCAGTGAAACACGCTTCCACGCCAAACAATTAGTCCTCGTTAAATTTACTATGCATAAAAAATACTAAGTGGCATATTTGATTCTGGGGCCTTCAAAATTGAAGGCCATCGCGCACACTGTTGCACTACGAGAGCAAGTCACTTCATTCACAGCGGTCCAAAGCTGTCATTTCGGTCGAAATTGATATGACGCGGTGCAGTGGTCAGTGCTTACGGCATAGCCTGTAAAACGCCGGGACTGCGTAACTTCTCAATCCGCAGGCTGAGAAGACTCGTCTGCTATATGCACCTTCGCTGGAGGACATTTGACTAGAACAAACGAGCGCGAAAACCTGCAGCTTTTCTTATTCTAGTGCTCATGGACATAAAATTCAAAGCCAGTTTTGCAGATCGCATCAGAGTCACTGGAAGGACTAAATGCCTTGATAGAATGAAAGGGCAAATGCCGAGTCGACTTGGAATCTACTGACCTATCTCCTGCCGTGTTACTGGTTACGATGTTTCGTAAAGGTCATCTTCAAGTGAAGGGAGAATCAGTTATAGGGTGTACCTCAACTGTGAATATCACGATGAGGTGAGATTAGGATCCTGACAGACAGCACAAATGCATAATTATGATTTCCATGACTGCATATTTTATCTGATGATGCTAGTGCGATGCTATATGGTTCATAGCATTTTGAATGAAATTAAATCACTCTTAAGGGCCTTTTTTCTGCATTTTTAAACATTTTTATCTGATAGGGAGCTGTTTACTGTCACTATTTTAAAGTCACTTAAAGAAGAAACGCAGTTTTTTGTCGTTTTTCGCGAACTTAAGGTTTCAGAACCTCAAAATATTAAAATTTTCTAAAAACTACGAACGTGCCTTTGGGACACTAAACCATGGCAGTTACAGAATGTCCATAAATAAGACTCAACTTTTTTAGCCTCTTTGTGGACATGTGATGGCTTCCACCACCTGTATTTCACATTTTTGTGCTTGCTGTTTGCTGCCAGATCATTTTTGTTCTAAATAGGTACGCCAAATTTGGTTGAAATCGGGGCAGGGGCAAACGATAAAGAAAGTTAAAAAAAAAAAAAAAAAAAAATCTGATGTGTTGCACTCACATGACTTTCTCTACTCTTGTACTAACCATTCTAACAAACTCTTATTACTATATCTCCATGTTAGTTAAGATAAACATTCGTACAAATTATCTTACTGCTTATGTCCTTCTAGGTACAAGGGGAATATTAGAATGCAGAAGGCTTTGTGCGACAGTCAAGTCTTTTTCACCTTTGAGATTCCGTTCTCTTTGCACGATTAACATATAAAAAAATTAACAACGTTGTTGCATTTCGCTAAAGTTCTAATTTTTCCGAAACTCACACACATAACAAGAAATATCTCCGAAATGGTTCACCCTACAAGAATATTTATTGAGACATAAATTGTGTATTTTAGCAAGATCTACATTTTTTCTACAGTATAATTTGGTCTATCTCTAACGGTTTACCAGTTATGCAAAAGTCGTCCAGAGTAAATACGACTACAGGGGCCATAGCCAGAAAATTCAAGATATACATTTCATTTGTCATCAAAATATCTCAAACATATGACATTTTAATAAAAATCGTTAGAGCCATTTTCAAGAAAATCAATTTTTTTCGAAAAATCTTCCATGTAAAGGGTAGTGTAGGGTGGGGCTATTTTCTTCAAAATCTTCGTGTCGCATCCTTGAAAGACATTAAACTTAAATACCAACTTTGGCTTTTAACCGACTTTTCGTTTTTGAGTTATGCTGTCCACAGACTGACAGACACACACACGGACCTTTTTCTAAAAATGCTTTTTTTTGGATTCAGGGGGCCTCAAAACATATTAAACGTAGATGTAGAGTTAGGAAATGAAGTATTGCGATTCTCAGACACCTGAAAAATATATTTTTTTATTTCCAGAAAGACTAACGCAGTTCCTTAAAGCGGTGAGAAACCTCGGATACGAAGTCGTGAAGAATGTCTGCACCAAGTCTGATTGTGCCGAATAAGTTACAAACCCAAAAGTTATTCCATTTTCCTTCCATGGGTTGAGGAAAAGTTGGGGATAAAGACGTCAGATTAACAGTTTTTTTTCTAATAAAAATCTGAACTCACGTCTATCGAGGATTCAGTTATATCTGGATTCAATTGTGTAGTAGAAGTTGCTAGAAAGAAAAAGAAAGGAAATGGCGGGGTAAAAAGACTGTATCCTGCGCCGGTTAAGGCAGAAGCAGCCTGTGGTCCGTAAAGGTCAACCGCTTTGCATGATTTACAGCAGTAACATTTAGGAACAACCATCTGACATTCAACTGTTGAGGTACATGATGCTACTGAACCAGTGCCCCAATCTCGAGATTTCATTACTGCTCCGAGCTCGCTATTAGAACGAAAAGGAAAGTAACACAGTTACAGCAAAAAGAGTTACTTATGTAGTTAAATCAATGGAAGGGACACGAAAAAGAGGAAGAACTCGGTGAAATGTCTCTGGTGATGACGTTTTGACTCCCATTCGGAAGGTTCTGGATTCAAATCTGCTATGATTCTCGTGATCTTCAGTTACCCAGTAAGTATCGCCATAGTTTGTCATAAAATAAAAATCTGATGTGTTGCACTCACATGACTTTCTCTACTCTTGCATTAACCATTCCTACACACTCTTATCCCTATATGTTGTTCTTGTTAGTTGAGATAAACATTTGCAGAAATTACCTTACTTGCTTATTTCCGATTCACATATAAAAAATTAATACCGATCTTCCATTTGACAGAAGTATAAGTTCTCCAAAAGTCACACAAATAACAAGCAATATCTCTGAAATGGTTCACTGTACAAAAAAAATTATGTGGACATAAATTGCGTGTTTTAGCAAGATCTACATTTTTCGTACAGTAAGATTTTCTCTATCTTTTACAGTTTACCAGTTATGCAAAAGTCATCCAGAGTAAATAGGACTTCATGGGATATAGCCAGAAAATTCAAGACATACATTTCATTTGCCATAAAAATATCTCAAACATATGGCATTTTAATCAAAATCGTAGGGGCCATTTTCAAGAAAATAAAACTTTCAAAATGTTCCATGTAAAGGATACTTTAGGGTGTAGCAATTTTCTTCAAAATCTTCGTGTCGCATCCTTGAAAGACACTAAACTTAAATACCAACTTTGACTTTAACTGACTTATCGTGTTTGAGTTATGCTGTCCACAGACTGACAGACACACAGACACACACACACGGACCTTTTTCTAAAGATACTTTTTTTTTATTCAAGGGGCCTCAAACATATTTCCGGTGAAATTCGGCATCGAATTTTTGTGTGGAATACGATACTTGCCCTACTTTACTATACGTAGTAGAGAAAGTAATAACAACTAAATACTAAAGAACAATAACGATATCACTAGAATAAATGTGTAAGATAAATCATGAATCGGTTATAGCAACACTGTTTTTGAATACACGATACAGAGGTGCAACAAATTTGTGGTTGCGGTACTAAACTATTTAAACAAGTAATATATTGTAACAAAATGACAATTCGACAAAATCCCACTTCTGACACCAGTGACCAAAAATCCAGTCCAGTTACTTTCCTGTCACCTTCTTCTCCTTCAAAAACGTTTGTACAATTATACAGCTCTATTTTATTGACGTTAACACAGTCTTCAATCCTTCGTGGTATTATAACCCACAACTGGTTTTTACTCGTATCCTTAAATCGTTCCTTTCTGTCTTTCTTCGATTTTTCCGTCTCTCAAATAACTGACTTTTTGGTGATACGATCACTCAACACTCATTAACTGCTTCGCTGTCTTACTTTCGACGCGACGATTCTCTCACACGTTGCTGACCCCCCCCCCCCCCCCCCAACACACACACAACTGCCTGCTGCGACGACTGATGTATGTAACTATTACTCACTCCTTGCGACGCCTCAGCTCCTTAGAGAGCGAGGATGACGTAACAGGGACCTTTCTCGAACTTCAGCTTTTCTAGAACCTCCATTAATACGCCGCCACCGGACGCTCTTCGAATAGTCTCGAAAATCCCTTTTGATTCCGTTGCTCTGATTGTTGTCCTATGTTTACTCGCCGTGAGTAGTGTGTGGCAGCTTAACCTTGAGAACCTTGTAAGTGCTGTGAAACAGCCTGACCCCGGCCGTCCTTTGTTGTTCGCCGCGACCGGCGTCACAATATTTTAATTTCAAAGAACGAACATGGAAATAAATGATGCACTGTCTATTCATTGCCTCCAAGACGCTGGTAAGCACTTATTGGCTTGGAACTTTTTGAGATAATTTTGAAATGTTCAATCATCCGTCATGAATTGTATTATACATACCCCACCATATTTATAATTTTATAATAGTTTTCAGTCTATTTGCTGCTTCTTAGTTTCAGTTATCGCAACTGGAAAAAAAGCCTATGTTACCCTCTACAAATTTTAAGTGATGTTTAACGTCCGGCATTAGTACATACGGCACCACAAACGGTGATCACTGGTGATATCTACAACATGATATTTGGAAAAGGAATTCTGGGAAGGAAATGTCCCTGATATGTGTTTAGGGTCCTCTACTGAACGAGTTGGCTTCGCGGTAACGTGTGAGGCTTGCATTAAGGAGGCCGTGGGTTCGATTCCCTCGGCCTACCACATTGATCCATTTTTTTCCCCAAGGGGTTTCCCGGTTCACTACAAGTGTTGGGAAGCCCGCCTCGATAGCGTGGTGGTTAGCGTGTCTGCCTCACGTTCAAGATGTCGCGAGTTCTAATCTCGCTCAGGGTAAGTTATCCGGGTAAGGCTTTTTTCCGAGGTTTTCCCTACCCTGAGAAGACGAATGTCGAGTAACTTAAAGCTTCATGGACCTCGGGCTCATTTGAGCATCATTTCACCCATTTCATTTCATTCATTCGTCCGATATGACACAATGTTGGAGGACGTTAATTAAAAAAAAAAAAAAAAAAAAAAAAAATGTTGGGAAGGATAATTACAACGCGTTCTACTCTTCCATTTCATTTCACCTTTATTTCAATACGGTCTTTGAGGTCGAAGTGTTGGCGAAGCTCGACAAACCCTGGTCTCGGGGTGAATCTCTGGGACACGCCAGAGACCTTCAAGTACGTTACTCGCATTACTTGCCCGGGTTCCAAAACGCCCGTAGAACGTTCTCATGTACCTCCCGGGGTCTGACACTCAATAGCCTTAACAGTTGGCTCTGTGTGGAATTCCCTCCGTCCATACTCTACCTCTACCTCTCCTCGGCATTTATTAGTTAAAGGGACTGAGGAAAACCTGGAAAAACTCAGTATCGGAGGACAGCTCCTGGCGGGATTTGAAGCGCGGATCTCCCGAATGCACAGCCATCTCGCTCGGTACACCTTTCCACGAAAATGTCAATTTTTATTTTCTCAAAGCAGGTTTAATGTTCTTAATTAAAATACCACATTATTAAGATTTTTGCACGCTGATAAAATGTGAACCTTGAATTTTCTGTGCCTAGCCTACAATGCCTGTATGGACTACAAACACCTTTGTTTTATTATATTAATCCGTTCAAGGTGAGTGAGTCAATGAGGAAAATGTATTCCATTGAACTCACATACTAACACGGACAAGGATTTCTTGGTAAATCTGTATAGGTTCCCTGGCAAATGTGTTCACAGGAATACTCTCTTGACCACCGCCACCCCAGAGCACAACGAGCACGTTTTGTGCATAGCACTGGCGTATTCAAAAAATTTTGCACACGCATAATATGACAGAGAAATTCTACAGTGCGTTCATAGATCGGCCGGACCGCTCCGGAGCGACACTGGGCCGGGCGAGGACCGGCGCGCTCTCCGCCAGTTACGCATAAAACGACCAACAAGTCATGGGTACGGAACACCGTGTACTGACTTACCTGCATCACAACAGATGTTGAAATTGATGACCTTCAACGTGACATATTACCATCTCAGAAAGCAACTATGGTTTACTCGCGAAAGTTCATATTGTCTTTCTGTTCAATTCCTGTAACGTGTGCGGACTTGGTGTGTACACTTTATTCTTTAATGTTTCTCATGAATTAAAATCACCGAGACATTTAGCACAAGAGGTTAACATTTCCACGGCGTCAGCTTTTGTGGTAACGAAACTTCTGAAACGTAAGCCATACAGGGTAACTGTAGTGCATGCTTTACAACCACGACGTGGACACACTTTTATCGTTTTATCTTCAAGTTTACGTTTCTACTCCGCAATTGATACTGGGCTAGCGAAAATCCTCGTATTATTCATTAAGTTCCTCACCACGCTGCGAAAGTCCGGGTTTGGTGCGCAGTAAGTGAGCGTATTGTTGTAGTGTTTAACGCCCGCTTTTACTAAGTGAGCGTAGAATTATCGGTCCCATATTTACGACAAAGCAGTTGATTCACACGTTTATTTAAAATCCATTTTAAGCATTTCTTCCGTAAGTAACAAGAAATGAAAGATTGTGTGACTGGTTTCAGCAGGATTCAGCCACAGCATTTCAGCATTTCCAGCATTCGAAAACAGGTCGTGCAGATTCTCCTGTACGGTATGTTTATCTGCACAGCACCTAGCCGTTTAGTGCGACTTTATCTGTGCAGTATATAAGGTGTTCTAATTCCTTTTTCAAGCTTTTGTGTCCGTGGGCATGGTTTCTTCCTGCATACCTGAGTTTGGACGCAGGAAGGAGGACAGGAATAGGTGTTGGTGTGAATAAATGTTAGAAGATGGGAGAGGCATTACCGTTACCCAAGGGCTCCTTAGGAACGCGATAACTTTTCCTTCTGCGGGGTGCTCTGTGGTAGTATTGACCTAGTACCAGTACCACTAGTACTAGTACAAGTTGGTTGGTGGGGGAACTCATTTGGTATGCATGGTTCGGGATCGCTCCCTCACCAAGTCCATGATGTAGGGTAGTCCGGAGTGGTTGTGAAGGATATAAGACGGGAATCTACGCCTGGTATCATATATTGTTCTTCACGCCCTGTTCTGCACAGTCTGCAGCTTGCGTATGGTGGAGGGTGTCGCCGATCCCCAGGCTTCGCAGCCATACAAGATCAGTGGTGGAAGTGGTTGTGAAGGATATAAGACGGGAATCTACGCCTGGTATCATATATTGTTCTTCACGCCCTGTTCTGCACAGTCTGCAGCTTGCGTATGGTGGAGGGTGTCGCCGATCCCCAGGCTTCGCAGCCATACAAGATCAGTGGTGGAAGTGGTTGTGAAGGATATAAGACGGGAATCTACGCCTGGTATCATATATTGTTCTTAACGCCCTATTCTGCATAGTCTGCAGCTTGCGTATGGTGGAGGGTGTCGCCGATCCCCAGGCTTCGCAGCCATACAAGATCAGTGGTGGAAGTGGTTGTGAAGGATGTAAGACGGGAATCTACGCCCGGTATCATATATTGCTCTTAACGCCCTATTCTGTATAGTCTGCAGCTTGCGTATGGTGGAGGGTGTCGCCGATCCCCAGGCTTCGCAGCCATACAAGATCAGTGGTGGAAGTGGTTGTGAAGGATGTAAGACGGGAATCTACGCCCGGTATCATATATTGTTCTCAACGCCCTATTCTGCACTGTCTGCACAGCACTCTGTTGGGAATTCTATGCACCATCTAAGTAATCACCTCGTTCCCCTGACCTATCACCATGGGATTTTTATTTATGGGTAACATGTAACTGGCGGAGGGTGCGCCGGTCCACGCCCGGTCCGGCCGATCTACGAATGCACTGTGTGTACATTATATACGAGTAACCGCGTTTTTTACAGTTCTAACGAGATTTGTTCTTCCCGAGCAACAAACACGGTCAGCAGAAAAGCTTACAAAGTATTAGAGACGCATAACTAAAACGTTCTTCTTACACAAGTACGAAATTTTCTACTCTAATGTCCCCATCCCCACCCTGGCCCAATTTTTAAGTTAGTGCTCACAGACAGACGTCCACAAGCAGTACGGAGCCTTTTCTAGGATTAATATGTTTTTTTCCATTTAGTGTATATTTGGTGAAATGTTGATTTTGATTTAAATACAACAGGTTTAAAATACTTTCAAACAAACCGGTGCCTAACTTGAATTTTCTGTGAATAGATCAGCGCACATAGTTTTGGATGACTTTAAACACAACCGGTAAACAGTAAGAAATGGATACATCTTACTATACATAGAATGCAGATCTCCTTAAGGGACACAGCTATGTCAACTATTTTTGTGGAAATAACCCTTTTCGAGATATTGGTTGGTGTTAACCCTATGAATTAAATATATTACGTATCGGAGATCTGGGATGTATGTAAATTTTTATTAACAATTAGATGTGGGAGGATCCTTCGGTTTAAAGTCAGGATGACAAAAGCACGTGCATCTATCACGATAGATTATTTGTATGGTTTTATTGCCTATGCTTGTATTGCACAAGGCTTGTTTGACATTCGAAGGCGTACATTAGCCAATCATGGGAAAGGAGAAGGAAACGCAACGCAAAAGAATACATATCAAGAACCAACGTTATTAGAAACAGGATTTAGAGAACCAAACATCATAAATCTTCTTCTCCTTCTCCTCCTTCTACTCCTTCTTCTTCTTCCTCCTCCTTTTCTTCTTCTTCTTCTTCTTCTTCTTCTTCTTCTTCTTCTTCTTCTTCTTCTTCTTCTTCTTCCGTAGCACTGCAGCACAAATTGAGCCTTGGTTTCTCTTAAGCGTTACCTCCATTCTTCCCCATGTGTTACATCTCCCCCCCCCTCCCCCCCATCTCTTCTAACCTCATCAAACCATCTCTCCCTTGGTCTGCCAACTGCCTATTCCCATACACTTTGCCCTTTAATGCTTTTAGAAGTATACTTTGGCCATTCTCAATACGTGACCAGCCCACTGAAGCTTCCTTAATTTAATTATCCTCGTTATCTCTGGCTCTTTATATATTTCATTGTTAAATCTAAGTCTCCACGATCCATTTTCATTCACTGGGTCTAAAGTTGTTCTCAAAATATTTCTCTCAAAAGCACTTGGCATGTTCTCTATTTTCTTTGTCAGTACCCATACTTCACAAACATATGTCTAATTTGCTCAATTATTATTGTTCTATACAAACATAATTGTGTATGTATATGTGTTTGAACTTGAATATTGATAATAACGTAAAATAATAAATTAAAAAGCCTAAACGTTCGGTCCGCAAGTACTACAGTGGGCCAAGTTTAATATTATTTTGGTTCGTGTTTTGCTGAAGCCCACAAGGAAGAAAAATGCTCAACTGCTGAAGGTTACATTTTAAACTGGGTAATGTAAGTGATGTAAGTTTGTGTTTACTAAAATTTGCAGCGCCATGAGAAACCCCAAGTATTAGTCAGAGCGATTACTGGTTACAAAACATGTTGTGGTCAACCTCGATATTGAAACAAAGTATGCTTGACCTTGATAAATTCAGTGATTTTCCCAGAATGCTCCTTTCAACTGTTTAATTCACGGTCATTTGATAAGTGCATCAGCACGACATGGCTGTGAAAGTTCTATCTGCAGCTAATGATGGATGAAGATGACTTTGAAGGTCACTAAGGTTCAAGACCATAGCAATATGTTGATCTACGATTGCAACACAGCTGTAAGCAACAATAAAACCATAATAGAATGTTCCAATAACTTTTTTATATAAATGCAGTTAGCTCAAAAGATACCACTTCTCAAGTTGTGCAATTTCTACCAGCATCGCTTACATCACTTTACAACGGATTTTTCACGTTTTAATGATAAATGTTTCTTACAATAAAACTGGATTCAGTGGTTTCCAAGAAATAAGTTTATGTCCGTACAGGAAAGAATTTGCCATCAACTCTCTGTCTGTTGCTATTCTAACTTGACTTTTGTCGTAAATAGAAAACACAATCGGTTGCAAACCGCTCAGAACCGCACAAGAAAGTTACTATACACCAAAGACCGTAACCATAAACAGTTAACGACATTCGTGATTATAAAGTTTGTCATAAAACGTTTATGGCAGGCGTTCTTGATGTCGTTCAGCAATCAACTTCTCAGAGGCAATCGTGGCCTACCTCCCGTGACAAAATAAGTGATATAGGAATTCACCAATGTAAAGTAGCCCCATCGTATTCATTGCTTAAAGCATTCAACATTTTAAAAGCGTTTATTCCTAATTATTAAAAGATGTAACAGAAATTAGGGAAATTGTTATTAGTACAGTGCTAGGATATGGGTAGCCAGGATGCTTAAGGCTGGGGGGACTCGTGAACGAGGTCCGCAGTTCAAATACCATTGGGACCGTGCTGCTTGACTAGATTTGTCCACGTTTTCCTCAGTCCCAGAAACAAGCATATGCCCAGAAGATACTTTAAACTTAGACCTGGAAAGTTCCCTCCCCAAAATTCCTGTCTCAATTATCATTTCATCAATGTTATCGTCTGCGGCGACATATATGGTAACGGCGGGCGTTTGGTAAATGTAGCTAAAATGATTAATGAATTACAATTTTTTTTTTCCCTTTGCATTAAAGTAGCTTACAGTGTTGGGAATGTACACCTGAAGTTTCACGCTTTCATCATCACTCTATTAACAAATAATCTAAATAGTAATGAATGTTACTGGGCCACACCCTGTTTTTACTTCTTTAAGAGTTTGGTGTTCTTCTATTTCTTGCTGTTTTGACTCAGTTTCAAAGTACTGTTTGTGCGCTTTTAGAAGGTTGTGAACAAAATGGCCAAATGCGTTTATTGAGGTCGCTTTGTTTTGAACTGTTTAATTTTGAAACACTTCTGCAACAATGAAAATCAAAGCAAATCTTTAAATAAACTTTTCAACAGTTTACATTTTTTCACCTGGAAGGTGCATCTTCTACGAAACTATTGTATGTACAGTTATCAAATTTGGCAGTTGATAGTATAGGTCACATTGCATGACCCTGTGGAACAGAATTTCAATAAATATTTTAGTTAAACGTGGATGAGATTTTACTCCAATGCATTTTCAAGAATTATTTCAAAGTAACAATATATTATTTTGTATCTCAAAAACGATAATACATATAAAAATTCTGCTCCAAAGGATTATGTGATTTATATCAAAGATAACTTATAAAAATTTTCAATGAAATATCTCAAGTAATTTTTCAGAAAATGCACCTTATTGTTTTTAGATAGCAAAAAGCATAATACAACTCAAAGACATAAAAAAGTGTGAAAAAAGTACACAGTATGTAAACAAGCATTAGTTAATCAACACACCAAAATTCAGTTTTCTAGAAAATGTGGGAGTTATAAATACTTTTTCGCCCCTTGACACTATTCAAATTATTAGAACTAAAATTCCAGGTCTTCTAATTACAGCAGATTTAAAGACATTTTTCAACTATTTCTTATATGTATACCTGTAAACCAACTGAAAAAATGATTATATACTTCTAGTTTCGTCAACGTTGCTTTTAATAGAATCCAACTGAATGAAGCCCGTGCAATACGTTAAGTTCGTTTATTCCAGGGATAAATAAAAGCAACTATAATTCTTCTCTCTTTCATTCTCTTACTCTCCCCTTTTAACCTTTTCTCTATTTTCTTCCAAATGTCTCCTCTCTTCCTACATTCTCTTACCTCCATCAATTTTTGCTGTATCTCCCAACTTCCCACTGTGTGTTCGTGTTTGTGTTTGTGTGTGTGTGTGTGTGTGTGGGTGTGTGTGGGTGTGTGGGTGTGTGTGTGTGTGTGTGTGTGTGTGTGTGTGTGTGTGTGTGTGTGTGTGTGTGTGTGTGTGTGTGTGTGTGTGTGTGTGTGTGTGTGTGTGTGTGCAACGTACATGCTATATGAGGTTTGAAAGCCGAAAATAAAACTGTTTTCCTTCAGTACTGGCGAAAATTAAAGGAAAATATTATTTAGCAGTACAACTTCTAGCTTTCCTTATATTTATGCAATCGTCACGGTACTGTACTTCCTTGGTAAATGGCTTATACTTGTAATACCAAAAGCTGTCAGAGTATTACGCTTATAAATCTGTCATGAAAGATATTTTTCGAAAGAAGTAACTTTTCAACAATAGAAGAGGTATTTCAATTTTGGACTTTCTGCTCCATTAGCAGCCCCTGTTGAGTAAAAGTGATTGAGATCCCATAAAAGAGTCCAAGTATTGTTACCTGTGTACATCAAGTGTGGTAACAATCGGCTGTTCTTCTCGAGCTGAAAAAAGAAACTCCACAACTAAAACCGCTAACACGTTTTAAAAATTGAAGTTTTGGCTTTACGTGCCGTATTATAACGATTGCATCTTCAATTCATCCCAAATCGAAAATTATCAAAAGAAGTTTGCTTACAGTTTAGTTTGGCCTCGACATGAAGGATAGTTTACATCTACCTATAACTATTAATCATGACAAGCTGGCTTACCTCCAGGTGTAGCTCTTTTAAATACGATTTAATTAAATTAATTACTCCTATTCTTTATGCATTGATTGTACAACGATCTAGAAGGATTTTTATGCTAATTCCTCGCCTTCAGAAGTATAATTTTATAAATATAAATAAGAATGCACCAACAACTTAACCCACACCATCTTTCAGATACTGGAAATGTGGCCTTTAAGTGTGTTTTAGCGTTCTGAAAAATTTCATAGTTGCTCTGATTAGTTGCAATTTCCCCGACATTTCCTGGTTCCCCTTGACTGTCGCCCCTTTCCAGCGCTGCAATGTGCCCACATGAACTGAATTTTCTCATCTGATTCATGTGCTCGGGCATACTTATGATGCGATTTCAGTTATTAGTATAGCGTGGAAGAAGCTATTATTATTAACCAACAAACAACACAGGAATCAAGGACTTATGAAACAGTAGCTTACTGCAATTGTCGTTCTCAGCAAATTCGTTACGGTATTTGAGCGTTGCGGAATAACGTTTTAACCGCTTGTTAGCGCTCTTTCAGGGAGCGTATCCTTGCTCACTTATGTAGTATCTAAATTTCAATAAATACAATCCGGTATCTTGGAGACTTCAACTTTCTCGAGAAATACATGGTAGGTGAGCAGTCTATTGCACATTAGCATTCTCTGAACTTTAATAATTCAGAGCAAGTCTACTGATTCGATCCCCGGTACCAGCATGGGGATTTTTCCCCTGATGGGAGATCTGGTACGGGGTGCACTCAGCCTCGCGGGGGGACCAACTGAGGAGCTATTTTATGGAGAAGTAGCGGCTCCAGGTCGCGAAGGCCGCATAACTGGCCGGGGGGAAGCGCTGATCACGGCCCAACCTCCAGTACTGCACCCCACCAATGACGCCTGCAGTGGGCAGAGGTGGGGGACGCAGAGGCTGGGCGGCAAGCCATCATGGGCTAGGAGTTTTTAAGCCTACTATTTATTCACATAAAACGTGGTCAGTCTGCCTCACGATACGAGTAGATAGATATGTATTTACTTTGATGTGTGAATTCATTGAAATAATACTTAACTGCATATAATGCTAACGAACGGTTCCCCGGCAACGAAAGAATAGGTACTTATATCTCACACTACTTTGCTTGTATTCATCATATACATGTTTCACTTTCACTTTCACAGTGGCGTGTCTCTTGAGCCGATAGCAAAACAGACACCGCTGAGAGAGAAGATGTATGACTTCAGGTTAACTGTGTTCAAGAGTACCACAATGTTGTTTAACACACGAAAGTGTAATCGAGGATCTTTGAAGGGAAACTACATTTGAGAATAACGAGGTACATGAATTGCACATCAAGTACTTACAATTTGCTTCCATCGCATCATGTGAGCCCAAGCCCACCTTTTCTCAACTCGTAGATACCGTTATATTGTTATGCACTCTGCTGTTAATTCTAATTCTTAAACCATAAAAACTACTCACAAAGGAGGAAAAAAAAAAAAAAACCACAAATAAAGCATCAATGAACAGACTGTATTTCACAATGAACGCCTGGTATTTCTCTTATACTATTGATAAAATCTGTCATGTAATTTGGAAAGAGTTTTATTAAAAAGCATCCAAATGGACCTAAATTATAAGTGTAAAAAGTGAATGTTTATTATTAATCAATTAATTATAAACACACTGTTTCTTTGGATGTACGAAATATCCAAGCAAAATAAGTGTCATGAAAATTACTGACTTTATTTTTGAAACATTTCGAACGTGCACACGGGGGTACTATGTCGAGTGTTGCGTCGCATTCTATTGGTTTGTTTTGACTTGCCGCTTGCTCCTTTTGCACTGCTACTCTGACAACTTATGGTATAATTACTCTTAACGTGTTTCATCGATGTCCAAGTTTCGGCTTCTGCTCATGAGCATAAACTAACACAAATTTTCCTATCTATTACAATCCTACAATTTAAAGTCACAATCTACGGATATATGTATTTATCGCTCTTTTAGCATTAAACTTAAAAAGTTTTGCAATGTATTGATACTGTTGTACTGTAATCAACCAAACCATATTTCTGGCATGTAAACACAAAACTACTATATCGTTAGGACCTTATTGGACGCTAAAGGCATTTCTGCCATTTTACACCATATTGAGGTAGGTTATATTTTGTTTACGTCCGAAAGCCGGTCAGGAGCGTTACCTGCTTCAACGTTTGCAATATTGCTGTGTTGTACGTCTGAGAAAACGTGTTTGGAAGGTCCATTAAGTGATAATTATTTAAAAACCCTCTGTGATGTCACATATTGCCAAAACTATATTGGAAATAGGTTACTCTACTCACCTTACAACTCATTTTTCAAGTAACAAACCATTAGTTTCATACATTCTCGTTGAATTAAACCTATACTTTTTTTTCGAAGATGGCTGATCCAAGAACAAAGTGGCATTGCACTTTTGTTTGTAATACTTTTATGAAGGATATCAGAAGGGATGTGATCAGTTCTCTTCCTCCATATATTTCCTTTCCTTCTGATTAGTCCTTAAAGAATAATCACACTTTCATTCATCTGCTATTTTGTCAGAGACCATAATTATTACCTTTTATGTTTTTAATTTATTGTCAGTATTTGACAATGCACTCCAATATGTCGGAAGTGCCCGAATGCAACCTCAGATTGTAATGCAAAATCCCGAAATGGAACCATTTAATCCGCACACCGGTAGGCACGTGTGCAAATATAAGTACAGAGGTTCAACAAACTCTTGTATCTTGAATTGAAGTGAGAGTGAATGACAATTTATGATAGATATTTAACAAGGTTGTACGAATTATTTGTATGGGTTATGTAGAAGTTTGAATTTCAGCAATATTATTTTCTCGTACATTCTGAATAACACTATTGGCCGATGGCTAGCTCACAAGTTCTCTGAGCAACTGCTCGGAGTCTCGTAAGAGAATGATTTGCAGCAACAGTGCAGTCCATTACTGTTTATTCTAGCAAGTCATTACACTATTGCTCAACACTTTTGCTTTTTCCACAAAACAGAAATGAAATGTGTATAAGTTATGGTCATTGTTTGCAAGAAACAATTGCTGTCAATTAAAATTCGAATTTGACTGAGTCTGCAGATTTCTGTAGCAGGATGAGGTAATGCATTGTGAATGACATGCTGGTTCAATGATCACGCTAACGTACTCTTATGCTCCACTTCCCGACAAATGTAGAAAACAAAACGCAACCCGCCGGACGTAGAGACAGCTTGGCTTTTACAGCTTTCATTTGAGAAAGATGCGGTTATGTCGAAAACTTGTGGGAATATGCCATGCACTTAGCAGTCAATGCCTGTAATCGTTTGACATGTTTTGAATACAAAATGAAACAAAGAAAGGCAATAACAATAAATAATTCTAGTAACATTTTTAACATTTCAGCAATGACATAAGGTAATCCTTAAAGACATAGCGAAAGCTTCAGAGCATACTCGTATATATACAGCTCTTCCATCAATTCCACCACAAAGCAGGGTCTGTGGTTCCACCAATATCTGCAACTGAGTTACTATTGAGAAACAATACTTATACACAAGAAGAAGAGGAAGAATTATGTCTGACCATGCAGCAGGTTCCACTTTGGCGCTTCTTCGTCAGTCCTAATATAATTTTGTGATAACAGTGAGTGAATATACACAAGGGGATTCAGGTCCCCATTATCTGTTCCTGACGTCCTAAAGGCAGCGAGGGTATCGGCCCTAAAATCAATGTTGGTAAGAAAAGTGGCTAAAAGTAACTGTCCGAAAGGCCAGAAAAGGCCGAGTATTGGGATACTTATAAATGATCTTGTAATATAACTTTCCAGACGTGTTAAAGGAATTTTATTCAGGAATAATTTTATGCCTATTCATTACAAAATACTCATTACTAGCATCCTGATTTGGATGCAATAAAATGACGCTGTAAGTCACATTTTAATGCAAAAATCTCTGTTTCGATCTTGAATGTGGTATAAAATTATGATTTTCGTTAATTATTAGTTACAGTACTTAACAAAGTCTGTACAATGAGTATATAAAATAAAAACAGGTCCCTGTGTGGGTATCCTTATTTACCGAGTGTCCCCTTATCCCCTTCCCCCCCCCCCAAAAAAAAAAAAAAAAACACCGACAACGCTCAGTATGTTGTGTGTGATGGCAAACTGATCGGTTTTGGAATAGGAACCCCTGTCAGGAAATGCACGGTGTGGACGCTGGAGAGAACCTTAAGAAGTTTAAAAACGAACGGTTGTGACAATTTGTTAACATTCGTTTTGGTATCTTAATACGGAAGGTATGCAACCCTTTAGCCATCTGTGTACTGGGATGAACGACCTGAGCATAATAGCATGCTTATGCGCTAAATTCCTGCGTAGAGTCCTTGGTGCGCATTCTGCAGCGTTACTTGTGTAGTTTCCAGTACGGTAACGTTTTAACAGCAGTTCGACAAGTATCAGTACAGAAATTGCCGACATGAGCTGCAGCACACTTTGATGTAAATGTGCAGTCATCTCAGCGTCTCATATTCAAATCGATCGATTGGTAGAGGTGGACCAGTTCCATGGCCAGCACGATCGCCAGATCTAACACCTCTGGACTATTTTCTGTGGAGTTGTATGAAGAGTATGGTGTATGGCATTCCTGTAACATTAGCGGAGGACCTTATGGCTCGAGTCCACGGAGCGATTGACAATCGCACGTATTGGGTCATGACGCTATAGCGTCCAAACCGTACATATCCGGACAGGGGTGCCTATTTGAAAACCGACCAGTTTGCCGTCCTGCACAACAAGTGTTGTCGGTGTTTTTTTTTTTGGGGGGGGAGGCATTCTGTGTGTGTGTGTGTGTGTGTGTGTGTGTGTGTGTGTGTGTGTGTGTGTGTGTGTGTGTGTGTGTGTGTGTGTGTGTGTGTGTGTGTGTGTATCAGCATAATACTGGGACGTTGGAGCAGGTAACATTATTGGAAAAAAGTTTGAATAATTATTTTATTTTAAGGATAAGCAAGGGAAATCATGATTTTCCGCTGACGTTTACACCACAACGTAGTGATAAGTGCCTTAATTCTCACTTCTCAATACAGCATACTTTATCGTGGTGTATGTATATTGGTACTCTTGAATGACATGTGCTGCCAACGACAGCCGTGACAAGTACTAATTGGCATGGATTTGCCTATCCCCTTGCCCCTCCACTTACCCCTCGTGTCTAGAGTGAACGCCCACAATGCTGTTCATTTGTGCCAAAATCGAGGTGGCACAAATATATATATATATATATATATATATATCCTTTTAAGGTAGTGCCAGGTACGGAAGCACTATCCCCGGAGCCGCCCCCGGTGAGGAGGTAGCTCGCCCCTCAATGGCTGCTCGTCAGAGTGACCTGGAATGTGTTTTAACTCTTCCACTCAGGACACAGACGACGAATAATGCTATGTTGGCAGCATGACTAAAGAATTTTAAGAGTAATTGGCAAGGACAACCGCTTACTGGCTAAAATGTTGCTCTTGGGTCATTTAGACCTTAGTTGGATACGCTTGTCATGTAAACTGCAATGACGCAAAACTTATTCCCAAATCTAGAGGTGATCTGAAAAAAGAACTTTCGCCTCCATGCGTCAGTCCGGATTGAATGTGATCTAAAATGGCGTTAGTTTCGTGTGACTTACACGTAACATGGTCCTGGACAGAACAAGGTCCAGCTACTTCTGGAAAGACTGCGCGTGTCACTATTTCACTCTAAGCTATGCGGTCTAACCAGAGGTAGCTGTAAGCTACTGGAGCCGAGTGGTATAGACTGGCAGGTTCTGGAAGATGGATGACAACAAATCTTGTGGCATGTGCAAAGCGCACACATGTTCCTGTTGTCAATTTGCTTGCTGTCAAGGTGAACCGGACCGGCAGCAGGTGTTGCCCTTAGAGACACCATAGCCTGCCTGCCTGCCTACCTTCCTAGAGTGTACAGTTTTCCTCCGACTCAACAGCTCCTGTACATTTTACAACTTTTTTTTAAAGTTTGTCCTGTGGGTATATAGCAGGATAATTAGGAAATACAGTATGTTTATACGAGTACATGAGATGTTACACTTTTTTGTAGTATTTAACGCCCGCGTTTACTGCATACGACACCGCAGGCGGTTACACTGATGATACATGGAATGAAGATGAAGCACCAGTGGAATGAGATGGCGGGGGAAACCGGAGAACTCGGAGGAAACCCGCCCCAGCCCCGCTTCGTCCATCACATGTGGTTGCCTGGGATCGAAACCGGGCCGCTTTGGTGAGAAGCGAATGGTCTAACCACTCGGCTACGGCGCGGCCTGTTACACTTCCTGCTACTCTGAACTGGGGTGTAGTATAGAATAAAAATGAGCTCAGATTTTCGTGGTAATGTTTTAGGGTTTTTTGTGACCGTTTATTTAAATTTATTATGTTGTTTTCTAGTGCCTTGCATCTGGCAATGAAGCCATTAGCATTCGTGCTTTCCAATACTTTTGAACTGTAGTTTCTTCTGATCTTAATGCTTCACAGGTCTTCAAGTGGTCTTCGTTCATTTCTGCTGGATCGTTACACAGGACACATATTGGTGAAGCTGAGATACCTATTAAATTTATTATACTTCACTGCACTTCACTATCCTGGATCAGTTAGTATTTTGAAGGAGTATTCACTTTAATCACATACGCTTGTTAAAGCTTAAAATGTCTTGAAGATTTCACTTATAACCTGGATTGTACGTAGTGCTGAAAGAACTTTTCGTAACACTATGTTGGGTCTCTTCATATGTGCTGGTCTGATCCTGGCTTGCAGCTTACAGTGAAGTAAGATGGCTGGTTGTCCTCTAACCATGGGCACTTCGGTGAGGTTGCTTCTCCAATTCTGTGTAGATATTGTTGGAATTTTCCATGGTTTCTAAGGAATTATATGAGTATGAATGTCGGGCTCAGGACTGTTTCTTGCCTGGTACGGACGTTCGGGAAGATGAGTTTTGTGTGGTGGCCTTTGTGTGGGGATGGATACATTGCATTCCAGATATCTGTGTAGTATTGAAGTTTCGTTTGCAAAATCAGAGAGGTATTTTGCCATATGCCATTATTCTTTGAGTCTGTTTTGCAAGGAAGTTTGCCCCTTCGTTCCCGGACTGATCCAGTAGCATTTGAGTTGGTGAGTGAGTGGTGTTTAAGGGCCCATCGACAAGTTAGTCATTTGGGCCCAATTTGACTTGGTTGTTACGCTGTATATTTTGGAAATCTACCCTGATGTGACAGACAATGGGATTGATTGATTTGTTTTTATTAATTGCTTTCAGGGGTGCTTGTGAGTCGACGTTTATGGCGTATTTATGTTTTTTCTTCAGTTTTTTATCCAGTTTAGTGTTATTTGAGTTCCGAGTGGCTCGGCTTGAAATACGGTACACTAGCCCATTTTGACATCCTTTCAAAACAGTCTCAAATAAGAGTTTCTTTAGTTGTTTTCTGCACAATTTGCAAGAAGAGGTGAAAGTGAGCAGTTCCAAGAGCATCTTTACCTTAGTAAACAAGAGGGTGGCGAATGATATGATCATTATGAGGGGAAAACTGGCAGAACCTGTGGCGTAGTCCACAATTCCGTTCCGGTTCTGCATGCTTGTTTAACTGAGTTACCTATTCAGTTCGACTCGAAGTAGGGCTGCACTTGCTTGAGCATTAGGGTTTTATATCAAGGCGCGTGAAGTAGTAATTCAATTGTCCTGAATTAAAAGGAAGTCTCACATGTAAACAAACATTATGTGGGGCAAAATTATGCCATATCAGCCACGCTAATAGGATCCACAGGCACCTGCATTCGACTTAAAAGCTTGAACTCAAAAATTCGCATAATGCGAATAAGCTGCTTAGGAACAAAAATGATCTTGAAAGAACAACTCTTTTATTTCCGAGAGAGAAAGAGAGGGGAGAGTAAAGAGGTAGAGCTATAGCATAGATGGGGACAGCTAACTCAATGTGTCACTCCCCCTACATCGTACTTTTAACTGCGTCCACTGTCTCACAGTGATTAGCTACCAGGCCACGCCTCCCGCTATTGTCTGTCTACCTCAGAGAACCGGTCAGTACTTCAAATTCTGTCAGTAAGTGGACAGGGTAAATACGCGATTGCATTGCTGCCACCTTTCTTCCCCCTGCCTGAGCTAGAGTATGGACGGAGGGGATTCCCCAGTGAGCCAGATGTTGAGGCTATTGTACGTCAGACCCTAGGAGGAAGGGAAGAAAAGAGATCACTCTACCACCCTGTTGCAACTCGGTCGAGTAGCGCGAGCTGGCGTGAGGATCCCTAGATTCATCTCGATACCAGAATTTGCCAAGCAACCACCCAGCAGGTGACTCAACACCACCCATCTGCCGAGAATAGCACTTACAGTTCGCAAAGTCCCTACGCAGCAGCGTCAAACTCGTCAATCGCCAACACTTCCGACCCTGAAAGACGGAATTGAAACGAAATGGAGGATCGGGAAATTGGAGGGGGGGGGGATGTAATTATTCTTCCCCGCATCTGCCTGATGATCCAGGAAAACCCCTGAAAAAAACCCAGGAGTTAGGAAGGTTGGACACTGGCATCGAACTTGCGACCTGCCGAATGCGAGTCGAACACATTACCGCGGAGCTATCCTGCTCTTGCGAGGAAGTGCAGAGTGAGGCATAATTATTAACGGATTTCATTTGAACATCATCTAAGAGTAATCTATTAAAATTTACCATTTTTAAACAGGATCTTCTAATTATTCTTACATATAACCATAAAATAATTGCACACAGCCCAAAGTTAATACAGAACAAAATATGTAAACGTAGTCAAAAAATACATACTTTCAATGCATATAAAATGAATGTATGGTTGTCCTATATGCACTCCTAAACCGCTTGACCGAAGGCCGCGGCGTAGCCGAGTGGTTAGACCATTCGCTTCTCACCAAAGCAGCCCGGGTTCGATCCCAGGCACCCGCATGTGGGCTTTGCGATGGCCGAAGCGGCGTTGGGGCGGGTTACTTCCGGGTTCTCCGGTTTCCCCCGCCATCTCATTCCACCGGTGCTGTATCTTTATTCCATGTATCATCAGTGTCACCGCCTGCGGTGCCGTATGTGGAAACAGCGGGCGTTAAACACTACCAAAGAAAAAAATCACCTCGAAATTCCGCAGGTATATGTATTTCTTCATGGAGAAGCTTTGCATGCTATTCATTTTACTATAAAACGTAACATTCACATGGTTTTCTCTACTGGCTTTTCTTTTACGTAATGAATTCACACATTCTATCCTACTCACCCTTCAACATACAATTGATACAACCTTCCATTATTGAAATACATTACATATTACATTCACACGGCTTTGTCTACTCACTTTTCTTTTACGAAACACTATCACATTTCTTCCTATATTTGCCCTTCAGTATATAATTCAAGCAAATTTCTATGACTGAAATAGAAATACAATACACAATTTTCTCTCCACACTTATTTTATGAAACACAATCACACTTACTTATCTACGCCCTCTTCTATAAGCAACTCATACAGTTTTCGATATGTTTGAAATGGAAATGCAACGCATTATTTCACACGGTTATCTTTAACCACGTTTCCTTTAAGAAACACAATCGCATTTCTTTCTCTACTCCCTCTTCTACAAAGAGTTCATACAATTTTCTATATTATTGACATAGAAATGCAACGTCTTACATTCACATAGCTTTTTGTACTTACTTTTCTGCCTGTGGTATTTGAAGTTGTTTAACAGTGCTTTTGCATAGTGTTATTTATATCGTTTATTTTAGGTTAAGTATGTCTAAATGTTGTAGGGGTAAATATGTGAAACCACGGGCAACGCCAAGCTAGTATAAAATCAATTTCTCCCGCCCCATGCCCTTCTGTCCTTCTTTACTTGGTATTAAACATTAACGAGATAAATTTAAGCAGTACATTTGGAATCGCTGTGGGCTACTTCATTTGTTTGCCTAGCGGCTGGCGGGCATGTGAGAATTCACTTGTTTTATAATATTGTCTGCTGTTTCTGGGTATGCAATGTGTATCTCTCTCTGCTACTATCACGCATTTTAGACCCTTGTTCCATTAGTTGAAACCGAGGAATCCTATTTGTGATACTACTCTATATATTCTATTTCTGATACTATTCTATAGAAGTAACTTTTAACGATGGGGAGCAAAGCCTAGGAAGAGAGCAGACTTAACCAACGCCTAGACGTACGAATGGGTTTTCTGTAAAGCCTCTCGCCGCAAGCTTTCCCCTCAGTACCTTACTTGCTAACAGAGTGGCAAATGTAAGCGAGGGTATCCCGTGTTTTATAAACAGTGGTGGGTAAATTAATATTCATGCAACTAAATAAAGCTTAATATCTATGGTAAATAACAAACAGTGCTCTAGAAATAATTGATTTCCCTATCTTTACCTAAAATATAACCATCAGGAACATTTCTAGCAATTTATTAACACAGTGATGAAATTTTTTGTTTTCTTAAAATTTATACAAAAACACATTACTGGTTAATACCTTTGTGCACATTCTCTTCCGGTTATGATCTTTTTTAAAATTAGCTCTGGAACATACACCGACAAATAACTGTCAACAGCATAACTCAAAACCGAATACTCAGTTAAGTACCAAACTTGGTAATTAAGTTCAATGTTTTCCAACGATGCGAAACGAAGATTTTCAAGAAAATCCCCCTACCCCAGGCTACTATTTACTTGGAACATTTTTAGAAAATTTTTATTTTATCAAAAATGACCCTAAAGATTTTGGTTAAAATACGATATGTTTAAGATATTTACGTGCCAAAAGAAATGTATATCTGAATTTTCTGGAAATGTCCAAGAGCTGACTATCGTTTAAAGCCTATTGCATTCCCATACTCCCTTTACACCTCGAGAAAATTAGAAGTAACATAATTTCTGGAAATGTTTATCCCGATTAACTTGAAGTAGAACAAATATTTGTAAAAATACTTTGCATAAGAGCATAGAGACTCAGGTGAACGAAACTCTTCTTTTTTTTTTTTTTTTGGGGGGGGGGGTCATGTAAACAACATGACATGACAACACCACATAGCGACAGATCTTTAAAAATACTTGGGTGTTACCTCAGAAAGGGCATGAAGCCGTTGCACCAAGACACAGGAATTCGCCACTCACCTGGAAAGAAAAAGATGAAACTGTTAGTTCAGAGAAAAAAGTTGTCTATTATTACTGCTAACATGCGTTAATTAGTGTCACAAAGTATGGATATATGATATGAACATCAAATTACTAAGTGTCGATAAGGCATTTTAACAAGAACAGCTCGCAAAGTGTAAAATACGTAAACGTTTGGTGGTCGGGATCGAACTGTGGGTGTTGGAGTGACAGAAGCAGTACAAGGTGCGTGTGTTTCAAGTTATTTAGCTATAGGTCTTTTTAATTCCACCTCGAAACAACATCGCCCGAGAGAGTGACAAAATGATATCCACGAATGACCTGCAGTATTAACATGCTTCCGTGGTAAAGAGGTTCTAGTCGCCTACTAGGTCCCCAAGGCCTAAGTCCAAGTGCGGTCCTTATTAAGTTTATTCGCTAGACTATGGTGGCGCTTATACGAGTGGATGGCGTCCTCAAGGAGCACAGGGTTCCTGCCATATTTGGCTTTCTGTTTACCTTGAGGATGCCCATTACCAACATGATAATACTGCTTGAAGGTGCAACCTTGCAAGTCAGTTGTAACGGACATATTTGTATACCATAACTTCTCACAAATGGGTGCGGGATACTTGCAACAATGACAGTGACAATCAATCATCCTTATATCTGTGTGTAAATTGGTTTCACACTAATTACCTTGGTACTGCCCAAGAACAAAGATGAAATTTCTTATCTTTCCCTATTGCTAAGTAATGAAATTGTCCTATCATCGTGTAGAAGGGTATTTTCTCCGTTGACCACTGTTAATAACTGTTGAGGGTTGCCGTTTCTGCAAGAGCTGGATATTGTAATATACCAAGGTTTTCCTCCGAATGGAATGCAGCATCTGCTTGTCTGCGTTGGCATAGCAGCCACAAAACGGTAACCGTTAAATAATTTTCCAAATCCTTGGTGAACTTTCTGGCGTTATTCATTTGTTTAAGAAATTTATTTCCTGTAACATCCGGAACACAAATACGCAGTTTCTCTTCCAAAGACCTTAGCAGTCTTTCTTTCTTGAAGTTCTCACAGCACCAAGGAGTGACGTTTCCCTTGTTTCTATGATTGACTAATGAACACCCGTCGTAGATCAATAGTGGCTTATTCTTGCTGGTTTCGGTGAACTTCATGAAATCTACAGAGAAAACAGCGCAGAAATGAACTTCAATCTATCACGACTGAGGAAGTAAGATTAACCAACAAAGCGTGCTTCTGTAACAACAGGGGATGATTTATTCCCTATACTATCCCCTAATTAACACTCCACCTGCTTTCCCAGAACGGATCCTAAGTGCAAATGCCACCAAATTGTGCCAGAGTGCAACTGTGACGGAGTGCAAATGTCACATATTCTCTCATAAATAACTATATAAACAAAGCTAGGGTATGCATAGGTGAAATTACTAATTCCCATGATTATAAATATATTTGCTTCAAATTTATACATGTAAGTAATAGTATAGGTACATACCAAATTGTATTGCATTATCTTTATTAGTACTGCCATTATTGATTGTTTAAACAACTATTCAACAGCAAACAAGAAATGAACACTTAACTTTTTATTAGTTTTAATATTTACTCCAAAAGAAGTGGACACTACAGAAAAAAGCTGATGTGTTGCACTCACATGACTTTCTCTACTCTCGTACTAACCATTCTTACAAACTCTTATTCCTATATGTTCTTCGTGTTACTTAAGATAAACATTTGCACAAATTATCGTATTGCTTATTTCCATGTAGGTGCAAGGGGAATGTTAGAATACAGTAAGCTTTGTGCGATAGTCAAATGTTTTAAAGCTTTGAGATTCTGTTATCTTTACACACTTAACATATAAGAAAATGAACAACGATGATCCATTTCACGAAAGTTCTAAGTTTTCCGAAACTCACACACATAACAAGGAATATCTCCGAAATGGTTCACCCTACAAGAAAATGTATTGGAACATAAATTGTGTATTTTAGCAAGATCTAAATTTTTTGTATAGTATGATTTGGTCTATCTCTAACGGTTCACCAGTTATGCAAAAGTCGTCCAGAGTAAATACGACTACAGGGGCTATAGCCAGAAAATTCAAGATATACATTTCATTTGTCATCACTCATCAACATATCTCAAACCTATGACATTTTAATCAAAATCATTACAGCCATTTTCAAGAAAATCAAAATTTTGGAAACATTTTCCATGTAAAGGGTAGCTTAGGGTGGGGTTATTTTCTTCAAAATCTTCGTGTCGCATCCTTGAACGACATTAAACTTAAATACCAACTTTGGTTTTTAACCGACTTTTCGTTTTTGAGTTATGCTGTCCACAGACTGACACACAGACACAAACACGGACCTTTTTCTAAAAATGCTTTTTTTTGGATTCAGTGGGCCTCAAAACATATATTTCCGGTGAAATCTCGACATCGAATTTTTGGGTGGAATACAATACTTCCCCTACTTACCAGTAGAGAAAGTAAAAATGGAGACAGTTTTTCTGTTGCCGTTTTATTTTGTTGGAAACAACTACATTTGTAAAAGCAATTTTCCAGGCAGATGCTTTTAAGAGACCTAATGCCTTGTTGATATGTTAAAAGTCTAGCAGTAATCTTTCTCAGAAAATCTGGTGTTGATGTCAAATACATTCCTTATGGCACACTCTCGTGAAAGGAAGATTAGTATCTGGAACAATAGCGGATCTGCAGTCTATCCACCGGAAGAAGTCGAGAGGAGTCCAAGGTGCGAGGGGGCACCTGAATTGTCAATCTGTTCCGTAGTGGATTTTTTTAAAAATGTATTTACTTTAGGTCGCATGAACATCTTAAGTCATGAGCAAGCATGTTAATACAGAAAAAATTACAGTTTCTTATTACAAGATTCACAATGGCAATGATAATTTAGTGGCATTTATAAATTTGATAGTATTAAAAGCAGTTGTGCTTTTGCCTGTTAGGTGCTGAATGTTTGCATTCAAATACATGTTTTGCTGTAGTTACACATAGTAGCTTGACTTTTGGTTATGTGGTACTCGTGTGTTAGTATCGAATGGCCAATTCTTAAGGATACCCATCTGTGAAATTTTGAAAACCTACAGTTTTCATTGGATTGATTTGAAGTTTTAACACAACAATCACTGTATAGTGAGGAGTAACTATGTTAAATTTCATAAATTTAGTCACATTAGCTGCTAACATATTAATATTTTATTATATTTTTTAAATATTTGTATAAATGGTTCCCCATGATGCAATTTTGATTTGAAAAACGTAATAATTTTCAGTTATGTCCTGTAATAGAATGTTAGCAAATTGATGAGATAATTTATTAATCTTGTTATTAGTTTGGATAAAAATAAATTTTAAAGTTTAAATTCATAATTTTTTTCATTTAAATTTCGAAATGTAAACTTTAATATTTAATTACTCAGCAGTTATTCACACTATGAAAACATTATCTCATCATTTCTTTTTAATGTTATTTCTAAGCATATACACCAAATTTCACGCATAAATACTGAAAATTGCATCGTGTGGAGCATTTTAAAGAGCAAATAGTGTTAGAAATAAAAACATGGAAAAACTAAGTTTGAAGTCATAGCAAGGATAATGGAACTGTATGGATTTAAATGGACACGGCCACTTACAAGCAATCAGTTAGGCGGCCACGTGACATAGTTAAAAAGGCCGTAAGGCTATAAAAAGCATATCAAAATTAAGCAGAAGATTTAAACTATTTGATAAAACAAAAATCCATTTTTGACAATTTTTTAAATTTTTAGCCTTTTTACACAAATGGGTTTCCTTAATCGCGTATAAATTATCTGGTCCTTGTTTACTACGAAATGCGTGTATGTGATTCACCATGCTGCCACATCTAATACTTGTCTAACGGCTGCGATCCGTTAATCTGACAACTTTGAGTGTTGTATATCATAGCAGTGAGCATAAACTTGATGGGAGACGGTGGAAACTGCACAGCACGTTCCTTCAGTTCAGCTTCTTAAGGTGATTAGACATGTATTTATCGTTTCATTGTTATTGAAATCAATACTGCACAAGCTGGTAAGAAAAACTGCACTCCTGAATAACAAAATCAAAACTTGTACAGATATTATTACATAAATGGAAGTATAAGAGGCGTTTGATTAAATTTCGTTGCAGATGCTCAAGAAACGCAGTTCCTGGGAGTATACCCATGTGTTGTGTACGCCTACACTGCCGTGACGAATCGCTCATTAGTATTGGAGGAAGCGAGCCGAGGGGCGTGGTTCCGAAACACGATCTCGTGCAGTCATTTAGCGAGTACTCCACACCTGGATCTTCAAGCTTCCGTGTGCGTGCTGCGTTATTTCGCAAATTTCTACTTACGAGGGATGATGCGTAGATTCAACGTTTTTTAAATCGCATAGTGAATAAGTGCAATGAAATGAGCAGTAATCAAATGAAGTTCTCTCTCCTCTGCTTAAGAAAATCAACCTCTGAAAATTTCAAATCCTATGTTTCATAACCAACAAGCTGAAGCTTTTCTAAACTACAGAGAAAACAGAGGCATTAAGGGGACAGGGTAGTGATTTGGGCTCAAAAAGTCAATTTTTTGTTTTTCATCTTAAAAAAAAGTAGAAACCTTCCTCTTCAAAATGATATATATATATATATATATATATATATATATATATATATATATATATATATATATATATATATATTATAAGGGTACCGGCACAATTAAGGCTTTAAGTTACCCCATCTAAATATGGCGGAGTGCTGGACCATGCTGGGTTTTGAGGGCTTCAGAGATGACACTTTTCTTTAAATGTAGTTTTCTGTAACTTGACACTTTTCAAACTCAGGCACATTTTTTTTTTTTTTCAAAACCACTGAACCTATTTGAATGAACATTTTACAGTAGTTCCAGAAGCATGTACTCTACAAACGTAACCCATTCTTATTGCAAAAATCCAAAACAGAAAATTTAAAAAAAAATATTTGTGCAAAACAAATTTACTTTTTGTTTACAAAAGTTAAATATTTTTTCTTTTGAATATAGCCAGATATATTTAAGTAAATTTAGGTTAACAGTTATAAATACACATTGCCTAGTGCACTACAAAAGTTTCAACACATATGCTTGAATGTTGTAGAAGAAATATGTACCGTTAGTACTATATATATTATATTTTTTTCAAAAACATGTTATCAGTTTTTGCCTTATTACATGCCCATTTTAAATAATTGTCTTGATGTTCTCTAAATCAATGTAATCACAATGAATCACTAAATATTCATCCCAAATTAAATTTTCATCTGAGCAGCAGGAGCTTATATATCCTCAACTAAAGTTATGTTTTGAAATAGTGAAATCGTGTACGTATCACTGCCTTGTCCCCTTAAGAGCCTGACTTCACTTGTTCAGTTAAAAACTATAATAAAAGATGGTAATGATCAAGCACACTGATGTGTATAGAGAACTATTTGCAGTGCTGAAAATGATACTAAAATTACGGCATTTCACATTCTAGGGTAGTAAGAGCAAAAATTATATTAGAAGATAAATGCCTGGAACACGTGCATTTTAATTATTTAGGCTGCGATATTACTTATGATTTTGACCAAGATATTTCTAATAAATTAAAGAGATATCAATTAACGTGTGGAGCAATTAAAAGGACCTTATGAACAGCACGAATAGACACTAAGATGAAGTTTTATAAAGCAATGGCAGTGCCAACCTTGATCTATGGCTGAGTCCGAACATTAAAGAAAAAAGATTACAGTTGTATTCAGGCATCAGTGTTAGGACATACAAAATCCGATAAAATAAAAAAACCAAGAAATTAGAAATAGATTGATTATATACGCAATAAGTGAAAAAATAGACGAATACAGGTTTAAATGGAAGGAACACCTGAATAGAATGGATAATAGGAGAACGCCAAAAATGACTCTATCTTACAAATCTAGAGGACGACGTGATCCTGGATGACCAAGGGATGGGGCTGGAACAGGCCACTGGCCTTAACCATGAAAGGAGCAAGAAGAACAAGAAAATGTATAGGGCTATACCAAACTTTTGAAAACATTATTGTAGTGGAAATGTGAAGAGTTACGCAAGTGTATGGAAGGAACAATTTGAAGAGAATAAATTGAGTTTGGGGATTTGTATTCAGTTTTTTTTTTAACGTCCTCCAACATATCATATCGGAGGGTGAATGAATGAAATGGGTGAAATGATGCTCAAATGAGCCCGAGGTCCATGAAGATTTAAGTTACCCGACACTCGTCTTCTCAGGATAAGGGAAAACCTCAGAAAAAACCTTATCCAGATAACTTACCCTAAGCGAGATTCGAACTCGCGACCTCTTGAACGTGAGGCTAACCATCACACTACAGAGGCGGGCCTGTATTCAGAGCTATTGAAAATCGATAGCATAAGTAGTGTGTTAAATTACATTAAAAATAAAATTAAACATTCATCGGAAAATAAAGTGTCATTTGAAAGCATACATTTGCGTTATCTCTGCACCTATACGCCCATGGGACAAGACCTGAGCTGACTAGCCGAGACTGAATTTTGACTAACTTCATTTTCGCATTAAAGTAGAAATACATTATTACAGCATTATTCGCGCGACCGTTACTGAAATAATAAACCGTTTATGTTCATTCGTCAAGAAGCTAGATGGCTCCAAATATTTGACAGAATTTTTTTCGACAAAACGGTTGTTTATTGACAATAAATTGCGTTGCACACATTAGTTACACTCGTCATGTAGAGTCCTTGGTTCAGGAATGGCCGAGGTAGTACCAGATGTGTGTATGTATGTGTGTGTGTGTGTGTGTGTGTGTGTGTGTGTGTGTGTGTAACTATTTCCCAAATTTTCAAACAGATACATCAAACAGTTTTTGAGGAACAATATGTTCTTTTGTAACATTTTAGATTCACATTCCAACAATACCACTTTATAAAAATTATCGTGTGAAATTCATATCAAATAAGTATTATTGGAGAACATATTTTAGAAAACGCGTCCATTTTTATTATATTTCAGAGATGGCAACAATATTTTGTTTAAAAAAAATATACACATGAGCAATTTAACTTGGATATTACAAGGGTGGATTTTTTATGTTAAGGAAAATCAAACAGATTGGTGGAAAATAAAACCGACAGGAGCATTTTGAACATTTGCATGCGTTGAAAAACTACGCAATGTAAAAAATAAATAATTTAAAATGCTACCAGCATGTGCATTGGTGATTTAAATGAGCACGTGACAGCGCTTAGCGTAACTGGCTGAAAATAACTAATGCATACTGATCTACAAGAAAATTTTATATGCGCAAAATTACTAAGATTGACATTTTCAAGAATATTCGTCAATTTTCACGGGTTGATCGTTTAATTGCCTTCCTAACTATCGAGTTTTGAACACCGGACCTCTAGACCGAGTGAAAGAGGGGAGCAACTTGAATACTGATTGCAGTGCCCCAAATGAGTGCTCACAGAATTGATTAAACTCAATAAATATAGCTCTCATTGCTGTTTATATTAACTGCAACCATATTTCTACAGTTTATTTGCAACACCAACCATATTTCAATGAACTAAAAGCAAAGTACGTTAATCACATAAAGAATGGTTCTGATTTTAAAATGCTGTACGGCATTAACATACGAATTATTAGCCATAAATGCTACCTCTTTATAATTTTAGCAGCGCAATACCTGCCTTAAAAGAGAAGACACACAACGGTATGGTCCAGGAACTAGAAGAGCTATTCCACCATATTAAGAACAGAGGAAAACAAATCACGGATACCTTCCCATATAGGTATTAAAGGCTACGAAGTAGACTTCCATAGGGTTACCATATCATGATGTCAAAAAACTGGGGGGAATTCAGTTAACGACATTTATTTCACATACTTTTCATTTCCTTTGACTTTTTCAGGAAATCCTTTTTACAGATAATCCTGTCATAATATTGAGCACAAGTTACGTTTTTCATATTGTACATTATGATCAGCATTAACTTTACATTTTCGGCACCAAGCTTATTTCGCTCATCTGTCCGCTGAACATTTAGTAGAGAAAATATTGTCTTTACAGATGCATTATGTGCAGGTATGGCAAAATAGTGCTGTACTTCTTTCAACAGTTCTATACACTCAACATTATCGCTCATGTCTTTGTAGCATTTCTCGGCAACACTTCCCTCCCAATGTTGCAGAGTTCATTGTGTGGTAAGTTCTTAAAGCACTTATTTCAAAGAGCACAGAGTCATCAATAACAACTATGTTAACACTTCCTAAAAATAACAGTTTCTTCCATCGCTTGCCACTATGGTTAATAACTTCTCCAGTTATCCATTGAAACACAGACATACCACTGTATTGGGTCATCCAATTATAACTAACAGTATAAAAACTATACATATCACTTTCAACGACTTTAGCTAAATTTCCATCATTACATTTACAAATAATTTCCTTTACTTTTAAAGGGACAAAATGGTTTTCTGCCTTAATTTTAAACCTGCACCTAAAATTATCTTTTGGCATCCTGATCTGTATATGATATATCGGCAAAACTAGTCAGTCCAGGCTACAGCAAGAATATGTAGGTTTCGTTCAGTGGGAACAAAAATTTGAAGCCGAAATTGTGAATGTCATAATTATGGATATAATACTGCATCACATGGCAGAATTAAATAGTCAGCAAATGTTAAAGTCGTTACATGTATAAAGCTACAGATTCTGGGAGATTAGTTGTGGTTAAAATTGTCAAAAGCCACGAAATGTTACAGACAAGTCATTAGGGGCGAGCTTCAGGTAGTTAAGCGAGGCCTGGTAAGACCAGTTTTCCTGGAAATCGCTCAGTGCCGGTGTTGAGCAGGAAAACAAGGGATGGTCGTTTCTTCGAAACCCATCGTAGGGGAAATTAAGGGGATGATAGACATGGCGTCATGACGCACAGACAATTGGCTGCCAGAATCCGGAGAGAGTGGTTCGGTGAGACTTGCCCTACAGAACCTGGACGGAACGGGTCACTACTTTTGTCGTCCAGATCTCCGAGCGAACACTTCAGTCACGGGACTTGCATTCCCGCCGGATCCTCGAGTGTGAGGACGCATTATATTTAATAGTAACAATCTTCGGTCTTTGTAAAGACACAGTAACGACTTGACATTGTTAATAACGATCGGCAAATCTCACGCATTCCTATTTTGGTGAGAATAAAAGCGTTTCAACGAGAGTTCTGGTTTTTATTAGAAAACACCCACGCATACCCTGAGGTTAAAATCACATGCCAGAGCAGTCGGAGCAGAAGTCACCAGAAAGCAGCATTCCGCGTAGGATAGCGGAACGGAGGAGCGAGTAAGACCGCATCAAACTTTACGGTGAAGCTTCTCTCGTTTACAGTTCACGACGACTTCACCACAGAACACAAAAAAGAAGAGAAAGTGATGCGGCGTACAGGTGTAGTAAACTTTAAGCGGAGTTCAGCAAAGACCCGCTAGAGGACATACAAAGCAATTGCTAAAGGTGCGGCGTGTTTATTCATTTTTAAAATGAATTGAAGTGATAAACAAATAATATATTTTTACTGCTAACTAAAAAACGGGTGGTTTCGCAAAATATTCGAAAACTAAACGTGGGGTCGGAGATGGTTCTGAAAAACGGGTGGCCCCCGGTAAAAACGGGTGATATGGTAACCCTAGACTTCCAGCGTGATAAGCCACTATACATTCCCAAAATGATCGTGGCCCCTGAAGCTTCATAGCGGATGGACGTGTTTTACGTTTGCTCGTCAATATCACATCGCGAGTTTGCTGCTGAGAACTTCCAGTTCACTGCAGCCAAGTGATTGGCTGTTGCATTCGTGCGCTTGATTGGTGCATTAGATTTTGCACCAATTTCACCTACTCCAAGAGACTATTTTGTGCTTCTTAAGCACGTGTTTAGGTGACTAACTTACCGGTGAGTAGGATAGCAAGGCCTTAGCCATCAGTCTTAGACTGATAAGGCGCCTTTTGGTCCTGGTCCTCTGCTATCTGCGCCAACCAGCACTCACCCTACTATACTAACTTGACTATAACATGACTGAGACTGCTTCAAATGCTACTGATGTTCCTGCAACTTGCAGTTATGGAACCGCACCGCTACCCAACACTAACCAAGGGCCTACAAACACAGCATCTGATTCAAACCCCACTCTGTACTACCTCGAGGGTGGGAACTTCCAGCTTTTCTTGGACAAAGCGTTAGTGGTAAATCCACAAATACCTCTCGCGCCAGAAGTACACAGCGTACTCACTAGCGAGAAAAAGGCAAGAACTTGCTACATTGCCCAGGCAGAACACCATATCCTGCAAGTCTTACCAAACAACGCCGTCCCAAGAGACGAAGTTGCCACGCTCTACAAGACCCTATTTGCGCACAGATTACGTGTTGAAGCTATCAACACCTATCTGGAATCGCACAGCAGGGCCAGCCCACAGGAACAAGAGTGGCAAACTGTTACCTCCAAAAGGAAGAGGAACTTGGAACCCTCTTCAAAGGTGTTCACAAAATCTTCTAATAGATTTCAGCCACTGGCCACCACCAGCCAAAATGCAACCACGTCACAGGCTCCCACAGTAGATGAGCCCGACATGGATACCTCTGACAGTGTACAGGGAAATCCTACACCAACCACCGCACCAGGGAAGTCCCAGAAGGCAACCCCAATCTTCCTTCGAGACCCAATGAAGGCTCGAGAAATATCAAACCACCTCAATAGTGCTCACCCCGACGTGACGTTCACAGTTCGAAACATGAGTGGGACTGTGGCGTTTATACCAAACACTCCAGAAGATCATCGTAAAATCCGGAAAGTGCTGAGCGACGGTTCGGTGCAGTACTTGACCACCTTACTGCCCGACGAGAAGTTACTATACGTAACATTGAAAGACCTGCCCATGTATGTCACAGAGGCAGAGGTCACAGCACACCTTAAAGAACTGGGATACCCTGTTGAGCGAGTAGGTCAACTACGCTCCAACAGACGGCAACCACCGCAGTTCCTACCTCATTTTCGTGTGGCACTTAAAAAGGAGGCCAATGCCCAGAACATATACAAGGAGACGAAGATGTTCAACGCCCTTATACGGGTTGAACCATATCGCCCGCCTGCTAAACCGTTGCAGTGTACAAACTGTCAACAATATCAACACAGCGCAGCAGGCTGCCGATTAAGAACTATATGCTCCTTCTGTGGTGAGCCAGGCCACAAAAGAAGTGACTGCCAACTACCTAGTGTGTCGGGTGCCAAGCCAACTTGCTACAACTGTGGGGGAGAACACTCCTGCAGGTATGCAAAGTGTCCGGTCTGGCAAGAGGCCAGAATCGAGATGCACCTAAACAAAAATGGACAGCGTACCCGTTTTGACGCTGCTCCAGTAAGTAGGAATCCTTTAGGTCTTCCCAAGGAAGCATTCAGAGGTGCCCGTTTCCCAGGGCTGGGGCCTCTTGAGCGAGTTCAACACCAAAACTATGCTGCAGCCCTCAATGCATCTTCAACACATACTGCTACACCAGCAGTACCTACTCCAGTGCAGATGCCAGCATCACTACCAGCTCCTACAGCAGCTCCATCACAACAGCCTGCTCCTAGTAGCGCACCCAATACTGCCAACTTAACTGATGTTGCTCCCACGACCAACCGTGGTAAGTCATCTGTGGCCACTCAACTTAAGCCACTGCCACCTCGTCAACCTGCGCAGAAGCGACTATTGGCGTACCCACCAACACTGCTAACGACGCAGAACAACTCACTTATCCCTGATGAAGGTTTCCTCAAATTGATGGCCAAGATTCCCTTACACTTGCAAGCGGAATTCGCCACCGTTCTCGCTGAGGCCCTTGCCCAGCGGCCAGCTTCTATAGCCTCCGAAACCGTCCTGGTGTACACCGTCTTCACCTTCATGTCCCAGTATGGCAGACAGGAGTGAAGCACTAACCAACGTCCTCGGCATCAAGATCTGCTCTTGGAATGCTAACGGCATACGTGGCAAGCTGCAAGAAGTCAAAAACTTCGTTGCAGTAAATAAGATCAACGTTCTGATGGTCCAAGAGACCCACCTGTCACAGAACCTAAAAGCCACGATTCCTGGCATGATCTGCCACAGGAGCGACCGAGACGACGGATTCGGTGGCACGGCCATATATGTTAGCCGTAACATCCAGCACCATCGCCTTAACCTTACAACCACTGATGGCTTGGAAGGCACAGGTATACAAGTGGCAACCAACAGAGGTCCACTTAACCTCTACTCCGTCTACATTCCACCAAGTAGACGTATCAGCGAAAGAGACCTGGATGCCGTATTCCTACAAGGCTCGACCACCATAGCCATGGGCGATTACAACGCCAAGAGCCCATACTGGAACTCTACCATCAGAAACCACAGAGGCATGGTACTGGAAAGTTACCTCGAAAGAAGAGGCCTTGTTGCACTTGCTCCAGCTTCCCCAACCATCTCCCATGGTGACCGTCATCCACCTGACTGGCTTGACATCGCCATTCTCCAAAATATCCGGCATCACCCAAAAATCTTCTCGGTCCCTGAACTATCATCGGACCACTATCCGGTCATTCTACTCTTCAGAGACCGGCCATCACACAAAGTCTCTCCAAGAACCATAAACCCCCGGAGGACAAACTGGACCAAGTACAGTGCACTAATGGCCGAACAACCGGCCATCTTCCAACCGTGCGACAGCATAATGGATGCAGATCATCTTGCATCCACCATCACATCAGCTATGGCCACAGCCATGACAGAGGCTACCCCTCCTCGCTCCAAATTTACTATTGGCCAAAAACCTCTCCCTCGCGAACTTCGTCAGCTCATCTCGGCGAAGAATAGGGCTCGCCGCAAATTCCAACTCACGCGCAGCCCCGTGGACAAAAGAGAGTGGAACAGACTACAGTCCATTCTCAAAATGGAGCTAAACGACCACAGCAATGAAGAATGGGAACGACGCCTGAGCACTCTAGACACGGAAGATTCTTCCCTCTGGAGAATGGCAAAGGCCATACTCCGAATTCCCACTTCTGACCCACCTCTTACTGATGGCAGAAGACTTGCCCAGTCCACTAGGGAGAAGGTCGATATGATGGCTGAACACCTAGCCTCAACATTCCATCCAGCGGAACCTCTCGACGCTGAAATTGCTGAAGAAGTTCAGGCCAGGGTTCAAAACTTCTTAGCAACACCTCCTGACAATGAAGAAGTAAGCCTCACCACGGTAGAGGAACTTAAGAACATTGTAGCCTCTGTCCGGCCATACAAAGCTGCGGGAAACGATACCCTCCCCTATGCAGCCTTCAAAGTACTCCCAGAAGAATGGATGGCTCTACTCGCCCACCTGTTTAACAGCTTGCTTCGTCTTGCTCACTTCCCGGCTGCATGGAAACATGCGCACATCATCACACTGCCTAAGCCGGGAAAAGACGCCAAAGACCCAGGCAATTACAGACCCATCAGCTTACTGCCAGCCATCAGCAAGCTATTTGAGAAGGTCATACAGCACCGCCTACAGAATATGCTCGACAGGCACAACATCCTTCGCCCTGAGCAATTCGGATTTCGGCGCAATCATTCCACCACCCATCAATTGCTTCGACTCGTGGACCAGGTGGTAACCGGCTTTAACAACCGGCATTACGTTGCAGCCCTCTTTTTGGACATCTCCCGTGCCTTTGATTCTGTATGGCATGAAGGCCTAATCCATCGGCTTATAAATTACGACACCCCGAAATATCTGGTCCACCTTATACACAGCTTCTTGACCAACAGAACCTTTGTCGTGACAAAGGAATGCATAAACTCTCACACATTTTTCATCAATGCAGGAGTACCCCAAGGCAGTGTCCTGGGCCCCCTGCTATTTTTAATATATATAAACACTCTCCCAACTCTCCAGGGCTGCAACCTGTATCTCTTTGCCGATGACACTGCAATTACCACAGCATCGTCAAATCATGGTATTGCAGTACAGAGGCTACAACGTTATGCCAATATGCTGACAGCATGGTTTGCTGCGTGGCGGCTCAAAATCAACGCCAACAAATCCAAAGCCGTCACGTTCTCCAGACGCCACCCCCAGGATGTTGATGACCTTCGTCTGGCAGGCGAAAGAGTATCATGGTCCACAGAAGCAACATATCTGGGAGTACTCCTAGATATGCGACTAACATGGAAAGCGCACATCTCAGCTTTAGCTAACAAAGTAAACAGGAGAATGGCTTTGTTGTATCCACTGTACAACAAAAAGTCCCCCATGTCCTTGAGGAACAAGATCCTCATATACAAACAAGTCATCAGGCCTGCATTAACTTACGCCTGCCAAGTCTGGGGCGCTACAGCGAAGACAAACCTCTACCAGCTACAGGTACTACAAAATAGATACCTCAGGACATCAGTAGCAGCCGACTGGTACATCCCCAATGAAAATATCCACACTGACTTATCATTCCCGACACTCATTGAACGCATCAAGGACCTTGCAAACAAGTTCTATGCACAACTTCCCAACAGCTTCAATCAGCTCATACGTGGACTTGGGGAGTACGACATAGACCCCGGCGAAACTTACAAACGCCCCAGACTAATACTGACAAATCCTTGACTACTGCATAGACTCTCATCATCCCCAATATCATCAGTATAACCAAAAAAAAAAAAAATCTTAGACTAAAATCCCACCGCTGAACCACCATCTTTTTAAAACACCATTTTATGCCAGTAAGGGATTCTATCCCGGAATGGCGAGAGTCAGAGGGCGCCTCCCATAGGGAGGATAACCCCTCAGTGACCCCGCTACAAGTGGCAAAATGATCGTAATATATCATCACCTACCAAGAAGTTAGGTTTTATATGAAAAATAAAATACAACATAGCTGGACCATTACATAGCTTAATAACCAAATTACATTGCATAATATCTACTAACCATTATATTAATACATTTAAGACGCTGTGATCAAATACAAATGAGAAGACATCGCCTTGGACACACAACACTCACATATACTTGCATTTTACTCAACGAATCGTCATCTGAATGTCAACATTGTCGTCAAACCTTGACCATCAAGTAATTTTAACACAAGACGAAGAAACAAAACACTACAACATAACGCCTCAATTTTCAATAATCGGAAAATTATGGAAGCCAGCGTTAAATTTCTTCACTCTACATCATTTATAATCTCCTTCGACTGCTCAACAACACATAGAACTTATGTTTGTTGTATTATGTTGAACTAATTTGTTATTATGCTAATAATGCATTGTAACGACAATGCTGCATTGGTTTTTTAAATTTCATGTCAAATATAGCTAAGCGACAATAAATAAGTAAATAATTAATTAGTTTTCCACAAGTAAACAAAAACAATGACTTTTCAAGGAAAATATTGTTAGAACCAAAATTGTACTTAATGATACTGTATAGTCAGCTGTTTTAACGCACATCAGCTATAAGCAGGAACATGATTTTAAAAATAAACTACCCATGTTTCTTCATATATGCGGCGCAATAAACAGGAGTCTGAAAACTACACGAGAAAAGAAACTCGAATGACGTTTTACGAAGCAATGGTCGTGCCTGCTATCCTTATGGATCTGAAACATGGACATTAACGGAAACTGATAACAGAAGATACAGGCTGGCGAAATGCGATTCCTAAGATCAGCGAAAGGATGCACCCTTTTAGATAAAATCTCCAACGATAAAACAAGAGAAGAATTACACATCTTCTCCGGAAGAAAAATAATACATTACAGAAGTGAATGCAAAGAGCAAGTTGAAACAATCTCACTAGAAGGATCCCAAGAAAAGCATTTTACTACAGACTTAAAGGAAGAAGACATCCGGGAATACCAAGGAAACGATGGTCAGATACATTTTGAGCCGGACAGGCATTTGTGCCTAATCTTGAAGTACAGAATAACAAATAAATAAATGAGTAAATAAGTAAATGAGTAAATAAATGCATTATTTATCCATTGCAAGCTATGAGGTTTTTGAAAGAGAAAAATAAATTTCTCTTTTTAAGTGGTGAAGCATCAGAGACTAAGTTGTTTACGATTGCTGGGGTGATACATCTTATGCCAAAGTTTTCCTGTCCCTTTATTCCCTTTCATATGTTTCAGGTGGCAGAAACACTTGAAAGCTCTCGGCCCTGTCAGATAGTAGCCTTCTTTGAGCCGCCTAAGGTGGATCACGTTTTTCCCCATTCCGCCAGAGGGAAGCCATCCCTGAGAGTCCCGAAGGTGTGAAAGGGTCTTAAGCTTCGAATGGTTGGGTACTTCTAGGCGTACTGTAGCCTCCTGCAGTTCGTTTCCTTCATTTTTTCTCCACAAAAGATTCATCTTGGGTCGAGATGCGTGAGATATCCTTCCTTATTCCTTATTCTATCAATTTCCTCCTTTGTTGCTTATTTTGGATATTCTATCAAACTTATTTGAGAAGCAAAACTCAAATTTATATGCGGAAAATCTTATCTTTAAAGCTTTGGTGACACTATATTGGATACTCTGCAATATTCCAACAAAGAATTTCACGGATGATATCAGCTGACTGAATGGGAACAAAGCTAGGCAATGTTCGATGGAAATGTTAGATCGAAGAGAAAAGAGTCATTTCCCTTTTTTGTATGGTATGTACATTCTGAGAATGACCAGAGGGCGGCAGAGTTGGACAGTGGGGAAAGATACATCCCTGTTTTAATTTCAAAAAACAGGAAAGGTATCGGAATCATACGGAAAGAACTCTGAACGGAAGCATGCCGGAAGAAAGCTGAAGCTAAGCGTAACATTGCAGGATGTTTATCACTGCCTCCTTAACGAACAAGATTTGGATGTTTGCCCTCCAACCAACAACGCAATTTAGTGCTGATTTACGGAGCCCTTAGTTCCTCATGTAATGAATCTCCGTGTTTGTCATGCATTTTCCTCCCGAGGAAACCTTACGTGAACATAATAACCACAACATTTCATACCCAAAATCTTACCTTCCTTCGAGGTTTCTCCAAAGCGATCTTCATTAACATCCCTTAGGCATCATTCAGAAAGCTAAAGTAATAGTTATTCTTTTATCAACAGTAATCTCAAGTGTTTTTGATTAATACAGAGAAAGTCAAAACCCGAGGAGGATTTATTAACTGTTTCAGAGTTAAAGATACAGATCAAAAGAAATAAATACAATGAAATATGAATCAACTTACTAAATTAATTAATCGAACTGCTTCTACTGTTTCTGTTCCTCTTAGTGTTGTGGGGCAAATGACCTAATGGTCGACGGGTCCTTAAAATTCACTCACCTACTTACTTACTCACTCGCATCGTTTCTGGTTGGTAAAATCTCGATATCGAATATTTGGACGGAGTGCAATATTTCCCCTATTTAACATACATAGTAGAGAAAGTAAAAACCACACGAGCAGAGAAATAAAATTGACATTAGTACAATCGCAGTGTTACAAACTATATCTTTAATATTTAAACGAGCAATATATATGCCGCGCAACTTGGAAACGGCTCTAACGATTTCGATCAATTTTTGTATTCAGACAGGGTTTTGCGTATTAAGTTTACTATATAGGCGTCATTCCGGAGGGGAAAAAACGCTATTTTAAGTGTAACAGTCACAATTACTCTAAACCTTATATTGGCCATAATTTCTCTGTTAATGGGTCAATTTCAACAAACAAGCCAATATTTTGAAGGTCTCCAACAATTAGGATGAAAATTTATGTTTAGTTAACATTTTGCTTTTCAAGTTTATCTAAGTAAATATGTTCTCCCAAAAAAGCTAGCGGTAGCGGGACGACAAAACAGCGGTTGATAGAGTTTTTAAGTTTTTAGCGGAGTGCAATATCAATTTGAGGATTTAAAATTTTAATTATCTGTTTATGCTTTTGGACATATTCATCACCTTGTTTCATATCTGGTTATTGCCACTGTGTTTTACCTTTTGTGTATATTTTTCTTGTTGCTAGTATTTTTATTTTTGAGTAAAATTTATATCCGGCTGTTGCCATGAATGTTTAAAGGGCGCTGATGACCTCGACGTTGAGCGCCGTAAACCAAACCAAACCAAACCAAACCCAAGTACTTTATATAGGTATGCATAACATGCAAAAAATTAATTATTGTTTATTAATATAAAAGAAAAGGAGCTTTCGATAAATAATTGCTCTCCGTTCATCCTGTGAATATCTTAAAACATATCCTAAAAATCTGAAAGAGAATTATTGGAGAATAAATAACAGTTCAACCAGATTTGATTTTCAGTGTTTTCAACTATTCTGCACAGCTACACTAAGTTATATCAGTTTGCCACATGCGATAGTCTTCTGAAACGCTGAACGCAACGAACCGGAGACATAGAGATCATCCGGGACATTATGTACCACATTGTGTCATGCAGAGAACTTCAACATCACGGAGCACAACGAATTCCTTCAGCGTTTATTTCATCCCAAGTGGAGGTCATTCCCCCATGCCCTATACCTTTGAACCGAATGATGTACGGTTTTCTAAAGCACCCTGTGAAGCGGCTATCAAAAATGTGATCATGTGATTTAGTTTGCCGATCCCCTCTCGAAACACGCCCCATGCGTGAGTTCCAAAATAGTGAGAGGAGTTAATGGGTGTTTTCTCGGAATCTCGCACCCTTTCACATTTCCACGAATACGCAATCAATTTCTGGATCCAGCACGTTCCATTCCATGGCCACTACTCGGAATTGAAACTTTAAATTCACCAAGTTTCCACCATCACTCCCGTCTAGACTCTAGGCATCCGTTATGACATGCATATTTCAATACGGGAGTCTGTTTGGTTAACTCGGAAAATGTGAGAAAACATTTGTTATGCGTATTTACTCTCTCTAGTTGCTAAATTTTATAGGAACACAATACCCTTGGTTTTTAATTCCTATAGTTTCTTTATTTTTATATTTTATTCTGCGAATATTAATACCATATGTAAGAGAGGTATTTATTTACTTTCATTTTAGAATTATTTTTCTTTATTTATACAAGAAATGATGATTTTCTTCGAACTTACATGTAGGAAGTGGTCCGCTTATCCAGACGTCATACCTTGGAATTGACTGCACCACCTGTTTTGTTACTGTTGATGGTTATGAGCTTCAGGGTTTCCCTACTGTATTGTTTACCGTGGTTTTATTGTCTTTTTACTGCCATGTGAACTTTAAGGGTCGTGGAAGATGTCTATCAATCCGGCATCCACCTGCGAAAATCTATGTGATCGTTAAGTCAAAGTTCAGGATTTATACATACAATGCTCGTACTATGAAAATGTGTAACTGGCACGTAAAAGTTCTTATGGGACGAAATTTAGGCACAACGGCAACCTGATATGCTTACTGTTGACAGCGTCGTTAAAAAACATAATTTTAGAATGGTAGAATCAGGCTGAAAAATGCAATGCGATAGCTGGTATTTGAACTACGGACCTTCCGGTCTCGGACTAGAAGTATTTACAGCACTGTAGGCCGTTAGGGTATGTCATCTCATATGAACTTGAAATCTTCTTGTGGTTTACCAGGAAAAATGCGAATCAGTTGGAGAATTTAATGGCGTTCCGGCATGCTGCCATGGTAGCTCAGTAGTTAGAGCAAACGGACGGAAGATCAGTAGCTCAAATCTTGGCCATGACAGAATGTTTCAGTGTGATTTTAACTCTGCATGATCCTTCACGCGGCTAAGTGTGAAAACAACAATTCTTCCAAAATAATTTTAATTTTTTCCCCTCTCTGACGAACGCGTGAGGAACTGATAGTTCAAGGTCTGCATAGTCCATGGCAAGACTCGAAGACTACTGATTGTTTGAGGTTGGATTTAGCGGGGACGTTCCCTCTTTAATTGTACAAAATATCCTAAATTGTCAGTATTCCCATCTGTCTGATTGTATACAAAAAGCAAATTTAGTAAAATGCAGAGGTATCATGATTATTTAACGAGGCTTTCGTAGATTCCCCATCCCTTTACCCCTCTCCAATGGACATACCTAGTTATGTTATAACTAATGACACATCGGCATGAAAAGCAAGTACAGTTTGTTCACCAGCTCGTGGTCCCTGGCAGGAATGCAGCCAGCCACTACATCAGTAAACAATATCGCGAGCAGCAGTTCTGCTTCTAATCGCGTTTACGATAATGTTACCAAACTTGGAATGCGTATTCACGCCAGATTAAAGCAAAGAAATCGCTCAAAATAGCACAATTTAAATGTTATTTTCAGTTCATGCAGTATATTTACCTTATAAAGCGTAAACAATGTTTTCAACTACTACGTCTTTTTCCCACTGATCATTTTCTGCCTTTTCTATATTTTTTTTTAAAAAAACTGGCAATCTGTTTCGGTTTTACGTGGTATATCTTCGAGCGTTGTATCGTGCAATTCCTGTAAGAATAAGTCACCTGTTATATTTCTTTAAATATCCATTTTACCATGGCCCAAACTAGTCCTATGGGATTAAGATCACACATGTATGGGGGGCAAGTAAACCACAGTGTGGCCCAATAAAACCAAAATAACCAATAATAACGTTATAACAATTGAAGTATTCAGTCTAACAACTTCTCATTCCCTTCTACAGGATCAAAGAATGAATTATTCAAATTTTAGTCAGCTAATATTATAGTAATTGTTCCTGCAAGTACAGGTAATGAAAGTAATAGAAGAAGGCAGTAATACCTTTAAGAGTCTCTTCAAGTTTGATTCAGGCATTCTATAAAGATTTGTTTTACACATAGAAGTGTCACTCTGAACCCCTTTGTTCTACAACACATCATAGCAGATTTCACAGCGCTCCTAGGTGGACAATTATCTACTTCTACATTACTTTTACCACTACTTCCGACACAAAACTAATGACAAGTACGATTTTACAACTGAAATTAGGAGAAACTAGCAGCGAGTAAATATGGCGCGAGTACTATTGGAGGTAAGTTGGCAACATGACCAGCAGAACAACGATTACGCGGATGTTTACAAAACCAAGGTTACACTACTGGAGTGTCTCTCCCCTGCTCCTCATTCCGCTTAGACCATGAGGTGGTGAACAGACAGTAGGTAGGTACTGATTATTTCTGACGCCTGCCTAAATCGTTACTCAACTGTTGCTTGATTCACACCATCAGAAGCTACACGTGGCCAGATTGTTGGTCTATAGCAAGCTGGTAATAGAGTTCGACAAATGTCAGAAACTGTACAAATTCACAGAAATGTAATTAAATTTAATGCCACCCAAGAAAGGCACTTTATTGCATGAGTATCAGCACAAAACCTTTCACTCGAAAGCAGAAACTGTGTTATAATGTAACAGACAAACAAGCTATTTCGATGCGCATTTTAATTACAATATAAATGTAGGGAGAATTTGTAGGATAAAATGTTATTATATTTTTCAATATAATTATGTTAACTGTAAAACTTTACACGTCTTTGTGTTTCTAAGGATAAAGTTAAAGCTTTTCTTATAACCCAGAATCGTTTGTCAATAAATGCTGCATACTTCAAGCAACATTTACAAGGTTTGAAAATTAAAACGTGGCTTTTCTACGAGGCCAAGTGTATCTACCGTCCCCTCTTTCCTGTTCCTCATTACAGTGCCGCGCCTCTAGTCCCGTTTTCAACTGTCAAGTAGTTCATTGGCTAGTAATCATTCCTCACCCCTTGCGAGACCCCGTAAGATGATAAGAAACAGAGATGGTCCTAAATAGTGCATTATACTAAATTCGTTTGGTGTACAGATTACGGAGCACAAATATAGCCATTCCACCCAGCGGCGTGGACTAAATTTAACTGTTTTAAAGAGAACATTCGGAATTAGCCACAAAATACGTATACTAGAAAACTGCTGTTGGAAATTTTAGATCATTTCTAAATTCTTGGTATAATAAGTGAAGCGGTTAATAACTGGCTGTTCAAATAGCCACTGTAACTTCTAGTTTAACATTTCTCGTAACCTCTAAATTTCCCTAAATCTATTCCTTTCATCACGTACAAAAGGAAGTAATTATAGTAATATCCATTACTAACTTATGAGTGTGTTATATACAGCAGATCGAGGCGGTAACGTGTTTTCAGTAAGAAGCAGACCATTGTTTGATATTACGTTATTAATTAATGACGCGTCGCCAACACAAAGCACATTAATGAAGGTAATAAAGATAATCACAAACAACGTAGATTATTATACATGATACAAATTGATGCCATTATTTAGTGTTATAATGAGCTAGCCCACTTGACCTGTATGCATTTCCCCAACCATCTCCGTAACTAACGATCCTGAATTGAACTTGCCAACCTGCAGCTCATTGATGGAGAAACGTCGGTCTTCTCAAACAATTTTTCACAGCATATTGATTATATTGCGCAAAAGGTAAATTACAAATAAAATACAAATTTACAAATAAAAATCTTATGTGAGCACATGGCAAAGTGGTACAAACTATTCTTTAAAAGGCTTATTGTTCTATGCACTTCATTTTAATCGAGATAAACGTTTATAGAAGTACATTTTTACATATTTACTTGTAGGTAAATAGGAATATTAGAATACAGTAGGCCTTACACCAGGGGCACATGAGCGTAATCTTTGCGTCCGCTTTTACGCGCGTAATATTTGCGTGCGTATGAGATCTAAACACAGACAGCTGAGACACTAGCGTTCTATCGTCTGTTCAGTTCTCCAAAATGGAAGCTGATAATGTTATTGCTTTAGTGGTTCTTGCCTATCTAGTATTAAAAAGAAGGAAAAAAGAAAGAAGGGGTGAGTACACCCAATTTCAGCAAGGGGCATTTCCATGGCAATTTTTACACACTGTATTCTCCACTCCATGAAGATAGTGACAACATTTTAAATTATTTTCGAAGTTAGCTTCATTTGATGAACTTCTTTCAAACATAAAGAAAGTTTGTCCTTGTAAATCTCACAAGCGGTGTTCCATAACACAGGACGAATTTCAACCTCACTTATTAATCGCTCTGAATCCATCTTTGCAGTTGCAGAGACTCTTGGAGGAGTTGGAGAAGCAGAACGCAAACCAAACGCGCTGCATTTGAAGTGTTTCACTTGTTCTCTGACTTGCGTGCGCACGCAGCTTCCTGCGCGTTCTAACATTTCAATTTTGCTCCCCGCTAGACGCGCGTTTACGATCGCTTTACTTTTATGACCTTGATTATGCGCTGAGCATGTGTGCTGTTCCATTAGATAGCTGCGCGCATATTACATGCCTAAAGCGCACGCAAAAGAAACGCTCGTGTATCCTCAGGGTACGCGATAGTCAAATCCTTTAAGAACTGGTCACTATGTGATGGCTTTGATATTCCACTCTCTTTGCCTGGCACAGACATAAAAAAGAGAGAAGAAAACCGTTCCGTTTGAGAAAAGTATGAGTACACATTTGAAAATGCAAACCAATAACAAGGAATAGCGCGAATCGGTTATCTACAAAAAATGTTTATTCGACATAAACTGTGTGCTTTTAACGATCTACACTTTTTGTGTGCTAAGGTCTCCTACGGTTTATCGGTTATGCAAAAATCATTCAGAATGAAGAGAAGTTCAGGGCTTTTCCAAAAGTCCAAGATATACCTTTCTTTTGTCATGAAAATATCTTAAACATGGTATTTTAATAAAAGTCGCTAGACCCATTTTTGGAAGAACAAAAGTTTCCAAAAATTTCCAGTAAAGGACAGTCTGGGTTGGGGAGATTTTATAGAAAATCCTCCTGTCTCTTCCTTGGAAGATGCTGAACTTAAATACCAAGTTTGATATTTAACCGACTTTTCCTTTTTGAGTTCACAGACACATATATCTTTTTCTAAAAGATAGTGTAGATTTTCATCTAGGGGACCTCAAAGCGTGTATTTCCAGTCGCATTTGGGAGGAATGTAACAACTTCTCTATTTACCAGGTACGTGGTAGAGAAAATACAAATGCAAGTTCACGAACAACCACTCCAATTGGGATATGGCGGGGTGCATATTATTAAAACTATCCTTGTTTACACTATGGATGCAGTTTTCTAGGTAGATACCAGAAATGCATGGAAAACCGCTTCTCCTTGCGTGACGTGGGGAGTAAACATCATTATCCAAATGCATTAGAATATTGCACTTACTCCATAGTTATGTGGTCTACCGGGAGTGCTAATGCAGCGAACGCCATTACGCAGGTCTACTGATGATTTGCTTGACCCAGTGTAAGGTCACCAAGGTCTCGAATTTTAACCACTGGCGCAAAGTGTGGGCGTTAACGCCGACCTGTAGAGAGAATTCAGTATTGGCACGACAAGCAGAAAACCACAAGAGAGAACGTTCAAAAGTGACCATGTCAGAAAATTAGTAGCAATGAATAAATCCGATTATTCTCATAATGGGGTTAAGCCAGGGTTGAGTCTTCATTCGTAAAAAACAAGTTCACACTTTATATCAAGGAACGGAGCCTATTATGGAATTCTAGTAAACGCTTTCATGAGGTGGTAATCTTGAAATACTTCTGACAGCTTTGCAGTGTTCTGAACTTTGATATAAAAAGAGATTGCCGAATATTGATTGCCAAAAGTCGCCAAAGCCTATACTAAAAGATATTTGGATAGTGCTTAGTAATTTTGAAACAAAAATTCAGCCCCGTAATGAGAATAAAAAATAGATCCAAAAACATGAGAACCGCTACGCGGTGTTTTTCCACTGCGCAAACAGAAACACGATAACAGCAGTTGATGTACACAGGGTCACGCGGTTGCAGTATAGAGGCGACGGTGATATCATGTGGTTGAATTATTACAGAGTGCTATATTATTTTGTCCTGCACTTAGTTACAAAGTGCATTATGGCGCAGCTTTTGTTTTCTACTGCACAGCGTGTATTTATTTATGGTTCGTACGTGTTAACTCAGTCAACTCGCCAAGTGAAAGTGCGACTTGTAGAAAGATTTCCAGGTGATCTGCGATTTCTCCGGGGAAGAATAAGGTGTACAAGACAAACCCACGCAACCTGGAAGAATTAAAACAAAATATCCGCCAGGAAATTACCAGCATTTCTCGACATGAACTATGACAAGTGATGGATAGTTTCTTAAAGAGGTGTCAAAATGTATTAACAACGACGGTGGCCACTTTTAGCATCTCCTTTAATAACAAGCCTTTAAAAGTAGTTTTTAAAACGTTGTATGGTTTTATCCGCACTGTTTTATGTCAACGGCAGTCGGCGACGAGCGCCGACGACGCGTACACATAGAACACAGCGCAGCCCGGTTCACAGTCTTGTGGATCACCCGTTAGCTCATCTTACAGTTGCTCTTCAGGTCCCTTGACAACAAATGATGTAGGTTTTCTACGTTACGTATTTAACGTACAAGTAATTTACTCGCACAACTGTGGATTAGCACACTTCGTAAACGTAGATTTACTAGATCTTTTGTGGCTACCATGTTCAGGAGGAGCGGATGAGACCCGTCGGAGTCCCTAACAGTTCCAGACTCGAAGACCAGATCCACCTAGCAACTGCCTAGAGAGGGCGATGAGCGACCCATCTAACCAAGCAGCCCTCTAGTGAACAAGCATCCGCGCCAACTGTCCGACTCTGCCCTTTGCCACGAAACCTACAAACACACCTGAAAGATGAGAAGAGAACGGAATGAAAGGGAAATGATGGAAATCAAATCGTACTATATCAGAAACCACTCCGGTATTACCTTACCGACCAGGGAAAATCACGAAATACCGAAGGTAAGAATGGGTGGTCGGCGAGAATCAAACCCGGGACCTCCGGAACGCATGCCATACACGTTACCACACACGGCTCATAAGTTCTGAGGTTAACTGTTGAAAATGTGAAAAAAGAGAATATATTGTACATTGTAATAGAAGAACCTACATATCGGATGACTATAATTAAAACAGAGGTATTTGCAGAGTCATGGTTAATAGCTGTTGACGACAGTAAACAACAAGTGAAATAAATTGAAACGTGAACATAGATTTCAGACAATGGGAATTCCATTCCCAGAAGAAAATTAATTAGTTCCTAAAGTCCCCACCAGATGAGGAATTCGCGCTGAACAAATTACCTACTTCTACACCTGGAATGGAATTTCCATTGCCTGAAACATATGTATAGCAGATTTCAATTTATTTGGGCACATTGTTGCTTGCTCCTGATCCCTCTAGCACACCATGTTTAATCATGGACACGTAGGAAGCAAGCTGCACTATCTAAATATTTCAGTCATGCCGGTTTTCTCCGGATTCTCCAGTTTCCATCACAATTCACTCAACCAACTCCAACATCAATCACCTTTCCTTCATTTCATATTACCTTCTTCCTTATTATAGTATCGGCTATGGACCGTTCCTGGTTCTCTATTCCCGGGAGTGAATACCGCGCTAATCTTCTCACACACTCCATTACTGCACCCCACCACGTCGCCCGTTGTGGGCAGAGGTGAGGTTCGTGGCAGTCGGGTGGTAGGCCTAGACCCTACATGGGTTATTGTGCCACGGAGTTTAGTTTAGATTGTATAGATATACCAGGTGGAAGGGAAGTCATTACATTAATTTAAACCAACAGTAGATCTCGGTATTTGGAGCACATTTTGTATCTTACGTTTTTGTTTGTGACTATTTCCTATGGAGATATTTTAGTTTTGTCAAAAATAACTTGGCAACATTGCAGATCGTGTGGGTGGCCACTTTCCCTAGCTCAGTGCATAAACAAACACCGTAACGGTGCATCTTGAAAACAAACTCATACCCTACCTTGTCCTTCCGTGTTAACTGTGCGAGTGTAGGCCAATCACAAGCGTTAGCTTCCAAAACATTACACGAAAGCGCCCGAACTGTTTACATCCACAAACCAGGTCAATTCCCTGACCAACCTCAACGCAACGTTGTCGACATACATGTACATTCTTTGGTAACCCTGTGTAATGTCTCATAATTACTACTGACGTTATGCCAGAAGTAAGTTACTGTACTCATTTTACAAATAACAAACTGTTACCTTCGGGCATCTTTGTGTAATTACGCACCCAATTTGAATTAAAAAAGACTTTATTTTTTCGAAACCAGTTCATCAAAGAACAAAATGCCATTCGACTTTTTTGCTTGTAATGCTTCTGTGAAGCACATATTAGAAGGAATGTAATGAGTTCCCGTCCACCCTGTATAATTAAATACTTGTAACCCACAATGAGGTAAGTCATATATTTGAGATGTTAGTTCCCAAATTGTTCTAGAGGTGATCTAGGCATTTTTGCATTGACTGACGGGGACTAACAGGCCCACATCGAACTTCTTCCTTCTGTGAATTACCTATATTGTATTTCTCCAATGCTGTAATTGCCGTAGATCTTGTTTTAGTAGGTTGCGATACTTGAGGAACCTATCGCGTGAGTCCATTATTACGAGCATGCGATCAAACTACTCCGCAGGCACAACTCATTCCGTGGTTACCTTAGCTAATTCAGATTCATCACGATCACACTTGACTGGTCGACAAGCTTCCGAACCATAATTTACAGTTAAAAAATTGGTAAAATACATGTAGCTCGGTCATCTTTATCAGGAAATATAGTGTGACCTATGCAGCGAGCCTCGTGTCACATCCACAACCATGGAGGGGTGCTGTAACGTAACATTCTACCAAACGTGGCTAACGAGAAACACAGCCTACATCGCGAATCGGAGTTACGTAGTAATGGTAGTTGATACATGGCTAATTGTATACCCTCATCATAAAACTATATCTGTTGTATGAATTCAATGAGCAATTTTTGGGTTGTTTAGAATATGGATGTATAGGCGACTGTGGTTTTACCTATGGTTTTACTACATTGAAGAATTACGTCACTGAAGTTCACGCAGTAGACTATCTATCTCTTTACTCATGCTACCAAACGCACGCGGCCCGGGTTCGATCCCAGGCAACCGCATGTGAGATTTGTGGTGGACGAAGTGGCACTGGGACGGGTTTCCTCCGGGTTTTCCGGTTTCCCCCGCCATCTCATTCCACCAGCGCTCGATCTTCATTCTATGCATCATCAGTGTCACCGCCTGCGGTACCGTATATAGTAAATGCCGGCATCAAACACTATAAAAACACCAACCAAACAATGCATTCCATGGAAGTGAGGGAAGCATTGTTTCTACTTTAATTATCATCTACTAATACATTAATTTCTGTATTTTCGCTATCGGAGACACTTTTGCAAGTAGTTTTCTGGAGCTCCAACAGATTGAATGAAGTGTTTGCTGTTTATGGATATTTGGATATCTGTAGTGTTGATAAGGTATTCCTCGCTTATTACCTTTGTGGGTAATCCAGATTACTGCTTGCTAGAGGTTGTCAATTTGTTTTCTTAATAATAATAATAATAATAATAATAATAATAATAATAATAATAATAATAATAATAATAATAATAATAATAATAATAATAATAATAATAATAATAATAATAATAATAATAATAATAATAATAATAATAATAATAATAATAATAATAATAATAATAATAATAATAATAATAATAATAATAATAATAATAATAATAATAATAATAATAATAATAATAATAATAATAATAATAATAATAGCAGTTTTTTTATTGCGTAATGTGTCAGATATTTTTAATGAACTGTTTGTTCGACAATTTCATTTCTTTAAATAGAATTACACAAAGTTTGGTAATTACAACAGGGTACAATAATGTGCTTATATAAAATAGCACTTGATTTCAGAACAATAAAGAAACTAAAGTACTTTACAATTACAATAACTGTCTAAGAAAACCAACTGGTTGCTTTAATAAAGTAATTGTAGTCATACGCATTTGTCTTTCCTCAAAATGATCTGGATAATTGGAGTTCGGACGTATAGTTGGGATTCTACTGCATAATTTATGAATAGATAGAACATGGTGTGGGTTGTTCTACTGATTCACAAACTGGGGACTGCCAATGTGAACCAGGGTAGGCGGAAGTTTGTTTCCCTTGTTTACTAGTAAATATTTAATGAAGGAACGCGCATATAGACCACATCAGCACCTCAAGGGTAGGGGAATCACTCGCGCGTCCTGTATATTACTTCTTCACACGGGGTCATGGAAGATTTTCAGGAACGCGATGATTATAAAACGTTTCTTCTTTTATAGCGCTGGGAGCGGCGCAGTCTCATTCTCTCGCAGAATAACATCGCATCAAAATTGGCAGTAAAATATAAAGGTGAACGTTGATGGAATCTTTTTTCTTTGCTACCGGCAGTGAATTCCTCGTTTGGCGGAAAGCGTGCGCCTCGGAGCGTGTAAAGGTTTTATCTTCACAGCGCGCTACCGATTTCATAAACAATGTGGAGCACAAAAAATGTGTGCACAGAAACCGCACCGCGATTTCCATTTGCTCACAACTTTGTTCCTTTTCTTCGTCTTTTCAAATAAAAATAAAAGTTCTAAATATTTCATAGAGGTACCAAGAAATACGGATCAACAGATTTATTCCAAACCAAGTGACAACTAAAATTATAGAGCATTCACTTTCGTGATTGGCAAGGAGAACAGGTTCCTAGATAACTGAAATATAGCATAACTAATCAATTTATTTGCTTAAACCTGTCTGAGAATGTATTCACCTGGTGCTCCTTCATATCGAAATAAAGACATAACGGGGAAATGATCGAGTTCCCGTCTGAATATCCTGTCTTTCCATTAGCTCTACCAAGCGAGATGGCTCCGGGAGCTCCCAGGTTCGATTACCTACGGGCCAGTCACTCTAATTTGGAGGGTTTCCCGGATTTTCTTGATTGATTGGAGAATGTTGGGATGGACTATATAAAACTACAATTTCCCCGTTATTTCAATTCCTTGTGTGTTAGGGTGGAAGGATCACGAAGACGCGGTAATGGCGATCGAGTTTGCTGAGGAGCTGCCTGTCCTGGCATTCGGTACGTGAAGGACCCCCAGGGTGACACCTTGGGGAGGCGAGCAGGCTTATATGGGCAGCCCCGCTGGAGTCTGGAGACGTTAGGAACCCCAAGACTGTCGCCCTTCATCTAGTCGCTCTATATGTCCTCCGCTTCAACCCTGCCTCCCCAAAGGTATAACGAGGCTTATCCGTTTCCATTCAAGCCTACACTATCCTACACTTAAAATATATAGTATGGTACATATGGAAATACGAGGTTCCCATATAAATCAAGACCATACACATGGTGTTAGTGCTCTGTGCTATGGCAGTTGTCTCAACCAAATGTTTGTCGTGCTCGATCGCGCTACTTTAAACGTGTATACAATCTTATATGAACTCTTACTTTAAAAAGATGCTGGAAGTGTCGTCTTTCCTGGATTGTATTGTTCCTGATTTCATTTGTAATGTTTTCTTTCAGTTTCTCCAGTGTGTGTGCATTTGTTCGATACACTTTTTCCTTCAGTGTGCCGCAAGTAAAAATCGCACACTGTTAGATCTGGTGAATAAGGTAACTGTGTGTGAAGAAACCGAAACCCCTAATTGTGCTAATTTTGCGAGTGATTTCTTCGGCGACCGTTCAAGTATCGCACCAATGCCATCTAGCTTTTCCTCTGTTAAAACTCTTTGTGAAGTTGGCACTGCATCAGGAGATTGCTGAACAAAGGCATCACGCACCTTTCAGGCCGACTCGTACTTAAAATAACTTCTACATACGAAAATACGGTGTTACAGTAACTGACTCACTATATTAACAGCTGATATGTAGACTGGCGAAGGATAATTGTGAGATCAATCCCGTGCACGCTGCTTGCAAGGTGCGCACACCTCTAATACTGCAGGGTGCGTCAGCTGTCAGCTTGACTTATACTAATTTATTAGAACGAAACAAAATAAGGACGATCGCATCCTCATAATACTCATAAGTCCATTGTTACTGTGTGTTTTAATCTTTCGCCTACAATGGCAAAGAAAATGAATGCTTCTTTTGATTAGATTCGGCGACCACAGCTAGAAGTCGGTAGAATAGTACAAAACTCCACATGAAATGAAAAGAATGCAGAAATAAAAATGAAAATTTTCTGGCCTACGATGTCTATGCAGCATCACGTTCAGATTGTAGAAGCACAATACACGACAAATAACCAGGTTTAGTAGGCGCAGTCGTCGGCAATAGTTTTAACAATTGTGATAAGGCATGCCATTTCATTAATATTATACATGCAAATTAGAGGGCATTGATAATAAAACGGAGCACGGCATCTAACTTCCTGAATTTACTGATGTAAACACAAAAGTCTTTATTTCAATTTGTTAATGTGTGGATATAGTTGATATACAATCTTAAGACAATACTAATTCCCAGGTAAAATACACAGTAAAATTTAATATGCAAAGTAGTGTCTGCTGCTTTATATGATTGGTTTAGAACATTTTTGTCCGAGTAAATAGTATGAAATTAATGTAATTTGCGGAAAATAGAAAACGACCATAACAGCAAATTACCTTTAGGCTGTGTTATGTCCGTTCTTATTATGTACGTCATCACCGACCTCAGCCACCGTTGTTGGTAATCAGTAAATTACGTTGCTAACCCTGCCAAATTTCCAGCTTCCTCAACAGCGTAACACATTACGAAAGATTATCAGTTTACAAGTTACACATAATAGTTGTAAGTCTAATGGGTTTGAAGATGCTCTTCTAGGATTAATTAGCGAAGCAAATATTCATACGAGAGGCTTCGCCAAAAAGAAATAGCAAAGAGCTCCCTTCAAAGGCATACCAAACAGACTAACAAAGAACCCTCCTCGCCAATGCCAAGAATATCATGCCATGGGAAAAGTACTGCGGGCAAGATGAAGCTCCTAGGATATCATCCAAGTATCACACGAGAGTTATCATGCTCTTTGTTTTTAATACTTGCACTCTGGAAGTACAATAAAACTCTATCCATAATTTGACTGTGACGGGTTGTGGACAACCAGAGAATGCTTTACAACTTGATGCCACTGGGTCGTACTGCTAGCATAAGCTTGAATTGTTTCACACTCAATGTGCGCACTAAATGAGATACTGTAGGAGGGCAATAAATTATTTGTAATTGCTTAGAGCTGCAATTCAATGCAGTTATTCAAACCGAAACTATTTCAAATTCGTCCAAGTGTCCAAAATTTCGTAGCAAAAGGCTTCGAGCTTTGGGGAAATCCTATACCTAAGCTTGTTTTTATCTTCCTTCAGGCAAAGAGAGAATGGGATCCTAAACTTGCTTCTCGGGGGACTTTGCAGCTAAGGGGCGGAGCTCTTTAGACGGATTTTCTGGTATACTTGCAATGTTAGGCATAAAACCGCTGCTCCTATATGGAGCACAGCCAGTAAATTGCATATTCGTCGCGTACATGCTACTATACAAAATAAATTCTTTCGAAAAGTCAACAATGTCCCCTGGTTTGCAGAAGCAATCAACCTTGTATGAGGTTGAAGGAACTAATATTTTATTAAGTACTTTAGGAAAGGTCCTTGCCTGAAACTGCAAAAGTCTATCAAGTGTGTATAAAATTCACCCACACAAACAACTACTATGATTTCAAGCGTATATCTTTACTAAGTCTAAGATTTAGCAGTGCCACCAAGGAAGCTGTCCCATTTGTATCTCCGAAAGTAAAAACGAATTCATAGAATTGGTCGACACAGCTGCCTCTGTGTCATCAGAAAGAGTTACGGTCTTGCGAGAAGGACCCGCTCCAAATATAAATTCACTACTCTCACTGTGCCAAAATAAGCTGTCAAGGGCGTCCGCAGACTGAGTCAGCCATTAGTGTAAATGTCCGCGGTGCTTCTCTTTGCGGAGGTTCACCTCCAGAGCAGGCTTTGCTTATAGATGGATACTGTGGAATTTTCTAGCGAGTAAACGAATGCCAAAATGTAGCATACTTTTAGGGAACCACGTGCAATGTTGTAGGAGGTTGGCTGAAATTGTGCAGCAACATAGTTGCATGAACATGTGACTCCAAACCAACATTGCTGTGCTAGACTGTTTAGCCCTGACTGTTTGATCGCATGCTGGTCCTTTTCAGTAGTGACAGGATGTTCGCATTGCAGTCACATGGTATCTCAGAATCGCGTGTTTACAGTGCAATTTGAACAACATGCATTTGTGATAGTTGCTGGAGCAGTACCTATCCATGACAACTCCCCCACCGTTATTGCTCTAATCCAGTGATATGCAATCTCGTCTCTTATGTGCTAATAGGTTGTCTTGTCGCTCTAGCCCACCTCCTGTGTATTGTGTATGAAGCACTCTTCTCTCATTTAGCTAAGCGACCGTTAGAGAGATTTGTTTGCGAGTCGCATGAATGCGTCATAATTGGCGAAACGTAGGTGGAGGTAAATCCCGTCTTGCCTCTTTCGCGCAAGGAAAGTGGTCGAGGGGTAATATGCTAGCCTCTGGTTCCCGAGGTCGCGGGTTCAAACCCGGTGGAGTGCATCGGACTTATTTATGTGTTACAATCCTGAGCATTGTCTTCTTCGGAAGGGGAGTAAAGCAAAATTAAACGGTCTTCCATGCCCTATATGCTATGGTACACTGAGAACTAAAGCAGTTACAGAGCGTCCATAATAAAACTTAATTTCAATTTCATACTCTAGCCAGCAACGTGCCACCACCCTCCTTTCCCTTCGCCAATAAGCTGAACTTTGAGGTGTGGCACGTTGCCATGTTACAATCATTGTACCACGTGGTTTCCTACAACTGAGAGCGTTTATTCATATTCTTTATTGACGAACATATAAACTCAGTTGCAATTCTCATAACTACAGGAAAAATGAATATTAAAGTAATACAATAGAAGCTAAGAGTAATTAATTTACATGTCATTCATGCTGAGACATACCGTGGTTCTGTCCCCAAACTCTTTCCTGGGGCTACCACAAGGAAATTGATGCTACAACTTAATACATCCCTCCAATTCCACAATAAGATTGCATGACACCCCTTATTATTTTATAGTGGTAGTATTAGTAGTGCATTTAGTTTAAGATTTATTTTATTTACAGAAAAAAAATGGTCAATCACCTGAACTATGTAATTCACTGCAACTACAAAATAACTTGAGCAACATCAATCCCAACCATTCAACACTTGCACCAATGTGGAAACAAACTACAGCGCTCTTTGCTCTAAGTTAGTTCAGTTACTTGTAAATAAATCTGAATGAACTCATTTTGTTTCATAATGTTATAATTTGAACTAAATTGTTTTAGTGGAGGTAGAGGTGACATGGTAAGTGGGAAATGTTTTAGTTCACGCACTAGTTAATGAGGTGCTCCCTTGTCACGTGGTTTTCTTTACTCCTTTGAATTAAGTTCTGTGAAAGTATCTTTCTCTCTCTAAAAGCCCTCGCACACTTTAGAATGGAGGTGAACTGCGCAAAAGTATATAATAAAAGCATCACGTGTAAACTAATTGGGTATTATATAGATTAGCAGTTATGCAAAAATTGGCCTAAAATTGCGTCTTCAAGTGCCTCGGCTTTGCGAAATTACTATACATAAAAAATAATTGTATAAGGGTTACCTTTCCCCAGTTACAAAGACAACAGGAAAAAGGTGCCATTCCAAAGCAATTTTGAATGGGGAGTTATGGGTGAGTTTGGGAAATTCTAAAATTTCTATGCTACGAGTACCAAATTTTAACCATATTAACATAGTGTTTAGATTTACAGCTGCATAACATTTGAAGTATATAAGCCGAATAGCTTTTTAATTAAAAACTTTTAATTGATTTTAAAGATACTTTGATTAAAAATGCTCCTCGCGTAACATTTTTTTTATATTTGGCATGAAACTTGGTGATCTGATGCTTCATGCACTTGAAAGTCATAATTGCTCTGGATTTTGATTTTACACCACTACTTTAGTATCTGGAAATTTTTTAATATGTCTATTTACAGATCTCACGTGTTTTTTAACTTTCCATCGCCATTTGAATGCGAACATGTTCAATATTACTTGGTGATATCAAAACCCAGGGCAATTTTGGAGCCTTATATAAATAAGAACACATCCTGAAATTTTCAAAAGAATCCCTTAAGTACACTGTCGCAAGAGTTTTTCAGCTGCGTGAAAATGCTGAGAAAAAAGAAAGTGAGAAAAAAGCATTAAACTTTTAAAACATTGGAACCTCATCAGAATTATGTTGCAGCATAGGTTTCACTTTCTGACCTCTTTTCCTCTGATGTGCTGACAATTTCTGCAATTTATGGACTCTCCTGACACTATTTTCTACTCTGAACACATCGTCTAGCACTGCGCTTCTGACAATGCACATTGCTCCAACTGAAGTGTTTTCATTCCTATGACTATTCAACACTTGCAGTGACCTCACACACCCCATATTAAACTCTATTACCGCTTTCAGTGCTGCAAGTTCAAGTTTATTCCTAGACACACACTTATTTTGAACAAATAGCTCCACGCAGCATTGTGAAGAGATTCATTCGAGTTCTGTGTCGTACCCTTGGCATAGCGTTCTAGCAGCTGGTCACAACCAAGTCGCTGATGCGGAGGTTGAATTTTAGTTACCACTTCTGGAGACAACTTGCAGGAGATTTTCTTGTGATTTTGTGGATGCAGGCTGAGGACAATTTCCATGATTGGGTTTCTGACCCGCTGACATGCAGTGTCTCAATGGGTGCGTACTCCTAACAACCATCCATTTAATCACTATCTAAAAATGCCCACCAGACCTTTAAAAATGGCTCTGGCATATAAGCCATTGCACTTTTTAATAGACAAAACATTGAACAATTTTTCAACATAAAATCTAAAAATCAACTTTTTTTTTTACAAGATGGGCCAAATCTCAGCCCCTAACTCCCCTTAAGGAACGAAGACGTCGGCGGTAAGGAGGAACCTCAAAGTGCAGTGCAGTTTTAAGTCCTATAGTAACCCGAAAAATCTTAAGGGATTAATAGCTATCTCGTTCAGGAGGAAATAGTAATCAACTCTGGACAAACAGCATTAGCAACAGGAATACATCAAGTAATTTGAGATACAGCATCGTCTACAAAATAATTTCCCAAAATTGAAGAAACAATGAAAAATGTTATTTGGGCATGTTTACAACATGGGAGATCCCTCTTCAGCCTAGTTTAGGAGTATTTAATTTGTTGTGTGAGGGATCTTTGCGGCATTAGTGCGCATTTATTGTTTTTATTTTTGTGTTTGTGTTGACGTTGTGAGGTGTTGTGTGTTGTGATTTTGTGTTAGTGTTTCAGTTCCCCATGTTTCACATCCATCGCTCCACAGACAGGCATCCACACAAGAAGACCATTGAATTTAATTAAATCATGTTGTTTTTTGATACTTGCTGCTGGACTATAAACTATGTAGTTAAGCTGCAGCGTCAACTGGCTACACCAATCAGAATGAACCTATAATTCAGTAATCACAATCCTGTCAGCAACAAGTTGGATATAGTGTATGGGTCCTGGTAACATTATTTCATTACCTCCACCAATAAAGCCAATTTCCTGAGTTGCTGCATAATGTAAGTCAAAGGGAAGACTTAACCCTGGTGGAAGTGAAATGTACGTAGGAGTACTTCGTAACAGAACCTTCTGAAAGCAGCTTATCGCTGTTAACTTAGAGCAGCTCCCACAACTCGGCTGTCCAGACTCACAGTACGGACTTAGATAAGAGGCAACTGAAGTGGCAAGGCAGAGGAGGCTACATTTACTTATCCCACTAGCTTCTTGCTTTAAAGCAGACTTATTACTCTCTCTCTAATATCCACTTACACTAAGTAGAGAAAGTAGTGTACTCCACCAAAAAGTTCGATAGCGAGATTTCACCGGGCATATATGTTTTGAGATTCTCTGAATTAAAAAAAAATTTTTGGAAAAAGATTCTGTTTGATTCTGTTGTTTCTGTCTCTGAACAATACCCATAGCTAAAAATCTGATGTGATGCACTCATATGACTTTCTCTACTCTTGTACTAACCATTCTTACAAGCTCTTATTCCTATATCTTCTTCGTGTTAGTTGAGATAAACATTTGTACAAATTATCTTAGTGTTTATCTTCTTGAAGGCACAAGCAGAATATGGAAATACAGTAGGTTTTTAAAGCTTTGAAACTCCGTTCTCTTTGCACGGTTAACATGCATATAAAAATGAATAAGGATGTTCCATTTGACAGAAGTATAAGTTCTCACAAAACTCATACAAATAACAAGGCATATCTCCGAAATGGTTCACTCTACAAAAAAGTTATTTAGAAATAAATCGTGTGTTTTAGCAAGATCTGCATTTTTATACCAAAGTTTGGTGTATCTCTTGCGGGTTACCAGTTATGTAAAAGTCATCCACAGTAAATACGACTACAGGGGCTTAGCCAGAAAATTGAAGATATGCATTTCACTTGTAAAAATATCTCAAACATGGCATTTTAATCAAAATCGTTAGAGCTATTTTCAAAGTTTTCTAAAAGGGTTGTTTAGGGTGGAGGAATTTTCTTCAAAATCTTCTTGTCACATCCTTGAAAGCCATTAAACTTAAATACCAACTTTGGTTTTTAACCGACTTTTCGGTTTTGCTTTATGCTGTCCACAGACTGGCAGACCTACAGACAGACATACAAGAGGACCTTTTCCTAAATATGCGCGTTTGTTTTGTTTCAGGGGGCCTCATAGCATATACTTCCGTTGAAATCTCGACATCGAATTTTTGGGTGGAAAACAATACTTCCTCCTCTTTACTATACGTAATAGAGAAAGTAAAAACGAAAATTGGGATAAATACCTAAGTTGATATGTAATTATGTTCCAAAGAAGAGGCACGACTTTTTTCAAGAAACCGCCCTAAACTCCCCTTAACATGAAAAGAATCGAGAATTCTGATTTTCTCATAACGTTCCACCGAATTTTATTAAAATGCCATCATATTACGGGATTTTCATTACAAATGAAATGTAGGCAAATCTTCAATATTTCTAGAATAGGCTCTAAAACCTTGTTCATTATGAATCACTTTTGCACAGCTGTAACATCTTAGATATCGTTAAGGTACACATTTTATGTCGAATATATCTTTCGAGGAGCTAGCCATTTCTGAGATATTTCTTGTTATTGCTTTGAAAATTGAAATAGTTAACGCCACACAAAATACCGCCTGCTATGCCACGTAGAAGAAGCGGGTGTTAAACAATAGAAAAACAAATAACAAGAAAATGAATGCCACACAGAATGATTTCTGTGCCTTCGCGATTTTTTTAGCGGGTGTTAATAAGGTTTTCTGTACCTCTCAAGGTTTACTAATTATACAAAAGTGATTCGAATAGGGGACTTCAGAGGCTATTGTCAGGTAATTCAAGATATGCATTTCATTTGGACAGATGCATTATATTACAAAGTGAAGAGAGCAAGATTGTCAATGAGTTTGGTGTCAAAAGCAATAACATACTTCATTCGTCACCAAAGTAGCTTGAATGTAAGTTATTTTAAACAAATCGTTGGTCTTTCTTTAGAAAAGAATATTATTTTCCATTTAAAGAGTCGTTTGTGGTGGAAGGATTTTGTTGCGGACCAGTCCGAGTTTGAGTTTTCTCTATACCATGTTTCAAAGTCGAGGAGTCAGACGAGTGGTCAATTGGTCTGACGGGTGGCGGTGGCTATGGAATTCCCTGCCTTGGCGTCCGGTGTGGAATACGTTTCCAGACATCTCTCTGTTGAGAAGGGTCTAGAATGTAATATCTGGAGAATTTAGGGACCCCTAACCACGTCTCCCAACTGATCGCTCTTTGTGTCCTCCGCTTCACTCCTCCCACTAGTTTTCCACATGCACTACAGGTGTATCTAAGCTAAACCGCCAAGGTCTTCCTCGCCTCCTGATAACCATAAGCAGTTGAGTTTAAAGCCGTTTGATTTAATTGGCGAAACAGCATGGCTGATAAAGAGATCTTTGCATGCGCTGTTTACACTTGTAGAATTAGAAATCAGAAAATTGCAGTCTGATATAGAGCGAATAGAGGACCGTGTAGTTGAGCGTCCTTAAACCTACATTTGGTGCATATTCCCACAGCACGAACACTACAGTTTACCGCAATTGGGAAGGGGGATTTTCATAAACCGAAATTAACGAGTCTTGGTTACGGTCAACTGTGAACCTTGTGATAACGCCAAATTTGTCATAAATACTCTGTTTTAATATTGCTAATTTTAGTTTCCGGCTCTAGGAACCAAAATCGAAACCCTGTTATGTATATTGCAGTAGTATACTGCAACAGTTTCTGGACTCTAGTTAAACCTTGCTTTTGTACTGATAGCTTGTGGCAGCAATGAGTTTATTTATCCTGCAGAAACGAACATACAGTGAATAACAAGTTTGAGATAACCGAACCGTTGGAGAGCAATCTGTTTTCACAAACACAAATCACTTTAGCTATTGCACGCATTTGGTGGGCAAACATAATGAAAGAAACATCAGAGCAATTGATGCAATTCGTAATGACAGAGATTTCCAGAAGCTGTGTCCAGAAGGCTCTTAATTAACCCTGTTCCACATAATTGTGTCCCATGTTTCTACAAACCAGTTCCCGATTAACATGAACCTTTATTTTAACATATTCAAACACAATAATTGTCAAATCTACATTTTCATAGCCGTATGAGGTAAATATCAAACGCATTCACGAGAATGTTGTAATCTCTCTTGTCGCCTGACCTCGAGCTGCACAGGACTTGTTTGTCATATACAAGACCTTCTAACATGTGCATTAACCACCCTGGAGAAAGGGAGGCGCAGGAATACTGTCAGCAGGTTAAGGTTATATCAAACGGGGTTTACATTATACTTTACTGAGCTCCACGGTGATTTGTGCGGCTCCCAGCTCTCCGGTTCGATTTGGTTGAGCCGGCCGCTATGACCTTCAGGTTTTTTCACAGTTTTCCCTGTTTGAAAAGCGAATGCTGAATTATTTACAGAATACCTGTCACCTTATCCAGCCATAAGATTTTGTTATTATGATTCAGGGTAGTAGAATCAGGCAGGCGAGGCGTATGACGGTATAGCTTGCTTTGAACAACTGTCTACCCTGGCGGTCGATGTGTGATGGGTCCCGAGAGAGAGCTATTCGTGGGGAGAAGCAGCCTTACGGGACGTCTCTCCGGCGTCAGAATGTATATATCTAGAGACTTCAGGGACCTCGACCGAGCTGTGACCGTCTAAATCTTTTACTTCACCTCCCCCACCTGGAGGTTCCCAGAAGCACAATAGGCCTCCATATGCACTTAATTGTCTAAATTCTCCTCCGATTCCTGACAATTATAGTCATAGCTAGATTTTGTGGCACAACAGCCCTTCTTAGTCAGGGGCAAGTGTCATGAGTTGGGATTGCTCAACAGTAGAATAAATGTTCCCATAAACATATGTCCGGAAACAAATACATGTTGAGCGTACTTGCAGCAGACAATACACTTCATCCAACAAGCGCGCTCTAGGGAACACTTTACTCTTACAAACGGTAACGGAACAATTGTTGAGTAAACATCCATAAACACGAAACAGGAGTTGTGACGATTCCTGCCACTCTGTTCTCTGGTAACATCTGCCCGTTATGTTGATACTATTACAGGAGATGCTCCATGTGGTTACCATGCATTCTTATGCATACTTCAACTTCTCTTCTCAAAGAATACAGAACTCTTACGAGCATACCTGGCTGCTCTCGGATTTGGGCATATGCATTGGTCACACACTCTTGTAACGTATGCACATTGTCGATGTGTTTGGCATACATCAATGCCCTTAAATGTCCCCATACCCAAAAATCCAATGGATTGAGTTCCGGCAAATGGGGAGGACGTACCACTGACGTTCTTTGACCAATCCATCCGTTGAAATGAAACCATTGTCTGGTGTAAATACTTAACAAAGTAGGGCTCATATCTCAACAGGCAAATTCAATTCAATTCAAAAATGTTTATTTGGGCATGTTATGCAACATGCCCTGGCTGTTTAGCGACAACCCACTTCAGCCGTGTTTTTGGTATTTTTGCTTGTCGTGTGTGGGAGATCTTCCGGGCGTGTGTGTGTGTGTATTGTTTTGATTGTGGTGGTGTGGTTTATGTGTTGTGTGTTTGTTGGTGTGTGTGTTCTTGTCCCAGCTGCATGGTGGTGGTGGCTTCTGCCCTCGAAGATTTTAGGTTTTAACTGTAGGAAAAGTTTGTTGTTTGTTGTTGCTGCCACGGCTCATATGATATTTTTTGTTTTAGTTGTGTTGTTTTGTGTGTTAGGTTATGAAAGTGTGTGCATTTATGTTTGTTGTGTGTTTGTGTTTTTTATTATAGTTTGGTGTGTTATTGTGAGTTTTTATCTGTCGTCAATAAAGATGGCTAGTTGGTTGCCAAACCTGGTTGTGCTGACTGCTTTTTTCAACGTCTTTTGTGCAGTTTGTGTTAGGTTGTGTAGGAATCTGGCTCTTTGTGCAGGTCGTATATTGTCGTTATGTCGTATATTGGTAGGAAAAGCGTGCTTAGGATTTGTGTTATTGTGGTGTTCGTGATTTGTCGGATGTACGTTGTGATGTTTTCTTGGATGTGTGTTATCTGTTCCTGTAATGACTTTATTTGCTGTTCTGAGTGTCCTATAACGTGTTTAAATGTTCCAATGGTTTCGTGTGTCGTCATGTCCTTTTTGCCACAGGAATTTTGGGAAAATTTATCTTGAGCCAGTCAGTCACGTGTTGTGGTTTTGGTGGTGTCGGGATGTTGCGAGGGAATATGTGTGTTTTAGTGGTGTGTTCGGGAAGTGTGGGCGGTTGTTTGGGATACATCGGGCATCTCACTTGCCCGGTGTAGTGCCCATTTTGTCGGTAGGTGGAGCAGTAGCGAGTGTTGTGTCTTACGGGGTGGAAAACAGGCATTTGTTTCCGGACATATTTTATAGTAAAATTTATTCTAGATTTGACCAATCCCAACTCTTGTTGCAATATCAGACCCTTTTTAAACATCCTGTATATCGTCAATTTTCTGAAAATAGCCGTTGAAGTGCTCTTCATTCTGAATGACTTTTGTATAACTGGTTAATTGAAGGAAATTACAATTTTACTGCACATAAAGTACAGGTTACGTTAAATGTCTATCAAATAGATTTAAATTTACTTTCTAATTAACTATATTATTATTAATATTATTATTGTTGTTATTTTGCGTACAGCAGTTTTGTATTATTCTTTCTTATTGGTTTGAATTTTCATATATTTTACATTTTTTAACTGGTAAAGTCGTTTTCTCATTTTCATGCATGGAATTTCAAAGCCATCATATAGCGATCCGTTTTCTAAAAATCTAACTACCGCTTCAGCCTATTGTATCCTTCTTACATATAGAAAGATATTTGCAAAATTTATCTCAATGAATTAAATGTAGCAGTATAAGCTTTTTAACAGTTAAGCAGTTTGTAGAACAGAGTGCAGAAAAAGTCACGTGAACCAGAATTTGCCGTATTCAGAATGTTTCCATTTTGGATGAGAGAATAAAATTTGCAGAGACCGTAGCAGCAGTACGAAATCGCTGCAATGTAACTAGGTTGGTTGCCTTGGTACTGACAAATCGCGACAAGAACGTGACCTTCCATTTCTCGGATGTACTTTTACGAGCGAGCGGGTTGTATAGCCTCCAGGGACAGCCAGATAAGCGAGCAAAGGAAACCTGCGCTCGCTTGAGAAAGATGTTAATCTGACATTCGGAATTGCTGTCTGCATGGTGTAAAGATGTCAAACCCAAGGCCACCAGCTTTGCAACAAATAATCCCAACATTGTTCCGCCAACGATAGAGGAGTAACGATCTAAGCAACAAAAATAAACTCAAAATTGTTATGTATGCAACGCCTTTTTTTTTCACTCCCACGAAAATAAGCTTAATTACTAGAGGAGCCAGAGACAAATTGTTCTTTTAGTGGAATGCTTTACTGAAGGCAATCATGTACCAAAGCAGCTCCGAAACAGTTGTATTTGTAAGACTTGTAGTTCAGTCCAGTGTGAAAGAATACCAACGTTACAAAGTATCCAATTAAAAGAAGAAATGACCAGTCGCAGATTTGCAGCATGACGTATTAATTATCATAATAAATACGAGTGCATTATGGATAAATTCTCGAATTACCAAGTGACAGTTTATCTAGAGAGTTTGACTATCCCGAGTTGCCTTAATTATTAAGACTATTTCACGAATTAAAGAATGGTCTATGAAATGTTATTTAAATGTCGTGTTATAATTACTACCCTCTTAAACGAGAAATGAAGCAAGCATACATTAGCATCCTACAAAATTCTCATATTGATGCTCCAAACTTTTAAAGTGTTGGCAGTGTCAATAGTTGGAATATCTGCAGTTTATTTATAATTCCGTTCAATACAAAATTTGTCAAACTGATTCTAAACATATTTGCTATTATATTCTGTGTTCTGATATTTCCCTCTTCGAATTATTTAATCTATTTCTGCATTAGATGCTTCACCAGAGCGAGAGTCAGTCATTGTTGACATTTGAACCTAGTGGTTGTATTGCCTCAAATTACGTATCTGTAGGAAAGTGCAGCTAGATTCTCTAGCCTGATCATAACATAAGAAAACCTGAAGAGGTGATAATTAAAATTCAGAGGAGATGATTATGAATCTGACAAAATTTTTCGGGAATGCAGACTGTCATTGCCTGAAATTTGAGATTGTTGTGCACATGATTGGCTGATTTCAACCAAGTCACGTATGAGTGGAATAGTCAACATAAAAACACTTGCACGTTTTATTAACGGAACATTGATTACTGTTGCATTTTAATAGTGAAATAAACTGCATTATTTGTGCTTGTGTAATGTCATTTTTAATAAGTCGAGTATCAACGAAATGACGCTTAAATTAAATTCTTATTTAACTGATCTATGAATCATGCGGCATATATGCATCTACTAAGTGTAATAGAGAATCCTGCGGCAAAAAAAAAAAAAAAAACTTATTCAGGTAACTGAACCCAATCGAAATTTCAACTTTGGCCCTCTAGTTTTTATTGAAGACACTCTATAGGGTACAGAATGGAGGAAGACATCTAACGCACTGCTATCTACAGAGAAATTACGGCGACTACCCATAGCAGGCTACGGGACGCAAGTAGAGATGTCACAGAAGCGCGCGGAACTCCCTAACATGCCCTGGCTCGAAGACCCGATCTACCACGAGAGATACGTGCAACCACGCAGCCCTCTTGTGTCGAAACGGAATAGTCTTTCCTAAGAACAAGCATCTGCGCCATCTGTCCGGCACTGCCTCAAGCTACGTAACCTAGAAGCGCATGAAACATGAGAAGGAACGCAACGTAAGGAAAATGAGGTGGCAAAAACCGTGCTATATGCGAAATCATCCCAGCATTCGCCTACCATTCTACTAATTCAAAAGATTGCTCCTCTCATGTTAATATCTTCTATGCTAACGAACTGATGTTTCATCTAAGCTATTAATTACTCTCTTCAACCCAAATGAATACATTTAACTGAAATTAACTGAGTGTTTTGTTTTCTTTATTTTAGTAGCTAATGAAATATGCGGAAAAGTTAACGTGACTTACTTCTACCACAAAAATGATGGTTTTGATACTGCAAAAAATGACACTTTCAGTTATTTTTTCTGTCACTTTACTTCCCCTCTATACTTGATGGTAGCTAGAATAACCTTTGGAAAATCATGGGGGCTTAAACCAAGGATGATGCTTTGGCTATTTAAAGCAATTGTGAGATCCATCACCTATGGGTCACTGATATGGTGGCCCAAGGTAAGTCAAAAACAGGCAGCTAAAACTTGGAAGGGTCCAAAGATTAGCCTGTCTGTGTATAACGGGGGCTAGGAGAAGAACCCCTTCAGCCGCTATGGAAGCTCTCCTTAACCTTTCACCCATTGATATTTATATCAAAGGGTAAGCAAGGCTTGGAGCATATCGGCTGAACCTAAATGCTAACTGGTAAAACCCAAACAATCAGGGACATACCAGAATAGATGATATAATCAAAAACCCTCAACTGGAGAAGGGCAGTGATTATATGATTCCAACACTAAGTTTTGAGAAACCATTTAATATTGTACTAGAATGGAATCAAAACACTAACCAATGTCCAGCAGGTAGTCTGATCTGGTATACAGACGGCTCCAAAACGGACAATGGATCACGAGCTGGAATACATGGGGAGGCACCGAAGTGTGACATTTAATGTACCTCTAGGAGCCAACACCACGGTATTCCAAGCAGAAGTATTTGCAATTGAAACCTGCGTTAGGGAGAATCTAAGAAGAGGATACAAAGGAAACCGCATCTGGATATTCTGTGACAGTCAGGCAGCTTTACAAGCAATTGCGAGCTATCAGATAACGTCAAAGTTACTCTGGAACTGCTTACAAAACCTTATAAAACTGGTAAAACTCAACAAGGTAACTCTTGGATGGATGCCGGGACATAAAGGTATTTTACGCAACGAAACAGCAGATGCCTTAGCAAGAAAAGGCTCTGCACTTCTATTTACTGGTCCCGAACCAGTCTTCGACATCCCCTTAAACACTGTTCGAAAAACCATTGATGAATGGATAAGTCATTACCATCAGAAGATATGGGAACGAACAGAAGGATGCAAACACAGCAAGAGAATGATGAGAACGATATCCACCTCACTTACTGCAGACTAGCCTCAATAGATCCCAAATAATCCTGATAACAGGGCATTGTAGGTTGAGAAAACAACTACACACAATGGAATCTTTAAAGAACTACCAATATGTAGATTGTGTAATGTAGAGCAAGAAACTGCCTCTCATATTATATTCAGTTGTGAAGTCTTAGTTAGGAAAATATATGAATTATTGGGTATAGCTAACCCAGATGAAGATCCTCCTACAAAAGATTTAGTCAAAAACGTATTGTCTCTCTCATTAGAGACAGGGCTATTTGACTAAATAGCCATAAAGACAGGAGGCAACACAATAAACCCATAAAGTTTCCGTGTTGAGGGCTTTTAAACCCGACTCCGTCTTTATATAACTCAAGTCAAGTCCCTTCTAAACCTGAATCACAAAAAGAGGTTTGTTTTATCCTCAAAACACAATTTACAATTCGTCGTGATCTTGCAACTCATCGCTGTGTGTGTCTCATAGCCTTGATACACATTTTATTGTTTTTAAGTTCTAGTCTCTCTGCCTTCGACGATACACCCAGTAAACACTCGCAACACTCAACTAGGAAAGTGCTTCAACACTTACAAACTAACCATCTGTCTACCTCAACATTGATTTCTCTGGCCGTTCCGACTCGCTTAGGCCAGGTCAAGTGGCGGTAAATTCTCTGGAAAACACACTTTTTTCTCGAAACTTATCCTAAACAAGCCGGGCAGGTGAACTGATTCTAGAACAGTATGAAATCACGTTCTGCCGCGCTCATAGTCGTCATTGTTCTTACCACACCATTGTTATCGGGTCGCGTATTTACAACCAGTGGTGTGAGATAGTTAACACGACGTTCGTCGTCAATATATATTGGGTAAATGTCGGGATGCTGAGGACACCCTCAACTTGCTCATCAAGGGTCTTCTCGCGTGTACAACCACTGGACAACTTCAGATTAGTCTTAACAACAATAGTATCTTTTCTCCTTGATAGGGCATCAATTACAACAACTTTACCTACAAAAGTAGGCTTTGAAGAGCTCTATCTAATGATGCTTTATTTGACCCCCTTCCATTTGACATTTGAAAACAATTGCCACTAACCTGACTTCCGTTTATGGCAGATCGATGAAATCAAAGTCATGTGAAAATCCCAATGTGCTTTAGTTGTAAATATATTTGTCTGAAAAATGTTACTGTCGTATTTTCCAAAATAAGTGTTCTGTTCACCCACCACAATTCTACAGCTTTCATTTTCGTTTGTTTGTTTGTTTGTTTAATACTGGTTATAGTTGGTTAACAGACGCAGTAAATTAGTATTTGTGCATACAACGGTAAAATGGATGTTTCATACAGCGTTGTAATGACAATTCAGTTCGTTAGGCAATATTGTTAAATTTCAATTTAACTACAAGCAAAGAGCTCCTTTCCCCAAGTTGCAGCACCAAAGCAGAAGTGCCACTGATGTTCTAGGAACCTCGTATACTCACAAGAGCTCCTGCTGTTCTATTATTTCGGAACTTAGTTCTTCCTCTCTCCCTCTCTCTCTCTCTCTCTCTCTCTCTCTCTCTCTCTCTCTCTCTCTCTCTCTGTTTGAAAAGCAAATTCTAGGAAATTATATTTGTAGTGGCTATTTTGGAGCTAGGTTTCCTAAACAAAACTCTTTGGGAACATCATATTTTCTCATAACATTAGACCGCTTACTGACTATAAGGTTGTTACAAACAAATTACATATGCCATTTAAAAACGAATGGCATGGATAACTCCCGAGTAACAAAATACTAACTACGTGGTTCCTTTTCATTCTTGAATTGTGATTGTAATAATCAAGCGGAATGGCTCAACAACATGTAAGAGTCTCGCATTCGGGAGGTCCCGATTCGATTATCGTTGGGGCAGACCTCTACAGTTTTCCCTGATAGGTAGGTGCCGCAAATTTTCGTGCAAATTTTCATTTCCTTGTCATGCTTCAGAGTCGAAGGATCAGGCGAATGAACAGGGATTGAGTCATTAAGTTTGCTTTGAGGAACTCTGAATTGGGGTTCCGTGGGTCACGATCCCGCAGGCTGTTACAGCTGAACCTACCATCCCGGAACAGCTCACTCTATGTCCTTTGCTTCAAACCTTTCCCCCAAAGGTTTCTAGAAGCACAAGCTTTACGTGCCGTTATTTTCCTTCTTTTTTTAAATTTAGTGCAATAATTAATTTATTCCACTATCAGAAAGGAGGTTGCACATTTTGATCTTCATCTAGAGTAAGCCCTTTCAGGATGTATGCACCGGTGCATCGCATGGTGCAAGGTGCAAAGTGTGACTATGAAAAGTTGACCTCGATGCTAATATCCACTCATTTTCCCGTCGCCTCCTCCCTCACTTTCAGCTCTGTTTCTTCCTCCCTGCGCAATGTTTACATGCGGCGTGCAGTATTAAACCGGTTAATTTAGATTTTTAAGACCAAATCTGGTCTTTTGTTTAAATGCTCTAGAAACCACTGGTACAAACCTCATTTCTGGATAAAGAATGCACTGCCGTAAGATATAGCAACGTCTTTAATTCTCTCTCTGATTTCACCGAATGTTTCTTCGTGCACTCTTAATAGCGCCCTTCAGCAGATGATATAATTATTGTACCGCAGATGAGACATTTGGCTCTTATCGCCACGACTTACAAAAAAACAAGAAAGTTTTTACCGTAATTTAAATGAACGTTGGGGACTCTTTGTTTTCTTTGCACGGCTGCTCCATTGCTAGGTAGTTGTATTGCACATATCTATTTCATTGATCAGTAAGCCGTCTATCAACACACACTTCCTCTATTCTTAGCTCTACAATGCACTGGTTGAACAGAGACGTCACGGTGCACGGTGCAAGGAATCTCTGCACTTTGGATTGCAACCGGTGTGATTTTAAGCTTTGAGAGGCCCTGATATAGAGTAACTACTATTCACACGAGTGTAAATAAATATGAGGGCGTAGCTTTTCCAAAAACCCCTCTATTTGTTTATATGAGATGGGCTACTCGTTATCAGTCTCCTGGAATTGGCAGACACACTAGAGTTTTCTGACACGGGTTGTTCACATGGTACTATAAAGTAACGACAACAAACTACAATATTAATGGGATTTTTCCTAACCATTAACAATGGGTACGCGCACGTGTGTGGTAGTAGGTACTGTTCACATAAAAACCAATTATTCTATGCACCTAGGTCAATCACGCTGAATGTTGCCTAAAAGTGATTTTAAGGTATGCCATACACACTTGTTTACATGCACTTCGCAGAAACAAACTCATCTACTGGTGCAAAGGCCAGTTTTTGTTGCTAATGATCTCATGAGGGAAAAACAAGGATCGCGCATATGTTCCGTTATATGACGCGCCTACGCAAGTTTGGAAAAATGTAATCCTGAAGCGAGCATTTCTAAAAGGCTAAAGTTGTCTAACACAAATTTTATTTTAACGTCCTAAAGGGATAAAATGTGCCTATAGAGCAGGATTTTGTTCACCAGATTTTAGCTTTCAGTTTTCTTAAAATTAAAGAGAATGGAGAGGGAATTCCAACATCTCGCATATTTCGATTCGTTATACCAAAACACAATAGATATTCGTTATACCAATGTCAAACACATGCCAATCTTCATTTAAATTTTGATGACATTTTTGACAAAACAAAATATTTTTCCTATACATTATAATCGTAAAACATACTTGACTTTAATGTGAAGTACTTGTATGGATTTTCACTTAAGATGCATGTTTTCTCTCTTTGTCTCTCTTCGCTTACTATCTCTCTCTCACACACACAAACACACACCACACATTCGCATGGTGCCTTAAAACACACATTACCTGTGACAGAGAAATTAAATATATGCATGTTAAGGTTGTGGCAACGGTATAACTCGGTTACATATCGAATTTTGTGCATATACAACTAAAAAACCTAAGTATACTATTTACCACCTATTGCCTTTTGTTTCTATGCAATGATAAGGTAACCTATGACGTTGGTGAGCCTCCAAATTGCTGGGCACAATCTTGACGTAGTAGTGTATGAAGTTGGACGTCTTCTTGACGGGTTGGGCGTCTTCTTGATGGAGTTACTCCGTCAGCGAGACTGTTTCCTACCTAGACGTCGATTCTGAAGTCCCAGGTTCGATACTGTGGTAGCTCGTCTTCTTTTCCTCGGCTCCGGATGGCTGTGTCTTTCTAGAAATTCTTACGAGCTGAGCACTCATTCCCCGGTAAAGGGAATCGTCGATCTAGGGAGTGTATGTGGGAGAATGAAATAATCCTTCAGCTTCATTTCAAAATATTGCACATCGATTTATTTGAGGCACTTTTATACATACACCTCGTTCGCTCACAGAACCACTTATTAACGCTGGAATGCTGCCCGTGAATGTTTTCTTACTTTATTTACGCGAAGTCGTCGATGTTGCATAAGTAAAAGACCATTACTGGTTGCTTATCCCTGATCTTCGTCACTTGAACTTCTTTCGGCTCGCTACCTAATTTGGCGATTTTAGCGTGCACACATGCCTGAGATTTTCGAAAAACTTTCTAGATTTACTTTCTACTCCTCTATATAAGGAGTTATGCCTTCCCGATCTTATGCAATTTTATTGGTCGGCTGGCACACATCACGAACGAAATTTTGAATTTGGAGTTCGTAGAGTTGTCCTCATTGGGTGAGCCATATCCCCACTTACCGATTTTCAGCGTGAAATTGGGACTTCCCCAGAATATATCGTAAGAATTCTCTCTCTTTATTTTTGTAACAGCAATTAATTTACAAAGGAAGAATGAAAGATTCCCCTCGGACTTTTTACAAAGGCACTGCAACCAGAGAGTCATAAAACTCGCTGCTCGCTCCTGTCCTGCATACTTTCAAGCTTCTAAAACATTTCCTTCGGGGCAGTTTCCAACGTTAAATCTTAACTACAATACAGACATTAATTCTTAGTCTAATTCCAAGCTAAACATCTACACACTGCATCCCTAAATAATCGAAATTGTCCTAATACTATTTATATGCTTGCATTCCATGTCTTTATGACGCTAATTGTTTATATTTATACCATAAGTCAGCCTTGTTTTAGGGCGAATGATGAGACATCTCGGTAACCTCGATCAATACATTTTAAGCACACAATTAGTGAGAACTATGTCAACATTGGAAGGATTGTTTGCAAAAAGCACACAAGGAAAAGTTAATGTCTGTCTACTGCTGACAGATGGAGAAAATAATACGTGAATAAGACATTATTCAACAGAAAATAATTGGAAGCAGAAATAATCCACCCACTTACCAGGTTCGAGATTGGTGGAAGGTGAATTCCAAGAAACGAACAGTGAAACACGAAATCTAGTGCGGATAACCTTGCGTGTATTTTTGGCTCACGGAGAAACTACGAGTGTTTTGCCTAACTGGAGCAGAGGTTACGTAGATAAACACGATAACAGCGCCACCAATCCATGTGCATTACCCAACGTTCCCGAGTTGTACGTTAATTAATATTAACTTTAATCTAGGCTGTCATCTGCCCGTCACATAAACACAGATACAGTTGCCTAAACACCAAGTCTCTGTGGAAACGTGTCGAAGTTGCCAATCTGCCCGTCACAGAAGCAGATGGACAGGTGAGGAAGCGAGATGGTATGGTACAGAGATGAGAACTAAAAGATTACCTGTCTACAACACAGAGATCCACGAGGTATCTATCAGATCCATCGCAATATGATCACAATGTTATAGCTACGTAAAATAAATAAAGAAAACATACTCAGCGTGAGATTTTTCCCCCATTTATACCCCGCCCTTCACCTTTGGAACACATTGCCTTATGTGCAATGCTGTACAGTTGTCAATGGATTTACTTGGGTTTTATACAGTACTAACTGAAATACCCGGCGTTGTCCGTGGCTTGATGATTTACCCCTACAACATTTAGACTTAGGTTGCACTTGTCCAATAACGTTATATTTCTTTGGAAACTTTAAAAAATATTACTTAACGCGCTTGACGAAATATTTGATTAAAACTCTTGGGACACTATAAGGTATAACAATGAACTAAATAAATAAAAACACGGGGAAGACACTATGGAAAAACACTGTTGAATAACCACGAATACCACAAGAAGAAAACATAGAAGAAAAGAAATCGCGTGAATGTAATACGTTGCATTTCTATTTCGATAATATAGAAAACTGTATGAATTGACTGTAGAAGAGTGAGAAGAGAAATACGTGAATGTGTTACGTAAAAGAAACGTTAGTAGAGAAAACCGTGCATTTCTGTTTCAATCATAGAAAATTGTATGAATTGTATGTTGGAGGGCAAGAGAGAAGGACATGTGAATGTGTTACGTAAAAGAAAAACGAGTGGAGAAAACTATGTGAATGTAATACGTTGCATAGTAATACGCTTAGCATAAATACCTCGATAAAAAAAATATTTAAATTTGCCAATTTTCATCGTATAACAGACACCCCCCCCCCCCCCACACACACACACACACACACACACTTCTGGATTCTGCGGAAGACAAATTTCAACCTCTAGCGGGGAGTCGAACCTGGAACACATCGCAGGGCAGACAAGTACTCTAGCAACTGAGGTATGAGGCCAGCCTATGCCACTGTAAATTAGACTGAATATAAATACCTAAAAATAAACAGAAACAGCATTAAAACTGCAGCACCCCATATCAATAGCTTTATCAATATCCAAGCATAAGTTATTAGCATACTAATGCTTAAATCCTTTGTAAAGCAGACGTGTTTCTCATGTGCAATTGCACTTCGGTTGTGAGTTATTGTTAAATTCGAGCAGCACCAGTATGAATATCAACACAGATGTGAAGTTCCATTCAGAGCGCACAGTTTCGAGGCAATTTCAGTGATACTGCATTCAACAAAGCGTGTTGTATCAGTAAAATGTCAAGAGAAGAACTTAATAAACGGACTAGGGGAAAGCACTCAACATAACACAAAGAAAAAACACGTGCATCTGCAAAACTACTGCTTTGTAGTTCGTAACAGATATGGACTGATACCCATGGTTTATCAAAAGCAAGTACGTCGAGGGCATGCAAATAATCGACAGACAAAACTGCTTGCCCGGCGACAGATGTATTCTGAATCTAGTGCCCTTAACACTGTATTTTTTGCTGGACAAGCTCACCGTACTATTCAGTTGCATCTACACTATCTTTCCATGCTTCCCTCTAAACAAGCAAGCTTAATGAGTTTCTAAAATGTCACACATGGACGTTCATATTATGTCATAGCAAACGTCATTTTCGTACGGACGGAAAAACACAGTCAACATGTTCTCATCTTTCGTTTCTGTCAGAAATAAACAGCTGTTGGAGTCATTGCAAATTAGAAATGGAACATACGAAACGTATTCTTGTCTAGTACCTCATACAGTAAAACCCCGATTCACCGTTATAATTAAGGGGGAAGAGTTGACGATTAATAGAAATTAACGGAACCTTATTTACTGACGTAATTTTTAGACCGTACTAGGGTCTGTTACGAGTGACGTCATGCAAATTGATGATGGGGTAACATCTCTGTTTCCTACTAAAGCGCGTTCCACCCTTAGAAGACAGTACACGTTAAATGGAGAGCAGTGTTGCAACATGTACTAGTTGCGAATCTTTCTCCGCGAGCGACTCGAGGTGGCCTGAGTCCTGTACTTAGTCCTTCAATTGCTGCTTGACGAGACGGGCACTTTTAACTTTGGTATCCCTCCACGCCTTTGTTACTGTATGACCTAAATTTACAAATGACTCGTCTGTATAAACAACTGATTTCCCCTGGTCCCTAAACCTTTTTACGTTTCTTAGATCTTTATGTCGCCATCTGATGATATCGATATCGTCTCTTTCTATTAATATGCACTTGTTACCCTTTCTTTCATATTCGAACCCCAAATCAGAGTGACCCTTGAGAAATTTGGTAGGGTCTCATCACTGTTGACCCGTGACAAAATTATATTCAGCGTGGGTGGAATATTTGCAAACTAAAGAATGAACAATTCGCCGCACTCCACCTTGCACTATTCAATCATATTGCGTTAACCTAGCGTTTTGAGTTGTCCCGCCCTTTTTGCTTTCTTTTTCGATGGCGTTCTTAGAGGTCCTTTCATTAGTTCCTTTTTAATCATACACACTACTGCTTCTGAACACCCGCTAGCCTTAGCTGTTTCTTTTACTGTCTTACACGTATTTTGCTTCAAAAATAATCTAACACATTCATAATTATTTGGCGTTCCTTACTTCTCAATTTACCAATACATCGTCTCTTCCTAGCTTCCCCCCTCCATAACTACAAATGTTTACAAAAATATTAAACAAATAACGCAATAACAGCTCACAGTTACACACACGGTTTCTTTCGAACTAATGTTAGTGCTGCTCCTTATACTATCTTCTGTTCAGGCCTGGCGCGAGAATACGCTGCATAGATGAATACCTTTTGTTTGCCTTACTGGATAAAAGAAAAAGGTTACGGCCTTTTGGTTTATTTTAAAAACTTTCTCCAACCTTCCTCAACATTTGTTCTCGCTGGTTCCCTGATGTAAACTCAATAACAAAAAAGTTTCACACTGCGTAACTTTTGCAGTGCACAGATATAAAATTTTACGAAAACATTTAATTTAAAAAATTATAACACTTAACTGGGTAAACATAGAGAATTCAAAGTGGGCAGGTAGTAGCACTATGGTTTACTCTACCTAAGAAAAAAAATATAGATGCATTCTAGCAGTTAGTTTGTTAGTTAGTGCGTGATGAGTATAGAAACAGCAAACATCGGACTTCTATTGAAAAAAAGTTTTCTGAAGAAATTTGCGCCTATAGAAATGTATGACTCTGAAAACGTAATAACCTGATAGAGAAAAAAATTCTGCATAGGATAATGTGTTCAAATCTGAAATTTATAACAAATGAATATTTATACCATGCTATTGGGAATCTGGCAACAGCGCGAGGTTAGAAAAGGACGCGGTTAATGGCAACTTGTATGCGCTAGATAGAGACAGATATATCCCATTTAACTCCATACTGTCTTCTAAGAGTGGAACGCTATATAGAAATAAACAAGATAATGCTGACAGTGCGAACGGACACTGTCCCGTAGATGTCTGCATGGGCCGATATTCTTAGGTTCGGTTCGGTTCGGTTCGGTTCGGTTCGGTCTGGCCTCATTCAAACTAGTTTATAGTATACCATTTGGCCCCGGCCTGATTGTGTAACTTTCTTTTAAACAAAATAATTTTGCAGTTAGACTTATTACCAACACTTGAAATGTCAGCAGAAGAATCATATAGAATTCCTAATATACATTTATCGAACATTTATCAAATTAGGACCGAACCCAGCCCGCGAGCTGGACCGAGCCTAGGCCCGTGCTTGGCCCGAGTCACGCAGACCTCTACTGTCCCGCGACGTTTACTACATGGAAATCGAAAATATCCTCACCTGACGCCGCTATGGTCTTATAAATACAACATTGAAGTCCATCATAAACCACTGGGCAAATTACAGCCATTCGCCACGTCCAAAGAATACCCCTATAATACGAATAGTAGGCTCGATAATCCTTAGGACGATAGTAGTGCAGCTGCTTAGCAAGAGGGACACTCGGGTTCAGTTCCCGGTACCTGCGTGGGGTGCACTCAGCCTCATAGGTCGCTGGGATGCAAATTAAAGAGCTACTCGAGGAAACATAGCTCCAGGTGGCAAAGATCCCATTCACCGGGGCATTAATCACGTCCCATCCTGCAGTAGTGCACCCCACTCATGACGCCATTGTGGACAGAGGACGCAGGGGTCGCATGGTAGGCCTTGAGGACTGTTGCGTCACGGAATTTAGTTTAGGATTTAGTAGGTTTAATAACCAGTTACACAAAAAACTCACTAAACACACTAGACTTAATGACATTTCTTGTCTACTTAGAAACATGACAACAAAGGTGACTGTTGTCTACGGGGCAGGGTTGTACATTAAGAGGTAAGACACTGCTGTTTCGTAAAACCAATACAGCAGGCGACAAGAGTGCATTATGATTACTGCTATTGCCTGATTGCATGTACGCTTTGTGATTTCAAACAAACTGAAATACTGCACTATTGAATGTCTCAGAACATCTTTTATTCAATTCGTAACGTTTACGTTTCCATGGGAAATTGAAATCAGTGAGTACACTTTTCATATTGACTACTACATGGAAACAAGAACTTAGAATTTAATTTTTGATTCGATCATCTTGGTATGTAGTGTACTTGTAATAAACTAATCTCTCGTCCCTTCTTTTTCCTGTAATCAATGAAACTCGCAAAAACGTTTTGTATGCCATAAATATGGTTCAAGACACTAGCATATGAATTTGAGGAGGCATGGCTTATTCGGAAATTTTCTAGCCAATCTTCCGCCTTAAAATAAAAGCGAACTATACGTTCCCTCCAATATTTCCTTCTTTCAATGACAAATGACAAATATAAGCTTTAGTCCTGTAATTTTCGCAAGAAGTTCATACTACAACGTTAGTGAAGGAAATTGTGTAATTATAAACAGACGCTTTTAGTATTTTCGGATTAATGTCACATTTTCTTTACAAAACTATAACAGACCAACCACAAAATCTTCGCGTAACACATAGAATAACAAACTATCATTTATGTTTAACAGGTTCGTCCTTTAAGGTAAGTCCATTTCACGTATCCCAATTAATCTCAATACGTTTGAATTTAACGCGCAAACGCGGATCGTACTCAATAAAGAATGTGTACTCAAATCGATTTCAGTTCTCCACTAAAAGTAGTAAATATTGAGATGCTTGCACGAGAAGCAATGAAACATATAACATTGTTCCAAAACAAGTTATTTTTAGCACGTGCAGAGAATTTCCATTCCAAAACATTACCCCCCTTCCAAAAAATAATACGCCGAACGGTTAACCGAGATATAATCGAGATTATACTACAGGTCTGGGGAATAGTACTCCGAAAGTGTGAACAGAGTAGTCCCTACCCTCCTTAGCTTAACTCGTAGATGCACGCACATATACCCGCATAAGGGTGAATCGGTCAGATTTCTGTTTTGATCGTCACGAAGGGAGGGGAAGTGCGAGTATGTCACTTTGTGAGTCCTATTCCCCAGACCTGTTTACTGTAATGCCAAGGATTTAACTAAATTTAATTAAGCTCAGCGATTTTTACATTCGCTGACGCTTGTCTAAGGGAGAGAATGTAGATACTATACAGGATGAAAGGGAAGTCATTACATTCCTTTTAATATGTGCTTCATAGGAGCATTACAAACAAAAAAGTCTAACAGCATTTTGGTTTTTGATCAGCCCATTTCAAAAAATTAACGGTTTTCGTTCCAAATTGGATGTACAGTTTGTTGCTTGTAAGATGCGTAGAGTAACTTATTTCTGACATAGCTTCGGTAGTCATTATGGACATCACACAGGGTTTCGAAATAATTAATCACTTATAAGAATTGAAGGAATACTCCGAGCAGCTCTTTCAGACGTGAAGTAACTCGACAACGTTGTGTTGAGGTTGGTCAGGCATCTGAACTGATTTCTGGATATAAATAGGTCGGTCGCTTGCAAGGTGGTGTAATGTTTTGGGAGCTAACGCTTGTGAGAATTTTATAATATATTTTTTATTTATAATTTTGATATTATTATTTATATTGTATTGCACTTTTGTGTGGCCTATACTCACAGTAAACATGGAAAGGCACGTCAGGCTATCTTTTATGTTCTCAAGACGCACCGCTACGGTGTTTATGTACTGAGCTAGGGAAAGTGACACCCACACAATCTACAGTGTTGCCAGCTTGTTTTCGACAAAAATAAAATATCTCCGCAGGAAATAGAGACAAAAACGTAAGACACAAAACGTGTTCCAAAAACGAAATCTACCAAAGGTTTAAATTAATGTAATGACTTCCCTTCCACCCGTTATTTAATAACGGGTGATCCAAAAGAATCCGAGCCGGCTGCGTTGTGTTATACCTGTACGCGTCATCGTCGCTGAATGTCATAGAACAGCACCGATGAAACTATTTTTAAAGGCTTTACTTACCAATGTTATTAAAGGAGATGCTTAAACTGACCACCGTCGTTGTCCATATATTTTTGGCACCTCTTTAGGAAACTATCCATCACTCGCCGCAGTTCACGTTGAAAAATGCTGGCAATTTCCTGCAGGATATCTTGTTTTAATTCTTCCAGGGTGTGTGGATTTGTCTTGTACATTTTATGCTTTAAGTTATCCCAGAGATAGAAATCGCAGATCACCTGGAAATCTTCCTGCAAATCGCACTTTCATTTGGCGAGCAGACTGAGTTAACACATATGAATGATACCTAAATACACGATGTGCAGAAGAAAACAAATGTTGTGCCATAATACACTTTGTGACTAAGAACAGGACAAAATGATAAACGACACAGGTAATAACCCAACCACACGTCAGCTCAATACTGCGCTTTCAGAGCACAGAAAAACAAATCAACTGCATGACCTTGTGTACAGTAGCTGCGTTATTGTGGGAAAACACCGTGCAGCGGTTCGGATGTTTTGGATCTCTCTGTATAAAACTTCCATAACCCGATTTCACCAGTATAGGATGAAGGACTTGCGCGTAGAGCGCAAAGGCGGATGAAAATTGCACCCACCCATACATGCAAACATGGTTTTTTCCCCCCTTCTAAATATGCTGTTTTTTTAAGGGAGCCACAAAACGCGTGTTTCAGGTGAAACTTTAATATCGAATGGAAGGAAAAGCGAACAGTTTATTTTGTTTTGACTGCATTCGTATTGTATGCTGTCCTATTCATACTTACTCGGTAAATACAGCAATACAAGACCAAGATGCTAGTAGGGTAGTAACACCTTACTTCCCTCGGTAACGTAATATTTCTCTGTCTGTTGGACTGAAAGCCCAACTCCAGTAAAGGGAAAGTGATGTTGATCATCAAAGGGATCTAGCAAATTCTAACTTAAGCTAAGCCTTTGCTTATGAAATACCCATGAGAATGGAAAGCAGACAGTTGCTGTACTGGCAAACGCCAGTTCGGAGAACCAGAATAAATAAATACATTAAAAACAAAAAAGCGTGCCTCCGCACATTTATCTACACGCAATTTCGCATGGGCAGCCCTCCAGATGCGTTGCAAGATTTTGTGCACGGGCTAATGACCGTCATTAGTACAGAAGAAACCGCTGCAGGCATTTAGGCAAGTACTTCCTGTCTAAAAACTGTTCTTGCTAGTGAAAATTACTTGGTTTCTCCGAATAGCGCCTAGTTGCACTTGCAAAATCCAAGTAAGGGTCACGTCGAAATATTTACGTTTTCAGTCTTCCCTCCAATTTGTTTATAAATTAGCATAAGGGTGGCAAACGACAATCACGGCACATTTGATAAATTATAAATGGACATAAACAAAGCACTAGAAAAGAGCGGCTTTAACACGTTATGAAATACCAGCAATACGACTGTTTTAAGAAAACAACTCGTAAACAACAAGAAATGAGAAAAACCACAGGCTGTCAAATTGACATAATATGAACGAAAGGAAAGGCTGCAAACTTAAGACACAAGGGAAGAACTATGCGTACCTGAAACAGCATAGAAAATCCTATGTGTACATTCACAAGACATATCCATATTTTTACTTTCTCTACTGGCAAGTTTTGGTATGTTTTGGGACTCCTGAATAAAAAAAGCACTTTTAGGAAAAGGTCCGTGTGTCTGTCTGTCTGTGTGTGTGTGTGTGTGTGTGTGTGTGTGTGTGTGTGTGTGTGTGTGTGTGTGTGTGTGTGTGTGTGTGTGTCAGTATATGGACAGCATAACTCAAACATGAAAAGTCGGTTAAAAACCAAAGTTAGTATTTAAGTTTAATGTCTTTCAAGGATGTAACACGAAGATTTTGAAGAACATAGCCCCACCCTAAACTATCCTTTAAGTGGAAAATTTTTCAAAAATTTTGATTTCCTTAAAAATGGCCTTAACGATTTTGATTAAAATGCCATACGTTTAAGTTATTTGTATGACAAATGAAATGTATATCTTGAATTTTCTGGCTATAGCCCATGTAGTTCTGTTTACTCTGCATGACTTTTGAGTAACTCGTAAACCGTAAGAGAGAGACAAAATCTTGCTATACAAAAAATGTACATCTCGCTAAAACACAATTTATTCCTAAATAAAATTGTTGTAGAGTGAACCATTTCGGAGATATTCCTTGTTATTTGTGTATCGTGCAATGGAACATCGTTGTTAATTTTTTTATATATTAAACGTGCAAAGAGAACGAGATCTCTAAGTTTTAAAAGATCTGACTATCGCTCAAAGTCTATTGTATTGTAATATTCCTCTTGCACCTACAAGGAAATAAGCAATAAGATACTTGGTACAAATGTTTATCTCAACTAAAACGAAGAAGACATAGGGATAAGAGTTTGTAAGAGTGGTTAGTACAATAGTAGAGAAAGTCATGTGAGTGCAACACATCAATATTTATATAACTTCTACACACTGTTCTTGCGAAAGCTTACTTTTCTATTCACTTTAAGTACATAGAAATAGTAATAGGTATGTATTTGCACACACATATTTGAATGGTTACTATAATGTTCACGATTGCTAAAGCCGTTGTTATGGTAAATAAACATTGGACATGTAGAGAGAAGACAAAATGGTCTGGCAACCAGCTTTGTACGAAGGTAATTCGTAAATTAAGTTCCGAATCGACATAGCTCATCGAATTTCGCGCGAAGTCAACGCGCATGCGCACCAACTCTGCTACCTTGCGCGTAAAACGACATTTGCATTGGCAGTATTGCAGTGTGCTGTTCGCAGTGTCAGTTCAAAATGTTTAAAGCAATCTATGGAACCGCCGACTGTAAAATACTGTCTGTGATTCAGTTTTTGACAGCAAAGAACGTTTCCGCAGTGAACATTCATAGACGGGATAATGTTCATAATGAACTGCGATCAGGCTGGCCATACATGATTGCAGAAAGTTTGGTCAACACCATGGATGCAGAATTCTATGACGTCCGCATACAAAAGCTTGTATAACATTATGACAAATATGGCAACTATGTAGAACAATAGAGAAAAATGTAAGGAATTAAAATGAAACAACCGTTTTGCAACTATCTATGCTAGTTTTATGTGTATAAAACAACGGACCTTACTTTACGAGTTGCCCTCGTACTTCAGGGTGCTTTTAAGACCATGTATGCTGTAAAGTGTTAACAATAAAACTAAAAGCAACAGAGTGATATTTATATACTAAGGTCGATCTGCCCCCTCGCGATTACACCTGTGACAGGAAGAGATCTCATCGCCTACAGCTGCAGCAAACCCATGTTACCAGATGGCATAAGTGCGTAATAATCTAATAACGTTATTACCCGTCAGATGTTTAAACGTGGGCAATAATGTGCTGACCTTGAAACTCTAATCTTCGCGAGAAACACCTGAATAACAACGCCACTTAAACAAGACGAAGCACTGAAAACTTCAAACCAACACTAATGATAACTTTGGAAATAGCTAACATCACAAAAAAGTACTTTTAAATAAACTGTGCTTTAAAGAGACTTTTTGTCTTTATAGTTATACAAAATTATACAAGTTTTCTAGCAGATAAGCAGTAAATCACAAATTGAACCTTGAAAATTCAAGATATATATTTTGTTTGCGATGTATCTTAAATATATGGTAGGTTGTTTAAACAAAATGGTTACAGCCAAAACACACACACACACACACACGCACGCACGCACGCGCACGCACACACACACACACACACACACACACCTTTTTCTGCATTTATATTGCAGCTTATTCGTATTATCTACATTTTCTTTTGTGTAGTGAGATTTCGTCCTTTCTCTTAGAGTTTCGGGCTACTCAAGACGCCTTGGAAGGTAGAGGCGGTGACGCAACGACCGGGCGGTAGGCCTTGGTGCGTAAAGGGCACAGATTAGGAGTTGTAGTAGTCATTCAACATGAAAAGGACTTTAAGGCTATGCATTTCACTTCAAAGATAAACATGCAGTGCTTCAATCAAAATCGTTAGAGCCATTTTTGGGCAAATCAACATTTTCGAAAGTTTTTCTGTATAAAGGATAATTTGGGGTGGGAGGACTTCTGAAACTCTTCGTGTCGCATTCTTGTACTTAAATGTACATATTCACGGTGAAATCTCGATATCGAATTTCTTGGGGGAATCTCTAATCTATGTGCACCCGTGGTTAAAAAGAGTGAGTCGCCCAAATTCGTCCAAGTCCTATACATGGCACAGTGCCTTGATTTATCATATGGGTTAGTAATATTAAGATTTGGAACTTGTGACAACTTGTTCATGCCGCTACGCAACTGTATCGCGGATGAATTTGGGTTCCAGACATCGTTATTATTTTTTTTCCACGGGTGTACATGGCACAGAAAATAAAAAAATAAAAGGTTGAGAGAGGGCCTCAGAATATTATGCACAAGCTAAAAAATTAAGAATGAGAGGTAGATATTTTAATTTAAGGCATGTTTAGAACAGTCAAAATATTTCTGGCATGTTTTACTTTCACAACTGGTAAGTAGGGGAAGTATTGTATTCCACCCAAAAATTCCATGTCCAGATTTCACCGGAAATATATGTTTTGAGACCCCTGAATCCAAAAAAAATCTGATGTGTTGCACTCACATGACTTTCTCTACTCTTGTACTAACCATTCTAACAAACTCTTATTCCTATATTTCCATGTTAGTTAAGATAAACATTCGTACAAATTATCTTATTGCTTATGTCCTTGTAGGTGCAAGGGAGATATTAGAATACAGTAGGTTTTGTGCGATAGATCGATTAAAGCTTTGAGATTCCGTTCTCTTTGCACACTTAACACATAAAAAAATGAATAACGATGTTCCATTTCACGAAAGTCTTAAGTTTTCCGAAACTCACACACATAACAAAGAATATCTCCGAAATGGTTCACCCTACAACAAAATTTATTGAGACATAAATTGTGTATTTTAGCAAGATCTACATATTCATTATAGTATGATTTGGTCTATCTCTAACGGTTTACGAGTTACGTAAAAGTCGTCCAGAGTAAATACGACTACAGGGGCTATAGCCAGAAAATTCAAGATATACATTTCATTTGTCACAAAAATATCTCAAACATATGTCATTTTAATCAAAATCGTTAGAGCCATTTTCAAGAAAATCAAAATTTTCGAAACATTTTCCATGTAAAGGGTAGTTTAGGGTGGGGCTATTTTCTTCAAAATCTTCGTGTCACATCCTTGAACGACACTAAACTTAAATACCAACTTTGGTTTTTAACCTAATTTTCGTTTTTGAGTTATGCTGTCCACAGACAGACACACAGACACACACACGGACCTTTTTCTAAAAATGCTTTTCTTGGATTCAGGAGACATCAAAACATATATTTCCGGTGAAATCTCGACATCGAATTTTTGGGTGGAATACAATACTTTCCCTACTTACCAGTAGAGAAAGTAAAAAGCATTTTTAGAAAAAGGTCCGTATGTGTGTCTGTCAGTCAGTCTGTGGACAGCATAACTCACAAACGAAAAGTTGGTTAAAAACCAAAGTTGGTATTTAAGTTTAATGTCTTTCAAGGATGCGACACGGAGGTTTTGAAGACAATAGCCCCACCCTAAACTACCCTTTACATGGAAAATTTTTCGAAAATTTTGATTTTCTTGAAAATGGCTCAAACGATTTTTATTAAAATGTAATATATTTGAGATATTTTCATGACAAATGAAATATATATTTTGAATTTCCTGGCTATAGCCCCTGTAGTCGTATTTACTCTGGACGACTTTTGCATAACTGGTAAACCGTTAGAGATAGACCAAATCATACTGTACAAAAAATGTAGATCTTGCTAAAATACACAAGTTATGTCTCAATAAATTTTCTTGTAGGGTGAACCATTTCGGAGATATTCTTTGTTATGTGTGTGAGTTTCGGAAAACTTAAAAGTTTCGTGAAATGGAACATCGTTGTTCATTTTTTTATGTGTTAAGTGTGCAAAGAGAACGGAATCTCAAAGATTTAAACGATCTGACTATCGCACAAAGCCTACTATATTATAGCATCCCCCTTGCACCTACAAGGAAATAAGCAATAAGGTAATTTGTACAAATGTTTATCTCAACTAACACGAAGAAGATATAGGAATAGGAGTTTGTAAGAATGGTTAGTACAAGAATAGAGAAAGTCATGTGAGTGCAACACATCAGGTTTTTTAGTACCCTAATGATCCTAAAAACGGTCGTCTTATATTTTCTTCTTAATTTTGTTAGCGTAGACTTGATTAAAATATCCCCCAAGCATATAGCATCACAACGTCTGAATGTCCACAGGTAGGATTTGTGACCTAGTGGGCTGTTGCACTATTGCGTATGCGGAGCGAATGGCGACAGCCTCAGGTGTTGTGAGAGATCCCGCTTTCAGATAAGCTCGTTTTGATTTGCAAATACTAACAACGTAGGACTAGCTCGCTCGCTCTCTTCTCTGCACATTAATGAACAACCCAAAGGCTTTGGTGATGAAAGAACAGCCAGAGCTGTGCTGTGACATACTCAAGCTGCTTTGGTTCTTAACGGTGTAAGTGGAGATTAAGTAGCGAAAATTACCTCCCAAAATCACTTCGTGTTTTGCAGGCGCAATCCTTGTATTGCAAATAGACTTCTAGAATAGTACCGCACACGCCATTTTGTACTTTGGATTCTGCACCTTATAAAAATCCTAAGTTCTACATATACATTTTTAGAGTAGAGGGGTAAATTTTAACCTATTTTTACTTTCTCTACCACGTACTCGTAGTAGGTAGATAAGTCATTGCATTTCACCCTAAATTTTGATACCGATATCTTACTGTAAACACACGTTTTAAGATCCCTTGAATAAGGGAAAAAAAAATCCTTGTGTCTGTGTGTGTGCGTGTGCGTGTGCGTGTGTGTGTGTGTGTTTAAGTTTAGCATCTTCCAAGGAAGTTCCAGAACAGCGACAAAAGAACAATAATCACACAAGTTGCCGAGACGCAGACACAACCACCACAAGAAGAAGAAGAAGAAGAAGAAGAAGAAGAAGAAGAAGAAGAAGAAGAAGAAGAAACAGCCTTAGGGCGAAATAAGCCTAAAAAAATTAAACAATCTTCATGTGAGTGATGTCTAACATTATTTTAAAATCATTAATGATAGATGCTATTTGAGACACTAAACTAAACAAATTTCTACATCCTTCCTCGTCTTAATATAAAATGAACAACCATTCTTTCTTTCAATACGACTGTTGTTTCTGATTTTTCAGGGAATTTCCCATAGAGGCGTTCTTTTTGTTTCAAAGGTTGGGGAGCCTTGTTATTTTCCATACTCTCAGGAATTAACTCAAATGTTTGGTTTCAACAGTACTAGAAAATTGTTGTAGAATATAAATGAATCCTTTCAATTCTTCTTCCATGAACCTTCGCAGTACAGAGTTGTTAAATTTGCATTTCTAGTAGATCAACATCCAGGCAGCGAGCAGAACATTGTAATTTACTTATAGAGGAAGTATTTATATTGCACCCAAGAAATCGATAGCATGTTGGATTATCGAATTGTGTAAACTGCGCTGCCAAACGACGTGAAACTTAAAAATACTCTGCTGAAGCCTTCAGTCATTTTTTCCATGGCTGTACATAGCTGTGACTGTTAGTCAGCGAGAGGTACCGATAAACACATTACCAAAGTTAATTAACGCTTATCTTGGTCGCATCGCTCTGAAAGGCGTTTGGCGCGCTTCTCCTTGCAGGAGAGAGTTAGGTCATGGGCAGGGACGGGTGCCCCTGCAGAAAGCTAAGGTTTCGAAATGCGGCCGTAGTTACAGAATAGAATACAACTGTACCGCTACAGTGTCTGGAGGGCATTACTTTTCTGTTTTCTTGTGAGATAGTTCTTACTCTTTGCTGATAAGTGTTGAATACGTTATGTTTATGTGACCTATTTTTAACTGCTAAACAGAAATACGTACTTTAATTCATTTTCATTGAATACATTGAAAAATGGACACTCTTTGTAAGGTATCGAACAACTAGAAAAAGTACTTATTTCATTCTTAAGGTAACGCTATGGTGAAAACTTCAAAATTCTTAGTTCTTAATCAACTGTTTTGAAAGTTTGAGCACAAAGTTTTATGTAGTTAGTGCAAATACTTTAGCAGTCATTAGTCATTATTAATTATATAGAATGGTTTGTTATATAAAACTTGTCTAAAATAACTTACGTTAATAGGAAATTGTCAAAATATATACAAATTAGTAATCAATTACACTACAGCACTTGAAATGATTAATAAAATGATAGAATAAAATTCTTATACATCAAATTATTGAAGTTTGTACAATTCTATTTTACCTGAAATTAGCTAAGGACATTGCTAAGAGGCCTAAATAGGCAACTAAAACATTTTTCTTCTTTCCTACCACAGAATCAAAAAACGTTTCACTTACTCCATAACTAATGCAATGTTTTGTGGGAAAGAATCACATATAATAAAAGTATGTTAAAAGCCTTCTGTTTTTGTGTATATCCGGAAAATTTCTGCGAGATTGGTGATAAAGTGCATCACGAGAGACATTTTAGTTATTGTAAAAATGTGAAACATTTTATTTCTGGCTTTGATATGGTCTCTAAACCTCTATGTTAGCCATAATTGGAAACTAGCATGTTATATGTTGCTATATGTAGTTATTAAACTATTAAAAATTCCAAAAAAGGTGAACTTTCGATTGTTTAATCCAAATCTCCTACAGGATTGCCTTAAGTGCGTAGCAAATGTTTAACTTAAAGCCTTCGTTTTCTTCCGTTCAAGATTAAACGGAGCATTTCGGTTTAGTTACATCCATTAAAAATCCCGTAGGAAATGCGCGAAATACCTACTCTAATATTATTAGCAAAAGCCAACACAATTTCTGTAATAGCGTCATGCAATTGCAGCTGCTGTTTAGTAACTGTGCCTGACCATGACCTACCACCTTGCACACGTATTTTCTCTCGCTCACGTGGAAGGGAAAGCGGCAAAGTTGGCAAACACCTTTTTACTTTCTCTGCGAGGTGCTTGCTTATAGTAAGTAAGGAAGTAATGCATTCCACTAATGAATTAATTTTTAGAGATCTGCACGACAAATTATATACAGGTGGCCCATATAAAGTGTTACAGTGTAAAGTGTTCTCGAATTGTTGATATTAGCCAGTGGCGTACTGGTACTACAGAAACTTATAGCCCCTTTATAGTCATTACATTCCTTCTAATATGTACTTCATAGAAGCATTGCAAACAAAAAAGTATAATTGCATTTTGTTCTTTGATCAGCCGATTTTGAGAAAATAAATGGCTTTTGTTCCAAATTGGATGCATAATTCTACAAGAATGTACGAAGAAAACAGTTTGGTACTTGTAAGATGAGTAGAGTAACTTATTTCTGACATAACTTCTGTAGTAATTATGGGACATCAGAAAGGGTTTCGAAAGAATTAATCACTTAAAAGACTTGAAGTAACTTGACAACGTTGCATTGAGGTTGGTCAGGGAATTAACCTGGTTTGTGGATGTAAACACGTCGGTCGCTTGCAGGGTGGAGTAATGTTTTGGCAGATAGCGCTTATGATTGGCCTACATTCGCACAGTAAACATGGAAGACGTTCAACAGACGCATGGTAGCGGTAGTGATGTGTGTTTGTTTATGTGCTGAACTAGTGAAAGTGACATCCACACTACCTGCAATGTTGCCAGCTTGTTTTCGACAAAACTAAAATATCTCCGTAGGAATAACCAGAGACAAAAACATAAGATACAAAATGTGTTCCAAATACCCAGATCTACCACTGGTTTAAACTAAATTAATTCCCCTCCACCCGGTATGAATCATCTGGACATTTTCTTCTGGGAAGATATGAAAAGCAGGATCTACAAAACAGCAATTAATGACCTAGGATCTTTGAAGAATACGCTTATCTGGCTGCGGAAGAAATGCGCAACAATGAGGGTGTTTTTGCACGTGTGACGTAATTGGTTAAGGTGCGAGGCTTGAAGGTGCGCAAATGGTGGATATTTTGAACAATACCTGTGAGGTGGGTGAGCCATTTGGTTCGTTGCTTATTCTTTTGCTGTCGTGTTAAAAATATTTGGTACACTTTGTAAGAGCCTACAAATGTACTTTTGTTTGTGTTTACAAGTCAGAGAGATGGTTTGGTTTATTAAATTACAGCAGCATCAACCACAACGATTTAAGTTTCATGTTGAGCGAAATGCATCCTTAGATTGCGAGTTGAGGTTACAGTATGCGTTACTGGAGAATTCAGATCTATTTATTTATTACGACGTAGCAGACACGCCATGTTTACACCAGGAGCCGCGTCGCTGCGGTAGCAGTGGTGACGTGCGTTTGTTTATGTACTGACCTAGTGAACGTGACATCCACACAGCGTTGCCAATTTGTCTGTTTTTATTTTCAATAAAACTATCTCCGTAGGAAATGATCAGAGATAAAAAGATACAAAACGTGTTCCAAATACTGAGTTCTATCACTAATTTAAACTAATGTAATGACTTCCTTTCCACCCCGTATATATGTGTGTGTACAGGTTATATGTACAAAACACTTTATGGGCCAGAAATATTGCAGTACAAAAGGGCATTACAATTATGCACTCTTTTTCCACGTAAGTGATTCTGTTAGCTGTAAACGAATTAAAATAATTCACGGATATTCTACACATTTTTGTTGTCTTTATTGAAATTAAAGTCTTTAAGCTCATTTCTAAAAGAATGGAAACTTCCCCGCCCTTCCCAAGTAAAGGTGAACCGGAAATTCTCTGAAAAATATATTCTCAGTATACGCCAGTCTTGGCGTTTTGTTTTTCATCAACGCTGTTAACATTGAACAAAACGCTTTTGTAATCTGGAGTCTTAAAAATATTTCTGATGTAATCCTCATTGCAATTATTAATTCGCATAATTACCTATTTGTTTCTATTACCAAGTATTATGCACGGAAACTAAAAATGACACTTTTGTTTGTTTTTATGTAGTGTCTGCAAGTTCTATTGCGATGATGGGAGTTCTAAGTACAGCAACAACTCGTAGACTATAGACCAGTAAGGGGACGCATCCGTGAAAACCGAAAAATTTGACATTTTTGTTGGGTTTCTTTCAAATTTATATAATTTATTTGTTACGACCAAGTTCCAGGTTTTTAGCTATAATATGCTCTGCAGAATTAAGTTTTTATATTTACTACAAGCTATTTTTAAAACGCTCCACGGGTTGCAACCTTTTAAATTAATGTATAAGTACTTGGCATATGTTTTCCCACGCATTTTAATTTAATAATGACTCGTGCAGCCGTGGAGAAAATGAGAAAATGTTTAACCATCCGACATACAGTTGTGAAGCGGCAGCAAGAAGTTGTCACATGTTCCAAACCTTAATATAACTAACGCATATGATCAATCAATCAGTCACTTGAACGTGCACTCATATTCATTTTCTCTTTGTACACTTCCAGACTCTGAGGAGGGTACAAATTCTAAATTAAAACAAATTCCCCGCTCCAACTGAGAATCGAAACGGGGACCTCTAGGTTAAGAAGTAGCACAGCTGCACTAAAATAGCATTTAATATCGTAGAATAGAGCAGTACTATTTACAAAAGTTAACATAATTTGTGTACTAGTGTAATGTAATCGCGGCCGCGTTTCGAAACACTTTCTGCTGTGAGGCAGCCATGCCTGTCCATGACCTACCACCTCAAAGGCGAATTCTCTCCCACTCACCTGCAAGGAAAAGCGCGCCAAACGCCATTCTTCTATTTCCAAAGCATGCTTCTACAATTATGACAGAGGCTAAGTGTTAATAAACCTTTGCGATGTATGTTGCACTAGTCTGCACAGACGGATAGAACGGTTTTTCCAAAGAACTTCAAGAAAATTAGTAAATAATCCAAACAAATTATATCCTTTGTTGACGTCACTGCAACCCGCATTACTTGGATGTCCGCATTTCCAGCTAGCGTCAGATGTTGCAGAACAAAGGCAGTCTGGCACATACGTGCAACGCGGGCAGATGTTTCCAAGGCAACGTCAGAAATTGCAGACATGTAGAGTGCCTCAAAAAGAAAACAAAACATTTCCCATTCTGCTTGCAAACGCAGCCTTGTTTGATAACCGGAAGTGTTCAACACCTGCTATTTATTTATACTATCCAGTAAACAGTGCCCAATAAAGTAAGATCAGTTTTCTAACTGGGTTACTCTTGTTTGTAATATGCCTAAGAAGTGTGCCATTTTTCTTTAAGTCATACATACCCCCCAATTTCGTTAAACATCTTAACAATTCCCGTCTATATAAGCTATGAATAATGTTTCAATCGTGTTAATAACTTATATAGACTGGAATTGTATTCTGGTTTTACTGTACAACCAGTGAAATTAAATTAACTACTGCGTTTTTGCATCTAGGTACTTTTCAGTTTCTGCAATATTTACCTCAGCAGTCCATCCAAATACTCGATATGAAGACTTCATTGCAAATATTTGTTTTAAGGTCCTATGTTCCTATTTTTTCCCGTTTTAGCCTCCTGGTATGGAGGACCTACAACCCCCAAGACTTACCAATCGAATGACTATCAAAGAGAAGACAAACCCTAGATCACAGAGGGTAGCCAGGATGGGTTATCAGCCCGAGAGACGAGAATAAGGAAGATGAGGACAAAATGAATTAAAGAAAATGTGGTTATGGAGCAGTTGGTGGAATGAGTGACGGGGGAAATAGAAGTACTCAGACATTGCTTCGTCCACAGCAAATTACACATACGGTCCTCTTGGAATCAAACCCGTGTTGGTGGGAGGCAAGAGGTCTAACCACTCGACCATGGCGCAAATTAACCGCATGTTAACCTTTAGAATGATAACCAGGGAGCGGGTTTTTTGTGAGAAATCCATCAAGTTAACCGTGCACTTACAACGGGAAGTGGAAGCGTCGGCGACCTTGCAGAGTGGAAGGCAGTACAACCCTCACGCTACCTGCCGGCTCTATACTCCGTGCTGTTAATCTTATTCCTGTGCTTACTTACTAAACCCACGCTCCCTGGTGATAACACTGCCTGACCTCTCGGCATTGTCACTGCAGCGGGAAAAGGAAAATGTTTTATACAAAAAGAAATGCCGGTTGGCCTACATGTATGAAACAATTATTACGCTCTTCCGAAAATAAAGATGACAGTAAAACGGTTTTGTGGAAGTAAGGCGAATATTTCAATAAAAGAGAAAAATGAACGTAATGAGTGAGCGATATTAGTGAAATTGCAGTAAACACTTGAATATATCTCATGAACCACATTTATCTCTTCAATGCAAACGTTTAAGGTTTAAGGAAAAGGGCATCCAAATACGTGTTTGCAAAATGTCTAGCTGCTAAGCCCTAATAATATCAGTATGCAGTGATTAATATGCTATCTCATTCATCTTCACAGCAGAATCAAACATAATTCAAATTGGAAAACAGGAGGAAACATTAATAAAAGTAAGGTCACGCGTTTGCACCTTCACGAACTCATATATGTAGATGAATTACCAGCACCATTCTTCAATTCTTGAAAAGTTACGAAATCCTACTACCTCACCATCTACTCCAGTCAAATCCATTTCACACTCAACTACCGAAAACTAGCAGATTCCTTCAACTTTGAAATTTGTTTTTAATCAATGCACTTCTAAATATGTCAATTTACAAATAAATTATATTATTAAAAATCGTGTATTGTGCCTTCAAGTTAACTGATCTTCATTTTGAGGATTACTACTTACTCATTCCCAATGTTGATAACAATGGCTAGTATTCGATTCTTCGGCATTCAGTTAGCATGGCTAAATCACATTGATAGCTACAAATGCTAATTTGAATTTTAAACAACACAAGTTAAAAGGTTATTAGTTTTTATATTATTTGTCATACTTCATTCATGGAATAAACGTAATTCTAATAGAGGTTGCGATTTTCATTAGATTAATTCCTTAGTTCTCGTAGGATTGCCTATGATATTATTTTCGATACTTCAGCAATGTTTCTTCTATTTTAGCTTGTGATGGAGCAGGCCGTTTTCATGTAGATTAGTAATTCTAAATGATTAGCAATTGCATAAACCTATCTAGTTGTACATATATTCGTACTATATAGACACAAAATTATGCCCTTTTTTTTTTTTTTTTAACTTTTACTGCGCATAGTGGGTGGGGGAAGTACTGCATTCGACCCAAAATTTCGATGTCGAGATTTCACCGGAAATATGGTCCTCTTGAATTTTTAAAAAAATTAAAAAAAAAAAAAAAACAAAAAAAAAAACAGTTTCAGAAAAAGGTCCGCGCGCGCATGTGTGCGCGAGTCTGTGGACAGTGTAACTCAAAAACGGAATATTTGTTAATAACCAAAGTTGGTATTTAAGTTTAACATATTTTAAGGATGTGACACGAACCTATTGAAGAAAATTCCTCCATCCTAAATTACCCTTTACACAGATAATTTTTCGCAAGTTATTTGCTCAAAAATTGCTCTAACGATTTTGATTAAAATGATCCATGTTTAAGATATTTTTATGATAAATTAAATATATATTTAGAATTTTCTGAATGACTTTTGCATAACTGGCAAACCGTAAGAAGCAGACCAAATCTTACTGTACAAAAGATGTAGATCTCGTTAAAACACAGTCCAAATGTTAATACTTTTCTCTAATGGAGGTTCGTTATTGACATTTGTATACCTTGACCGTACAAAGAGAACGGAATTTCAAAGCTTCATATAGCGACCAGTTTTAAAACATTTGACTATCAAAGTCTACTGTATTCCAATATTCCCCTTGCACTTACAAGAAAATTAGCAATAACTTCTGTAAATGCTTATCTCGACTAATATGAAGATGATAAATAAAAGTTTGTAAGAATAGTTAGTACGTAAGTAGATAGTCATGTGAGAGCAACACATGAGATTTTTTCTTTCAGTTCCACGGTAAAGAGAATCGCTGATAACTAATTTATAAATCCAGTAAGAAGTTTTCATAACAAATAACCTTGAGGGTGCAGTTTTTAAACTCCCTGCTCGGTGTATCACTGACCTAAGAGAACTGTGGTTAGTGCAGGAATGGCTGTTCGATGATTCATACACTTGAGCTATTTCCAAGCCCCTCTGGCTTTCATTACAGCTGCGGTGACGGAGTTATACGTTCCAAAGTCGGTGATGATGTGAGAGTGCATCATGAGCTAACAAGTCAACCTTTGTTTACGTTTTTCAGGGGGCATCTATGCCCTTCCTTCGATTCTGAATCAGAGTATGTTTCAATGAATCAACATAAATCATGTCTAGACTGTGTTTTCCTTGTGTAGAATACCAAACACCACTTTTACTTTTCTTGACGTTTGCACAGATTGTTTCTTTTACATGCAGCTTTCAGTTTGGCCACTGATTTTCTGTTAGCACGTGTATGTCCACCTAACATTTATAATGGATGAAGTCTGATAGGTTAAAGCCATTGATTAAAAAATTACTTCCTACCCACAGGTTTAGAACAATGTATTTCTCTTGAACTATGTCCCAACTAGTCCCTGGTGTAAACAAATACACATGGCTGGGCCACAGCAAATCTTTCAAGCAAATGAAAATATTTCGTTTCTGCACTGTATGTTTTATCACACATTTTATACTTCAAATATTTTAATAATCGTTTGCACATGTGCTTTCTATACACTAATTTTAATCAAAACATTCTCTGCTTTAGGTCATTTTTGTTATCTTACTTATTATAAAATGTAATCATTTTATAGGTCATTCTTCAAATATTTTAGGTCATAAAATCTGGGTGTTGGTGATAACATCTATTAAAACGTCAATCCTTCGTTGGAATTCGAGTTCATTCTTTGAGCATTACAGCCACGCTGCCGGAAAGCAAAGCGAGAAAAGTTCATAGTATTTTGTTCTTGTGAATTCTTACGTAAGACCAAAATATCCTTCAACCAGGAATCGTTGACACTTGTAACACATAATTACTGCAATTATATATTGGTTGATAGTTTCACGCAAATTTTAACTCTTACTAACCTTATCAGAAACCAATCCGATGAGATGAAAGGTTATGCGACCCCAATTCCATTGCAGGAACATACAAAATAATTGAAATTTAGCCTTCGAGATCGGAAGATGAAGTACAAGGTAACCGCGTGGCACAACAGCCCACTCGGACCAGGGCCAAGGCCTGCCACCCAACCGCTGCTTCCGCCACCTCTGTCCACCACAGGCGTCGTGAGTGGGATGCAATACTGGTCAGCGCCCCGGTCCCTACCGGATGGTTATGCGGTCTTCAGCTCCTAAATTGGCGTCTCAGGCACCTAACGAGGCTGAGTGCACCCTGTGCCAGACCTCGCAGCGGGGGAAAAATCTCCACACCGGTACCGGTGATAGAACCTGGGTCTCTCGCGCAAGAAGCAGGCGCGCTAACACTGCACTCGGAGGCGGTCGAAGATAAATGACAACGGCACGTGGTGTTTCCAATCGGTCGCCCTTCCAAGTACTGACCATGCCGAATAATGCTTAAGTTCGGCGATCGGAGGAGAACCGGCGTTTTCAGCGTATGGACGTTGGCTAACGAAGTATATAGTCAAAATTAAGGGAAACTCACTTGCAAAGAAACAAAGAAAATAATAATTACAATAAGAAAATATTTTTTTAATTTTTCGTTTCTCACAGAAAGCCAATTTAATGTTCCATCTTTTGTCTTTAATGCGATGCGACATTCCACTGAATTTAGAGATGTGTTTTCTCGCCAACAAATGAGTATAAACTTTGAAAACCTAAAACGAAAATTTTTCTTCCCTCATTGCCATTGCAGATCAGAACAAATCAAAGAGCGTTAAATCAAGAGAAAGCTTTAGAACTTTACATGTGTTAAGAGATTCACTATGGGATCAAATGTTACTATTCGTTTCATTTAATTTGGTTTCTTCTTCCTTCATCTTTCCTTTATTCCATTTATATGCCCATTTAACGTCTAAGGTATTATCGATGGCTTTGTACCTTTGGAACAATTGCTGAACAGCAATGATGTTCACTTTTTTGTTTTTCTTTTCCTAATACTATGCAGGAAAGGGACCAGGCGTACTGGCCTTGACTATCAGAGCTACATTCCTGTTAACCATTGGAATAGCGAAATACTAGTAACTTTGTGTACAGTAAGCAATGCAGCTGGGTTTGTCTGATATGAAAGGTTAAGTAATTAGTTATTATATGCAAATGTAATTGCACGGGTACATAATAGGAAAAATAACCATAATTATGGGAAATATGTTACTTAACGTAATTATTTATTGTAATATTTTTCTACGAATGAAAATGGGGCTATATATTCCCAATCTTTTGCAATATAAAATAAATCAGTAACTACACCATTCTTATTAAATAATTTCTGTAACTATAGGAAGCGCATGGTAATATAGGTACCTAACTAATTTTGAGCACATCTGAAATAATTTTTAAAAATATGATTTACTCAAGTGGCAAAGATGTAATTTCCAACATTTCATCAGCAATGTCACGTCACTGAAAGGGGCCTCACTTATTGCTATTATTCTATAAAAATCATCACCTTTTCAACTTTTATTCTACTTATATTTAATAATGCACAGAGGTTTTACATCTTCGCTGTTCATAGAAAAGAATATCGCAAAATGGCTTCACCTTTTCTCTATAAGGTACGGCAACTTGGAATACCGTATGACGTCATTGCTATAATAAACACGTCATTACTATTGTTGGCTTGCGTGTCATAATGAAACAATTATGTATGATATTAATTACAGTGGGTAACAACTGTTTATAATGGTAGGATTACCTAAAATGTTTTATGCCCATTCTGCAACAGATAAACAATCAAGCTGATCAATTAGTTTTAGGGGCAAGGAAAAGCCACACAAGTGCAGTTCTGCAATTCTATTCTATGGTAAACCTGTCTTAGTAAATGTGACAGTAACTGACGGATTCAATATCTTATGAAAATATATTCACACAGCTCAACTAATTTTATCTGTGTTCATTACGCTGTAAGTACTATCGCAAATGACTACGAAAGGACATTCCAGGAATGTTTTGTTTTCCATGCGCGATTGTTACATGAAACTAGTGGCATATGATGTAAGAAAACACCTAAGGAAACAACTTGTTACACTGAATTTAAGTTTGTTCACCTTAACTCATTGCACGATGAATTCATCTTCCTGTTTTGTTTCGGCAAAACATGTAGGAGTTGTGGCCATTGTCTGCAAGAAACAATTGAAAACTAAAGTTCGGATTCTGGCTGTGTGTGCATATTTCATATTGTGACCCAAAGTTATCGTTCCACTTGTTGGTGAGGTGTGGTAAGATCTGACATCATCCATAATTTTCTAAAGGTCATTTCCCTGATTTCTATACTTTGTGGGCTGTTTCTAGATGCGGTGAACTTGCACTGTTATGTAACACAAGATGAAAACAAACCCGAACGAAATTTACCTTCGCATTTAACACAACACTGTAATTACTCTATCTAACCTTCTATCTACTCCATATTAATCGAGATAATCATTTGTAGAAATGTTTTATTACACATTTGCTTACAGAATATCGCTTCAGGGATAGTAAGTTCTGTCCAAGACATAGCAAAAATGAATGACTTGGAAAATTCAAACCAATAACAAGAAAGTAGTTAACTCCACGAAGAAAAGCAAGCATTTGACATAAATTGTGATCTATTGTGCAGTACGATTTTGTCTGTTTCTTACGGTTTATCAACCATACAAGTAATTGAGAATCAAGAGGACATCTGAGCATATCCCAGAAAATTCAAGATATAAATTTCACTTGTCATGGAATATTTTAAACATAGAGCATTTTAATCAAAATCGTTAGCTATTTTTAAAAAAGATCAACATTTTTAAAACAATGTTTGTTGCAAAGGGTGGTCTGAGATAGGATAATTGCCTTGAAAATATTTGCATCCTTGAAAAAGGCTTAACTTGAATAGCGCTTTGGTATTTAAGCGAATTTTCATTTGTGAATTTATGCTGTTTACACTCACACCCCCACCCACACACAATGCGTAGAGAAAGTACTAATTAAAAATCTGATGTGTCACATTCACATGGCTTTCTCTACTTTTGTACCAACTATTCTTACAAACACTTATTCCTGTATCTTCTTCATGTTAGTCAATATAAACATTTGCAGAAGTAATCTTTTGCTTATATTGTTGTAGGTACAAGGGGATGGTGGGAAAACAGTAGGTATTGATAGTCAAGTGTTGTAATGCGTTGAAATTTCGTTCTCTTTCCACGGCTAAGACATAAAAACGTATAACGATCTTCCATTTGTGGAAAGTGTAAGTAATGTAAAATTAATACAAATAACAAGGCACATCTCTGAAATGGTTCACTCTACAAAAATTTATTTAGGCATAAATTGTGTTTTACCAAGATATACATTTCTGTACAGTAAGATTTTGTCTATCTCTTACGGTTTAGCAGTTATCTAAAAGCCATACAAAGTAAACAGAACTGCATAGGCTATAGCCACAAAATTCAAAATATACATTTCATTTCCCATAAAAATTTATCAAACATATGGCATTTTAATAAAAATTGTTAGAGGCATTTTCGTAAGTTGCCATGTAAAGGTTATTTTAGGGTGGAATAATTTTCTTCAAAATCTTCGTGTCGCATCCTTAAAAAATATTAAGCTTAAATGCCAACTTTAATTTTTAACCGACTTTTCGTTTTTGAGTTATGTTGTCCACAGGTTGCCACACACTCACACACACACACACACACACACACACACACACACACACACACACTAAATGCTTTTTTTTGGGGGGGGGGGCTCAAGGGGCCTCAAAATATAACTTCCGTTGAAATCTCGACATCGAATTTTTGGGTGGAATACGATACTTTCTCTACTTACGTGCATGCGAGCGTGCGTGTGTCTGCTCTGTGTGTTGTGTGTGTGAACAGCATAACTCAAACACGAAGAAAAAGTGTTTTAAATCCAGGATCTTTTAAAGATATATAGGTATTTCAAGAAAATCCGCCATCCAGAATTAAACTTTACATGGAAAACATTTCTAAATTTGCTGTTGTCTCAAACATTGTTTTCGACATTTTTATTAACATACCATATAACGAAATTTATATTAAAAATTAAATATACCAACTATTAGTAACTTCAGAAACTATCTTCATTCTAAATACTTTTGTGTAACTATAAACAATTTGCTCTTACCAAAAAAAAAAAAAAAAAGGCAAAATTTGTGACGTTAATTATTTCTGAAATTATCTTTGTAGTTTTGAATTTTCAAATACACATTCTCTCTCTCTCTCTGACATGCTAAGAGTATGGCATTTCAAAAGGAACTGTTAACGACCGTCTTTTTAAAAATCTGACTATCGCTTTGGCCTGCTTAACCTTTTTATACCTACAGCAAAATGTGTATAGAATGTATAATTGAAGATTATCTCGAATAATTAACAAGTAAACAGATGAATACACTTTCGTAAGAATAGCTTGCAGAAGAGTGAGTAGGGGAAGTCATGTGAATGCAACACCAGAATTTGTTTTCCATTCACTCTTTATTATAACGTAGGATTTCCTCGTGAAATATATAAGTTAGGCATTTCAGGACCATGTCAGTATACCAATCACGAAAATAACAGTACATTATGGTTAACTTCGCCACTATACATACAACTCAAAAATCTAGTCCTGTGTGTTATTGTATTTTCAGCCTGAATAGCTTTATTGCCAATTTAGCAGAGCCACAAAAAACTCCTATCTGCTAAGAACAACACCCGAGTGATATTTTTGGGAAGTTTCCTCTGTATCTGCTATATTATCTACAGTTTCTTCTTGAATACACTATCTTGCTTTGCAGGGTTCTAATCTGATCGCTTCCTACTTTGCAATATTTATTTACCAACCCATTTGGAATTCTAACATCTGGGAATCTCTCATGAAATAATCTCCTTACAACTTGGGGATTTCCTACCATGTGCGGGATCACACACACTGCATTCAGTCGTTTCCCATACAACAGGACGAGTTAATCTTGTATATATTCCAGTTCTCCAAATCTGCTCTTCGGATTTGGAAGAAATTCCCTTGAAAGGGATTTCAGAAGCTGAGAAATAAAACTAGGTAAGTAATCTGCAGGATTTCATACAATTACAATACTTGGAAAGTATCATCAGTGGTGCTACTCGTGTGACCCTATAAACCATATCTGCTATGACACATTAGCAAATACTTTGCACAAAGAACGGTTAACATCACTGCATCTCTCGATTACGTCACATTATTTGTCGTAATACAAGCCTTGTCCATTTCACTGGTTGCTTTAGGCTACGGAGCAAGGATGAGCCACTCGTATGCTATATAACCAAAACAAAGGATAGAGAATGACGTAGAAACGAAATACATGCTTACGCTTTCGACCGTATTGGCTAAAAGAGAAAGAGGTAGTGAATGCATTCAGTTCGTCATACAGACCTCTTATCATGATTGGTAGGCATACCTTATCGGCTAGAGAAGGACGCGCCTTGTAGGGGCTAAAATCTAACGGGAAAGCTTGACGAGAGCTCCGGTTAGCGAAATGTATGTGTATGTGTGAGATCTTCAGGATATGCAAATTAAAGCTTGAATGGTATTAATTAGATACATAGCAAGGCAGAACTTCATAACATAAAATTAAACACAAGTGTATTTTCACAGTAATATTAATGTTTGTTGTTCCATACAAGTAAAACTAAATAAATAAACACATAAATAACAAAGCAAAATGTTTTCCTCTAACCCAAAATTAATTGGTTAATTTAGTTTTACTAATCCATTACTGATTATAGGAATACAACGGGAATATAAAACAAAAATATAACACAACTTTATTGCCATGTTAACTCATTTAAACGCAGAGATCTTTATTCTCACTGCTATGTGACAAATAATTAACCACTATACCTATACAAACTTATAGAATAAGTCGTATTCCTCTAATTTTACTTAGCCGTTTCCACTTGGTTTCAATTAGGGGATCTAAGTACCTACATAATGCAAGTTTTCCTCGCCAGTATACGATATGACAAGTTCTGTGTGTCTATGTGTGTGGGTATGTTCAACACCCAAGACTCTCAGAAAAAATGACTCCGTTCTCTCGCGCCGCAGTAGCTTATATAGACCAGAATGACGTAGCATGGATTTTTCTCGAAATTCGCTTTTCTCGAACCACTCACAAACAGTAGAAAGTTCACCAATGGTCTGGAAACGCTTTGATCTGCCGCTCTTTTTGTCGTTGGCTACGCATATGTACGCCACGCAGTGGTGTGAGGTAGTTTGTCCTTCAGCGCCTCTGCCGTGCTGCCGCTGCAATATTATTTAATTAATGTGCATTGCTAAGAAATATATGTTTGTAATGATTTTATAGATCCGTACATTAAAGTGCAGTTTAATTTTAAGGTGTGCCATCCACAGAATACGTTTTATTTCATATCAGGGCTGGTGAACTTACGCCACATGTTAGCTGACTGGCACGTGAACACGATTATGCTGATATGCCATTGTAGATTTCTCATCATTATTGTTATTATTTACTCATTTATTTTTCTTACACATCTCGTGCATTGGGGGAGGAGGGGGGCGTGGGGGGCGTCATGCTTTGCAGACTTCCAGCGGAAGTGCAGTAATAAAGCAAAGCATGTCTTACTTTATGACTCTGTTTACTGCGTTCTCAGTTTTTAATGTTGAACTCCTGCTTTTGCAGCATACGACACCACAAGCGCTATGATGGCAATAATGACATCTCCGAAAACAAAATTGGGAAGGAAACGTTCCAGTCCTAAGTTTATAGCATCTCCCCGGCAAGAGCACTGAGAAAAATCTGACCTCTCATTGATAAGTCGGAGCATTAACGATGTCGGCCACTCGTGTTCGGTTTACTGGCTGTGAATCATTCATTTGTAAATGCAAAACAGGTTTCTGATACCAAATAAAAGGAAGTTCAGCAAAATTAGTGGTCGGATTTTTCTAAAACAACGCAAAATGGACTTTGGAGAGTCAATCGGGAGATTAGTACGGAGATTGTACAGCATAAATCGTATATAAAACGCAATAAGAATACCAAAAAGTTCTGTAATTAATTCTGAAGTGCTATTTCATATATTGTTGCAAGAAAAAGTAAAATGTCTTATTCTTAAACCATAACTATTTATAAATGTATAGTTTTCACACGACGATCAATCTATTATAATACATGTGTTGTAATTTGATAAGTAAATAACACATTTTATAGGGTCTTTATAACATATGGTAACCCCTTCCGCGGGCTCACCCCACTGCGGGAGAGAACCGAGAGTTGCCAGGAAAATTTTGCCGTCCGAGGCGCACTAAAATAATTACCTTATTGAAGATGCTGGAAATCACCTGCCCTCAAACAGGCAAAACACGCAAAAACGTTTTCGTTCACTTCCCTAATACGTGTGATTTCGTGCACCATATACCATTAAGTTCATACAGTGTACGAGGCTCTTTTAAATTCAGAGGATCCCAAAACATGTATTTCTAATGAAATCTCGAATTTTTGGGTGGAATGGAATACTTCCCTACTTACGTATGTAGTAGAGAAATAAAAGGGAGTAAGTATTCCTATTTGAGAAAAGCATTTTTTGTGTAGTAAGATTTTGTGTCTCTCAGGTTTACCAGTTATGCAAAATTCATCCAGAATGAAGAGGACTTCAGACGTTAAGATACTTTCTCATTTGCCATGAATACATATATCAAACAAGTGGTACTTTAATCAAAATCGACATTTTTGAGAAAATTGAATTTTTAAAAAAAAAAATATATTTGGTATAAAACGTAACTTAGGGTGGTGGTTTTCTTGAAAATCTCATGTCGCATCCTTGAATAGTACGGAACTTGAATACCAAGTTTGGTATATAAGCGACTTTTGGGTTTGAGACAGACTCACAGATGGCATACACATACTTTGGCCGCGCCGTAGCCGAGTGTTTACACTATTCGCTTCTCACCAAAGCGGCCTGAGTTCGATCCCAAGCAACCGCATGTGGGATTCGTGGTGGACAATGCGGCGCTAGGGCGGGTTTCCTCCAAGTTCTCCGGTTTCTCCCTCCATCTCATTCCACCAGTGCTCCATCTTCATTCCATGTATCACCAGGGTCACTGCCTGCGGTGCCGTATGTAGTAAATGCGGGCGTACACATGCACACGCGCGCGCGTACACACACACACACACATACACACACATACACACACACACAAGCACACACACACACACAAGCACACACACCTACTTTAAAATGCATTCTGGGCTCAGGAGGTATGAAATGAAACCACGACATGGGCTGGCCCCGTAGCGCAGTTGGTAGAGCACCTGCCTGCTGTGCATGGGGTACCGGGTTCGATTCCCGGCAGGGGGGTAGCCAAGATTATTGCTCATCCTTCCCTGAGTCTGGAAGTATACAATGGAGACGCCGTGGCTGAGTGGTTAGAACGCTCGCCTACCACCTAGGCTGGACCCGCATGTGGTATTCGTGACGAAGGGACGTCTGTGCGGGTTTTCTCCAGTTTCCCCCACCATTCACTCCACCAATTGCTTCATTATCACCCTTCCAATCATCCATTTCATATCATCCTCTTCCTTGCTATCATACCTGGTGCTTGGCTGACCACCTGCTTCCAGATCTTTACTCTGGTCCAGAGGTTCCTCTGCTCCGCGACAGGCGTCTGACCCTAGTAAGCCCTAGGGGTGTAAGTCCTAGATAAGGGGAGGGTAATCACGGAAAGAAAGAAACCTCGACATCAATTACAATATTTCCCCTATTTACTACGTGTAGCAGACAAAGTAACAACAATAAAAGCTGGCTTCAACAAGCTCACTGTTCGGAAAAGGTTGCTGAACTGAACAGCCCAAGTAAAGCACTATCCGTTTTCTGTGATAGAAACCAAAGTGACTGGCTTACCATGCAGGTCCTCACATAATGTGTGTTCTGTTTGGTAAGTATGTGTATAATACTTAACTAAATCTTTAAACCTGAAGTTTAATTATTGATGTTTGACTAACGACACAATGTCGCAAAATTACACCTTTTGGAAACCCCAATTCCATTAGCGGCTATAATCCAAGCTGCTCAGCGTCCATTAACACTAAGAGTTTGTCTTGCTCTCGTGTTTCACTTTTTTAACATCTCCTTGCACCCACTCCAAGTTTGTGTTCTCCTTGGAAGTTTTTCTTATAAAAGGAAGTATTTATTCGAGCAGGGCGCCAGTCTTCCTTTTTATGTATTCAAGTATTTTTATCATGGGATCCTTTTAGTGAGGCGAGCGGTGGTCCAGACAGGCGCTAGTATTGTTATTCTTATTATTCTGCTCTTTCATCTCATCATGTTGCCGTACAGTCTACTCCAACAACAGAAACTTCCTACAAGATGCGCTTCCTCTTCCTCTTTTGTTCCGGGAAAGGAAACTTTTGAACAATCTTCTAATTTAATTATTTATTTGTATACTTCATTTAATCTAATGCTCAGGTTGTTGAACAACTGTCATTAGCCTCCTAGCTTCCCAATACAGTTGCCCATTTGACTTGTTCCAAAATTGTTGAAGAGCAGAGCATGTTCCTAGTTTTGAATGTCATCTTCTGGGCATGTAATTCGGTGAGGAGAGTATTTCCATCCGGTGCAGATGGTGTGCAAGACAATCATGTTGTGTTTCTAATTTAATTATGTTACTATTTATCGTTAAAATCTTATCAAATTTAAATTTTTATGTATCACAAAATGCAACCATCCTCCCCAGGTAATAAGCAATTCAATAATAAGCTACTTTTCCTGATTTACTGTAGCTCTGCATCATTCCCGTTGAAAGGAAGAGAATAAAAACAACCAGGCAAAACAAGTCAAAATTAGGGCAGCATTAGGGCTCTTCTGTCTTACGTTCCGGTTGGTACTTAAATCCCAATTGGATTAAGGTAACTGGTCGAAGTTTCTATTCAAGATTTTCTCTCAGACCTTGGAATCACAGTTATAGATGTTTACATACGACCAGTAACGCAGAGTATCAAAAATGTTGGGCAGATATTTTCTCTCAACACATGCGAATTTATAGCAAACACAAAAGTTAATAGCGGCTGCTACTATTCTCAATTTTGAGGGTGCAAATTATATTTATCACCGGATTTACAGCGTGATTTCACTGCATGCTTAACTATATACCACCGCAAGACCTGGCAAGCCTCTTATTGGATTTTGTATTGGCTAGTTCCTCCTGCCAAGTGCCATTAAATTTTGTGTCAGCCATACTTGCACTGTTGCTGACGAATGCCCTGGGTAACAGCTCTCACATTCATTGTTTCATTGCTAGTCCTAGAGAGATTTCAGACCAACCCTACTTCTTCCTAATATACCTGAATATTACAGACCAATTCTGCGTTTCAAAAATGTTTCAGTGTGCATAAACGTTGTACCTTGTCTTTTACTACTCTCCAAGACTTCACTGGAGTACTAACAGCGAGGTCCACAACCTCTAAGTCATTTGTACTTTAGATAACAGTTACTGTGAAATATTGTCACTTTTCCATGTTTCTGACAAGGTTTTAGGACAGTCATGGCGCCCGTGGTGTATTTTTTCTGGCAACTTTCATAAACAAATTTTTATTCCGACGATTTCTAATATTAATTCAAATTTCAAGACAAAACTGTTTCTTTCCCAATAGTACACATCCATGAAGTACGTTTTTGTACGCCTAAACAGTGATTTCCCTTTTTCCCTCATAAGAAATGTACTTGCCCTAACGGTGCTTTTATCATTTCAAGCAGCTGTGCCGCTATTGTGTCATAAAACTTTCTGTCCTAGATAAGACAGATTCATCGATACCATCTCCCTGCTTCCGTAATTTTCGCTTTCCTCAGACCTGAACTTGTCGGCGGGAATTGCGGACAAAGTCATTTGATGAGAAGCTTCGAGAAACGTGTAGGTATATTCCAGAAAATTCGCCGGTAATTCGCCTCGGCTATATAAATAGTGGTTGCGATGGCGCCCGCGCCTCCTTAAGCGTGAGTTACATATGCCACAGCATATACACAAGTTGGAGAGCATTGATCTAAGATATGTCGTTTCTTACTCGAAGGTTGATGTTTATAATGAACAGTTTATAAAAGTAAACAGAGTCATCAGTATTGACGCAATTAACTCGCCAAAACTTGCCATATTTAATCGTCAAAAGTCACCGATACAGTAACAAATTTATCACAAACACTCACATACTTGGAAGAAAGATAACATTGTATCAGTCAGCTGCATACATGTGTCATTCTCGCATCGTAGAAATGTCTGCTCTTGGCACTGGTGAGACACATGATGAGATGTCTACCCAAGGAATGCTAGAAGGCAGCTGCGGAAGGAACGTGAAAGTAACGGTGCAACTGCTTATTATTTTGGCGCTTTGCTTTTACCAGAAGCAGAGTTGACATACAAGCAGAGCGTCAAGTTGGCCTTAAAAAGATGGCGGACTTGGGTTTATAAAAGTAAACAGAGTCATCAGTATTGACGCAATTAACTCGCCAAAACTTGCCATATTTAATCGTCAAAAGTCACCGATACAGTAACAAATTTATCACAAACACTCACATACTTGGAAGAAAGATAACATTGTATCAGTCATCTGCATACATGTGTCATTCTCGCATCGTAGAAATGTCTACTCTTGGCACTGGTGAGACACATGATGAGATGTCTACCCATCTACCCAAGGAACGCTAGAAGGCAGCTGCGGAAGGAACGTGAAAGTAACGGTGCAACTGCTTATTATTTTGGCGCTTTGCTTTTACCAGAAGCAGAGTTGACATACAAGCAGAGCGTCAAGTTGGCCTTAAAAAGATGGCGGACTTGGGTGTAAACATCAGTAGCCTTCGCCAGAGCATCGCTGGGTTTGGCGGCTTCTCTGCGGTATTCAGATTTCCTCTCATGGTGGCGCCGAGGCTGATTCCTTAGACCTTTCGCCTCTCACCAAGGCGGCCTGGATTCCACATCAGTAGCCCACATATAGGAGTTTCGGTGAAGCAGCATCTGGGTGCATTTTCTAGGAGTTTGTCCAATTTCCTCGCTACTCATCTTTTCTTACATTCATTTCATCGCCATTTCATATCATACTCTTGTTCACTCATCCTGGATTCTCGCTCTGATACTGTTCCTCCATAGGAGGAGAGTAAACAGAAAAAGAAAAAATAGAATTCCTCTCTTTTTAGGTATATAATTCTGCACATGTGCTATAGTTCTAACGCCAAGGTATAGCTTAAAATGAAATTTGCTCTTTGTCGTTAACATTTACAATGGTATTGTGAACGGCAGCATTATTATCTGTGCAATTTTGCCGTTTCTCTGATTGAATCATTATTAGCTGTACAGATCTCCAATCTGTAGAGTTGGATGACATGACCCACTTCGTATTTAAAGCTTAAAAAGCGCAGACAGAAAAGAAAATGATACAAGTACATGAAGGGCTGGAGTTAAGGCAAATCAACTTGCTTTTTAAATCTACTTGTCAATATCACAGAACTCCAACTTGCCTCGCAGCGGAATACAAATTGAAACTTTAAACTTAATGCATAGCAAGCATCGTCCTCTTGCTTTATTTCTGAAAAAAATACAAACACTGTTTCAGCAAAGTTAGCGTTTAATTTCCAAGTCATTTTATGCGCAAAGAAAACGAAGATGAATGTATACCACTGCAATTTCAGTTTTATTACATTAGACAATGTACACATGCGGGAAACAGAAATAGTCCTAAAACTTAATATTAAAATATCTAAGGATTTAAAGGCACTACCTCCAGGAATACTGTTGTTCATACCCACATGAATAGCGCGAGCTACAGCGTTATTGCGCACGCTAGCGATTTTAATAGCATATTGCCACATTTGGGTGTTACATGAATAGAACCAGAAAAGGTTTGAAAATAAGAGATTCTACCACACTTTAACATCTGTATACTGCATACTACTTTTTAGGCGATCGATGAAAATTATGTTAATTTCAACTGTCGTTCATTAGCAGTGTTTTGACCAGTACATGTCCTAAAACTAGTGCATGCTTTCCATGAACAACCTTATTTTCATAAAATTATTCATTTCGACTGAAGTCAAGTCATTCCCATCTGTTTCTTTTTCCTGAAAATGTTATAACCAAAAAGCGGACTTTGTGCAGGGTTAGTTTATCTATGTTAGTTTATCCTATGTGTTACATTCACACGACATATCCATATGTTTACTTTCTCTACTGGTATGTAGAAGGAAGTATTGTATTCCACTCAAAAATTCGATGTTGAGATTTCATCGGAAATATATGTTTTGAGAACCCCTGCGCCGGTGTGTGTGTCTGTCAGTCTGCGGAAAGCATAACTCAAAAACGAAAAGTCGGTTAAAAACCAAAGTTGATATTTAAGTTTAATGTCTTTCAAGGATGCGACACGAAGATTTTGAAGAAAATAGCCCCACCCTATACTACCCTTTACATGGAAAATGTTTCGAAAATTTTGATTTTCTTGAAAATGGCTCTAACAATTTTAATTAAAATCGTCATATTTTTTAGATATTTGTATGACACATGAAATATACCTATACTTTGAATTTTCTGGCTATAGCCTATGTAGTCCTGTTTACTCTGGATGACTTTTGAATAACTCGTAAACCGTAAGAGATAGACAAATTCTTAATATACAAAAAATGTAGATCTCACTAAAACACGCAGTTTATGTCTGAATAAATTTTCTTTTAGAGTGAACCATTTTGGAGATATTCCTTGTTATTTGTGTCAGATTCGGAAAACTTGGAACTTTCGTGAAATGGAACATCGTTGATCATCTTTTTATAGGTATGATCAAAGCTTTAAACAAAGAGGACGGAATCTCAAAGCTTTAAAAGATTTGACTATCGCACAAAACTTACTGTATTCTGATATTCCCCTTGCACCTACAAGGAAATAAGTAGTAAGATAATTTGTACAAACGCTAACACAACTAACACGAAGAAGATAGAGGTACCTATAAGAGATTGTAAGAATGGTTGGTACAAAAGTAGAGAAAGTCATGTTAGTGCAACACATTTTTATTCCTATGTTTACACAGAGAACGAGAACAATAATTATAGTGAAACTTATCGTTACATTATTGGAGTAAACAGAACATACGCACTGAAATCTTTACCACTAACAGAGATCCATATGCCAGTGGGGCACACGTACTCAATGAATAACCAACAGATATATTAACCAAGAAAGAAATACATTTTCGGGGAGAAAATAACGAATATATTTAACCCTCCAACTGGCAGTGTGACTTATACATATAAACTTGTCTAGTTTTGAGATACTTTATTGGCTCTTTCTTTCTCATTTCTTGATAAGTTAACCTAAAAAAAATGCGAGTATTAGCAGCTATTTTGTGTAAAAAGCGTTTTTTAAAGAATAAGAAGGAAAATCCATGCAACTGCAGTCAAATGTAATCCCGTTTCCTTCTAAGCGTGCCATTAAAACAGTTATTTTACTTGGGCCCTCCCCTTCCTTTATCACAGGCACACTTGACTGCAGTTGCAGGGACTCGAACTCGCGACGTTTGCTCTTGAATGGCTGACCAGTTCATTACGTATCGCTGCAACGATCACGGCTACTCGTATCGCTTCGGCTAAGGTGTCTCCGAAAGGGATATGAAAACCGGTTTACGAATTACAGCAAGCAATAACTTGCCAATTAAAGGGCTTATATATAAGCATATTAGGTCAACTCCTTAGCGCGGTGGTAGCGCTGCTGCTTACCAAGCGGGAGACCTGGATTCGATTCCCGCTACCGGCGTGGGAATTTTCTACCACTGGGAGACCTAGTCCGGGATGCACTCAGCCTCGTCAGGTCCCTTGGAGCTGCTTGCTTAAAAATGGCGATCCCTGGCTGCGACGACCGCGTAACAGGCCGAGTGGGACAGGGCCGCTAAGCACGTCCCACCTCCAGTACTGCATCCCAGTCATGACGCCTGTGATTGGCACATTGGGTGAGGCAGTGGTCGGGCGGTAGGCCTAGACCTCGGGATTATTATTATTATTATTATTATTATTATTATTATTATTATTATTATTATTATTATTATTATTATTATTATTATTATTATTATTATTATTATTATTATTATTATTATTATTATTATTATTATTATTATTATTATTATTATTATTATTATTATTATTATTATTATTATTATTATTATTATTATTATTATTATTATTATGCCTTGAAGTTTTTGCTTATCAGATCACATTCCTTTGTTTCTTTCCCTAAGTGAATCACGCTTTCCGTGGTGGAAACCCATGGTCTATATTCTCATACAATATATTATTTTGCGGCAAATATAATTTTTCGCTCAGATATTTGTTTGAAGCCACCAACATCCAATGAACGGGACGCGATGGTTATGAATCGCAATAAGAAATTATTACATGTATGATGTTCTTACTATGTAAGTAATATGTAAGCTTCCTAATATCGAATTATTGGTTTCTTTATTCCTTAGGAATAGCACACCTACATTACTTTCGGTTGCATTGTTGCAGCTGGTTTTGGAAGCACACATATTGTGACTTTTTTGGGTTTGGTTGTGAAGTAAAGTAGACAGATGTAGTCGAGATAAAGAAACACTTTTATTTCCGTAAACAGTAACTTTGTACACTCGTTGCAACAACAAGAAAGTCTTTTCCGATTCTCCAACAGCACGGCTCCGAACTCGTAACACCAAGAACTAACTCTTCTCCGTCGGCACAACTCTCCACATCGTCTGTCCGTCTCCGTCGGCACGACCACTCAACCTTCACATACGTCTGACTGTTCTCCGTCGGCACTACTCAACGCTTCACGTACGTCTGTCTGACTCTTCTCACACTTTACCGCTATTTATATCTCCCAGGCACTATTCTGGAAGCTTCCGGAACGTTCACTTATTTAGCGGTGAAACACAAAGCAGACAGTTCTAGAAGCCTCTATCACTTTCTCTCTTTCGGCAAGCGCCCAACAATGCGGCCATTCCCCGTCTCTTTCCTTCGGCTCCTTTGCGGTAGTGCCGACAATAATGCGATGGGTGACAATTGCGGCTGTCGGCAATTAGATGCGGCGGGCGCGGTGACACTGCTCCCTCCTCAGAGCTGGTCGTCCCGACCAGCACTATCACTGCGGCATCTCCCTTGCGCCCCGGCGGACTATCCCATCGAACCTCTTCTCCAGGAGGCACGATCCTAGGTATCGCTGTTGGATAGTGTCCCTTGGTCTGGGTAGGACGATGTATGCCATCCTGCTTCGAAATTCTGCAACAGTACCGCCGGTCTTGACGGTCCCTCGTCCAGTTGCCCTTCTTCCTGGTGTGTTGACGGGCCATCCTGCGCACTTGGAAACGGCTTGCTGGGTACCATGTCCGCCGACCTCTCTGGCGCACCTTCGCAGCCACCTTGCTTCCGATGGGTCCGGCAACAAACCCCACCACATCCGCGCGAGTCGCGTCCACCGCTGCACTCGTGTTCACTCGTGCTCGGCACGGCCTCTCCTGTATCCTGCCGTCCAAGATGATGTCCACCATTCTTCCGTTCACGGCACTATGCGTCAGGTGATTGGATGGCTCCGACGGTCCCCCCATGTCACACGCCAAGTCGGTTCTTGCGTGTTGCTCGTTTGCTTGTGCGCTTCCCTGCTGATCGTCCTCCACGTCATATCCTGGTTGGTTACGTACCCGACACACTCCTCCAGGGGATCCTCGACGACGCCCCTGAACTGTCCCTTTGTCTTCCCCGAGACGTACATTTTCGTTATCTGAAACGGGCGTAACTGTCGCCTCGGCCACTAGGTGCTCCCTCCCCGGGTCCGTGCTATTCCGTCTGCCCCTGGCATCCAGTACTTTGACGCTCTCGTCAACTCTTACTACCAGGGCGCCAAGACGTTCCCCGTCGTCCCCCACGACGTCCACATGCTGGCAGAGGTCTTCCACCTTTTCGCCGAGTTCTTCCACGTCTTCCTTCACGCCAATCAGTTCGCCGAGTTGTTCCACGTCTTCCGCCATGCCAATCAGTTCGCCGAGTTGTTCCACGTCTTCCGTCACGCCAATCAGTTCGCCGAGTTGTTCCACGTCTTCCGTCACGCTAATCAGTTCGCCGAGTTGTTCCACGTCTTCCGTCACGCCAATTAGTTCGCCGAGTTGTTCCACGTCTTCCGTCACGCCAATCAGTTCGCCGAGTTGTTCCACGTCTTCCGTCACGCCAACCAGTTCGCCGAGTTGTTTCACGTCTTCCCTCACATCATCTGAAACGGGCGCAACTGTCGCCTCGGCCACTAGGTGCTCCCTACCCGGCTCCGCGCTATTCCGTCTGCCCCTGGCATCCAGTACTTTGACGCTCTCGTCAACTCTTACTACCAGGGCGCCAAGACGTTCCCCGTCGTCCTCCACGACGTCCACGTGCTGGCAGAGGTCTACCACCTTTTCGCCGAGTTCTTCCACGTCTTCCGTCACGCCAATCAGTTCGCCATCAATTTTCGCCGATAGCTCCGTCTTCATCTCTTTCAGCTCGGCAGCGAGGTTGTTTCTCCTCTTCATTTCGGCGACGAGGTTGACGTTTGCCGTCTTCATCTCTTTCAGCTCGGCAGCGAGGTTGTGTCTCGTCTTTATTTCTTCTTTCAGCTCGGCAAAGAGGTTGTCGTTTGCCGTCTTCACTTTGGCAACGAGGTTGTCGTATGACGTTTCCATTTTGGCAAATAATTCTTTCATCATTGCCATCATCCTGGTTTCCGAATCTCCCTCCATTTTGGTTCTAACGTTGCAACTTCTGACGATGTAATGAAACTAGAAGCAATTCGACGGATCCCACTCCTGACACCAGTGTAACTTTTGGTTGGTTGTGGATGTGAAGTAAATACGACAGATGTAGTCTAGATAAAGAAACACTTTTATTTCCGTAAACAGTAACTTTGTACACTCGTTGCAACAACAAGAAAGTCTTTTCCGATTCTCCAACAGCACGGCTCCGAACTCGTAACACCAAGAACTAACTCTTCTCCGTCGGCACAACTCTCCACATCGTCTGTCCGTCTCCGTCGGCACGACCACTCAACCTTCACATACGTCTGACTGTTCTCCGTCGGCACTACTCAACGCTTCACGTACGTCTGTCTGACTCTTCTCACACTTTACCGCTATTTATATCTCCCAGGCACTATTCTGGAAGCTTCCGGAACGTTCACTTATTTAGCGGTGAAACACAAAGCAGACAGTTCTAGAAGCCTCTATCACTTTCTCTCTTTCGGCAAGCGCCCAACAATGCGGCCATTCCCCGTCTCTTTCCTTCGGCTCCGTTGCGGTAGTGCCGACAATAATGCGATGGGTGACAATTGCGGCTGTCGGCAATTAGATGCGGCGGGCGCGGTGACACTATATTTGTGATGATGGCAAGCAGAAGTCGATTTTTATCGTTGTCGACAACAGTAGAGATTGATAGGATATACCCTACCTAAATCCCTAAGGCTGCTTATTGGTAATCAGTTGCAAGTCTTGTGTTCTGCAATGAAACAGTTTTCCTCAGGACATGTAATCTAATCAGCACAATCCCGCCACTTGTGTGTAGCGTATCCTTTTCGCGCTTCTGGCCAGACATCGCTGATGCAGCGAGACATTTGATATGTCAGCTGTTTCAGGGTCTTTCTTACCCCCAACTATTGCTCCCATTCTTCCTCCGAGATTAGAAGCTTCATCCTCCCTTCTGTCACCCGAGTGGAACACAGTGTTCCCAACCAAAAACATGTAACATGAAACCAACAAAATTCCGCTACAAAAATAAGTAGTTAATTTGGAAAGATAGCATGCCTTTCTCCAGGACAAGAACCAGATGACCACACGACGGATAAATATTAATAAAAGTGACAATGTAAATGCAATACGTAGCATTTCAATTTCAAACATACAGAAAATTCTATGACTTATTTGTAGAATACGGAATAAAATAATGCTTTCCTGTGTAAAATCGCTGTTTTTTATGTAACAGTGAGGGGGAGAGAGGTGTGAATGTGTTCACTAAAAGTGAGTAGAGAGTACATGTGAATGTAATATGTAGTATTTCTATTTGAAACATACAGAAAATTGTGTGTATTATTAATAGAAGAGGCAATAGTTTTTTTTATGTAAAATCGCGTTCTTTCAGGAAAGACACCTGAGAAACTTCAAAACCAAACCTTATCTGAATACAAAATTTGATCCAAATCGTTAGAGCTGTTTCCGAGATAGGCGTATATATTGTCACCGCGCCCGCCGCATCTAATTGCCGACAGCAGCAGTGTCACCCATCGCATTATTGTCGGCACTACCGCAAAGGAGCCGAAGGAAAGAGACAGAGAATGGCCGCATTGTTGGGGCGCTTGCCGAAAGAGAGAAAAGGATAGAGGATACTGGAATCTTCTACTTTGTACTCCAGCGAATAAGTGAACGTTCTTGAAGCTTCCAGAATAGTGCCTGGGAGATATAAATAGCGGTAAAGTGTGAGAAGAGTCAGTCAGACGTATGTGAAGGTTGAGTAGTCGTGCCGACGGAGACGGACAGACGATGTGGAGAGTTGTGCCGACGGAGAAGAGTTAGTTCTTTGTGTTACGAATTCGGAGCCGTGCTGTTGGAGAATCGGAAAAGACTCTTGTTGTTGCAACGAGTGTACAAAGTTACTGTTTACGGAAATAAAAGTGTTTCTTTATCTCGACTACATCTGTCTACTTTACTTCACTTTCCAACCAAAAAAGTCACACTGGTGTCAGGAGTGGGATTCGTCGAATTGCTTCTAGTTTCATTACATCGTCAGAAGTTGCAACGTTAGAACCAAGATGGAGGGAGATTCGGAAACCAGGATGATGGCAATGATGAAAGAATTATTCGCCGAGCTGAAAGAGATGAAGACGGCAAACGACAACCTCGCTGCCAAAATGGAAACGAGAAACGACAACCTCGTTGCCGAGCTGAAAGAGATGAAGACGGCAAACGACAACCTCACTGCCAAAATGGAAACGTCAAACAACAACCTCGCTGCCGAGCTGAAAGACATGAAGACGACAAACGACAACCTCGCTACAGAAATGAAGACGGCAAACGACAACCTCGCTGCCGAGCTGAAAGAGATGAAGACGGAGCTATCGGCGAAAATTGATGGCGAACTGATTGGCGTGACGGAAGACGTGGAAGAACTCGGCGAAAAGGTGGAAGACCTCTGCCAGCACGTGGACGTCGTGGAGGACGACGGGGAACGTCTTGGCGCCCTGGTAGTAAGAGTTGACGAGAGCGTCAAAGTACTGGATGCCAGGGGCAGACGGAATAGCACGGAGCCGGAGAGGGAGCACCTAGTGGCCGAGGCGACAGTCGCGCCCGTTTCGGATGATATGAGGGAAGACCTGGAACAACTCGGCGAACTGATTGGCGTGAGGGAAGACGTGGAACAACTCGGCGAACTAATTGGCGTGATGGAAGACGTGGAACAACTCGGCGAACTGATTGGCGTGATGGAAGACGTGGAACAACTCGGCGAACTGATTGGCGTGACGGAAGGCGTGGAACAACTCGGCGAACTGATTGGCGTGACGGAAGACGTGGAACAACTCGGCGAACTGATTGGCATGACGGAAGACGTGGAACAACTCGGCGAACTGATTGGCGTGACGGAAGACGTGGAAGAACTCGGCGAAAAGGTGGAAGACCTCTGCCAGCATGTGGACGTCGTGGAGGACGACGGGGAACGTCTTGGCGCCCTGGTAGTAAGAGTTGACGAGGGCGTCAAAGTACTGGATGCCAGGGGCAGACGGAATAGCGCGGACCCGGGGAGGAAGCACCTAGTGGCCGAGGCGACAGTTGCGCCCGTTTCAGATAACGAAAGTGTACGTCTCGGGGAAGACAAAGGGGCAGTTCAGGGACGTCGACGGGGATCCTCTGGAGGAGTGTGTCGGGTACGTAACCAACCAGGATACGACGTGGAGGACGATCAGCAGGGAAGCGCACAAGCAAACGAGCATCACGCGAGAACCGACTTGGCGTGTGACATGGGGGGACCGTCGGAGCCATCCAATCACCTGACGCATAGTGCCGTGAACGGAAGAATGGTGGACATCATCGTGGACGGCAGGATACAGGAGAGGCCGTGCCGAGCACGAGTGAACACGAGTGCAGCGGTGGACGCGACTCGCGCGGATGTGGTGGGGTTTGTTGCCGGACCCATCGGAAGCAAGGTGGCTGCGAAGGTGCGCCAGAGAGGTCGGTGGACACGGTACCCAATGAGCCGTTTCCAAGTGCGCAGGATGGCCCGTCTACACACCAGGAAGAAGGGCAACTGGACGAGGGACCGTCAAGACCAGCGGTACTGTTGCAGAATTTCGAAGCAGGATGGCATACGTCGTGCTACCCAGACCAAGGGACACTATCCAACAGCGATACCTAGGATCGTGCCTCCTGGAGAAGAGGTTCGATGGGATAGTCCGCCGGGGGGCAAGGGAGATGCCGCAGTGATAGTGCTGGTCGGGACGACCAGCTCTGAGGAGGGAGCAGTGTCACCGCGCCCGCCGCATCTAATTGCCGACAGCAGCAGTGTCACCCATCGCATTATTGTCGGCACTACCGCAAAGGAGCCGAAGGAAAGAGACAGAGAATGGCCGCATTGTTGGGGCGCTTGCCGAAAGAGAGAAAAGGATAGAGGATACTGGAATCTTCTACTTTGTACTCCAGCGAATAAGTGAACGTTCTTGAAGCTTCCAGAATAGTGCCTGGGAGATATAAATAGCGGTAAAGTGTGAGAAGAGTCAGTCAGACGTATGTGAAGCGTTGAGTAGTGCCGACGGAGAACAGTCAGACGTATGTGAAGGTTGAGTAGTCGTGCCGACGGAGACGGACAGACGATGTGGAGAGTTGTGCCGACGGAGAAGAGTTAGTTCTTTGTGTTACGAATTCGGAGCCGTGCTGTTGGAGAATCGGAAAAGACTCTTGTTGTTGCAACGAGTGTACAAAGTTACTGTTTACGGAAATAAAAGTGTTTCTTTATCTCGACTACATCTGTCGTATTTACTTTACACCCACACGTAAAAGTCACAATATACAAGAATTGCTCGTTTAAAGATATTAGATGATGTTGCTGTACATCAGTAAAGTCTATTAAGGGACAATAAAAACATAAGATAACGATTACTACAAATGCTAAAAGGGTTTACACTAAAGGGGTAACTATGCAGCCTATTTACAGTGCTTTCAGTAATCCCTTTGGAAGATTCTTTTTTCACTTAGCACTCCTTGAAAAAATCTGATGTGTTGCACTCGCTTCTGCTCAAGTACTAACTATTCCTACAAACTCTCATTTCTTGATCTTCTTCATGTTAGTCGAAGAACTAACAGAAATTATGTTATTGCTAGGGAGCGGGGTTTTAGTAAGAAATCCATCAAGTTAACCGTGCACTTCTAACAGGAAGTAGAAGCAGTGCTCTTGTAAACAAGTAGACTGGAAGACAGCACAAAGTACACCCTGCTTCAAAGGTAGGAATACCAGGGTTAAGGGGGCAGTTAAGTTCATTTTTATTACGGTTTTAATGTCTAGAATTTTAGCTAGAGACATCATCGTGAGCGGTTATTGCAATGTGCAATAATTTAATTCCTAAATTTATGGAAAGTAAGTCGCATCCGATTTGCTCACAGAAAGTTTTTGTATTTTGAAAAAATACGTTTCAGAGGTAACAGGAGCGTACAGAAACATGACTCTGTGTCTCTGAAGCTTGTTCATTGTCCTAATAGTCTCGAGCATTTATGATGCACATGACTTAATATGTTATTGCGGTTACTATATTACTGAAATTCTTCTCAATATATGAAAGAACTCCAAACAAGGCTGGTGTAATTATTTGCTTCACTGCACGTATTGCGACATTTTTCTGCCGGTCACAGACTTTTATTATGTATACAATTCTGTGGTAATATTGAGTATAATATACTGCAGCCTGTAGCCATGCCCCCCACCGAGTTACATTTTGTTGTGGAGGCAAGGGAATTCCAGGTGCCATCTTCATTTTGGAAGATGTTACGCGAAATATCTTTTTCGTGTTGGCTATAAAAGCATTCACATCCAGAAAAGAGGATATAATTTCTTCCGCAACTCGGTGGAGAGTATGTGCTAGACAAGTTTTAGTTTTGGAAATGCTTACTGTATTGCTGTGGCAGCTTTCTTCATATACGAAGTGCCGTCCGTAAGAAGAAGTAAACCATTTTGTGTTATTGGATAGGCACAATAGAGAGAAGAAAAAAGAAAACAACCAAATATAACATACGACAGACGCAAGAAACAGGCTGTTGTGTAGGTGTGGGCGTGTCGTTTCCTCAACCCTCACGCTAGCTGCCAGCTCTATACTCCGTGCTATCATTCCTATGTTTATCTACTAAAACCCCGCTCCCTGGTTATTGCTAACTTTCTTGCAGGTACAAGGGCAATATGGGAATACGGTAGGCTTTGAGTGATAGCTGGTCGCTATATGAAATTCCGTTTTCTTTGCAATCTGCCACCCTGTGCCTCCTATCGTCTCGCTCCTTTCTTTCGAGACACAGGTACAAAAAGGCCAAGGGGCCGTGGTGCCCAAATCCCCGTCTGTCCACCTTCCCTTACTAAAATCTGGGAACTGACATACCATGTCTATCCATCAGGATTTCTGTATCGCAAACTCACGCTGTGCATAGGAGGTGTGATCACATCTGGGAACGTTAAAGACCCGCTTGTGTTGTGGCTGCCATCATTAACTCATTCTTCCTTCTCACAGATCACCTTAAACATATAGGTACAGCCTAGATATCCACATAATATACCTGGTCTACTTGCTCCGTAATAGTTCCTAGCGCATGCGTATGGTGGCCGAGTTGTAGCTGAGTCTGACAGTTTCTACTAGTGCAATGCATAAGTTTCTGCTTATGAACGCTGCAATTCAGCTTATTTGCCTTGAATGCTACTACAAGCATTTCATCATTTTAGCGCAAAGGTTACTCGTCTTAGAAAGCAGAAAGTGGATAAGAAGTCGCTCCAAATTGCATTTTTGCGCTGAGACAGCACCGTGAGGAATCTCTGTGGAATTTCTACCGGAGGAGCCGCCAAACTCGTACAAACAAATTTAGTTGGGAAATATATCTTTTTCATTTCCTAGAGCCCCCATGAGACGCCAGCAGGAGATTTCTGTTTCTTCTTTCTCTCCTTCTTCATTCCCGCTGCGTAATTTGATACAGTTAACAAGTCCCAGGTCTGCTGCTGAAGAAGTAAAACTCCAGTGATGAATTAGAACCAACATCTCCGCTGGTGCAACTGAGAGAATACGTTAGACTCGCAATTCATCCTGTCCCGTCATGAGATGTAATGATGTTCACATGACTTGGAAACTAAAACAATACTCTGTTCCTTCTAGTGCCGCAACAGAGTGTTTCAGACTACTCAACGAACAAACAGGTTTCCTGGACTGGTTAAAAAAACATCATTGTATTTTATCACGCTCTCTCGTAATTAATGTCGTTTTTTACTTTCTCTACTGATAAGTAGGGGAAGTACTGTATTCCATCCAAAAATTCGATGTCGAGATTTCACCGGAAATATGTTTTGAGACCCCCTGAATCCAAAAAAAAAGCATTTTTAGAAGGTCTGTGTGTGCGCGCGCACGTGTTTGAGTGTGTGTGTGTGTGTGTGTGTGTGTGCGTGTGTGTGTGTGTGTGTGTGTGTGTGTGTGTGTGTGTGTGTTACTTTTTCTACTACTAGCTGACGGTAGAGAAACCATTACCTTGGTTGTGTGTATTTATATGTGGAAATCTCAAAAGGAAATCTCGTATAAATATCAAACTTTGTATCTAAATTCAACTATCTTCCAAAAATACAGCACAAAGATTTTCCAGCCGCACCTGTGGTGTGGAAATAGCATGTCTTTCACATTCATGAGGTTTCGAATTCGAATCTTGGTTAGGGTGAGTTACCCGGATAAGGTTTCTTCAGGGGGGTTCACTTATCCTGAAAGATGAGTGTCGGGAAACTATAAGCTCTACGGACCCCGAACTCATTTGAGCATCATTTCATTCATCGTTTAATATGACCTTTCGAGTTTTAGGACCTTAAACCTAAAAAAGAAAAATTAAAAGATTTTCTAGAAAATCTCTCCCGCCTCCAGGTTACACATTACACTTTGTTGCTTCGGTTTTCTCAAAAATGACTAAACCGTTGTAATTCAAAATTTTAATTACAAATAAAACGAAAATCTTGAACCTTCTGGGAGCATCCTGTGAAGTCCTCTCGATTCCACTGAAATTTTGTATAACTCTGTTAACTAGTAAACAAAAGGTAAACAAACCCTCTACAAAAAGTGCATGTCTTTAAAGCACAGAATTTATTACAACTCACTTTTTGCGGCATCAATCATTTCCGAGATATGCATACTTATTGATCTGAACGTTTCACTGCTTTATCACCTTTTGCACATTCAACTGTTTCTTGCGATTCTATCAAAAGAGGTGGAATGCAAGCCTGTGAAACGACAACGAAATACGTAATAAACTTTCCACAAAGGTTTATCTCGATTAAGATGAATTGGATAGAAAATTAATTGTTGTAGGCTTACCTGTAGTTTGCACAAGTTGTATAAAAATAAGCTATAGTTGTTACACAAAAGGTCATGTAACTGGAACAGCGATTTTGTTTCCGGACAAGAAGGTACATATGTCCTTAAATTATACACTTGCAGTACGAAAATCAGCAACAAAGTGTGTGTGCGTTCACAAAATGAGGACTAAAGCAACAAAACTCATCTTTTGTTTTCACGCTGGGCGTAGAAATATTTGGGTCAGCGAAGCCGAACGAAAACATCTGACGCCGCTTGGCGTCCAGTTGAAGAGTCCTAAAGATTTATCCTAGTTGAGCTTCTTACATAGGTAGGAGTAAAACGCACATAGCAGCGGCAATGTTTGCAACCAATGGAATCGTGCAGTTTCAATAATGATCCATTTCCCGTGTACAGGCAGCGAAACTTGGACACCGACCGCAGAGAAACGGATGACTTCAAGTTAACTGTGTTCTAGAGCACCTGTAGTATTGTTAACAATACAAGAGTAGGTCCTGCCCCCTTGCAATTCTATATACACATTGTGAATATGCCAAATTGTATATAGTCAAATATCTGTTGAAGGGAGATAACAAAAAACATTAATTGCACAAATATTTACGCTTTCCCCCCATCACATCATGCGCACTTCTCCTAAAGCAAGACATTTTAAGTAAAAACTGCTGGAGATTTACTTTTGGCATTAGAAAATATCTCACAATGCATTGTACTGCTAATTCTACAAGCGTAAGAGCACCTTATGAAGAACAAACGCAACAATAAAACAACTCAACGAACACTATTACGGGTATTTATGTTAGGAACACTGCAACAAAATGACAATTTGACAAATCCTACCTGTGACACCAGTGTGACAAAAGCAACAAAAATCAAGTCCAGTTATTACGCACGCACACACACGCACGCACGCGCGCGCACACACACACACACGCACACACACACACACACACACACACACACACACACACACACACACACACTCAAAAACACTGCCTGCTGCGACGAGCCTTCTCTGTAACTAACTACTCCTTTTGCCCCCTTACAAAGCGAGGATGACGTAATACGGACCTTTCTCGAACTTTTCTAGAGCCTTTACAAATCCGCCGGCTGCCTCCGAATAACCTCGAAAACCCTTGTGATACCGCGCTCATTGTGACGTGTTCACAAACAGTGGCGCGAGGTGGCCTGACCTTCAGCGCCTTTGATACATGCACCGCCAATCTGGTATGTGGTTTGAAGTGTGACCTTGGCCTCCTTTGATGTGCGCCGCGTGGTCGGCGTCACAATACCATAGATATGTGTTGTGAATCTGACATCTAAAATGAAAGTATTTTCATTTGAAAGTATACACACAATTTTAAGAGTAAAAACTGCATTTTTATTATTCATCAATATAATTTCTTTTTCTCCGGACGAAGAAATATTCAACCAAATTAATACGCCATGAAAATTAGCAACTTAATGTTTAAACATTTAGTAGGGTGAAGTGAGATAGTACATCGTATTCCTATCGGCTTATTTGGACTTGCTGCTCGCTCCCCCTGACTAACTCTGGCATAGTCACATCTAACCTGTTTCATAGGTGTCCAAATTTCGCTGCCTGCTCAAGCAACTCTAGTCAAGTTGGAATCTGAAATGCATTATCCATTCAGTCTGAATAAGAAGCATGTTATTGTGCGGCTGAATTGAAAACGCTCAGAGAACTGCCTTTGAATGTAAACGAGTAATAAATAACAAAGGAATATTATAAAATACTAAGCAAAATGTTAAACGTAGTGTTTATTTAACATTTATATAAAATTATCACCATTCTAGTGATATATAAAATAGGTTGCCTCAAGAAAGAAAGGTGCAGTGAAATCTCCTAGGAAATTAAATATTATGACTCCACGAGAAACTGCTTTGTAAACACGTTATAAAATATGATCTGCCCAACAGCCAACAGTTATTTATGCATGCTATTCCAGCCCGAAGTTATTAAATTTGTTTCATATTATTTTGCAACATTATGTATTTTATTATGCTTTCCTTGAAGCAGTTCCCAATAGAATTGTAATGAAAATATAAAATAATCAAGATTAGCATAAATAAGAAGTGTAGTTTTGCAACGTTTATATCTATGGACTTTAGCATATTTGATAGCCCTGGCATGTAAAAACTGTAAAGGTAACAGTTCATCAGTTCATACTTTACCTTCATATATTTACTTCTTTTGTCTCTTTAGCCCGGTAGTAGTACTGCTGCTTACCAAGAGGAAGACCTGGGTTCGATTTTCGGTACCGACGTGGGGATTTTCTGTCGCTGGGAGACCTTGTCCCAAGTACACCCATCCTCGTTGTCCCTGAAGGGCAAATTGAGGAGCTGCTTGATTAAGAAGTACCGACTCCTGGCTGCGGAAACAGCATATACCAGCCGGAAGGGATTGGGGCGTTGACCATGTCCCACCCTCGAGTACTGCACCCCACCAATGACGCCTGTGGTGAGGGAAGCAGCTGCTGTGCGGTAGGCCTTGACTCGGTAAGGACTTCTGGTGTTAGCCGAAGTATTGCATTCCACCAGAAAATTCGACATTCTGAGCTATTCAGAAGTAAAAGACTTATGAGAAAATGACTGTGAATTGCATAAAACAAAACAAAACAATCAGCATCTTGTAAGGGTACGAAGATTAAAAACAAAAGTTAAAAAAAATCCCCCCCCCCCCCGCGCACCAAACTACCCATAACATGGAAAAGGTTTTGTTATAGGTATGATTTTCTTTATAATGGCTTTATTTTTTGTTAAAATACTATATACTCAATTCATTTTCATAAGAATTTAAATGTGTATCTTGAATTTTCTGGTAATAGCTTTTTAGACCCTTTTCATTGTGAATGACTTTTGAATAACTGGTAAACTGACAGGGGAACAAAATCTTGCTGCACAAAACGTGTAGATCTTGTTAAAGGGCACAATCATTTCTCTCTCCCCCTCTCTCCCTCCTTCGCGCTCTCTTTCTCCCCCCCTCCCCCTAATACCCCCACCCTTCTCGCCCTGACCCCTCCGTTCCTTTCTTTTTGACTCTCTCACTATCTCTATGTTTCTCTCTTTCCTTCTTTCTCTCTCTTTCTCTTTCTTTCGTTGTTTCCTTTTTGTGGGGACAATCATTTTCAAGATATGCCTTGTTATTGGTTTAAATTTTCCAATTCTTATACTTTTGTTAAATGGGAAGTTGATCGCTCTTTTTTTTTTTTTTTTTAAATTCCTGGTCATACAAAGAGACAAAGAGAGCGACCTGCTTTAAAAGATTTGATTATAGCTTGAGACTACTGCATTGCCCTGCTCCCATTGTACCCATGAAGATAATATGTAATAAAGTCATTTTTTAAATCGTTCATCTTGATTGATATAAAGTAGATAAAATAATAAGTGTTTTAAAGAACAGTTTATACAAAAATATCTACAGAAAGTCACACATCAGACATTGTTTTGTTACAACCATTTTTTAATTTTTGTTACGACAGTTGTATGAGGTACTAAAGACAGGACAAAAAGTTTTTGGTTAGAATATTCTTCAGATATTCTCACTTGAGGCCAGACACACGCATGAAGCTCTAAAAACTTCAGTCGACCTCAATAAGATTAACACACTAAATGTCTTAGGGAAGCTGTAACTGGGTCGTGCCTTGTTGTAATCTTACTAATGAGAGAGCGGTGAACCGAAATTCGAATTATACATGGCTTCTTCATTGTTCGACGCTACAGTGTGTTCTCAATCCTCTATCACGGCGGGTGAAACTGCTCGATACTTCGGTCGCAGCTTATTTAAATCCCAAATACTAGCGCAGGCCAAAACATATTACCTGATTCTTTTCATCGCCTTTATAGGTTTTTGGGGACATTATTTACATATATTGTACTGTTCTTGTAGGTACATACATAAATTGCTTTTTGCTCGTTTAGTCGTTCCGTGGCAAGCAACAACACCTTTAAATTACAAATTTAGCTGCCTGCCAGACTGGCTCTAAGTCTTGGTGGATGACAAAATAGCAGTCGAAAGAGTTTTTAGCTTTTTAGCGGAATGCAACATGTTTTTGAGGATATGAAGCTTTATATCTAAACCTAATTCTTTATACTATTTTGACATATTTATAGCTTGGTTTCAATTTTGGCTTTTGCTACTGTTTTGAATATTTATATATTTTCTTTCTTTAGTAGTAATTTAATTTGTATGGGTATTGCCATGAACTTTTCTTTAAGAGCGCTGATAACCACGAAGTTGAGTGCCCTTAAACCTTCAACACCAAGATTTTCCCAACAAGCTAGATTAATTAAAATATTTGACAATGCTGTTATTCTTACCTTGTCATTAATTTGGTAAAAGGTAGGAAGGAAAATATATATAGCAATAGTGACTTTAAGAGATGTGAATACTTCAGAAAGGTCTAAACCTCCCAGCTGCGCATTTTAAGACAGTTCTGAAATAACAAAATCATCGCGATATGTCAACAAATTAGTCCACGTATGTGAAGGAAACTGCCAACCCAACCATTAGAGGTGGTAAATTCCTAGTTACCAATAACCCACGCACACACACCCAACCACACTAACCTTATCCTAACGTAGGTTAAATCTCGGAACCACAGGACTCCGTGGTTTCACTGCGGCTCACTGCGGCCTGACTGCGCATGCTCGCCTCTTTTATATCTCACGGTATTGTTTGCTTGAACACTGACAACGTTTCAGAATGAACTCCATGAAGTATCATAGCCACAAAACGCAAACTACTGGCTGAACCGTAAATTAATCAGAGAACCTAAGTGTAGTGATATGTATATACAGGGTATTTAAAAAGTGTTTGATGTTGCAACAGGACTTGGATTGGTCAAAACTGAAATAAACAAATGTCCGAAAACAAATACCTGGTGAGATAGGTATAAATCATTTTACTAGTGTTGAGTATTTACACAGACAATGAGCTTCATCCAACAAGCGAACTACTAAACACTACTGTCACAAACATTTAACAGAGCAAGTGTTGGGTAAACATCCATAAACACCAAAACAGGAGTTCTGATGATTTCTGGTCATTTTGTTGTCTGGTAAAATCTACATGTTATGTCCATATTACTATAGATGCTCCATGTGGTTACCATGCATTCTTGCACATGATTCAGCTCTTCTTCTCCAAGAATCCCGAACTCTTTCGAATACACCTGGCTGCTCTTGAATTTGTACACACTTATTGGTCACACGCTCTTGTAACGTATGCACATTGTCGATGGGTTTGGCATATACCAATGCCTTTATACGTCCCCACAGTCAGAAATTCAATGGATTTAGTTCCAGCGAAAGGGAAGGCCATGTTACTGGGCATCCTCGACCACTGCAGTATTGTCGCACGATGAATAGAAAACGGGGTGATGCCCCGTCATCCACAAACCACATGCATGGTCCTCCAAAAGCACGCGTAACTAATCGCAGAGGAATCAATGCTACACAGCACCTGTTAATCTGTTCGCTAAAACGTATGATGCTAGGAGTGTCACCCACAATTCTCTCCACACATTGAGACTACAGCGATACTATCCCGACCACATGACTGCTCCACCAAATGCAACCCACACTCAACACGGATAAAATGGCTCTTATCTCAACAGGTATGGTTTCCGGACATACGTTCACAGGAACATTTGTTCTAGTTTTGACCAATCTGAACTCCTGTAGCAATATGGACACCAGGAACTTTTAACGCGCTCTAAAGCTTGATGTGAGGAACTTCATAGAATCTCGGAGGATTCCCTCTTTTTCTTTTAACTTCCATTCGTGAAACTCACCTCTAAACCTCGTAATATTTTACATTATTGTGGAATAGCGTCTTTGTAGTAGATATCCTATTTTATCACGAAGTTTCAAAACAGTTTCTTATATTGGAAAAGGCCATATCTATCGTCCTGTAGATGCTTCCCACGGCACGTGCTACACATGTGGATCTCAGAGCTGGAAATACATTTGGCACGGATACACACGTCCCTTGCACCCTTGATTAAAAAAACACGTGTTTAGTGATTCATCTTCAGCAGCAGGATCGAAAGTAGTCAACGTAATCATTAAAATTGTCTGACTGATCTAGAAAATCTGCAAAAGCTTAAATGATTAATCTCTCCTGCAGAAGCAAAGTTATTATTTTTTTCTTGCTTAACTGCTCAACATTTTTCAATTTCTCTGTAATTATTTGTACATTTTCAATATGTTCTTATTTATTTCACGTACTTTAAAATCGTCTCGTATAAAGCGTCTCAACCGTAGCTTTCATCTTGGTAACTAGCTTCTCAGAACAGAGGACAAACAGTTCACTTTACGCAAACATTTGGTGTCAGATATTTTAATTAACATATCTCGTGGCAGGGGGAAGTTCTGAGCTCTACTGCTTTGATGCGAATGCTGTAAACCTCAACCTAGGTACACTGACGTGCAGGAACAGTGGTCCATTGCTTCAGATCGCAATAGTGTTCTCCTCCAGTAAAGTTTCCATCTTCAGGTAACCAACCTTTGATTCCACACAACTGATTTTAGTTCCCTATGTGGCTGCCCTGAAAAAATCAATTCAGGGACACAAAAATGAACGAATGAACGAAGCGGTGTTTCGGACATCGCCTCTATGAAAGTGTTTCGCTATATTTGGTACTAAAGGAACGGCTAAACCAATACCTGCTTGTGTCTTTAAAGTGGACCCCTGCTAGGAAGTCTGAGAAAGTTCATCAGCGACATGGAGACGAAGGTTCAAGTTATTTGCCGCCATCGAACGGAAATAAAATCATCATTAAACACGCGGTAGGGTAGCATGAAAAATAAAATCTGATGTCTTGCACTCTTGTACAAACTATTCTTACAAACTCTTATTCCTCCATCCGCTTCACGAGTTAGTCAAGATAAACATTTACACAAATTAAGAGGTGGAATCAGGACTGAAAAATTCAATACCATAGCTGGGATTTGAACCACGGATTGCCCACACAAGGATTATGTGTTTAAAACACAAGCACTAAGTTTGTTGGCATAAATAAATAATATTTACCTAAATTATTTTACTGCTAATTTTCTTGTAGGTGCAATGGGAATATGGGAATACAGTAGGCTTTGAACGATAGTCGAATCTTTTAAAGCTGGTCGCTATGAAGGCTTGGAATTCTGTTCTCTTACACGAGCAAGAGATAAAAAGTGAATAACGACCTTCTATTTAAAAAAAAAACAGCATAAGTATTACAAAACTCACACAAATAACAAGCAATATCTCCGAAATGGTTCACTCCACAAAGGAAAAATGGATTGGGACATAACTTTGTATTAAAGAGAGCTACATTTTTGTACAATATGATTTAGTCTATCTCCTACGGTTTACCAGTTATGCAAAAGTCATCCAGAGTAAACAGGACTACATAGGCTATAGCGAGAAAGTTCAAAAGATACATTTCATTTGCCATAACAATATCTTAATTATATCTATATAATCTTTAAGAGCCATTTTGTACAAAAACAAAATTTTCCATGTAAAGGGTTGTTTAGGGTGAAGGAATTTTCTTCAATATCTTCGTTTCGCATCCTTGAAAGATATTAAACTTAAATGCCAACTTCGGTTTTTAATACACTTTTCGTTTTTGAGTTACGCTTCTCTCTCTCTCTCTCTCTCTCTCTCTCTCTCTCTCATACAAATTTTTCTAAAAATGCTTTTTGAGGGGAATTCAGGGGGCCTCAAAACATATATTTCCGGTGAAATCTCGACATCGAAATTTTGGGTCGAATACAATACTTGCTCTACTTACTATGCGTAGCAGAGAAAGTAAAAAACGGTTCTGAACTTTCCTGTTCTATTTCTACACTTTTCTGATATTTTATTGTTACGCCAAAACTCGACAAAGCACTGGGTTAACGATACTCAGCTAGTGCAAACGTGGACAACTTAGCTTGTTATGTTACCCTTGTAGACCATTCGCTTCTCACAAGGGGACCCGAGTTCGATCCCAGGCAACCGCATGTGGGATTTCTGGGCGGGTTTCCTCCGGGTTCTCCGGTTTCCCCCCTCATTTCATTCCACCGGTGCTGCATGTTCATTCCACAAATCACCAGGGTCGCGCCTGCGGTGCCGTATGTAGTAAAATCTGGCGTTAAACACTACAAAAAAAAATTACCCTTCGGCAGTTCGACTACATTTTGCGGCCAGATTAAGTCAATCCACTGACTAGAATTATGGTTAACACAGAGGTCACACTGACAAAGGACAGGGCTAGATTTGCGTTCCATTATGGGCCACTTTTAATGCACGTTAGTGTACATCCCAAAAAGCCACGAATTGTAAGGGAGTAAAGTATGTACACTTATCAGAAACACCGAGTATCTCAAATGGGTATCCTCGATAGACATTCTACTTCGAAGAGCTGTTGTCAGAGAGCCGCACTTCGTTTTGGTAAACGCTGCAACGCAGATGAAAATGCCTTCCGTACCAGATATCCGGGAATTATGCAAAAGGCTCAGCACCGCCAAAAGTAACATCAAATTACAAGTGAAAATCAGGCCAGCGCCTGCTCGTGGAGGAACAGCAGGGGAATCCCAATGTGATAGCAAGTACCTTATGAATTCTCCGAACGTAAGGTAAACGGAGCACAACATTCGCATAAGAAATATCCTTATTTGATAGTTGCGATTTCAACACTGAACCCAACTTCAATATACGAAGTAAAATCTTATTGTACTTTCTATTACAGAGTGCACGTGTTCCAGATGAGCTTCAAGTGCTTATAGTACGAGCGCCGACAAGTTACATTTCGAAAATGTTTATTTTCTTGAAAATGGCCTAACGATTTTGATTAAAATGTCATATGTTTAAGATATTTGTATGAAAAATGAAATGTATAGTTTTAATTTTCTGGCTATAGTCTATATAGTCCAGTTTAATCTGGATGACTTTTGAATAACTGGTAAGCCGTAAGAAATAGATAAAATCTTACTGCACAAAAATGTAGATCTCGCTAAAATACACAATTTATGTCTAAATACATTTTCTGTACAGTGAGCCATTTCGGAGATATTCCTTATTATTCGTGTCAGTTTCGGAACACAAAACTTTCGTGAAATGGAACATCGTTATGTTAAGCGTGCAAAGAGAACGGGATCTCAAAGCTTTAAAAGATTTGACTATCGGTCAAAGCCTACTGTATTCTAACATTCCCCTTGCACCTACAAGGAAATAAGCAATAAGCTAATTCGTACAAATGCTTATCTCAACTAACACGAAGAAGATATAGGAATAAGAGTTTGTAAGAATGGTTATTACAAGAGTAGAGAAAGTCATGTGAGTGCAACACATCAGATTTGTTATATTGTGACAAAGAGGACGAAATCCAGTACCTTTGTATCACCTTATTTTCTTTCTGAGGTTTTGAACAAAAATACAGTTTTCTACTGACGTTAATACAGTCCGCAACGCTACAGTCTTTCGTGATATTGCAACTCACAATTGTTTTCCTTTCACTGGCTCTCTTCACTTTCTCTGTCTCTCGTACGCTAAGTCCGATGATACAATTACTCCACATTCATTAAAACTTCACTTCGACGCGGCGTATCTTTCACAGCTGTTTCGCACTCACTGACGCACTGACCGACTCAAAAACTGCTTCGCTCCAAACACTTGGCTTGGCGATGACGTAGCCAGATCCTTCTCAAACGCCCACAAACAAAGCGGCTTCCGGACGTCCTCGAATGCTCTGGACTTTGTGTTCCCGCTTAATTGTTGTTAGTCACGAGCTTGCTCGCGTGATTGGTGTGGGGATTCTTGACCTTGAGAGCCTTATTACGCGCCGTACCAGTAGGCGTCACAACATATTTTCCTTACAAAAATCATAATATAGGGACGTTAGATGTGAATGTAACCGAGTTTAATAATTGAAAATAAGGATGCAAGAATGGTAGGGCTGTTAATTGCAACAGAATTATAGACCTAAGTTTCAAATTAGTTCTGTTTTGTACCATTTGAGAGAGCAAACATTCTTTTCGGCTTGCTCCGGTTAATACTATGGTAGCTACAAAACGAGAATGAACATGGGCCTAGCCAATAAAGTGATGTTGCCCAGCGACAGGGATGGAAGATTTGAGTGTCTTTGTCACACCGAAACCGCCTTGTGCGTAAAGCTGGCAACGCCTAGGCTAGGCCCATGATTATTCTTGTTTTGTAGCTACTATAGTTATTTATGAGTTTGGACAACCACAGCAAAATCAAGTCTTCCCAAAATGAGGTCCTACGTATATGCATCTAGCAAACACACGGTTTAATGAATTACTTTTAACTTGTAGTTCCTTCTTAAGAACGACATTATGGCAAAAGTTTCACTTAGAACTATGAGTGTTTTTGTGTGAACATTGTAGCAAAATATATGACGTTATATAAACAACTTTTAAGTCTTCTTCTAGACACAATAAATTATGTGCTAGAAAAGTGTCAAAAGAAGCTGGGCAAGTTTCAACGCTTCTGTCTCTGTAGTACCTGCAAAAACTGTTAATTTTGCTTGGGCAAGATGCGGTCTTGCAACTCTCCTTAATGAACTACAAAACGTGCTACAAGACTGCTTTATGCATCAAGCATCTTACGTGAAAACACTGTGGCGGTTGCTTTGAGCAGAAAGCAATATATAGTAAAACCTGCCTAAAACGGAACACCATCTTTCCAGTAATATTTTTTCGTTTTCAATGGTTTCCGTCTTACAAAGGGCTGTACATATTTTAGTAAAACAAAGTACAAAAAATATAATCATATAGAGTTAAACTGAAGGAATAATTTAAAATAAAATTCTGCAAACAAAAAAATAGGTTCAATTTTATGTTTTGCTGTGTTTTCAACTTACATGTTATACATAATTGCAGTTTCTCCATTAGTTTCTTTTCACCACATATCCGTGAACGTGCACCAAGACCTCCTTTGCTTCCTGCGTCAGCTCCAGGAGTTCTGGAACATTCTTGCAAGCTGCAAATTCCTGAAGGTCATTCACAACAGATAATGCTTCTCTAAAAGTGCGTATTTTTGGCTCCCTTTCGTTGGCTTCATCATCATCGTCCATTTCTTCCATGACTTCATAACTGCTGTTTCCAGCTGCAATATCTGCTGCACTCTGAATATCTTCAGTCGTGGCAAGTTCATTATCAAAGCACGTAACTATGCATTAAGCATGATAAAAATCCGTCTTAGGTTATTTATGCAAACGGTTCCGTTAGACAGTTTTCCGCTTTAGAGTGTTATTTAACATAGGAAATATCTCCGTTCCGAGATTTATTTTCCGGTTGTGCAGGTTTCCGGTACAAAGGGGGGTCGGTTTTAGTCAGGTTTTACTGTATTATTTTCTCTATCGCTGATTTATTGTTAGTAGAGTAGTATTGTATTTTACCCAAATTCGATAACGCAGTTTTATCCGGAATCATTTTTGAGTTCCACTAAAACCCAAATAATAATTTTTAGGGAACGCCTATGGGGGCAGCGCATGTTTATGTCAACAGCATAACCCGGCACCATGTTTAGAATTTGTTTTTAACACACATTTGGCCTTCGGATCATTTAGTCATCCAGATGAACGCTTTTTCTGCGCAGTCCACACACACGCACACATCCAATTACTCTCGCAGTCATACTTCTAGGCATACACACAACCACAAACATCCATGCCGAGGCGAGACTCGAAACCGCGACCCTCTGCGCGGCGGAGCGCCAGAGGTTTGGGCTCTAGCGACCACGGCTATTAGGGCCGGCATGTTTCGTATTGACACCCAGTATCTATTTCTCAAGGCTGCAACACAAATATACAGTGTGTCCCAATTGAATCACCCTATTTTTACTTCGTATTTCAGGCAAACTATTTGAGATATCGAAATGAACTAAACTTTACTAATACGTATGACTCATCAAGTTTGCATACACAAATCAGGAAAGTCATGTCACTTCCACATGTGCCCCACCAGTCACACGAAGGATATGAAAGTATGAAAATAGGGCAATTCAATTGCGACACACCGTATTTACCCCTCACCCTTCGAAAACTCGGTTTCTCACATAGAGAAACTTCGGTCATTTTCATTTTCACAAACACAAGTGTAAGGACCTTGTTTAAAATATCACAAATCTGATATATTGATGTGAATAAAATGTGTATCTGAAGCCTTCTTTATTTTGAATGCATTTTGCGCAACCGAGAAAATCAGAAAACCATGAGTGATATACAGCATATTACTTCAGAAAAAAGTTGGTGAAAATATTTATTTTTTCGCAGCATTAGCCGTTTTTTGAGATATTCCATGGTGTACTATTACAGTTCTCCAAATATTCACCAGCTTCTTTTTCTTTGCAGGATTTTTTTAGCATGAGAAATGGAGAAATTAAGTTATTACATGATGACTGAATCCTGAATTTACCCCTCCGTGCTTCAGATAAACATTTTAACGTTGTTTGCCCATGCTGTATGCAATCAAGCACACATTGCTCAACTTGAAACAAATTTAGGCAAAATTATATCCTGAATAACGTAATCTCGTCTAGAAGAATCGTTTTCTAATTAATACGATAGTATATTACGTATGTGTGTGAGCTTGTAATGGCTGAGAAAAACTTGGCGATTCTACCATAATTGTTGTACCAAATGTTGTACTTTTTATTCACCTTGTTTCCTTTGAGCTCATAACGGGATGAAGTACTTATTCGTATTATATAAATACCAGAACCTAGTATTCAGTGAACCTAAAAATCCGTTATAGGAAAACGCAACTTTCTCCCAAAGAGCGTGAATCCGGAATAGTGTAAAAATTTACTCAAAGTTTCTCTACTTCAGTTCAACATATTTATACACTTATTTATGATTTAAATAGAAATGCAATATATTACATTCCCACGATTTTCTTTACACATCTTTCTTTTATGAAACACAATCACACTTCATTCTCTACTCCCTCTTCTACAAACAACTCATACAATTTTCGATATGATTGACACAGACATGCAACATGTAACAATCACACAGCTTTCTCTACTTACTTTTTTCCTGTGGTATTTGCGGTTGTTGAACGCTGCTTTTGCATGGTGTTTTCCCAGTGTTCTTATTCATTTATTGGGTTCCTTATAGTATCCCACGTAAGTCTAAAAGTATTAAGGATAAAATCGTCAAACCATGTGAAACGCCGGGTATTTCAGCTAGTCTGTAATAAAACTGTTCTCGGTGATCTACAGGTAATCACAGTATGTGTACCAAAAAACTCCACAAAAAACGTTGATAGTTGTAAACCTTTGAAAACTGTAGCCTGTAAGGTGAATAAACAAATCTGAATTTGAATATAAATCAGTGGTTAGTGCACTAGTGTTTGGAGAACCTGGAGGATCAGGGTTCATTTACCAATACACATGTTACCGATCCCCAAGGCAAGCTTTGGTAATTGGTAATTCGTGCCGCAGGGGTTTGTCGGTTTGAGTTCCGCTGGGGCGTGTTCCTAGAAGTTTGTATGCGTAAATAAAACGGAAAAAGAACTACGAAAATAACAGAAACGCAGGAAAAAATGAAAAACAAAGAAGGAAGTTGGATTCGAGGTATTATAGTCGTGTTGTAAATTGAAAAAAAAAAAAAAAAAAAAAAGGAATAATTTGGAACAAAGAAGCAAAATACGAATTATTCGGAGCTCTGAAGGATTTGCATAAATTGGACAACCCTTCAGATCGCAGTGCTGGGACCTTCTCAATATCTCATTTCATGAAGCAAGACAAGTGCCGAGCGAATAAAGAAAACAGAAGCGAAATGCGAAACCAGCAAAGGAAAAGCAAGATAAAAGTGAGCCGTTCATGTCTGAAAATGTAATTACGTTGTCTTGATGTTACCCGTTATTTGCTGTTCGAGAGGATGACGTTTCAGATCACTCCCCTTGCCATGTAATCTCATAAAGCGAAGCCGAAACCTTGTAACAATTTTCCTATCTCGTTCATAATGGTTTACATGTCAAATACAATGTTCGGTAGCTTTCAAAGGAAACCTCAAGTCAAATAGAATGGCATGCCTTCTACTAAAGTATATTGTACATAGATTGAGCTTTTATTAGACGCTTACATTGCAGAAGTAATGTTAGAGATATGAACGGCAATGCTCAATAACTCTCCAGACAGTAATAATTATTCATAAGCACAGTAATCTGTAAGCTTGGTAAGAGGCTAATCGTGCTTCAACGACCGATTATTATCGCTGGTTAAATTCTTAGTGATGCTTAGCGAGGTTAAACACGAACAGTCAAAACGCCAGTCGGTAGCAAGGACAACTAGGTATTGCCAGAATGAAGTCTTTGCTTGAAAGATTCAAGTGGTTTGAGGCTATGTATGGCATTTAGATGGTCTGATTTCCCTTTATCTACATGCTGTGCAGCTTATACTTATGATGAAAATTACTTCCTGGTTTTAACACACTGTGACGCCAGCCAAAGCCACCATCAAAGAAAAGGTCAAAGTCAAACTACCTCCACCACTGCTTGAAATACGCGGCCCGACGACAATGGCGCGGTGGAACAAATCGATTCCAGTTGTTCGAAAAGCCGTTCTCGTGCGAACTTGTTTACGAAAAGGTCATATTAGAAAAAGCCGTGCTGGATACGTCACTCTCGGCTATATGAGCAAATGCAGTGTTCAGAGATGTGAGTCGTTAAGTGTTGAACACCTGTCTCAGCTGCAAGCAGTTAGTACTGAGTGAGTGTGCGTATGCGTGTGTATGTGTTTGTGTGTGCATATGTGTGACAGTTGTAGGCATTAAATCATCGCGTCGGAGTTGTTTATTGTGACTGTTTTTGTGTTTGTAACGTCGGAAGCAGCTATTGGTTAGAGTAGTAGCTGTCGGACAGATCAGCCGTGATTGAAAGGTCACGAACTGTGTTTTTGCGGTTAATTTTAGAAGAGGAATAAAGTGGCAGAAAAAGTATTTGGACTTTGTCATTTGTCATACTGGTGCGAAAGCTGGGATTTGTCACATTGTCATTTTGTCACAACATGAACACCTCCCAAAATGCATTAAATTCGCATTACTTTATCCATTTTCTAATCGTTTATTTTTGAGCACAAGCTAGAAACTTCTTGCAAAACCTTATTACATTCTCTACCATGTTCTTAAGACCTGTTGCATAAAACTACCACGTATCTCTTAACTGTCACGTGACAAGTCACCTCTCATTGTTGCTGTCATGGAATAGGTTGTTATAGGATGCAAAATAGTTCCTTATTTAATCTGATCATTATCTTAATATATTCGAGGACAACTATCAGATTTACATTATAACCGTACGAATTAATATATTACGTAACCCCGTGGCACAACACCCATCTGAGTCCAAGGCCTACCGCCCGACCGCTACGGCCCCCACGTCTGCCCACTACAGGTGTCATGAGTGGGGTGCAGTATTGAAGGTGGGACGTGGTAAGGGCCCCGGTCCCTTCCGCCCGGTTATGCGGTCTTCTCGACCAGGGACCGCCACTTTTCAATCGAGTAGCTCTTCATTTGATGCCTCCGGGACCTAGCAAGGCTGAGTGCACCCCCGACCATGTCTCCCAGCCGGTACCAGAAATCGAACCCGGGTCCTCCGCTTGTTAAGCACCGGATTAAGGTCACGACCTATTACATAGCGGTAGCTCTTTAAAAATTTGACTATCGCTGTATCCTACAACGTAATGTGTAAATACGAATTGAAATTTTATCTACTAAGAAGAAGTAGCTAAAATCATTATCTTTTGAAAAATTCGCTTGTAGAACAGTAGAGAAAGTCATGTGAATGTAATACATCAAATTTTCTTCACAAACAAGGTCCAAATAATAATCCATCAAAGAGAACTATGAAAATACACACATTTTTGTAGAAATACTGTTGGGAGTTACCTGAGAAAGGGCATGAAGCCATTGTACCGTGAAGCAGGAATTCGCCACTCACCTGGAAAGAAAAAAAATAAAATTGTTAGTCCAGAGAGAAGCGTTAACTTCATTACTGCTATTATTGTGTTATATAGTGTCAAATATGAGTATCGATTTTGAGTTTTAGGAATATATGTGTAAATTATTTTAGAACAGTACATTCGTGCGAGAAGCAGACCTCTAAATATACAATAGGGATACAGCGCCGGTCTGTCGCTCGAGAAATTCTTTGTGAACTTGACGGACACGTCCACTACAATACAACAAGGGATCGCTACTTATCAATTAAGTAGCTCCTCAATTGGCCCCTCAGGAACCTAACGAGGCTGAGTGCACCCGGATCAGGTCTACCAGCCGTGGAAAATCCCTATGCTGGTACCGGGATCGAATCTGGGTCCCCCTAAGCTCCGCTCTAAAGAGACTACCTGGTATATTACGTAAGTAAGTGAATAGTACATCGGGAATGTATGCAAATTCATATAAACAAATAGATGAGAGGATCCTTTAGCTCTAACCTACCTCTCAAGATGACCAAGCATGTGCTTATATCACTTTTATTGTATATCCTCACCTTACACACGACTTGTTTGGCATCTTTATCCAAATGGGACTGATTTCTAGAATTATGAGGTACCGTAGCCGCATCTGTAGCACCGCCCGTCCCTAAAAATCAGCATATTTGCCATATGCGAAAGCTTTCAGCCCAGACATAGGAAGGCTGAAGTGAAGTGACGTATTTCTCGAGCTTTGTTGTGGTTTTCCTCGTCCGTAGAAGCTGGCTCATAAGGAATAAGGGATACAAACTCTAGCAACTTTTCCTCTGATATTAACTTACCCGAGAGCGACTAATGCTATTGTGATGGAAACAGAACAATACATTGAAGTTGCTAATTATTTAGCCACAGTTCATTAAGCAGGTGGTGTGTTGCTGCATGTTACAAAAGAGAAGTGTTCACTTCAGTCTACATTAAATTAGCTGAATATTTTACACAGTTTTTATACACCCTGCGGATATCCATAGCGTAGAGAAAGAGCACAGAGTAGTGTATATTTGTGCATGCTGGGTTCCTAAGTTTTATACAGTGTTCAACTTCATATTTAAAAAAAGGTTATCATAAATGGAACCTTATGTTATGCATCAAGTGGATGATCTTGAAAGTGGCACGAGAGTTAAACTAAGATTATCCACGGGTTAGATACATTTTATGCAATATTAGCATTATAAATTACAGGAAATAAATCATTCAATGATTCCGTATACATTGACTTAAGTGAGAGACTGTTTATATGTTCGTAAATGAGACATAAATTTCTCTTCCCAAGGAAGCTATGTTAATTGTTTTTACACCCCGAAAAACTCATCGCACTCCGCCACAACATCAGGTACCAGAGGTTACCATGTTAGTGTCTCTTCCTGCATCAGACACTTTCCTTCCTGGGAGAGAAGTGAGCAGGTGTTACGACTGTGATGTAGCCTATTATCAGCACAGCATGCCAAGTAATTTGATATTCCTTTGCTTGCTCAGAGGATATCACAAATGGCTCCATCTTCTCTCTATACGCCGCGGCAGCCTGGGATACCAATATTAGGTGATTGCTACAAGAAATACATCATTGCTATTATTAGTACGCCTATCATAAGTACGCCAATGACGTACTTTAGTGAGTACAGTAACAATCTGTTTATAACGCTAAGTTTGCATAAATAAATACACGCCATCAGGAGTCTTACCAGGCACATTGTACCGTTTGGTCGTGCAATCTGATCGTGGCTAAGGGTGCTTAGAACATCCTAATAACAGATCACAGTTGTTAAACAGTCCTGCAACGAACGTGAGCAATTTTTACTTTGTTTACTGGTAAGTAGGGGAAGTATTGTATTTCATCCAAAAATTCGATGTCGAGATTTCACCGGAAATATATGTTCTGAGACCCCTGAATAAAAAAAAAGCATTTTTAGAAAAAGGTCCGTGTGTGTGTATGTGTCTGTGGACAGCATAACTCAAAAACGAAAAGTCGGTTTAAAACCAAGGTTGGTATTTAAGTTTAATGTCTTTCAAGGATGCGACACGAAGATTTTGAAGAAAATAGCCCCACCCTAAACTACCCTTTACATGGAACATTTTTCGAAAATTTTGATTTTCTTGAAAATGGCTCTAACGATTTTGATTAAAATCGTCATATGTTTGAGATATTTTGATGACAAATAAAATGCATATACTGAATTTACGGCTGTAGCCGTATTTACTCTGGACGACTTTTGCATAACTGGTAAACCGTTAGAGATAGACCAAATCATACTATACAAAAAATGTAGATCTTGCTAAAATACACAATTTATGCCTCAATAAATTTTCTTGTAAAGTAAACCGTTTCGGAGATATTCCTTGTTATGTGTGCGAGTTTCGGAAAACTTAAAACTTTCGTGAAATGGAACATCGTTGTTCATTTTTTTATATGTTAAGTGTGCAAAGAGAACGGAATCTCAAAGCTTTAAAATATTTGACTATCACACAAAGCCTGCTGTATCCTAATATTCCTCTTACACCTACAAGGAAATAATAAGATCATTTGTACAAATGTTTATCTCAACTAACACGAAGAAGATATAGGAATAAGAGTTGGTAAGAATGGTTAGTACAAGAGTAGAAAAAGTCATGTGAGTGCAACACATCAGATTTTTTAAACGTAACAACACTTATTAGAAGCTACCTTCGATATATCTAAAGTATTTAAAATAGATAACAATTGGCTAAATTATTGGCTTGTGGGAAAACAGACGAAGGCAAAAAAGTAACATAACGAAGTGGATATACGCGCACGCGCGCGCGCACACACACACAGACACACAAGCACGCACGCACACACACAGATACGTTTAACGTTCTTTGGCCGGTTAGGTCACATCAGTCGATGAATGAAATGGGTGAAGTGATGCTCAAATGAGTCGGAGTCCATAGAGCCGAGAGTTACCGATGTTCAACTTTCAGGATAAGGGAAAACTCCGGGAAAAGGTCTTATCCAGGAAACTCACCCTGACCGAGATTCGAACTCAGTACCTCTTGGATGTGTGGCAGACACAACACCCCCAGATAATAACATTATTGTTCACCACATCAAGGACAAAACAAATGCATGTTCCCAGTAATGGAATGTTGCACTTGCTAGTTGTTGTGGAAATGGTTGGATGCGCACAGAAATTTCCCCAAAATGATCTGAGAGGGAGATTAAGGCCTTTTAACCTTCACACACATACAAAACCAACCGGTGGGCGTGAGCATGCATAATGCAGCACCACCCCTTAATTTATGCACCCAGCATAACTAGGGTCTCTAACCTCAGGTCTGCAGACATCCGACGATCAATTGATGATGTCGCTAGGGTCCGCAACCTCTTGTTAAGGGATGGAATATTGGACTCTAAAGGAGAAATGCACCTCTTTACACTGGGTCAAGAGACCGCAGAAAGAATAGAGCGCACGTTAGGTTCTCCCTTTAAATGCACTGCACTGCAATATCGCGTGTCAGTAATTCTCGAACATATTTCATAGGTTCATGAAGAGTCTTAACAAAGGTGATAACCTTTCCTTTGTTATTGTAGAACTATGGCTTTCTGTAAGTAAATTCTGCAGTACTAAATCACCTAAGGTGCTTGTTTTTTATATGTGTAATAAAAAATCTACAAAACCGTGTTGCATGGAACTGAATCCCTTTCATCCATACCTCTATCTCTATCTGTATGTAGAGATATACAATATCAGTACATTTCATGAGCATGCAAGTGAAAACGCTCTTTTTTCTTTTACAGTGTAGGTATCATTAATTACAACATCCTTGACCTGTGCTACCAGTCTAAAGCAAGGACAATGGTATACAGAGCTATTATAATCATGAATGAAAGGAACGCAGCGCTGTCGATGTTCAACATGGATTCATTTTCCTTTATTCTCAAAGAATCTGGAATGACAAGGTAAAGCATTCTCCAAACAAGCTTATACCTCACTCCGGTTCCTGAGGCAGCGTGTGCCATGTAAAAATATGAATACGCAGACGACCATTGTTTGTACAATCAAATTACCGTTGTGAATAAATTTCCTGACTAGTTTACTATGTATGACACGAACTTGCTGTGTGAGATGTCCTGAGTTCGAAATGCTTCTTCCAAGTTTCCCACCCAGAGTTTGGTGTGTGAATACTAGTGTGCCTCGCTGTGTGTGTTTTTAATCGGTGATTTAATAATGAACTGGGCAGTAATAACATTTTAAGGATTCCCTTGGACAAAACCCCTAGCACAAGTGCAAGACACACACACAAGACTAATATGGGAATCTAATCTATAATTTCTTCATAATAGAGAGAACGTGACACGATATTCCCAGAAAATTCAAGATATACATGCTATTTCGCATATAAATATCTTAAATATATTGTGACGCCGGCCCACAGCAGTGGCGCACAACAAAGGACAGCCGGAGTCAAGCTACTTCACACCACATACCAGGCGCGGCTGCTAAGGGGCTCAAGGTCAAACTTCATCACATCAATCCCGTGAGCAGACACGTGACTAACAATCAAGCGGTAACTACAGAATCAGTATACCATTTGCAATTCTAGTTTTATATAGTAGTTTAATATGTTTCATTTTTAGTCTTAGTTTCTTAATACCTTATTGTATTCTCTTTCTATTATATTCAAACTTGTTTAACTATTGTTCACTCTGTTGTATCACTTATTCGCTTGGTCAGTATACAATTTGCAATGTCTTGTCTTCAATAATAGCTTAATAGATGTATAGTCTATTTTTAGTTTCTTTGTATTGCTTCTTGTATTTTTGTTTTGCATTTAGTCAAGCTTGTGTAAATAAATTAAATGTAGCTACTGTAATTGGAGCTTTGCTCTGTTGTAGCACAAATGAACAAAATAAATAAATAAATAAATAAATATATAAATAAATAAATAAATAAATAAATAAATGATTTTCTACATGATTCAAGAAGTGTCCGGAAGTTGATAGATCCCGTACGTTATCGCCGGTATAAAAGCTTGCGGAGCGCGTGAAGGCAGGCAATTTTTGAGTCCCTCAGTGTGTCAGTGAGTGCAAGACAGCTCTCTCTCTCTCTCTCTCTCTCTCTCTCTCTCTCTCTCTATCTGTGGGTTATCGTCGTCCTGAAAATTACCCCGCATCGAAGTGAAGAAGATCTAACGAGTATTGAATGATTGTATCGTCGGAGTTAATGTTTGAGAGACGGAGAAAGTGAAGAGAGACACCGAAAGGACTGAGTCAAGGCTTCGAGAAGAAAACAGTTGTGAGTTGTAATACCACAAAAAATTATAAACTGAAATTTTTGTAATTATGTCACAATATGGCATTTTGATCCAAATCTTTAAGAGCTACTTTTGAGAAAATAAAATGTTAGTTTGGATAGTCCGAGGTGGGACATTTTCTTGAAAATTTTCGTGTCGCAACTTTGGAAGATATTTACTAAACTAAGTACCAAGTTTGGACTTTATCTGAATTTCATTTCATGCTGTTTTCACTCACATATAGTTTTTAGATGTGGCAAATGACCTAGCTAAGATGTGTGCGAATGACGCCATTCAAATTAATGGTGAGGGTAACGTCTCGGTTATAACGAGACTGCTGGTAAAGCAAGCGAGCACAATACTTAAATATGTTGACTGCGCGGAAGAACCACTGCGCAACTTTTCTCCATTCGCCACGTCTAAAAGTACTTAGTACAGTATTTTTAAGTGCTGCTTTTGGGTTCAAAGGGCCTCAAAATATGTATTTTCAGTGAAATCTCAATACCCGAGTTTTGGGCCAAATGTAATACGTTGTAGAGAAAGTAGCAATAGTGACAACAAATTATTATTTACTCATATATTTTACATTGTTGTACCGCAGAAAGTTTTTTCCCGAAATGTCTGCTTACTGCATCTGATAAGGTCAGTTTACATAATTTTTAAAAACACGTGTAAGACACAAGGACCACTTCCAGTTCCGTTCATTATTGAATTCCTTGTTGAACGTCTGCCATAGCCTTGAACTGCGGTTACTTTGCTATACGCCCCTGTCTCAGCACTGGAACAGTGTTGTATTTTCGAAAGAAACCCGAAATGAAAGGACACGGGATCTCTCTAGACGTTTCCGTTAAGTTTTATTTTGGTAAGGTGGTTCAAGTCAGGGTCGGCAACTCTTCTGGCGAGAAAGGTCGGGTTGTGGGTGGAGGTCATCCTAAGGCACGATACAGTCACGTTATTATGCAGTAGTGCACTGCCCACCACGAACGGATACCCTTAACAATCATTTTCACCTCGTAGCTAATCCGTTCGCCTTCTTCAGTTCAGGACTTATGCAAGCCACGTGTTTGTGCATTTTTCCCCGGACCTCCATACAACCTTCAAAATTGCCTCTATATTCGAGTGCTCAACATTCTGATTCGAATTCCGGCTGCAACGGAGGATTTGTTCTGCAACTAGAATCACCTCCTACCCTTTGGAAATATCAATGTGAACGCGTTTAATTTCAAAAGTTAATAATATCAACGTTTAAAAAATGCCTACGGTCAATGAGTAAAAACACAAGCAACTGTTTCTCAAATCAAAGCTTCCAATATGACCATAGAACAGGAGTCAGCAAATTGGTCATCGCGATTGCACGAATAGTGACGTCAGGAAACGCAACCCGCCATGCACATGACGCACGGTTCGAAGGAGAGGGTTTGAAAGCTGCAGTGTAAAGGAACTGTTTCCAACATACGTTTATATTTACACTTGCTTAATACATACAGACTGTAAGGATTCCTACATGTATTTTTCATTAATTTATTCTTTACTTCATCCGAGGCGTTACAGTTTCGCATACAGCTAACGTTAGTTAAGCTGACGTACAACGAAGTACGTAGGTTTTCATCTGTCAATCGCAATCGAAGTTTAGATTTTATGATCTTCAGTTTAGGGGAAAAAAAAAAAATCCAGTTATCTAAGTAAATCTAAACCAATATTATTTTGTAATTGTAATTTTAGAATTACGTCTGTCTTTAAATTCGCAATCTCAATTTATAATTGTGGTTTTACACAATGACTTTTAAGGGTTTAGATTTCATAAAGGAAATGTAAATTGTAAAGCACTTCTTCACTAGACTACGAAGCTTCAGTGAATATTTAAACGTTATTGTTACAATTACGGACACATGTTTGTTTCATAATATTCTTTTAAAATATCTTATGATTTACTACCTGTGGCTTGATTGTGATAACGTTTGTAATGTAGTTTAATGTTTGACTTGAGCACACAATCAAATTTTCGAACGCAGCAGAGATATCACATTTTCGCCATAGCGTACCCAAAACACTGTTTTTTTTTTTTAATTATTCCATTTATGTCCTCCCTTTAAATCTAATAGTCATATCGGCGGCTTTTGCTTTGGAACATATTGCAATAATGCTAACTAGGCACAGTGGGTTTTGAGTGGCCCCACTTTTTTTTTTTTTTTTTTTTTTTTTTTTTTTTTTTTTTTTTTTTTGTACATTAGAACACACATATACACTTATTCCTTCACCCAGACTCTGGGGAATCAAATCCAGAACCCCTCGCACAGCAGACTGATGCTCTACCGACTGAGTTATTGGGCCAGCCAATGTTTTTTCCACTCCTCTAAGAATGGAAAAGTTCCTTTGCGTTTTCGTTGTTTGGGAAGCGCCGTATCCTATCGATGAGGGGTGCAACACTGGTTGTTTACGTTTGAACCTGTGTTGATTGAAGAGGAGAGGGTTGAAGGACATCCACTATCGCTTTGCCCCTGACGGTGGTATTACGTCATATCATCAGTTGATACAGATTGTCCGACCCCTACCATAGAAATTAAAGGACGTCATGTACAATAATTATACTGGACGAGTTACATTCAAGATTAATACTTTCTCTGTCCACCTTCGTTAACTTTTACGCAACTTCTATGAGCTATTCTTACGAAAGCTTATTTTTCTGTTGTATGTTAATCGAGATGCATATTTCCAGAAGTACTTACGATACACATTTCTTTGGAGGTACAAGGGGAATATAGGAAAGTTAAATGAAGCCATGTTTAAAAGCGAATAGCTATATGCTAGCTTTAAAATCCCATTCTTTGTCCATGACATCGCCAGAAACAAGTGACTAGAGAGAATACCTTTAACAACTGTGAAGTATTCAACAGTTCAAACCATTACTAAAGGATGTCTCATAAATGGCTGTCACAGAAATTTTATTTGAAGCACAATGCGTTTACTACGATACCTACATCTGTTAATTAAGGTCATGTTTGTCTCTTAGGATTTACATAGTATGTTGTTGTTTTCTAGTGCCTTGCATCTGGCAATGAAGCCATTAGCATTCGTGCTTTCCAATACTTTTGAACTGTAGTTTCTTCTGATCTTAATGCTTCACAGGTCTTCAAGTGGTCTTCGTTCATTTCTGCTGGATCGTTACACAGGACACATATTGGTGAGGCTGAGATACCTATTCTGTAGAGATGACTTGCTAAGCAGTCATGATTTGTCAATAGTCGGAAGGCTTCAACCGCTGTTGTCCTTGGTCTCTGGGGGATTATATCTAGGTTGGAAAGTAGTGTAATCCATTCTTTATCTTTGGCATTTGTTTCTATTTCTTGTAGGTATGAATGAGAAAATTTTTTAATGATCAAGCGTTTTATTGAGGAATATGAGAAATTGAATTTAGACTTTTGTTTTATTGTTGTGCCTTTCTTTGCAAGTGAGTCTGCAGCTTCATTCCCCATGACTCCACAGTGTGCTGGAATCCATTGGAGATGAGCAGTCTTATTAACTTTTTGGAGTTGTGTTAACATTTTGTAGCATTCTCTAATTTTTGTTGACTTCTTTGTAGTATTTGAACATATTCCCTGAATTGCAGCTTTAGAATCCGAAAGAATTACTGCCATGTTAAATTTATTTAAGGGAAGATTTAATAATTGTCGGAGAGCAATGTGTATAGCCTCTATTTCTCCATCATAATTTGTTGTGTCTCTGCCAACAGAATGATAAAAGGAAAAATGTGAACACGTAACTCCAGCTCCAGTAAGGTTTTCCTTGGAGGATCCATCAGTATATATGTGCAGCCATTCTTCTGTGGGATATCTAGTGTTGATTGTTTCCAGTGCTAGAAGTTTTTGTATTTCTTTTGGTGTGTCTGATTTACTTATTTCCTCTATTAATTCCAAACTGAAGGTAGGTTGCAATAATTCCAATGGATTTTCTCTTATAAGTAAATTTTCTCTGGTATTAGGAATGTTCAATTTGGATTTAATCTGTGTTACCTTTTCTAGGAAACTACTATGAGTTTTAAGGATTGAAGGGGGAAGGTTCTCTTCTGTCCATTTAGAGTTTGGCAGTCGTAACATTTTCTCGTGTTGGAGCAATGCTTGTTCTTCTATTTTTGTTGTTATTGATGGGGTCCGTGTTAAGGCAAGCATTGCATCAACAGGTGTGGATTTAACTGCTCCAGTGATTAGGCGAAGAGCCTGATTTTGTATTTGTTCAAGTTTATTGATGTTAGCATTTGCTGCTGTTATTAAAGCTTCAGAACAGTACAATAGGTTTGGTTTAACATACATTTTGTATGTTGTGTTAAGGACTCTCCTTGAGCAGCCCCATTTAGCACCAGCTAACCTATTCAGGATTTGCAGTTTCTTTTCAACCTTTTCTGAGATGTTTGTTATATGTTTTTTCCAACTTAGCTTTCTGTCGAAAGTGATGCCTAAGTATTTGGCATCATCAACTGCTTTGAGTGATTTACCATTATAATTTATGTTAATATTAACTGGTTTGTATTTTAGTGTAAATAATTCATAATTTGTTTTTTCCACATTGATAGTCATGAGGTATTTGGAGCTCCATTCATGTACTTTGTTTAGGGCTATTTCTATTCTGTCTTTAATTAATTCAGGTTTTTTTGGAGAGCCTGGAGTCCAAATGACTACATCGTCTGCAAATAAAGCAATTTTGGTTTCTAAAGTTTTTATTGTTGATGGAAGGTCGTTTATATATGTGTGTGTGTGTGTGTGTGTGTGTGTGTGTGTGTGTGTGTGTGTGTGTGTGTGTGTGTGTGTGTGTGTGTGTGTTTTAAAGAGTGTTGTGCTCAGAATAGCACCTTGTGGAAGTCCTCGGTGTGTTTGTTTATATTTGGAAATGTAAGTATTATATTTTGTGGCACAAAATCTTTATGAAATAAACTGAGTTATCCATTTAAGCATGTTACTTTTCACACCTATTGATTGCAACTTCTCAATTAATTTGTTTCTCCAGACTGAGTCATATGCTGATTTAAAATCAATGAATACTGCCAAGGTATCCTCTTTTCTATTGAAAGCTTCCTTAATGTCTTGGCTTAGTAGGAGTACATTTTCACTTGTACTGTGATTCTGTCTGAAGCCGATCTGTGAACTATTAATTAAGTTGTAATATTCTAGGAACCAGCTAAGTCTAGATGCCACCATTCCTTCCATCACTTTTGCAATAACACTGGTCAAAGATATTGGTCTGAAACTATTAATATTGTTTGAGGGTTTGTTTTTCTTTAAAATCGGGATGATAATGTAAGATTGTACAAATTTATTTTCGAATGAAGCGAACTTCACAGATTGTTCTAGAATTCAAGATACATATTTTCACATACAAATATCTTGAACAAAGATTAGTTCAATAAAAATCATTAGGGCCATACTTGAAGTTTTCCTGAAAACGTTCCTATTGTATCTTTGAGATACTAAACTTAAATATGAAGTTTGGTATTTATCCACTTTTCGTTTTGAGTTATACTGCTCTCACTCACTCTTACTCTTTCACTCACAGACCTCACTCTCACACACAGAAATTACCTTTTTAGATGCCTTTTTGGATTTCGGGGGTTTCAAAACTTGTATTTCGGCGAAGTCTGGGTATCGAATGTGTGAAATACAATTGAATTTTATGGAACACAATACACTGTCTACTGATAAGGTAAAAAGTATTCTCTTTCCTGATATCTTATGGTCCATATCGATAACAATAACGGTCAATTTGCTGTACTTTTTATTAAATTATTTAACTCTTCTCAACTTTATTTTTATTAGGTATCTCTGCCGATTAACATTGGTAGAAGAAGCAATGCATTTGCAACAAAAATTCCAAAACGAAATTTTAAGTGGATTTAAAGAGATGTGATTCAGAAATAGTTAAACCACGAAATAGATTATTGTAAGTTATCTTTTTTCCGCAGTACGTTTCTAGACCTCAGAGTTATACCTATAGAATAATCAAGTTATACATTCATGCTAATATCTCGCTTATCAGCATTCTCGTATTGTAAATTTCGGCACGCACTCGCAAACACAGACGGCATTGAAGTAAATGCCCTTTTATACACTTCTCGCAAACTTTAGAAAATGTTCAAATAATATGTCACTATAAATGCAAACTTTCAATAAACCTCGCGTTCTTTGCTAACATCGGGCGTTTCTTTGTTGTATGGCCCGAGATCTGCGGTCAAAACAAACCTTGTAAACCTGCATGGTGCGGAAATATTGCCAATTTTATCACGTCTTTCAAGCATCATATGGTTTGAACCTTTTCTAAATTGTTCAATTATATTCAGCTTTCCAAACATGTATTTCCCGTAAAACTCTCCCTAACGTAAGAACTGCTAGTACATAGAAGCTAATCATAGTGGCTAGACTAAACTACATGAATAGAACATTTCAGTTTTTCTTGAAGAATAACCGACAAACTGCACTTATTTAGTAAATAACAGTTTTATATGAAGTCCCTTTGCATCTTCTAATACACACAGAGAGAGAGAGAGAGAGAGAGAGAGAGAGAGAGAGAGAGAGAGAGAGCTATTGTTCTGTATAGTTCTTTTTCTGGTCTTCAGAAATTCAAAAGATACAGCTGACCGCCAAAGATGCTGTTGCAGTGCCACGTTTAATTAATATCTACACATAACCGCGAGGAATCGAAAGAAATGCCCATCCCTAAAACGTTATTTCACTTTTAATTTTAACGGACGGTTTAGATGAGCGACCGAGTAAAGCTTCTGTCCGCTTGGCAAGGATATGCAGGTTTATTTCAGAATTGCAGCATCCGTTAAGTTAATTTCTCAGTACTGTTGGTAGTGATAAGATTGAAACTTAGCCTTGCCTGGCACTTGCAAGTTTTACAAGAAGGGAAGAAGTTAAGTTTATTAACGCCTTGTTAATAAACACAAGGTCAAGATTAAAGTAAAGAGGTCACCAAATATAGTAAAGCGTCGTTGACAATAGACACAACATAACTGTGCGGCCGCTTTATACTCATTATATTTGTCAACAAGATATTAAAAGGGGAAAATCATTTAAAACAGAAACTCTTGTTACATTCACATTATTTTCTCTACTCATATCGCTTTTGATGTAGCGCCTATAAACGTTCATTTTCTCTGTTTCGTGTTAACCTTTGCAGTAAGAGCATTGTAGATTTTGTTGTAGTTGCAAAAGGGAAACAGGAAACCGAATCTTAGCTACAACACTTAAGAAAATTGGTGTTCAAATATTCAAAGTAATACTAACGGATATCTGGAAATGGGTGCTGCCGCAGAAAACACAATTCCAAATAAATTCTGTCTTAAACAGGTATATGTATTTTGTGAAATGCGTTTTTGTCTAATGTTTAAGGTTTATCTGTTATACAAAATTAAACAAAATTCCTTGCGAATGAAGAGAACTTTAGTCTCTTCCCAGAAAAATCAAGATACCTATACATTTTTCATATTAATATCCTAAATATATGGTATTTAAATTAAAATTGTTACAGCAAAACAATACAAAATATTCTACTTAAAAGGTATTTTGGGGTGGGGGAATTTCCTTCAAAATCTTTGTGCATCTTTGAATATGCTAAACTTAAATATCAACTTTGGTTTGAGAGGTAGAATCAGAAATGAAAAATTCAATGCCACGGCCGGGATTTGAGCCACAGACCTTCCGCTTTACGTAAGGCTGCTCTACCATTAAGCTACTGTGGAAATATTGAATTCTCCAACCGATTCGAGTTGCTCCTCCTGTAGACGACAAAGGGAATCTCACATCAGAGATAAATACCCCAATCGTAAGTACTTTATGTCCCGGGATTAAATAACGTTCAGATGGTAATTGCCAACAAAGTTACGGCTTGCGTGTGGACAATGTTTGAGAGGTAGAATCGGAACTGAAAAATTCAATGTCACAGCGGAAGGTCTGTGTTTCAAATCCCGGCTGTGACATTGAATTTTTCAGTTCCGAATCTACCTCCCAAACATTGCCCACATACAGCTTGTGTGTTTAAAAACACAAACAGTAAACTTGTTGGCATAAATAAATAATAATTACGAACTTTGATATTTACTCAAATTTTCGATTTTGAGTTGTTTAATAGACATATACGCAAGCACATGGAATACGCAGGTGGTGGGAATCGCTTTATGATTGACTGGTCTCTTTATGTGTAACACAGAACTTGAAAGCTTGGACCTTACAATCTTCTAAGTTTACGTTACGCTTAAGGTTAATTTGCAATGTGAATAGGAGTGTACGACTAGAATTATTTATTTGAGCATTTCTATGTTACACAATTTGGTCTAAGAAATTTTATTATGCTCTCTTTGTAACTATCTAATTTTCCTCAAATTATACGACATGAACTCAAAAACATACAAGGCTTGTAAAACCATCACATGTTAATACTTTCTTTTAAGATTTAGCGTCCTTTAACAGATTCATTCATCAAGGAGGTGAACGAAATAGGTAAAATAGTGCTCAAATGAGCTCGGAGTCCATAGCGTTTAAAGTTACCCGAAATTCATCTTTTCAGGACAAGGAAAAACTCTGTAGAAACCTTATCCGGGCAACCCATCCTAATCGAGATCCGAAGTCGGATCCTCTTGAATGTGAAGCAGACACGCGTTAACAATTTGTTATTTCAAAGAGTACTTACCTGTGTCACATGGTATACAGCAGGCATGGGGAACAGGGGTTACAAGTATGCAATCGAGTATTTACCCTCTGCACTTACTGACACAATAGCTAGCCAGTTATTTCAGGTAGACGGAAAATAGTGGAAGGCGTGGTCTGGTAAAATCGTTGTGAGGCAGTAAATGGGGTTAAAACGACGTAGGGGAAGTGAGACATTGAGTCAGTTCTCCCTATCTACGGTACGGAGTACTGCAATTGATTTGGTAGGTAAGCCACTGTCCCCGTTTTTCATTTTCTGTATCTTCTCGCCTTCTTATGAAAGCACTGTTTGACCATTCTATTTTTAACTTCTTTTTCTTCTTATTTGAGCACGCTGGACAGAGATTAATTACTTTTCATACTAGACTCTTCTTCTCTGGAGAGATATTACGATTCAGACTTTCTCGTAAGAATACTTTCTGAAGTTGCCACTATGGTTTAGAAAGGGAAACGACAATTGTGCTGAAGTAATAAATGTTCATTTCAAAACTTTTTCTCCGTTATCTCAAGTAAGACAGATCAGAATGTGTCCGGGAACCGTAAATGTTTTAAACCAGGTAGGCACGTTATTTTATTTTCAATATTCTGTAAAACATTTCACAAAAACCGTTGTACAAGTTTGCACTTCGCATATTTTCAAAATATATACTGGAATATATAATGAGCAGGCCTCGGTTTTGGGTCACAGAGGTAGTAGACTGAAGTTGGGAACGCACGGGATTGAGTTCATGACCTGAGTGTGGAGTAGCACTTCAAAAATACAGGTTGTTGCATAGCAAACGTCATTGTCATCATTCGTACTGCTGTTCTGTAAGTTATAGACTTAATAAATACTTTGTACAGTAAAATGTAGTGCAGTGACTACTGTAAAATGTCTCATTTTAGAATGATTATTCTGTTCTTTAAAGTACGCTTGAAGATTTTTCTAGAATCATATCGCATCTGCAGGCGTCAGATATGGAAGTACATAGGACTCTTCAGTTCGAAACTGTACTATTGTAAAAATTGGATGAATCAGACTCAGGGTCTGTTATTGCCTAATTCAAAAATGCCCTGCAGGAAAACTCTTGTCTTTGCAGGTATGTGGGGCATAAAGAACGCTTTATTGGACTGTAACAATGAATGTGAATTGATTATTCATATGATACCCCATTTTTGCGCACCTTGCACGAGCGAGCACTTCCGCAGTAAATCTACTACAGTTTGTCGCTGAAGCTATCTCTAACAAAGAAATATAAAATAAACAATTAAAATAAAAGTAGCCACAGGAGATGTTGGAAGTGTCGCCCTTCGCATTGTAAATTGCCAGTAGGGTATATTATCTCACATGAACTTGAAATCTCCTTGATATCACTTGGAGATTTTAATGTCATGCCGGCATGTTACCATGGTAGCTCAGTGGTTAGAGTAACCGAATGGAGGCCGGAAAATCCGTGGTTCAAAACCCGGCTATGACACTAAATTATCAGTCTGATTCTACCCTCCCATACCTTGTCCTACACACGGCTAGTGTGGAAAAAAAATTAATTTCCATAAATATGTTGAGTTTTTATACATGAACTCTCTTTAATTGCTATGGTTCTCCGCGTCCCATTCTGTGTTGAGTGTAAAAGATCGCTTTATTTTGCTCACATGCCTCTTTATTAGGCTTGAAGTCCTTTTACGTGTTGTAAATCTACCTCAAGGGACCAACAGCTTTACTTCCCTTCCGAAGGATTTTTACGCCCGAAAAAAAAAGTCATCGCCCTGCGACGGGTTTGAACCGGCGACCTCGAAAACCAGAGGTATATTACAGTAGCACACATGAAAATACACACTCATTTCGTGAACAAGCTGAATATACGAAAGGGACTTTATATTTCTTGCTGCCTTTCTCACCTTTCGAAGAACACATCTAACTGCTGTATTCCGTAAATTCACAATTCAGTCTACACAAAAACCAATACTCTGAAACTTTGACTGAAGAAGTCTTAAGTTTCAATAAGAGTTTCTCAAGTGAGCTCGGCAATGGCGAAATCCGTTCGGCGAGGTCGTTAATCTCGAAAGGTCTTGCGAACGACATTGAAGTAAATTGTGTTGGGTGACCCTGGAGCAAAAAAATGTGGAACATGAAACCTTGGAAGGGAACTCCCAGAGCAAAGTTCGAAGTACCTAAGGAAAAGTGATGGCGCAACATTCTGCTAAACTACGTGTTTATTTCGACCCACTGATGACTTATTCAAATGTGAATCTTCGTTTTTTATTTTTGTTTAACGTATTATATGCATTCTATTTTATACTAAAACCCAACAGACTTTGTTGACGACTTAATAAAGTGTACTCAGGTAAACATGGCATACAAAATACTGGATAAACATTCTACTCGCAATAATGCAGTTAATGTAATGCAGTAATGTTAGATACGTACCACTGGTCGACAAGATTTTTTTCACAAGAAATCTGAATAGTGAATCTAGTGCATTTTTTCATCCTGAATTCAGATATGTAGTCAGAATTTTCCCATCAGGCATAGTTTTTCTGTGAAAGCTACTTTTCAAAATATGATTTTACCGTTTTCTTTGACCTGTCATAGGAACCTTTACCTCATATGTAGCTATTTTACTCAAGTCGTATTTATTGAAATTATTTGTAATATCACGCTGAAGCACCACAAAACAAGACTGCAGGTTCATTCATGTTTAGACATGCTCAGACCTGTCTGGCATTGTGATGTGTCAGTATTGAGCTGACTGTGACATTGTTCACTAGTGAAATATTTCCTTCCTTCCTGTTTAGAAGTGTATTGTGTATGTTGTGCATGTTGTATTTCAGTGCTTAATGTTTTCATCATGCCAAGAAAGTGTGTAAATCATGCAGATAATTTCTGCTATATTTGTGGTGAGCTGACCTTCAAGTCTCAGAGGCGAAATATGACCCCACTTGTAAAGAAGTGTTATCATCTTTACTTTGGCTGTCAAGTTGGTGATTTTGATAAGAGCTGGGCCCCAAATACATGCTGTGTTTCGTGTGTTAGACTGCTGACTGGGTGGAAAAATGGTGCACATCATATGCCATTTGCAATTCCCATGATTTGGAGGGAACCGAAGGATCATTCAACTGACTGTTATTTTTGTTTGACAAATATTGAAGGAATCACATCTAAAACAAAATATACAGTTAAGTATCCGAATTTGCAATCTGCATTGAGACCTGTCTTACACAGTGAAGAGTTCCCCGTACCAGTATATGTAGATACAACCTTAAGTGATAACTGATTCTGACCTAACTGAAACTCAAAATGATTCAGATGAAAATAAAAATGATCTTACATATGAAGCCAGTAGCTGTTCATCAGAACCATACTTTCCCAATCAGCAAGACCTTAATGACCTGATTTGGGATTTAAATCTGTCTAAACTGCAAGCTGAAGTTTTAACTTCCAGACTCAAAGGGTGGAATTTACTCCAAAAAGATGTCAGAATAAGTAGTTATCGTAGCCGCCATAGTGTTTTCAAAGAATACTTCTCTGAAGAATATGGTGTTGTGTTTCACTTATGGAAACTCTTGGGCATCAACACCGACCAGATGAGTGGTGATTGTTCATAGAGTATATGTAGATACAACCTTAAGTGATAACTGATTCTGACCTAACTGAAACTCAAAATGATTCAGATGAAAATAAAAATGATCTTACATATGAAGCCAGTAGCTGTTCATCAGAACCATACTTTCCCAATCAGCAAGACCTTAATGACCTGATTTGGGATTTAAATCTGTCTAAACTGCAAGCTGAAGTTTTAACTTCCAGACTCAAAGGGTGGAATTTACTCCAAAAAGATGTCAGAATAAGTAGTTATCGTAGCCGCCATAGTGTTTTCAAAGAATACTTCTCTGAAGAATATGGTGTTGTGTTTCACTTATGGAAACTCTTGGGCATCAACACCGACCAGATGAGTGGTGATTGTTCATAGACTCCTCTAAAGTAAGTTTGAAGGCTGTGCTGCTACATATTGGCAATGAACTTCCATCAATACCAGTAGCGCATGCCGCTATGAAAGAGACATATCAAAATATGAAACTAATTTTAGAGAAAATACAATATGGAAAATATGAATGGAATATCTGTGGTGATTTAAAGGTCATTGCTTTATTGCTTGGTTTGCAACTTGGGTTCACCAAATTTTGCTGTTTTTTGTGCGAGTGGGACAGCAGAGATAAGAAGTCTCACTACGTTAGAAAGTCATGGCCAAAACGTGAATCTCTTCTCCCTGGCCAGAAAAATGTGGCATGTGTCCCTTTAGTGAATCCTGAAAAAATATTTTTACCTCCATTGCATATTAAGTTAGGAGTTATGAAAAATTTCGTCAAAGCTATGGATAAACTTTCTGATGGATTCTTGTACTTGAAATCGAAATCCCCCAAAGTCAGTGATGCTAAATTGAAAGAAGGAGTTTTTAAAGGACCACAAATCCGATCATTAATGGCTGATGAACATTTCGAGGGACTGTTAAATCCACTGGAGAGAGCAGCCTGGCAGTCTTTCAAAAGTTTATGTTGCAATTTTCTTGGAAACCATAAAGCAGAAAACTATCGTGACATAGTGGCTGATCTTCTGCATTCTTATAAAGCTATGGGATGCAACATGTCTTTAAAAATCCACTTCTTGGACTCTCACTTGGACTTGTTCCCCGAAAACCTTGGAGCTGTCAGCGATGAACACGGTGAGCGTTTTCATCAGCAAATTTCTACGATAGAGAAGAGGTACCAAGCCAAGTGGAGTTCCAATATGCTGGCTGACTACTGTTGGACTAAAATGAGAGACGTTCCAGATGCAAAATATACCACTTTCTAGGTAAGTCAGAATCAGTAGGGCGGCGCCGTGGCCGAGCGGTTAGCGCGCTCGCCTACCACCTAGGCGGCCCGGGTTCGATCCCAGGGACCCGCATGTGGTGTTCGTGGTGGACGAAGCGGCGTCAGGGTGGGTTTTCTCCGGGTGCTCCGGTTTCCCCCGCCATCTCATTCCACCGGTGCTCCATCTTCATGTATCATCAGTGTCACCGCCTGCGGTGCCGTAGTAGTAAAAGCGGGCGTTAAACACTACAACAACAGAATCAGTAGTTATAATTTTGAGTTAGATAGCTAGTTACGGATTTTTTAGAATATTATAAAAATTCAAATGAATATCACACAAAACTCCTGCCCGATGCGGACAAACTGTAATTATATTTGAATTCAGCACGAAAAATACTTTTAGAATCTGTTATTTTAATTTTTGTGAAAGAGAAAAAGTTAATTTTTGTAGACCAGTATACTTCAACTTTTTTTTTGTTCCACATAAGGAGTGAATAATGCATAAGTTACTAAACATAGTATCAGAAAAATAAGGGGAGCACAAAAAATAATAAAAGAAAAAAAAAAAAAAAAAAAAAAAAAAAAAAACAAAGAAAGAAAAGAAAAAGAAATTGGACTGAACTTTTTGCCATCACATTACCTTCCTCATTATTATTACGGAAGCACTTATTTTAAACGGTAAAGTATTCATAAGCCAGAAGTTAGAAGACTGAACAACGGTTACAGTTTCTCGTGCCCAGATTCAGAAACAGTTAATACTAAATTCTCAACAATCGGAAATTCGCTGCAAATAGATCATTGGCCATTCAATTTATCCGCCACGTTGTTTACCTTCATATCCACTGCGCACACCTTGAGATAAAAATCTACTAGTTCACTAGTGGAGCGGCGCGCAGTACCAATATATGGAGACGCTGCACGATAGTGACATCAAGGATAAGAAACGACTAAGTATTAAAGATAGAGATTTCTAGAGAGTTTACAGATCGAGCGACTCTGTTGTAACAGAACCTTTACCGAGAAGACTCAGACCACGCCATCGAAGATGTCCACCGCAGGTGTGGGCGTCTGGACCTCTAAACTCCAGCAGACCACGGCTTTTAAGCTCAGAAGAAATTTCTAGCTTTAATTCTAACTCCGGCCCTGAAAGCTTCCGACTACAAACGACTTAATGTTGCACACAGGAAATACACCTTGAAACATCAGATAACATTGTTCACACGTTTACTAAAACAGAAAATTGGAAACAAATACCTTTTTAGACTTTTTATAGCAATTGGTGAACTTTTCGAATGCTAAATGTTTAAACTGTTAGCACTGGGTTCTTCTTAGGAGAATTCTTCGCACCACGCAGACGAGCCCAGAGGAATATTGTGAAAGGACTATGGCCACGTTGTTTTTCTTACAGCTAGAGAAGTAACATCCTTCAGCCACTGACGTTTGGGTGCGGCGTACTCACAATATACAATATACAACACACAATGTTTAATAGTGGCCAATAAAAATTTTAACGTCTTTCAACAGATGGGTCCTTTACAAGTGCTTACCTTACATCAAGAGAAGCAAAAGTCAATAAAATGGCTATAACGTTTACGGATTTGAAGGAAATTTGTTCAGAGGCTATCATGGCATTAATGGTGCGGGTCCCTATGGTCGTGTTCGCCAAAGTGCTCAAACCTTGTGTCGTATAACTTTGCCCCGTATCTCTTTAATGTCACATGCACTGGTCACCGCTCATTGGCTGCAATATATTGTGCGATATAACCAAAAGCCTTATTTAACATTAGCTCATCAAACTATAATCAACGGCTTCCTTAATTTACGCCTTCCGGTCAGTTTTGCCAACAGTTGCCGGTTTCAATTCTAAAATTCCCGATTAAACATATCTTTGTACATAACATCTTGGATCAAATTATCGATACAGTTACAATCGTACCGTGGCTAACGAAAAAGACAGGCTACGGCGCAAATTGCAGTGACGTAATTCTAGTCTGATCATGGCCCAATGAAGTGCATCCATGTTCTAAAGAATCAAAAGATGTGTCCGTTGAGTTCATACAAAAGATACAGTTTTATCCAGATGGTATAAAATGTTAGCCATGTATTAGACTACCATTAGTAAACTCCGATTCGCGCCGCAGCCTGTCATTATCGTTAGCCACGCAATCGTACAATTACTGTGCATAGAAGTCGTGTAAGGATGGCGACAGCTATGAAATGATTTAGGGAATGTTCACTTGAAGAACTAAATGAAATAATAGAAAATTCTAAACCAGAAATCACCAACAGACATACAAACTGTATGGAAGTAATTTAATGAGTTCTTTGGAGTACCAGAATATGAACTACTACCAGACACAACAAAGAAGATGTTACTAACATTTTGAAAGACTGGGTAATTAATGAAAAAATCGAATGTACAAGATGTACAAGAATATAAAGGCATACAATTAAAATTATTTAGCTAAAAATAAATCTAAATAAAAATCTGATGTGTTGCACTCACATGACTTTCTCTACTCTTGTACTAACCATTCTTACAAACTCTTATTCCTATATCTTCTTCGTGTTAGTTAAAATAAACATTTGTACAAATTATCTTATTGCTTATTTCCTTGTAGGTGCAAGGGGAATATTGGAATACAGTAGGCTTTGTGCGATAGTCAAATCTTTTAAAGCTTTGAGATTCCGTTCCCTTTGTACACGTAACATATAAAAAAATGAACAACGATGACCCATTTCACGAAAGTTCCAAGTTTTGCGAAACTCACACACATAACAAGGTATATCTCCGAAATGGTTCACCCTACAAGAAAATTTATTGAGACATAAATTGTGTATTTTAGCAAGATCTATATTTTTTGTAGAGTATAATTTGGTCTATCTCTAACGGTTTACCAGTTATGCAAAAGTCGTCCAGAGAAAATACGACTACAGGGGCTATAGCCAGAAAATTCAAGATATACATTTCATTTGTCATAAAAATATCTCAAACATATGACATTTTAATCAAAATCGTTAGAGCCATTTTCAAGAAAATCAAAATTTTCGAAAAAGTTTCCATGTAAAGGGTAGTTTAGGGTGGGGCTATTTTCTTCAAAATCTTCGTGTCACATCCTTGAACGACATTAAACTTAAATACCAACTTTGGTTTTTAACCGACTTTTCGTTTTTGAGCTATGCTGTCCACAGACTGACAGACTGACAGACACACAGACACACACACACGGACCTTTTTCTAAAAATGCTTTTTTTGGATTCAGGGGGCCTCAAAACATGTATTTCCAGTGAAATCTCGACTTCGAATTTTTGGGTGGAATACAATACTTCCCCTACTTACCAGTAGAGAAAGTAAAACTAAGTACTTGCGGTTTATATATAACATTAGTCTAGTTACAGCTTATATAAATATCTTATTTATTGACACGCAAATGTTCACGTTTATTTTGTATGCTTCCACAGTGCTTCAACAGTAAAGATATATAATAATTCATTAAACTTCAGAAGATCTTGCTTTGCACAAATACAACCACAATTATTTAATATATTCCGTAAATAGCTCGTTTTTAGAGTTGTACTAGCTTCTGCTCTTGTGGTATTCGCTAAAATAGTCAAAGTAAATTTAACTCGATGTTATTCTTTAGACTTGCAGTCGCTCCCGATTTTTTCGGAATAACATAACCTCTAGTTAGAGCATGTTTACATTTTCATAACAGCATGGATAAAAAAGGCACTACGCAAATTTAGTACGTAAATTCTTATAACAACAAAGCAAGAGAATGCCTTTGTTTAACCCTATCTCTCAGAATGTCGAAAGCACGTGCATCTACATATATGACAGTGTTTTTATTCCTGGATTGATTACATGTTTAAACCAGAGTATCCTCCCATCTGTTTGTTGGTAAGAATTTACATATATTCCAGACGTATTAACTCCGTTATGTACGTAATTCATAGGTTAAATCTGACAATCTTTGAATATATTAAGATACTTGGTCTTGTCAAATAAGGCATTATTTTGCATCACAGAGCAACCTATTCCAGGTAGCAGCCAACGAAAGGTGACAGGTCACGTGACAGTTACAAGATACGGAGTAAAGTTATATGGAACAGACCTTAGGTCAAATATGGATGGAAGGGTGAAGGCCAACACAGAGCATCAATGCTGTTGGAGCATCGACAAGCCCCAAACTGGTCCCCACGCTTATGAAGCATAGGCTATCAATTTCAATATACCCTGCGGACTGCGCGTGCACGGGTGTGTGTGTGTATATACATGTGTGTTTGAAAACAGTGTATGCATATGGGACCGGGAGTCCATTTATCAGGAAAAAAGAATATCATGTGTTGCATTCACACCACTTTCTATATTCACGCTTCTATAAACCCTCCTTGTTCTTCTATATGTTGATAACCGACATTCCACATTTACACATGTCGTTATTTATACGTATAAGAATACTACAGCAGACAAACCTGATAGTGGAATGTATCAAAACAGGATGATTTATGAAGGTTTTGAAATTTCATGTTCTTTGCATGGACGGGATAACTAGCGGCCCAGCACTAGAAAAAACCTCAAGTATTTGAACATTCGAACCAATAACAAAGAATATATCGAAAACAGTTAACACCCAATAATAATAATAATAATAATAATAATAATAATAATAATAATAATAATAATAATAATAATAATAATAATAATAATAATAATAATAATAATAATAATGTATGCTATTTTCAGGATATTGAAGATGTAACTACATTTTATTTATAATGTAAATGTTTTAAATATCCATATTATATGTTAATCAAATAGTTAAGATCCATAGATGAGGAAATCGCAAATAAAGAAACATTTTCCAACGGTAGTCTGATGTGGGGTTATTTTCTTCAAAATCTTCATGTTACATCCTTGGAAAGCGCTGAAGTTAAATATAAACGGAATTTAACCAACTTTTTTCTTGACTTGTGATGTTCAAACACACTCTCTCTCCTCTCTCTCTCCCTCTCTCTCTCCCTCTCTCTCTCTCCCTCTCTCTCTCTCTCCCTCTCTCTCTCACTCTAAATATGCTGGATTCAGGGAGTCTCAAAACACTTATTTCAAGTGAAATCTGGACATGGTATTTTTCGGTACGTTTCAATACCTTCCCTTCCCCCTAATTGCGTGGTAGAGGAGTAGAAAAGAAGAATAAAAATCTGATGTGTGGCACTCACATGGCTTTCTCTATCCTTGTACTAGCCATTCTTACAAACTCTTATTCCTGTATCTTCTTCGTCTTAGTTGAGATAAACATTTGCAGAAATTATCTTATTGCTTATTTCTTTGTACGTGCAAGGGGAATATTAGTAAACTTTGAGCAGTAGTTAAACCTTTTAAAGCTTTTAGCTTCCGTTCTCTTTGCACGGAGATATAAAAAAAATGTATAACGATCTTCCATTTGACGAAAGTTTAAGTATTCCAAATCCTTCGTGTGTAAGGTAAGCGAATTCTATTCTTTCTTGTACAATTGGTGAAGAAGGGACTTTTCGTCGCGGATGAAATTGCGTTTATAGGCTTTTCTCACACCAGCGTACTGCGTATGCGTAAGACTAAATCATAGCTTCTTCGATTACAAATATTTATTTTAGGCAATGTATTTTGGTGAAAGTATACACAGATTATGAGAATCTAACAGCTGGGAAGGAAACAACAAATAGAAAAAGATACAAGCAACAGCGAAAGTGTAACCGTCATTGCCCAAGATTTTTAAAATGCGGTTAGCAAAAATTATTTTTATAGGTCGCTGTGTCTGTTTTAGCAGACTGTCTCTGTAATATTGGCTAGCTAACCAAGAAACCGCTTCATTCAATGGTTCGTATCAACACAGACCAAAGTGTGAGTGTGTGAACACAACCGTACTTCCTCAATTGAATTCCGAACTCAAGTCAGTACAACAGCAGTAATCAGTAGCTTTGCAAATAGAGAATCTTCCCTAATTGAATGTCATTTAACTCTCTCGTCGACCTCCATTGCCCTCCACTGATTACTGATTCTCTCAGTGCTTTACGTTGATATGTCACTCGTGTGTCGGGCTATGCAATTGCATCAGGAATGACGAATTATTGCGTTTCTTTACCAATGCCAGTGGCCTAGGAAGCACTGCACAAATAAGGTTTTAACGTCCTGAAGAAACGAATATCAAACCAATCTGCCGAGGATAGTGTACCTACTTGAGCAACAGCAAAAGTCTATTGTCATCTTGCTTATTTCCTTAAATAGAATGCATTTTATCACAACAGAGCTTTTGCCCCATCATTGAATATGCTATCTTCATACGGAGCACTTACTCGCTGCATTTGAAACACTGAAAACCATGTCTAAAGAATATAATAGATATACGAGTAATTCAGGAACCAGTTATTGAGATTAATAGACTGGATGTAAATAATTTATATTGAGGCCTTTCGATGGTACTTCTGTTTGGAAAACATGGATGGATTTAAAGTGATTAAGTGATGGTTTTAAGGTTATAGCCCCATGAATTTCCAAACATAAGCTTATATCATCGTAAAGGTCTGCGATATTAACCTCTCGTAGCAGCAGAATTAGATTATCCCTTAATGCTGCAATGAAGTATTTCCTGATTCTCTTGATTCATTGTTTTTACCGTAAACCTTCATGCTAAGTCTGAGTGAACTAGACGTTTCAGAGAATTCTAGTGCTAGAAGGAACAACCATTATTTTGAATATTTAATTATCACAAATATTCAGACCACGACTATACTAATGGTAGTAAATTCTGTTATGAATACTTCCAGCTTTTATGCTTATGCCAGAACAAATGATTTATATTCCCCAAGAAGAGTAGCATCTACAAGATCGTTGTTTTAAAGTGATTTTATCGCCCACTGGCTTCACCAGAAGCTGCACTCCAGACGAAGTTTGAGCTTCTTGATATGTATACTATTTTATTGGCCTAAAACTGATTAACACAGCATCAGAAAAGGGTATTTGATCATGCTTCAATTTTGTATTATTTCTCAGTTTAAGATTTTAATTCTCTTTTAAGGCAAGACATTTTCTCATTTCCTTGTATCGCTTCCGCATTAATAATTGTTACTACAAGAAACTCTGTTGTACAACTTCTCTGTTAAATTTTTTAAATGAATTGTATTGATCGATCAGCGCACATGGCACTATACGGATCACTGGAAACATTATAGCTAACACTACAATGAGCTAGTGCTCAACCGGCCTTGCCTTGTCTTTTCTGATGCAAGATTTTTGTCATTCCTCCGGAAGCACTTCAGCCTTGGCCTTATTCTGCTGCTCGTATTGTTTTAGTCGATTAATTATACCTGCACGCTTTACCAAGGAATACGAGATAATAGCAGATATGGTTTCAAATTCTTTTGGTTCTAAAAATGTTTCCCAAATGCAATATATTTTCTGTTAGCTAAGGCCTCACAAGAACGTAAAATGCGCAGGGTTGTTTCAGTTTCTTTCTTGCACAATCTGCAATTTAAGTTGCCGTGAAACACTCCATCGTGTTAAGATTCTTTTTCTACCCTGTGAGAAATGCAGCAATTGTCCTCAATTGAAGTCTGTTAAATTCAAGTAAACCTGCAGCTCTTATTTTATATAGTTTCATAGTAATAATTAGTTTACCAAGTTTGTTTCCTGGAGTTTTAAGTCAGATCGAACATCGAGATATTCCCAGAGCCGAATCTGGTCCAATAAAAATGCGAAGCTGCTCTTTATCTTATAAATTCGCCACCTTTTTCATTTGCCTATATGCCACTATGACCCGGCACTCAGATGAGTTAAACTTCGTTCTGTTCTGCCAAAGACCTCAACCGCACCCTCTGTAAACAAGGACCATGAGTTAAATTGGGCCACAGTACTGCAACTGATTTTTAGGGAGAAGGTGATGGAGCAAAATAATCCGAGGTAGTGGGCTATGGAGTTTGGTAGCAACTGGTGAATATTTGACCACAGAATAGAAAACTGCAGCTGAAATTTGTGTAAACTGCGGAAGAACCTGTGAGCTTGTTTGCAGGTGAAATCTTCAACGGTAAGAATATCAAGTTCTCGGTGTAACTGCGTGTTCCTGACAAACAAGTGCGTGGACTGTGAGATGTAAAATATTAATTTGAAAAGACTGGAGCGACCTAATTTTGCTGGAAGCTGCACCGCCTCAAAGTGGGCAAGCAAATGACAAAGAATAAATTGGAAAATCAAAATAGTTCTGGCGCTGTTGAGCAAAGATTTGTAATTTGTAGAGGATAAAATTACGAGACACCAGAACAGGCCAAGTTGAGCTTCTTAATGAGGCATTTCCAGGTGAGTCGACAGTCTACTTTTAGGTACTTTACTATCGTTATTGAATTATATTGGCAAGATTTGCAATAATACACATTATTTACAACCTGTATCCCAGCTTACTCCTGGATTCGTCTTAAAAATGCAGCTCGTGATTTTTAACTTCCCTTGATAAGTTTAGAAACTACTCATCCTATTATTTACGAACCCGCGGTTATGCCCACGATTATTATTCTAGAGTGGAGAATGATGTAACTGCTCGCCGATGGGTTGAGGTGCTGGAGTAACGGAAGCTGCAATATGCAACTCCCGAGCATCTGCAGTCTATTTCACCATCAAGGTCTGGGACAAACCCAACTAATTGCACCACCAAATCACGCTACTGTTCCACGCTAATTAAGTCAAATTAAAGACGAAGTCCTGCTGCCAACATATTCACGGCTTATCCGTTTTCTCGTTCAACTTTTACTTCTTTTCTTTCCTTTCCACCCATTCCCTTGATAAAACGCCCAGGGATGCCAAAACCTTCTTCCCCTGTGGGAACAGACAAGCTAGTTACTTTTCACAGGTAAAATATTTTCATAAATAACTGTTCTGTTGTTCACTATCGTCATATCAGGTACATTGACTGAAACATTTGAATTTCAGGTAAGGATACTGTAAGTTTTCGTCGTTTTAACTTACTTTCACACGCACGTCCACAGTTATCGAGTTGGAGGCAAGTATGTTACCTCTTGACTACGGAGGACAAGTTCCCGAGGTCGTGGGTTCTAACCCGACGGAGGACAATTAATTTTTTTTCGGGCACAAAAACCCTTACCATGGTTTCCTTCGTAAGGGAAGCAAAGCTAGTGTCCCGTGCCATAAATTTAGGCACGCAAAAGAACCTCAAGCCTATAAAGAGGCCTCTGAGCAAATTTAGCAGTCTTTCACCCCCTATGTAGACTGGCACGCTGAGAAAAATAACAGATAAAGACCGTCTATATGTAAAAGCTTAATTTAAATGTCTACGTCGTAGAGAAAGTAAAGATAGCATAGAACTGAAATAAAGGAATAATTTAAAAAAAAAAACTCCACAAGTTCAAATAGGTTCAAATGTAATTCCGTTTCTGTGTTAGGCAGTTTATCGCTTTAGAACGCAATTTAACATCGGGAATAGCTCCGTTATGAGATTTATTATCCATTGTCCAGGTTTACAGTATATACGGGGTCCGATTTGGGCAGGTTTTACAGTAGTTCTGCAAGGACCAAAATATTTTATAAAAACAGGTGCCGATATCGGTGGAATTCACGTCTCCCTTCTTCCTAACCTCGAATTTCTAGCGCCCACTCCTCATCCAGTCCAAATCTATAACTGTTTATATGCATTTATTATATTGTGACGCCGGGTTCGGTGCACAACAAAGGATGGACGGGGCAGACCTAATGCACACCATATGTCAGGCAGCCTCGCGCGACTGCTGTATGTACGTGACTAACACAGCAGAATCAAAAGAGGCCTTTATAGCACCTTCGCGATCCCCGGTGCGTGTATGTGGAACTCGAGAAAGCATGTGTGACTTCATCCCCACCATATTAAAAGGAGGCCAAAATCAGCAGTGAGTGAGTCCACAGAGCTATGCACATGAGTCGTCAGTGTGCCAGTGAGTGTGAGACAGTTGCGTGCGTGTGTGGTCGTGCGTCGTAAGAAGATTCCACGAGCGTCGAGTGATTGTAGTTAGTGTATGAGAGATAGAGGAAGTGAAGAAAGACACTGAAAGGACTGAGCAAGGCTTGAGAAGGAAAAGTTGTGAGTTGTGATAGCCCGAAACACTGTAGACTGTGTTAATAACCGGAAGAGAACTGTATTTGTGATAGTATTTTAAAGGACAATAAAGTGACCGTATTGAATAGTCACAATGTTAAAAACTCAAGTTAAAATGTATTCTGAGGTCGAAAATTAAATAAATGCCTAATTAAATCAAGGAACATTTGACACTTCAGCGAGACTTGAGATCTAAAACTTGAATTGTGTGAATGCTGCAGTTTTAGGTTGCAGTCTTGTCCTAGCTCTGATGCCCTTAACCCGCAGCTTCGTTCGAGAGAGATCGTAAATGTCACAATGGCTGTGCATAATAAATTTTCTGCGCTCCTCAGACCCAAATGCACGATGATATTGCTCCCAAAATACCGTGCTCTAGAAGCGGTCGTTAAAGCGCATGGCAAGAGGGGAAAATACGCCGACATTTCCTGCGTTTTCCTTTATTACTTCTTGTTCCGAGTATCCTAGGTCAAGAAACACAGCTGTCTGAGCCTCTCTTTTATGGCTGAAGGAATCTTTCTGTTTGCGCAAGTGCTAATATGTCCACCCTCAGAATGAAATGTATTTATGGAGAAAGGCAATGCCTGGGATATACACCATCTGTCGCTTCCTGCCACCACAAAAATAACTAGCAAAAACTTAAGTCGATTATCTGAAGTACACAGGAGGGATTTCCTCACCTCAAGCAGAAAATACTGGAGACAAAGCGGTGAAAATGTTTCATGTCAGGTGTCCTGTAGCTTTGAGAACTTCTGCACCTGTGCTATATTGGAAAACTGCACACGCTGAAACTGGAGAATACTTAACATATCGTTTATGAACGCGATTCACTTTAACGCGTCTGATTTTATGTGATCTGTGAAAGAACAGCAGAAGATTTATACCGGAATTATTGGCTGATGATATTAACGCTAATTATAGCGAGATAGATAAATAATTGCAATAAATTATTTTCTTACGTTAAAATCAATAGGTACATATGTAAGAAGCGAGTCACATGCATTACGAAATTGACTGGCCATCCATTCAAAGCAGAACGTCGAGAGTTTAAACCCAGCGACTGCAATCAAATGTGGCTGTAGCAAAGGATGGGGAGGGCCCACGTCAAATAACCAGTGAGCTGGTACGCATGAACGATGAAGTTACATTAGACACAATTGCATGGACTTTTTATTTGAAACATAAATAAAAGAAACTAAAATAATATTGAATACTGATATATTTATTATATCAATATTCCTCTAAGTACCTACAGAGCGGCTATTTTATGGCCAGGCCATAAATAGCATATATACATGGTTCTCCACGCATGTTATCAGTAAATAAACATTTGTATACAAGCAAATCTTTCATTGGTATATCTAATTTGACTTTTGCGATCATTTGAAAAACAAGTTCTGGAATTTCTAATACGTTTATCTAAGTGTTCAAATCATAGCTCCACTTTTTTCATTGTTAAGGAACAAAAAACCTGCTGAACATCCGTTTAGAGAGCTTGCCTGTCTGCGGTTATAAATTTGGGTTGTAAATTTATCACCATTATCAATTTGAAAGCGGATATGCTTTCGATTTCTCTTGTGAACGAAATCGAGACGGCTTGGACAGTTCAGTGACAAGCGGTGACGTAAATACCTTGTTGTGAGTTTCGTAAAACAGTATCATACATTGTAGAAACAGGATAGCATGTTCGGTGTTGTAACGTACACCAACCAGTCCCATACTCGCCGGACAACTTTATTGCGCATGCTCTACATCAGGAGCCACTAAACGCCACGCGTAGTGACAAGGTCGTCAATTAGGTGTACAGCTAAATGCATTCAACAATATTGTCACTATCGGTAAATTCTGCATGCGCTGCTGTTCGTGTTGGACCTCTGCTGAGCTTTGGTTTCACTCCTACTGAGCACAGGGCCTGTTCGTCCATGATTACCGACAAACTTAAACAAAAGAAGGATCACGTGTATAAAAGCACTTCATTGTAGAAAAAGCATTTAAAACCGTATTCGTATTCAAAATAAAAAACGAGAAGGGACATTTAATTAATTTCTGAAGGCGAACTGTACAGTGTCAATAGAAAGTTCATCTGCAGATAACAGCTACGCATACAAGCCCAGGGATAACACTTCCAGTACCATAACTTTTTCGAAATAATGTTTTAATTCACCTCTCGTTCATGCTATCATGGTCAAAAATAGAATTTCCTGCACTGAGTTTTGAAAATTGAAATTGAGTTTTTATATATGGACGCTCTTGAAAGGGTGTGGTTCTCAACGTACCATTGTATATTAGGCGTGAAAGACCGCTTAACTTTGCTCAGAGGCCTCAGGCATCAGGCTTTAGGTTCTTTTAAAAGCCTCGTGCCGTAACTCTACGACACACAACCACCAGCTTCACTTCCCTTCCGAAGGAAGCCATGCTATGGATTTTTACACTCGAAAAAATCCATCGCCCTTCGCCGGGTTTCAAACCGCGAACTCGGGTACTAGAGGCTAGCATGTTACCCCCAGACCACGGAGTAAGACTATTCAGATTGGTAACTTAACCTATCCTATCAATAGGTCTTTTGCCTATTTTGTTGTATGTATGCACATGAACTATATTAAATACTCTCAACTTTTTGTGTATTTAATGGAATATAATAGTAACCGATAGTTAAATTTTCTTTCTTCCTCATTTGTATTTATTAATATTTGTTAAAATTTCACTCAGCTACGTATGAGCTGCAAACCATTGATAGAATTTCGGAAGTACAACATATTCGACTTGTCTTTTTTTTTTTTTTTTTTTTTTTTTTTTTTTTTTTTTTTTTTTAAATTTATTTAGAGTCGCTTTAACAATTAAGTCATATCGCGACTATTCTATGGAATACAGCGGTATACAATAAATTTAGTACAATTATTTTACCAAAAACATGAGAATACAATCAAATCAGTACAACAAGTATGTTTCATATTATATTTTCGCATGCAAGCCCGTACCTTTGAGAAATGATAACACCCTTCTGCAGTTGGATGGCGTGTTCAGAGTGGTGGATAAGTCTCCAGTGATATGATGAAGCTGTCGTTGTGTAGCGTATTGCTTACATTCTGTGAGGAGATGTTTTACTGTGAGGCGGGTGTTGCAGACTTCACATTGTGGTGGCTGGCCTTTGCTGAGGAGGTATGAGTGGGTTAACCTTGTATGACCAATGCGGAGACGTGAGATAATCACCTGCTCTTTCCTGCTAAGAGAATAGACAGGGGAAGAATTGGTGTCTCCTTTCCTTACCATGTGTAGTTTTTCTGGAGGCGGTTGATTCCAGGCCTGTAACTTGTCTTTTGTTTTGTTTTCAAATCCTTCCTAGTTCTTCATGGATGCACTTACTCATAATTAGGGCTCGGAGTTTAGGTACTTTAAACTTGGGAAATATTTTTATGTGCTGAAATTGTCAAAAATATATGTCAAAACAAATAAAATTTTTAAAATCTAAATGACTGAGCTTGTATAATTCTACGTGGTATTATCCACGCATTATTCGTGGAAGTGATCAGCAAGCACTGAGTTACAGTACACGAACACATGCTTCCTTAATTACATCCCAAAAGATTGACGACTGTCACCAAGAATTGACATTGTTTGTCACCACTTAAATGTTGTATTACTTGTGAACACTGGTCTGGCATTATAGCTTTACCACTACAACTGAAAATACTCTTAAATTCCGCAGCATTTTGTTGCACAAGTTAACTTTCGCTACTTTTCACTATATGCACGTTTAATCTACTGTGGACTCAAAACTATCGATGTTACTTCCGAACACCAGCAGTAGAAAACTGCATAACTTTGTGGATTTACAAATGATTAATTGACTGTACAGTTTAATGGCCACCTACAGGTATCAGTGTATAGACTAGCGGGCTGTAAAGCGCTAACAGATGCGAAATCAAGGACATGGCAGTGGAGGTATCCCCGGTTCTTATCTTGTGGGCTCATGTACCTTGAAAAAGCAGTCTTCTTCCAAATAAAGGGATACCATAGCAGACGAGTCAGTTATTCCACTAAAGAATAACATATTGCGACATCTGGCCTATGTAAACGAGCATTAAAGAACCTGGATGATGATTTGTTAAAATAATTCTACTACTGATTTTATGTGATTTTATGTAAATACATGAAACAAAAATTAAGAAGAGGTATCCTTTATGCGACTTTTGTGTAGCTAATGGAATATCCAAAACATTTATTTATGTAAAAAGTTAGAAAAGTTGTTTTTATTTGAAATAAAACTTAAAATATTGCCTCTTGTGTGAATATTCACATTAAACTCAGTTTTGTGTGTGTGTGTGTGTGTGTGTGTGTGTGTGTGTGTGTGTATGTGTGTCTGAGAGAGAGTGTGTTTGTGTGTGTTTGTGTGTGTGAGAGTGTGAGTGTGTGTGTTCGAAAACAAAATACCTCAAAAACGAAAAATTGGTTAATTATCAAACTTGGTATTTAAGTTCATCTTCCAAGGATGCGACCCGAAGCTTTCAAGCAAATTCCCTCGCTCCAGATTACCCTATACGTGGAACATTTTTTTCGAAAATTTTCATTTTCTCAAAAATAAACGATTTTGATTATAATACCGTATGCTCAAGATATTTTCAGACCAAATGAAATGCATATCATGAACTTTCTGGGATTATCCTAAAAAATCTTCACACAGGATGACTTACATAACTGGTAAACCGTAACAGATAAATAAAATCGACTGTACAAAACATGTAGATATCATTAAAACACAATTTAAGTAACTTTTTCTTTGTAGAGCAAGCCATTTCCGAGATATTTTTATTTGTCTGAATTTTCCAATGCTTGTACTTTTCTCAAATGTGAAGTCGTTATTCATTTGTTCATCACTAGGCCATACAAAGAGAACGGAATTTCAAAGTAATCACATAGGGAGCAGCTTTAAAATATTTGACTATCGCTTTAAGTCCACATTCTCCTTGCACCTACAAGAAAATTAGCAATAAGTAATTTCTGCAAATGTTTATCTTGATTAACATGTGGTAGATAGAGGAATAAGAATAGCTTGCACAAGCGTAGAGAAAGTCATAAATATTGTTCAATATTAATAAAGCAGCGTTGTGAAAATATATTTTGGGGTTTAGACCGATACTGTTTTTGGACTGCAAACAAGCTAACTTTCATCAGAGTGTGGAGTAAAACAAATCAGGATTTGCTCTAGCACGTTCTATACTTGCAACTTTTGATGTTCCCTCGTTAGCCGGCGAGCAAACTGCTATCTAGCAGACTTCAGATTCCTCGTTACGTTTGACTCAGTGAGTCTTGCAGTAAAAACTGCTTGCTATCTGCGGAACTGTACCACATTTGTTTCGTGCGAGATGGAAACTTCTCATGGATTTCTAACGATGGTTCCGTGCTGTAAAATACACGATGTGATGGTATAGGCTGCTTGACAATTCGAGTCGCTGTCACAATAAACACTACCTATTCTTTGAAAACCATATTCTTCTATCCACTTCATGGACATAAATAAAGAACAATATTTGCAGAAATGGTTTTATTATACGTTAATCTGTAAGCACAAGAGAGACACAAGAGTCTGAAGTAATAGGCAAATCTTTAAAAAAGCGGATGGCTTTGTGATAGGTGATATTGAAATTCAATCCTTGCATGGTCTTGAGAGGAAAAAAGAAAAGAAAATACCGATATCACTTAGCACTTTCAAAAAGTTTAAGATATTCAATATTCAAACTAATAAATAAGGATATTTCGAAAATTGCTATAAAAACTGTGTTTTTAATGAGGTCCATGTTTTACGCAATTAGTTTTTATTGTTTGGTAGTTATACTAGGGTAATTCGCAAAGTAAGGTCCATATCACATTGAAACGTAATACGTTCCGACTCCCGGCCTGTCATTCGATTAAGACGATGCCATTTGCATTGGTAATGTTTCAGTATGCTGTTCACATTGTCGGTTGAATATGTTTAAAACACTCAATGGGCCCGCCGACTATGAAATACGGTCTGTGACTCGGGTTTTGACAGCAAGGAACGTTTCAGCTGAGTAAGTGGGTGAGTTTTCAAGGCCGGACAGGACAATGTCCATAATGAACCGCAATCAGGCCGGCCACAATGATTACAGAAGATTTGGTCGATACCGTGTATGAAAAGATCAGTGAAGATCGGCGATTGACAATTTCCACTGGTTTTCCAGTGGTTATCCAATGGCTGGTTATCTTCACAGGTGGCAGACTTCTATAACTTTAAAAAATTATTTTGTTGTTTAACGACGCTGTAATTGCCAGGATCACATCAGCGTCGCCGGTGTGCCGGAATTTCGTCCCGCAGGAGTTCTTTTACATGCCAGCAAATCTACTGACATGGAGCACACTTAAAAACCATCGGCCTGGACCGGGTTTGAACCCGAGACCTTGGGATCAGTAGGCCAGCGTCTAACCAACTGAGCCACCCAGACCGACGACTTCTATAACGTAGGCATACAAAAGCTTCTAGAACGCTAACAAATGTTTAAACAATGGCTGGCCCTGTGGCGCAGTTGCTAGAGCACCGGGTTGGATTCCTGGCAGGGGGTAGGAATTTTTCTCCAGCCAGGATTATTCCTCATCCTTCCCTGAGTCTGGAAGTATGAATGAAAGTGTGTGAATTCAAAGAATAAAACCCCCAAAGATAGAAAAACCCAACGTAAACGTCTAACACCATTTGTCAATAGGCAAGGCCGCCGATATGACCTCTGCAGTTAAAGGCGTGATATAGATGGAACAATAAAAAAAAAATGTTTAAAAAAAGTCTGATGTATTGCACTCATATGACTTTCTCCACTCTTGTACTAATCATTCTTACAAACTCTTATTCATATATCTTCTTCGTGTTAGTTAAGATAAACATTTGTACAACTTATCTTATTGCTTATTTCCTTGTAGGTGCAAGGGGAATATTAGAATAATCTTTTAATCTTTTAAATCTTTGAGATTCTGCTGTCTTTGCACACTTAACATATAAAAAAATGAACAACCATGATCCATTTCACGAAAGTTCTAAGTTTTCCGAAACTCACACACATAACAAGGAATATCTCCGAAATGGTTCACCCTACAAGAAAATTTATTCAGATATAAATTGTGTATTTTTAGCAAAATCTACATTTTTTGTATAGTATGATTTGGTCTATCTCTAACGGTTTACTAGTTATGCAAAAGTCGTCCAGAGTAAATACGACTAAAGGGGCTATAGCCAGAAAATTCAAGACATAGATTTCATTTGTCATAAAAATATCTCAAACATATAACATTTTAATCAAAATCGTTAGAGCCATTTTCAAGAAAATAATGTAAAGGGTAATTTAGGGTTGGGCTATTTTCTTCAAAATCTTCGTGTCACATACTTGAAAGACATTAAACTTAAATACCAACTTTGGGTTTTAACTGACTTTTCGTTTTTGAGTTATGCTGTCCATAGACTGACACACAGACACACCTTTTTCTAAAAATGCTTTTTTTGGATTCAGGAGGCCTCAGAACATATATTTCCGGTGAAATCTCGACATCAAATTTTTGGGTGGAATACAATACTTCCCCTACTTACCAGCAGAGAAAGTAAGAGAGAAAGATGTAAGGAATTAAATAAAACAATCGTGTGCAAATATCTATACTGGTTTGATGTGTATAAAACATCGAACCTTACTTTACGAACTGCCCTCGTAAAACATTATACAAAACTCATTCCAAATGAATGAAGCAATGAATTTTTGGGTAGAATACATTAATTTCTCTAACTACTATGTGAGTGACAGAGAAAGGAAAAATTATAACCTAGAAGATAATGGTATCTCTAGCGACTCTTGTGTTATGCAAAGATACATCTCGTTGCGTGAGTTTTAAAACTGCACAAGCCATACTTGAGAGCCCTACAGCTACCCCTGGATCCCTAAAGCTACCTACCGCAATGCAGAAGTGATGAGAGTCTAATGAGAGTAGAGTTTTCGGAGAGTGTTGTTAATCTTTCAGCAGTAAAAATTACAACAGGAGCACATAGAGAAGCACTTTCATTATCGACTGCCCGCAGTGAACTGAGATGATGGAAAAATTGATCATTTTCACTCTGCATTAGCGCTGATTACTGATGGCTCTACCAAAAGGTTACCCCCATTTTAGTACCAATATAACTAACCACTCCCTTCCCGCAGACAAATGCAGTCCAGGCTCACTGTACAGGTCATGTGACAATTTCATATAGAAAACTCTGATGTGTTGCACTCTACTCTTGTACTAACCGTTGCTACATATTCTTATCCCTATCTATATCTTCTTCACGTTAGTTGAGATAAAATGTGCACAAATTATCCTATTTATTTCCTTGTAAATGGAAGGGGAATATGGGAATACAGAAGGCTTTGTGCGATAGTCAAATGTTTTAAAGCTTTCAAATTCCGTTCTCTTTGCACGTTTAACATATAACAAATGAATAACGATGTTACATTTGACAGAAGTATAAGTTCTCCAAAACCCACACAAATAACAAGGAATATCTCCGAAATGGTTCATTCCACGAAAAAAAAAAAAAATGATTTGGACATGAATTGTGTTTTAGCGAAATCTACATTTTTTGTGTAGTAATATAGTCTCGTAAGGTTTACTAGTTATACAAGAGTCTTCTTTCTCTGATTACCCTCCACTTATGTAGGACTTACAAGCTAGTGCCTAGGGTCAGACGCCTGTCGGGAAGCAGAGGGACCTCTGGACCAGACAGAGTGAAGACCTGGAAGCGGGTGGTCAGCCAAGCAACAGGTATGATAGTGAGGAAGAGGATGACATGAAATGCAGGCGAAATGGATGATTGGAAGGGTGTTAACGGAGCAACTGGTGGGATGAATTGCGGGGGAAACCGGAGAATCCGGAGAAAACTCGCCCAGACTCCACTTCGTCCACCATGAATACCACGAGTCTCGCCTAGGTGGTAGGCCAGCGCTCTAACCACTCAGCCACGGCGCCGCCATTATACTTCCAGACTCAGGGAAGGATGAGGAATAATACTAGCTGGAGAAAAATTCCTACCCCGCTGCCGGGAATCGAAGGCAGCCTGCACAGCAGGCAGGTGCTCTACCAACTGCGCTATGGGGCCAGCCTATACAAAAGTCATCCAGAGTAAATAGGACTACATAGGCTATAGCCAGAAAATTGAAAACATACATTTCATTTGCCATAAAAATACCTTACACATATGACATTTTAATCAAAATCGTCACGGACCGTTTTCTAAAACTGCCATTTTTTTTTTTTTTTTTTTTTTTTTTTTTTTTTTTTTTTTTTTTTTTTTAAATTCAGGGCCTCAAAACATATATTTCAGGTGAAATCTCGACATCGAATTATTGGGTGGATATTACATGACACACTATCAACACCATAACAAATTAATGACTTGAAGCTTTTCCGCCGTTGGTTACTGATAATAGTTTCTTAGGCTAGCAGCCAGGTCAAATTTGGGTAACTGCCCAACCTTCCAGCAACTAACTCTGCCGCCATTCTCAAGGGTTTTCAACCCAGGACCTCCCGAATGCGTTCCGCTGAACCATCCCGCTCGGTTTAAAATTACTGTTTGAGTTCGGTTAAACACAAAACATAACGTAAAAGAACAGCAACAAAGGTAATGCGATACAGTGAAGGATACATTGTTCTAAGAGCATATGTAATAATCTCAAAAATGTCTATGACGACTTCAAAATAAAGAGTAATCCTTCACGCTTCCATAAACTTAATGACAGTTTTATCAAATGCTCTGGAAATTACAGTTTAATGAGAGGACGAAAGAGTCCCCAAAGCTCTTTGTACCTTCAAAGTTCTTTCATCCACGCTAAAGTGAAAAATTTTAAGTTAATTCTCTTCGCTGTATGTTTCATTAGAACGGGTCCCATAGGATTCTGCGCAAAGAGGACGTAAATATGCATCCAAAAGAAACCATATTTTCATCATCTGCTGTGGCAGGCTACAAGAAAGTCGCTTGAGCGGTAAGTAAATTAAAGACAGCGAATGAATACGAAGCTACAGAAATGACATGCAATTCATCCTGGAGCCAGAGGCATATTGCGTTTCCGGACATGACGTCATTAATCACGCAGACAGGATCCAGTATTACATTACTTGAGGAGATGTCCCATAAATACTCTGCCTTAACATGATGAAGTCTGGAGTAGTTCTTGCCTTATTGGTTCCCTTGGTTTTATTATTTGGGTGCGTTCGCTAAGGTATCTGATTTCATTGTTTGTTAATGTGCATCACTTCCCACGTTTCCACCTAATTTCATATAAACCATCAGTCATTATAGTGGCAAAAATCGCGGCAATAATATGTGTCAATTCCCGGTAATGGCGTGGGGATTTTCTCCCGCTGGGAGACTGATCCGGGGCGCACTCAGACTCGTTAGGTTCCTGAAGAGCTACTTGACTAAAAAGTAGCGGCCGCCATGGCTGGGAGGGATTGGGGCTCTGACCAGGTGCCATCCTTCAGTACTGCACCCCAGTACTGACGCCTGTAGGGGGAGAGGTGGGGAACGCAGCGACTGGGCGGTAAGCCTTGGGCCGTGAAGGGCAGTTGCACTTTTGGTTATTATATTATGTGTAAAAATCACAAAACTTCTTCGATTCACACCATTTATTGATAAGAATTTCTTCCATCTGCTTCCCTTTTCTCGTGTCAAATGTTCGCGGAAATTTCAATTATCTAGCATACTGTGACCACATAACTCTATAAAATATTAATTTTTATTTGTGTTATACTTCTTCCGATTACCCTCCCCTTATGTAGGACTTACACCCCGTAGGACTTACAGCCAGTGTAAGCCAGAGCTTAGGGTCAGACGCCTGTCGGGGAGCACAGGAACCTATGGACCGGACAGAGTGAAGACCTGGAATTGGGTGGTCAGTCAAGCACAAGGTATGAGAGTAAGGAAGAGGATGATATGAAATGCAGGCTAAATGGATGATTGGAAAGGTGATAATGGAGCAATTGGTGGAATGAGTGGCAGGGAAAACCGGAGCACCCGGAGAAAACTCGCCCTGACGCCGCTTCGTCCACCACGAATACCACATGCGGGTCCCTGGGATCGAACCCGGGCCGCCTAGGCGGTAGGCGAGCGCGCTAACCGCTCGGCCACGGTGCCGCGTTTCCATTATACAAGAAATCTCAAAACCTGTGTTGCCAGTGACATATCCATTGCAAATTTCTGGATCCAATATACTTCCTCTAACTTAGCCACGGAAGCGGTAGGGTAACTACACCATGGACCTGTGAGGACTCATGGGTTCGTAACATTCCACTCCTGCGCCGTCAGTAAGACCAATAAAAAATCTCCTACTAAAATCATATTACAACGTACAGCAGTGCTCATCTCTAAACGACCACATTGCAAGAAGTTGTAAACCTGTCCCCCACCCTTCTTCCGCTGCTAATGACATGAAGACAATAGAGAGGGTCCTCTCAACATACTTTTAGCGAAAGAATCTGCTGTTGCCAAGTCGGTCATTGTTGTACATTCAGTGTTGTTCACGATTCTGCTTGTTGAGTTACGCCTCAGAACGACTGAAGCAAAGCACGTGACAAAACTGTTCACATGACCAGTTTGCACTCTAAAAGGTAGTGGGAAGAGAGGGTCATTAACGCATAGGCGATACTAACTGCAATATTTGCAGTTCTTAGATTGAGTGCATTGTGATAAAGTATGCCATTATGACATGAAAAGCTAGAATAAATTAAGAAAGTTGTCAACCATGCTGATAACACCGATTCTCGTTCGATTACCGAATTTAAACACCAAGTACTTGAATGGGTGATCGCTTGGGAACACCACAACCGTTGGCACCAGCTCTGTGGTCTGGGGTTAGCATGCTAACCTTCAACTCCAGTTTATGTGAGTTCAATTCCGACACACGTTCAGACTCTTCATTCAGACTTACAGACTCTTGGGAGGATGGGGAAAAGCCCTGGCTAAAGATAAAATCCCCATCTTCGCATCTTTGGAAGATGCTAAAACTCAATACCAAGTTTGGTATTTCTCGGACACCGGTTTTCCACTTAGCTGTTCGCAGACATACGCCACATGCGCGCGAGAATCTTTTGATAAAAATGTTTTTATGGATTCAAAAGGTCTAAAACCCGCATTTCCAGTGAAATCCCGAAATGGACTTTTCGCTTGGAATTCAATGCGTACGTGCATTCTCTGTCTAGTAGGCACGCGGAACAGATAGGTGTAGGATAGAATAGGATAAAATGATAGAGGACACCTCAATGGATCTTTTGTAAGTACACCCCCGGTAGGAACGGACAAGAAGAAGGACCGGCCGCAGGACGACAGAGACGCGCACAGTTCCCTCTACAAGGCTTGACCTTGTGACAGATGGCACTCGGGGCGATCCTCCTAAGCCACCGAAGGTGGCTCATAGGCTTCCCTCCATAGGGGATGGGGAAAGCTCGATCCAGAAATGGAGACTCGATCAGTTGCATCTGACGGAGCCGAAAATTAGTTACAATGCTCAAGCTTCTGCGCCATCTGTCCGTTGTCGACCAACACATATACCCGGAATCAACCTGTAACGTGAAAGAGGGAGATGAAACGAGGGGAAGAAGTCATTCGTGGTGGAATACACCATCCCAGCTTTGCCGACCAGGGAAAACAACGGAATAAAAACCAATGGCGGCCACCAGTGATCAAAACCGGTACCTCCCGAGTCATCTCGCTCTGTATGTGCTAAATATAGTAAAAACGAAAGGACCATCTGTTTAATGTAGTTCTTTTTTTGGTGGTAGCAGAAGCCAATTAGCTATATTTGGACAAACCTTGCACCTGCTCCAAGCAGCCATTGTGAAATTTCCACCTGAAGTGTGGGTGACGCATTTGAATTTGTCGGCGTGCCCGAGCCCCATTTGTTGGCTGCGTTCACAAAGGTTGCGATAATGCATTCGCTCGCTCCACGTACATTTCACTTGCTTGCAGGAATGTTTCCTGGCATTTCACAGCTCAGGGTATGTGAAAGATTCACGTGACAGATGTTCTAAAAATCGATCTATTACCTTCGCTGTAGCGTGCCATACAATTTCTTATACCTTGCCAAAAAGATTTCAATTTTGAATTTCAAATGTTACATCGAGACTGTTGAAAACTCATTATTTTATTTATTTGTGCTTCCTCGTTTTTCAGTTTAAATTCCCCTCTTGCTCATTTTAACGATTATAAAACCAGTGCTTCAAAAACATGCCACAAAAGAATTCATATAATTCTACAGGGTGATAGTTGTACCCGTTTTACTGTATGGCAGTGAATACTAGGTGATGAGGATTTTATCCATATTAAACTGATCAGGAACTGATCATTTCTGCGGTAAATGATAAAACAGAAGAACAGAAACAAGAATGGAAGGAACTTGTGGAACGAATGCAAGACATGAGGATTCCAAAGAAGGGCAGAAAGGGTCGAGAGGCCTAATCTTTTAAGGGCAGAAGAATAGGAATAATACGAAGAAGAATTTATTGAAAAATGCTTTCAAATAGAAAAATTGTGAGCACATAATACTGCCCACTGATCATGATCGTAATTTTTTCTACTATGCGTAGAAGAGAAAGCTATTCTATTAAGAAATTCTATGTCGGGATTCCTCCGGAAATGCAGATTTTGAGGCCCCTGAGCTTAAAAAATTTTTTTTTAGAAAAATACCGTGTACGTCTGTGTCTGTGAACAGCATAGCTCTAAAACGAAAAGTACTAGAAACACAAAAACTGGTACTTGTATCCAGTATCTCCAAAGATGTGACACAAAGAGTTTCAAGAAAATACCTTTTGTCATTTTAGCGTCCTCTAACGTGCTGTCATGTCGGACAATGAACGAATGAAATTAGTGAACTGATACTCAAATGAGCCCGAGGTCCATCGAGCTAAAAGTTACCCGACATTCGTCTGCTTAGGATAAGGGAAAATCCCTAACTTCTTGGATGTGACGCAGGCATGCTACCACTACACTGGTAAAGAAAATACCTCAAACTCAAACGGTTATACAGAAAACTTTTCAATCCTTTCTCAAAACCAGAACTTAAATACTTGATTAAAAGACAATGGGAATATGAAAATACGATAGGCTTAAGCGATATTCCAATCTTTTCAGATATGGTCGTTATCTGATAGCTTTGAAATTCCGTTCTCGTTTATTTTCAGGAGCGCAGCATTTTCCATTTCATAGAAGAGTATTTTAACATGCAAACCAAGAACCCCAGAAAAGTAAAATTCAATTTGGCATACACTGTGTGGTTTAACAAGATCTAAATTTTTTGTGTAGTAGGACTTTGTCTATCTCTTACCAGATATACAAAACACGTTCAGAATAAAGAGGACTTCAGTGTCCACTCTCAGAAAATTCGAAATACAATATATTTGTCATGAGAATATCTTAAACATGTATTTTAATCAACCTCGTTTTAGACATTTTTGAGCAAATGACCATTTTTGAAAATTTTCGTTGTAAAGGGTCGTTCATCCTGGAGGTATTTTTTTCGAAAATCTTCGAACCTAAATACCTAGCTTAGTATATTTCACTGATTTTTCGTATTTGAGTTATGCACAAACAGACATTTTGGGCTCACGCACAACAAAACGGGATTTCCAATTAAATTTCTGTATCGAATCTTCAGGTGGAAGGCAATTTCTTCTTTCGTGGTACAGAAAGTAAAGATTAACATATTATATGGGTATTTTCTGCAGAATGACTATTATGGTCCGTTCGTTTCTCTTTTTGTATTGGTTTATTGGAGTGGCCTCATTTAATTTCTACGGTCACACATTAGGATCTTTGACTTGGCAAACAACTGCTAGTTATTTTCTTCTTCCATATTGGAAGAATTGCTCATGGCAGTAATGATCACTCGTTTTTTGTTTGTGATTATCTTTGAGTCGTCTTTAAATTGCACACTCTTTAGTACTTTCTCTGGGTAGGATACGAAATAATCCGATGGTATTAACTACTCCTTGAATTGTAGATTTTCTCTATGTTGATTTATTAACACTGTTTGCTATTAAACACTCTCGCATTTACACCAACATTTACACATTCTGCGAGGATAGAGAATGAGACAGAAAAATCTGATGTGTTGCACTCACATGTGTTTCTCCACTCTTGTACAAACCATTCTTACAAACTCTTATTCCTATATCTTCTTCGTGTTAACTGAGATAAACATTTGCAGAAATTGTCTTATAGTATATTTCCTTGTAAGTGCAAGGAGAATATGGGAATACAGTAGACTTTGAGCGATAGTCAAATCTTTTAAAGCTTTCAAATTCCGTTCTCTTTGCACGGTTAACAAAACTCACACAAACAACAAGAAATATCTCCGAAATGGTTCTCTCCATAACAAAATTCATTTGAAGATGAACTGTGTTTTAGCAAGATCTACAGTTTTTGTACAGTAAGATTTGGTCTATCTCTTACGGTTTACCAGTTGTACAAAAGCCACCCAGAATAAACAGGACTACGTGGGCTATAGCCAGAACATTCAAAATATACATTTCATTTGTCATCAAAATATCTTAAGCTTATGGCATTTTAATCAAAATCGTTAGAGCCATTTTAGAGAAAATAAAACTTTTCGAAAAAAATGTCCTATGTGAAGGGTAGTTTAGGGTGGAGGAATTTTATTCCAAATCCTCGTGTCACATCCTTAAAAGATGTTAAACTTAAATAACAACTTTGGTTTTTAACCAACTTTCTGTTTTATGCTGTCCACATACTGAGACACACACGCGCGCGCGCACTCTAATTAATAATGCCTTTCTGGATTCAGGGGAATCTCAAAACATATATTTCCGGTGAAATCTCGACGTCGAATTTTTGGGTAGAGCACATTACTTCCTCTACTTATTATTATACCTAGTAGAGAAATTAAAAAAAAAAATCGAAGCGGGAATCGAACTTGTGACCTCTGTGTTGAAAAGCCAGAAGCCTGACGACGCAATCATAAGAACAGTGAAGACCTACTTTGTTGATAAATGGTGGTAGGGGGAGCAAAACTGCCGCAAAATACATTAGCACCAAAATATACAGAAGCTGACATGTTTTTGTGGAATTAGCTATTGGCAAAGTACATATCTTCCCTTCGTCCCTCTGTGTTTAACGTCATTAACCCCAGAGGCGATGTCGGACGGTGAAATAAATCCATGCGCAAGTGATATAAAGCGCTAAAGCCCTGCAATTGTGGAAAAAGCAGAAATAGAAACTTCAGCGGGATTCAAAGCAGCATGAAATGCCAAATACTTTACTCCTATATCACCTCAAACATGGTAGGCAATTTTCAATAGCCAACAATTCGAGTATCCTTTCTGTCATTTGCGCCTATCAGTTCAAGTGATAGGATTCTATTCTTAATAAGCCTATGATTGCCATAAAGATTGCAAATTCGTAGTAGTATGTGCCATTGCATTTTTACTTTTTCTTAGAAGAGAAAATTCGATACGAGATTTCCCTGAAAATACACGTTTTGAGATACCCTGAATTAACAATAGCATTTGTAGAATGAGGTCCCTATATGTGTCTGTGAGCCGTAACTCTGAGATGTCAAACAGAGCGCTTGAACGCAGGCGCGCGCTTCGGAGCTTAGCAGTCCCACGCTGCCCGTAACAGCAGCACCTGCTTGTTCTGCCTGAATCAGTGTTAACCAGGGCTGTACAATGTGCACACCATGGAAAAAGTGAAGCTGTTTTCATATTTGCAGTAGCTTAATGTGAGGACAGAAATTAATAAGTATTGAGACATATTGGATGCACTCTCTACTGAAAATGTGAACAAGTCTGGTTAAAAACTATATTGTATGGAACATTATTAATCAGGACATTACGAGGCCATGTGCTCGTGGACATTTAAATGGTCGCTGTTAAAGGATTATAGGCTTCTAAGAGCAAACGCCATAGTGCAGAATTGAAACTAAGCGATTCAAAACATTTTTGGACATAAACAATAATTTTTAGTCTCTCTACTACATAGAGTTAAGTAGGGGAAGTATTGTATTCTACCCAAATGTAGAGGCTTCATTGGAAATATATGTCTTCAAGCTCCCTGAATCCAAAGAAACAGCAGCTTCAGAAAAAGGTACGTTTGTCTATGAACAGCAGAACTCAAAAGCGAAGCGTCGGTTAAAAACCTAGGTTGTTATTTAAATTTAATATCTTTCAAGGATGCGACACAAAGATTTTTAAGGAAATTCCTCCACCTTAAACTATACTTTAGATGGAACATTTTTCGAAACTTTGATTTTCTCATTTTTCTAACGATTTTGATTAAAACGAAACATGTTTAAGGTATTTCTATGGCAAATCAAATGTATATTTTGAATCTTTTCGCTATAGCTTATGTAGTCCTGTTTACTCTTGATGACTTTTGCATAACTAAACCGTAAAAGATAGACCAAATATTAGTATATAAAAATATATATCTCGTTAAAACACAAATTTATGTCCACTTGCATTTTTTGTTAAGTGAACCATTTCGGAGATGTTTTTTGTTATTTGTTCGAGTTTTGCAACGCTTATGCTTTTCTCAAATGCAAGGTCGTTATTCACTTTTTTATCTCTTGGACGTGCAAAGAGAACGCTGCTTTAAAAATACGACTATCGCTCAAAGCCTGCGGTATTCCTATATTCCCCTTGCATCTACAAGAAAATTAGCAATATGACAACTTTCGCAAATGTTTATCTCGACTAACATGAAGATAAAGGAATAAAAGTTTGTAAGAATAGTACAAGAGTGGAGAAAGTCATGTGAGTGCAACACATTCGATTTTTTGGAATGGCAATGGATAGAAACACTCAGAGTATTATGTAAGAAAACTTGATATACTTTTGTAGCGCCTTTTAGGGAGAGACTTGAGAACATGTGCGTCATTTTTTGAGCAGTATGAATGAAGTTCTCACAGAGAGCAACAAAGCGGAGTGACCCTGTACATGGGAACACAGGAAGCTCATTTGCAATTCACCAGATTTCGCTCCAGATTAAGTTCCCCCCCGCTTCCTTCCGCCAAGTGAAATGAATTGCTCCAGGCTTGGCAAGCCCACCAAATTCACAACTTTAATGTTTAATGTCTATGGGAAACCGTGTTACAATTAATACAGACGAGAGTTTATGAAGAGGTGAGGGAACAACCTTGAACTTTGTTGAGCTGAACTTCAAGTTTTTATGCCAGTACTTATTAGATAATGCACTAATGAGCAAGATTTTACTTTCGCTGCCATATGGAGATTTCACTACAAATACACATTTTGATCTCTCTGAATCGTAAAGGCCCTTTCAGACCGCGGGCGTGCGTTCGTGCTCGTGAATGTCATAACACAAGAACAAAATGTCGACTGAATACCAAACTTGGTCTTAAGCTTAGCAACTTCCAAAAATGCCACACAAAGTTCTTCAAGAAAATCTCCCCATCCTAAAGTAGCCTTTACATAGGAACGCTTAATTAGAATACCATATGTTTAAGACAAATGAAATGTACCAGTGAATCTTGAATTCTCTGAGAATAGCCTAAGAAATCCTCTTCATTCTGGATAACTTTCATAAACAGATAGACAAAACCTTACTATACAAATCTCTCGTTAAAACATACACTTCATGTCAATACACTTTTTTTCCTCGAGTGAAACATTTGTGGTAGCGCCGTGAGCGAGGGGTTAGACCGTTCGGCTATCACCAAGGAAACCTGGGTTCGATCCTGATGTATTCATGGTAAACCAAGCGGCGTCCCGGGTTCTCCGGTTTCCCCCGCCACTCATTCCACCAAATCCTCCGTCATCAACTTTACATTCATCCATTTCGCATCATCCTCTTCCTCACTCTCATACCTGTTGCTGGAATGATCATCCGCTTCTAGGTCTTCACTCTGTGCGCTCCATATGTTCGTCTACTCCCTGATAGGTATTCGATTCTAAGCAGAGGCTTGTAAGTCGGTATTCAGATAAAGAAGTAGAGTGAAATATTTCCGAAATATTCCTTGTTGCTTGAATTTTCCAACACTTAATATGTTTCTAAGATATAAGTACGTTATAATAATAATAATAATAATAATAATAATAATAATAATAATAATAATAATAATAATAATAATAATAATAATGATGATGATGGTGATGATGAAGATATAGGAATAAGAGTTTGTAAGAATGGCTGGTACAAGAGTAGAGAAAGTATGCGAATGCAACACATCAGATTTGTTATGTTCTAGTCATGCAAAGAGAATGTAATGTCAAAGCGACCACTTCTTAAATATCTGACTATCGCATTCTCCTATTCCCATAGTACCAATAAGACAATTTCTACAAACGTCTATCTCGATTAACATGAAGTAGCATTTTTAAGAGTATTATGTACAAGAGTCAGTAGTCAGTAGTCACTTCTAGGTGAGTAGTAGTTTGGAGTGGGGGTGGGGCACCTTCTTCAAAATCTTCGTATCCTATCGTTGAAAGATACTGAACTTAAATACCAAGTTTGATATTTAACCGACTTGAAATCAATTTTATTGTTAGGAGAAGCCTCTTGAAGGCCTTGAACAGAATGAAAGAACTCGTTGATGCCTAGGATTATGCGAAGTAGAGAAAGAAGCTATGGGAAGATGTTCAGCTCATTCTCTCTACCCAAGTTTGAGTATTAAGTTTGACAGGAAGTTATAAGATGAAATATCTTCCGGGCTGTTTTCACCGTGATCTGCTGGAGATTGGTGTTCCAGACGTTTCGTTTACAACTGCTGTAGGCATCCTCAATGGCGCAGTCGAAGAAGGTATCGCCACGTCCGATCCATTCAGTGCTAGTGTCGCTCTATTTATACCAAGTCTACCGACAGGAAGGTTCAGTGATTATAGGCTTGTGAAAGGAATCTAAGCAAAGAAAGTTTCCTTTGACATAATTTAATTTCCAAAGCCCTCCAAAACTCAACTGTAGGAAACAAAGCTGCAGTCGTTTATTTATATTATCGGAATAGTGGGTGCACTAATTTCAATATTTAACCAAATTTACACTATATGTACGTAATCTGGAGCAAATATATAATGCTTCTATCAAGAAAATTATAAAACATGAGTCGAGGCATTATCGATTCTGTAAGTGAGAACCCGGTGTATATAAACCGACCCGGACGACAAAAACCTCAAAGATGCGGTGCTTTTCTCAGATTTCTAGCACTTTAAGTGAAAGGAAAATAAGAGTGGGGTATTTATTACGTAAAAGCGCTTCCACATAATTACTTCGCTACTTCAATAAAGGCAAGGTAAACAAGTCCAATCACAACTGTCCGCTTAAAGGGCTCACAATCATGTAAATCCCCACAACTTAATCGTACCCGAATTCTCTGCTCGGTCTTAAGCATCTCCCTCGTAAATAAATATATCACTTTGTGGAACAGCTGTTGAAATACCAATGGTCCTCTCTAGAGTAACGCCTGGAACATAACGCCAAAAGCATTAAATTCGACATAATTTTCTCAGACTCTTTACACTTTATTAGCTTTTGTATGGGATGGATAAGGTCTAACGGAGGTGCCACGCATAGTTCCCTAACAGTTATAGACCTGACCACCCGGGTGGGAGCGCTCGGCGGTGATCAGCCCAAGCCACTGGAGGGTGGCTCATAGGCCTCCTCCAACGGGAACCAGGTAACGGAGGCTCGAAGGGCCACCCTTCGACGGAGCCAAGAGTAAGTTCCAAATGGGTGCCATCTGTTCGCCGCCGAACGACACAAAGCCTTGGAGTCAACCTGTAACGTGAAAGTAGATGAAATGAGGGGAAATGGGGGAGAGAAGATATCCATAGTAGAACACCCCAGCATTCGTCTTTCCGTCCAGGAATGGCCACAGAAAAACCCTTGGTCAGAGATGGTAGCCAAAAGGAATGATTGAACCATGCACTTTCCGAATGCGAGTCTCATGCATTGCTGTGCAGCCATCTGACTCTGTTTATTAGCTGTTTATTGTCATTCTAAAGGAGTAAGGGTTCAAAAGAAGAAAGGCCTGATTAAATACAACAATCTGCAGGAAAGTCAGTGGGTATAATGCCCATTAACAGCATTCTCGAGAATAACCTGAGGTTGTGTACAAGACCGTCAGAAAGCACAACTACGTTGGAGAAACACGACCCAGCAAGTACGAATTCATGTTAACTTAATAAAATATGGTGTTCCAAGCAAGTTTACTGTTCACCCGGTAGCGGCGGACGTAGGCAATTCCCCCTGCCCCTGTGTGGGGTAGGTAAGAGCCAGGTCAGGAGCCCGTATCGGGGTCACTACGAAGTTTCGATCTTGAAGCCACCTCTACACGCTATTTAAAGCGATGTGGGGAGGTTCTTCACGCATGCGTCCTAACTAGAACAACAAGTACCCCCCGTTACTTTAACATGAAACGCTTTCCATGTAGCATCGCATATGACATTTAATTCAATTGTGAGAGAAAAGCTTTCAATTTCCCTTCGGAACAACTGATACACAAGAAGCGTGTTATCACATTATTGACATGAAATTAACTTACGTATGATGACCATCCCTTATGTAGCAAACTTGTTAACTGCTAGAGACTTCACTCACCTGAAACACAAAGAGAAAGATTCCCAGTTACATTAGTGCGAAATTGAGGATATTCAATCACTTAGGGGACACTAAAGGGCGAACCTGCTAGTATATACCTTTTAGGTATTTATGCACTCTTATTCCTGTTCAATATATCATTAGAGAAATGATACTTATACTTTAAATATATATTTTAAAATAGTTATAGGTTAGGTTCCTGTAGGTTGGGTTACTTAAAGTATATGGTAATCAAATACCCATGGGTTATGTAATATGATGTAACATTTATTGTGGGGGAGCTAGTAAACAATACAGACTAATGATAAACAACAAACAATATTAACATTTAAAACATTCTATATAAAAAATGAAAAGCAAAAAGCAAAGAACCGTGTAACTTGGACCATTTGGTGGTGCAATTCGCAGTCAAATATAAAACTGCTTTAAATATCGTTGAATTCAATGTTTGTTTATAACAGAAGTTTATTTTCAAATACTTATTACAAAATAATATAGCTGTTCTTTTCAACACAAGCCACAATAATAATAAACATTATAGATTATATCTGCAGTTTTCACGTGACCACCCTTCACTGTATCCAGTCCTCATAACTCTCCCTGAATATAAGATTCACAGGCTCTGTATCAGGTGCTACAGTGGAAATTTTGGCTTCTCAAAAATCCTTCTTTTCTTCAATTTTGACTCTAGCGAATTTGTATTTAACAGTGTGTCATGGAGAGTTTCAGTCAGGGTTTCCAGGTCTACTGATTTTGCAGAAGATCTGCTTTTTCGCAAATCTACTGATCTACTGCTAAAAACTGAACACACTTCAAAATCTCCTGCTTTTTATGTACGTATTTTCCATTTTTACACACTATTTTCTTTAACATAATATAATTCGCTCTTCCGAAAAAAGATTTTAAGGCAAGGCATTTCCCTTGTGTATAAAAACAAAATATTAATATAATCACCTGTATACATAAACAGTACACCGCATTGTGAACTATCCTTGACTGCTACATTAAACCTAAACATCTGAATTCCACTGAAATAGATAAGTTGAATACAGGGATCCAAAAGTATTTGTTTCTGTGGAAAATGTATTTTGTTACCAAACAGTTCAGTCAATTGCCCCACTTGCTTCTCGGTTTCCTAATTTGGTAAAAGCAGAAGAAACCTAACAAATAGAAACAGAATGGAAGCTATTGCGCAATACTGACATTGCATGAAGCACAAGCATTTTGTAGCAAATATTATTATTTTATTGTTGTTGTTGGTATTATTGTCGTTGTCGTTGTCGTTATCGTTATCGTTATTATTATTATTATTATTATTATTATTATTATTATTATTATTATTATTATTATTATTATTATTATTATTATTATTATTATTATTATTATTATTATTATTATTATTATTATTATTATTATTATTATTATTATTATTATTATTATTATTATTATTATTATTATTATTGTTGTTGTTGTTGATATTGTCAAATTTGCATATACTAAGCAAAATTGCTGGTTAAAAAAATCCACTGTTTTCTCCTGCTTTCTTCAAATCAAATTTTCTGCTTTTACTTCGGCATACATGGCAACACTGGTTTCAGTGCGAACTACTCCTGAGCTGTCGCTCGCTTTCTAATTGTTCTCCGGGAACCATCTAAAGTGAATGAAGTAATATGCAATATTTTTAACAGGGCATCCGGAGTCAGTCTGATATATTAGAAGCATCTGGAAAGGAAGCTTCAGAAGCAAAGGATGTTATGCCCTTGTGTGTCACCCTGGATGCCTCTCTGACACCAGCGCCATCTTTTACTGCGGTCAAAGGCCGCATTTTCTGCATATCCCTTTGGATTTTCTAGCTTCTCGTGAAAGCATCATGTAATTTGGATATATGCTCTCGTGTGAATCAAATTACACATAGGGGTATCAGACTAAAACTTTTCGTTAAAGCATTTGAATATGATTACAATGTAATGATGGCACACGTTACCTAAAAATTATGTTGAAACGCAGGTAAAACATAGTTTGGCTGTGAGCTATAAAGTTACTCATTACCTGTTGGGCAAATGAGCGCAAGTTATGACACACTCCACAAGAACTCAACGTGCTGTTAACATAACAGTTCCCGCCAGAATGCATTAAATTTGTGCTAACATGGCCTTGGCATAGATCATCAGTCATCACCCTACTTAAGAGGTGGTGGCATCTTCCGCACTTGTACAAAACTACTGACCCAAAATACACGGGACTTCCATCTGCACTTTGTACTGCAAAAAACTGATGTGTTGCACTCGCATGACTTCTCTACTTTTGTATAAACTATTCTTGCAAACGCGTAATCCTCTACCTCATGTTAATCGAGATAAGTTGCTATTCGTGTTTGTTCTCAAGGTAATGCGAGGAATATGGTATTTCAACGTCATTATATAGCGATCCGCTTTTTAAAAATCTGACTACCACTTTGGCCTACTGTGTTCTCTTTTAACTATAACGACATGTGTGATGAGATGTGTATGTAACGAAGGGTGACACCTCGCACACTGCGACCCCGGGCGGACCTATTATGTGCTACCACCCTCCAGGGGGAAGAGATGAGGTAAAGGGAAACCACAGGCCGGGGGAGAGCGGGGCAGAGCAGAGCCGTAGAGACGTGCGGAAGTCCGTAACAGTTGAGGAGAGAGAGCCACTCGGCGCAGCAAGGAAGCTCCGCCCCACCGCTCAGAGAGAGTGAGCACATGCAGGTTGTTCACCAGCTCATGGTCAGGAATGCAGCGAGCCAGTACACCAGTAAACAATTCCAGCGATATCTGAAGCTGCAGTCGTGCTTCTGGTCGCGCCTGCGATAGTAGTGCCAACTTTGCAATGTGTATTCACGCTGGATTAAAGAAGTCGCTCAAAACACCGGAACTTAAATGTTATTTTCACTTCATCAGTATCTTTAGCTTATAAAACGAAAATGGTGTTTTAAACTACTCCGTCTTTCTGCCACTGATCAGTTTCTGCCTATTCTATTTTTCAGAAGCCCTGCAAATCTGTTTCGATATAGTGTGATGGGATGTGTATGTGTATATAACGGAGGGGGACACCTCACACCGCGACCCCGGACTATACTGCACCACTATAGGTAAAAGAGCATCTACGCGCATGCGCCCGAAACAGCGTTGAACAACCAGACCTGAAAGATAACAAAGGAAATGAAATAGTGATTTAGAAGCCACCCCAGCATTCGTCTAGAGACATGGGGAAACCACGAAAAAAAAAAAAAAAGGTCAGAATGGTTGTCCACGGGGATCGAACTCATGACCTGCCGTAAGCGAGTCGCACATGTTATGGCGACGCCACCTCCTTCCGTAGTGAAATGTGTAAAAGGGTAATGCAAGTTTGAATGAACACACAAGAGCAATTCCTCCGCGAATTCTGTTGTTCGAAACTGATATTTTGGTCGCAAACTTTTGTTAACGTAACTTTAACATTTCAGTAGCTGCAATGTGACAGAAGACGAGGCGTGATGGAAGTTGCACCTTAGAGACGTAGACATGGAGACGACATAAATAGAACGTCACAGCGACAAACGAATAACAGTTTTACTGTTTCAACCCTCCCTCCCCCTCCCATCACTTTTATTGCCAATATGCTGGATGTCCTCTCCCCGCTTGCCACTTGTGACATTCCGGTTGCTATGGAAGCCCTTCTATTTCGTTCAGAAAGAGATTTTGTCACGTCACAACTGAGTGCTTTCCGATTGTAAATTCTGTTACAACAAAATACTTGCACATGACAATAATAAAACAGGCACGCGTAAAAAATAGGTACATACTTTTCATACCATTTCCTATTAATCATACGCCTATGGTAGTTCCCATAGATATAGGACGCACATTTTCTGTTTACAAGATGGCGCTGGCTCTAGACCAACGCTAAAATTAGAGTAGACACTTTGATTGAATTTCCACTCTTGCGCGCTTGTGTTTTTACTTTGTCTAGTACGTATAGTAAGAAGAAGAAGTATTGTATTCCATCCAAAAATTCGATGTGGAGATTTCACCAGAAATATGTTTTGAGGACCCCTGAATAAAAAAAAATTGAATTTTTCGAAAAAGATACGCGCGCGCCTGTGTGTGATTATTGCAAGTTTGAGAGTGTGTGTGTGTATGCGCGCGCGTGCGTGCGCGCCTGTGTTTGAGAGAGAGTGTGTGTGAAAGAGAGAGAAAGAGAGAAACTATGTGTGAGAGAGAGAAAGTGTTTGTGTAAGAGACAGAGAAAGTGTGTGTCTGTGTGTGTGTGTGCGTGCGTGTGTGTGTGTGTGTGTGTGTGTGTGTGTGTGTGTGTGTGTGTGTGTGTGTGTGTGTGTGTGTGTGTGTGTGTGTGTGTGTGTGTGTCAGTCTGAGGACAGCATAACTCAAAAGCGAGAAGTCGGTTAAAAATCAAAGTTGGTGTTTAAGTTTAATATTTTTAAGTATGCAGTACGAAGATTTTGAAAAAAAAAAAAAAAAAAAAAAAAAAAAAAACACTTCACCCTGAACTAGCTACCTTTAACCGACTTTTTTTTTTTTTTTTTTTTTTTCGAAAATGGCTCTAAACGATTTTGATTAAAATGGCATATTTTAAAGATATTTTTATGACAAATGACATGTATATGTGTGAGACAAAAACTCGAATATGCATCTATTATTTGGAATCCTAAGATGATAATGCATGTCACCGCAATAGAAAAAGTACAATCAAAATTTCTAAAATACATACTATTTAAAAGATCTGGATATTATCCTACTTACACAAACTATGAAACCCTTTTGGAAATATTTAAACTTAAAACTTTGAAATTTAGAAGAGATATTGCAGGGTTAATATTTCTGTATAAGGTATTGCATTCGATTATTGATGATATTAATATTACAACAAATGTATCATTTTATGTACCCAATAAAATAAGCAGATTCAGGAGGCTTTTCTTCACCTCCAGAGTAAATCCATAAAATCCATAAAAATTCACCATTACACAGAATTATGTATTTATATAACAAGCTTCATCATTTCGATGTAGATATTTTCAACATGTCTGAAACTCAATTTAAAAATGCTACAACTAAATTGGTAACAGTAGTATCGTTGCTGTAATTAGGAATAGTGGAAAAAATTACTTACCATACCTTCACTTTTTTTTTCTTTTTTTTTTCTTTCTTTCTTCTTCTTTTTTTATAATTGTTTCTATTCCTTGTATTAGTTTATGTTCATTTATGTTTTTCTTGTATTTTATTTGAGTGTGTATATTATATGTAAACATCTATGTATGATGAACATTGTAATTGGGCTTCCAAGCCTGTTATGTTCATAAGAATAAATAAATAAATAAATAAATAAAATATTTTGAATTTTCTGGTTATAGCCTATGAAGACTTGTTTACTCTGGATGGCCAAATCTTGCTACACAAAAACTGTAGATCTCGTTAAAATATACAGTTTGTGCCGAAATGAATTTTTTATGGAGCGAAAAATTTCGGAGATATTCCTTGCTGTTTGTGTGAGTTTTGGTATACTTAAACGTTCGTCAATGGAAGATCGTTATTCAAATTGTATATCTTAGCCGTGCAAAGAGAACGGAATCTCAAAGCTTTAAAATATTTGACTATCGCTCAAAGCCTACTGTATCACCATATTCGCCTTGCACGTACAAGGAAATACAACAATAAGATAATTTCTGCAAATGTTTATCTCAACTAACACGAAGAAGATATAGGAATAAGAGTTTGTAAGAATGGCTAGTACAAGGGTAGAGAAAGTAATATGTGTGCAGCACTTTTTTCAATTTATTGTCGTTTATAGGGTGAAATGATGCTCAAATAAGCCTAGAGTCCATAAAGTTTAAAGTTATGCTACAGTCGTCTTGTCAAAAGAAGCGAAAATCTTGGTCAACCCCTTATCTGTGTAACCCATCTAACCGAGATTCGAAGTTGAATACCTTGAATGTGCGACAGACACGCTACCCCCACACCACGGAGGTGGGCTTTGTGACATTTAAGGTTCTGTTCTAGCTGGGGAATGAACGTAATGTTTTATTGTCACCTCTGCTATATCCAAGTGTTTGTGGGAGGTATTTGGCATATGTCCCCTCAGCCCTCAGGTGAATCCTGAAGAAGAGAGAGTGTTCCAGCAACAGTTCACCTGACTGGACGTCCGAGAGCAGGGCCGGCAAGATGAGCACTGGAAGTGTGAAATGCTTTACCCCTACCATCATCCCTTACTGTTTCCTTCTATGCGGTAGGCAAACACGGAAGGGGGACGTGTGACACAGTGCTGGCCATTCGGGTTTCTGGTGAAACGTCTTTCGCGTCGTGATATAAAGCTTACTTTTGAACTGAAGAGTTGGCTAGGAAAACAAAAGAGTGTTAATGTCACTAGAGAAGATGATGAGGGAAGGGCATAGACACAATACTAGACGGCTCATATTGGCATTGTGTGAGAAACAGTTCCCTCACCACATTGGTGTGGTAGCTCTAGCCAAACTTTAAGTTGACAAAAGCTGTTCTATACAATTAACATGTTTATTACCTTTGTTTTGTTATAAAATTATGTTATAATTTTGTAAGAGCTGTTTCAAGAACAATTTTCTTCATTTTGTTTTTTTCAGATTCTTCATACAATATAAAACATGTATTCTAATGAATTTTTGTAAATCATCTCAACGTTATTTTATACCTGCTTTTTCTACCTTCTAGTACTTATACTCACATGTAAATTAATTTATAAATAAATCTCAGTTTAGGTGAATTTTGTAATTAGTATAATGACGCTACAATACTTGGTCGGCGAAAATAAAGTGTAATGCAAGTGAGTGATATGAATGGTATTAAAAATTGTGTAGGGAGGAAATGTTATCACTTCGGAATCCTGTAAGCCACCCATTCAGCCTCCTTATTTAGGAGATATTCTTTTATAGCAAAATTAAGGCAGCAAAACGCGTCATGTACACGATGCTGCGCATGAGAGTGTCAACCTAAGGGACCGAAAGAAATCTGCTGATTTGGTGATATTTCAAGTTAGTGGCAATAAATAAGCACAGGTAGTTTTGATAGTGAAATGTGTATTGCCTATAATGTTTCCTCCCTCCCTCCCTCCCTCTAACCTGGATCTTTGGGTTTTCATACACAGACTTTATGTTCTAAAAACATTCCTCGGCTATGCTTTGCGGTTTAGGGTACTAAATAAATAGTTATTGGAGTAAAGATGTCGATGTTTGTTACTCTCCTGTTGGTAGCTTTCGCCTTGTTATTCAGATAGCGAGTTGCATAAACAAATGAAGTAGTGGATGAAGCGAGCACTTGATTTTCACCTGGCAACTATCATAAGCTTCATCTTATGTTATTTTTTTCATCATTTTAGAGCAGACCAGCTCTGGTACGTGGGTAACGTGTGTGCCTCACACTCAAGAGGTCCCAGTTCCAGTCGCGGTTAGGGTGAGTTACCTAGAAGGTTTATTCCGTGGTTCCCTTATACTGCAAGTCGTAAGTTGGGTAACTCTAAAGCGCTAATGACCCCGGGCTCATTTCACCCATTCCATTCATCGTCCGATATGACCTAACCGGCTAAAGAAGTTAAACCTTGGAAAAATATCTTAAAATCATTTTAGAATCTTTTTATAGTATTTTAGGCTTGATCATACCATAATGTAGAGCTTATACGCCATTGTAATGGACCTAATTATATCTATCTCTTCATAATGACACTGCTATGCACCAATCAAAGGTGCACCAGTCCATAATGACACTGCTAATCGACGAATCAAAAGATCCGCATGTAACGATCAACACTTCTGCGTCTCCGCCTCTTCCCACGCAGCTGGAAGCGTATATGGAATAAAGCTATTCTGCTGATTTAATAATTAGTGTTCATATTGTAAATAACAGTAATAAATTCGATTTGTGTTCTCGTTTTTGAAAGTCTACTCTTGTAAATGTTATGCCATATATACTCTGTATCACTGTGTCAAGACCAACAAAAGCTGAAGGCGCTATCGATTCTCCTATGTACAATCGAATCTAGTAACAAATAGTTAAAATGCGGACACCATGACCATAACATGCAGCGTAGAATATTAATACCATTTTATAAATGTTTTAAACTTAAACACATGGTCGGGGATATGCCAAGCTAGCATACCACAAGGATATAGGGGGTAAAAGCTGTGCCCATCCGCACCAACTGGGAACATCAGGGGAGCTTTTCTTAAGACCTGCATTTGAAGGACGCAATATCAGTCTGAACAGAAATAGAAGCAGTGCAATGACCATTGAAGCTCTGGGAAACACTTTCCAAGAAACAGGTGCTCATTTCGATGAGCATATCGATTTAAAGTACCGGATTAGCTCGGCCGATAAGGTGCTTCTCTATGGTCAGGTTGGAGAGATCTTTCTTCGTTCATTCAATACTGCTTGGGCTTCCAACGGAAATCTTTAACGCCTTTCCTAATTTAAACTGTTAGCACCTGAAGGCACTGCAGAATATGTATGAGCACTCGACCACATGCATGAGCTGGAAGAGATTTGCACTGAGACTTTTTTATGTGTGTAGATATAGTCATCTGAATAATAAGTGAACAACAGAATTTTTCATCACCCACCATTTTGGAGTGCGGGTTGAAATTCAAAGAAATTTAAATATCATAACGTTAATGGGGTTACTCCAAGGAGGTATTTGTCTAAATTCATCCCTTAGGAGGGGTAGAAGGGGGTTGAAATTTCAGGATTTTTCGAAAATGAACGTCAGAACAATTAAATTGAGCTCGGAGGATCTTCATCAAAATCACAAGAAACGACCGAAAATATAATATTTATCTATAGAGAAAACCATAAGATTGGGCCATTGTTACTGTTCACTAGCACACGCTAGAAACACAATTAGCAACACTGCAGTACACTGTTTATACACTTACTGAAGGAGCACTATAATCTAGCTGCATGCGTTTCTGAATTAACACTGTTTCAAACTGATATTTCAGATTATTGTGAATAGTGTAGTATAGCGAATTAGTTTCCACTTCACCACATTCCCGTTAGGCCAGTTATCTCCCACCCGTTGCAGCCCTCCGTGTCTGCGCATTGTTAAGATTGTATGACTTCAAATGTTAAAATAAGATTACTAAGAAACTAAAATATAAATTGCAGTATTATTTTATGGTTACATAACATAAAATAGCATGAAAGTAATCTAAAAATGTTGTAATCTATAACTCGGGTTTTTCTAAATCCTAAAATCAATATTTTTGTCATTATGGTGCCCCTAGCTTTTGAAAACTGTGGTGATGGAGAAATTTCCTTACTAGTTTTGGATTGAGGGTAGGTAAGTAGGGGAAGCAGGGGTAAAGTGGCCACTCTAAGGGAAATTTAGTTTTAACCAAACCATGCTTACATGTAGACTACTGGCTGCATACACATTTGACTCTGTATATTTTAGTGCATCATACTACATATTTATAATTAAGAAAAGAACATGATATATAGCACTTGTGGGCACATTTCTGGACCTTTGCATCTTGGCACTTTTCCCTACCTAGTGGGGTAAAATGGCCATTCCTTTGATATAGGCTATTCGCACAAAAACAAATGCGTTTATCTGTAATATTTATTTTGCAATTAATTATTCTTCATGAAATAATAAAATGGCAAACTTGGCCAGGATTAGGATTTTATTTCATTTTAGTCGTAACAGCTCGACTCATGAAAACTGTATTGAGTCCAACGTTTACAGTTCCAGCTTCTAATTCACCTATCGTTTTTTTTAAGCCTTGAAAATGCTTCATTGCAGTAAAAACACTCTGTATCATTATTTTCATCATCATAAAATTCTTGTTCATCTTCATCTTTACACAGTTTCTTTGTAACGCAGACCCTCTTAGTTTTTCACTCCATTTTTATTTTCTTAATTATACTTCGTAGTTTGTTAAATTCTGTATTAGCCCTTCTGGATTCTTTTAATTTAAACTTCCTTCTTTCATCGAATGCTCATCTTATTTCCTTATTTTTTCTTCAGCCAGCTCTACTTTATATGGGTTTGAAGTAATTATGACTGCCTTTCCTTTTTTTGCGCCTGGTTTCCCTTTCTTTCAAATGTTGTGTCTTAGGCAAAGGTTTAATATCTTTTGGAATTATGTGAAACCCTCCAGCATGAAAAGTAGTTGCATTTCCCGACAAGTGGCCGCGCTTGGCCGAGTGATTAGACCATTCGCTCCTCACAAAAGCGCCCCGGGTTCGATCCCAGGCAACAGCATGTGGGATTTGTGGTGGACGAAGCGGCGCTGGGGCGGGTTTCCTCCGGGTTCTCCGGTTTCCCCCGCATCTCATTCCACCGGTGCTCCATCTTCATTTCATGTATCATCAGTGTCACCGCCTGTGGAGCCGCATGTAGTAAATACGGTCGTTAAACACTACAAAGAGAGAAAAAAAAAAAAAAAAAGACTTCCGATAAGTAGTTTGGCCACTTTACCCCATCAGACCCCATTTCAGTATTAATGGTTCACAATCAAAAGTATCAAACTAAAAGGGACAACAAAACCATATATTGTAGGCCCAAAGACGTTGTTTAAATTGTGAAATTGCAAAAAACTATTACTTATATAATAAGTGACGCAAGGAGAATAATATAGCTGATTTACCTTAAATCAGACGACCGAAAATTATGAAAGTCTCCACTGTAAAATAACGGCACAGGCTTTCTTTGTCAAAGTCACAGATAACACTAATGGCTTCTATTAGAACAAGATTGACCAGTTCTCGTAAGGTAGCAGAACTCTTCAGGGGAAAACGAAAATGGAAGGGTCACTTTACCCCTCCTTCCCCTATACAATAATCATCCATCATTTCATCAGGGCCAAACATGTTGTGACCAGTTTTATCGTGGTAAGCTAGCTGTAATGGGGCATCTTCCATTGTTGAGTGCACACCAGCTTTCAAGTTCCATAGCCCTTCTATGAACCACGTAAATTAGAAACTAAATAATAATTTTGGAATAGGTACTCGTTTTAGATAACTATAGAAGACAAAGATAAAAAACATTAGCTACCCATTTAAAACATTGATAGGCGATATCACAAGCACAGGGTAAGATTTTTCATCATTCGCAAACGTTTGCAATTATTTTCCACGCTTCCTCGCTTAAACGAAATCTATAAGTAGTCGTCTTAAACTGCAATACTATTCATTTTTAATTTATTGGACAATGATCTTTCCTATGTAACTATTAAAACTACCACCTCATATGCCTCGAGCGTTGGAAGAAAAGAGATAAGGGCGCCATCGTGTTTTACTGATCTGCGCGAAAGGAAACTAACCAGCAGGACCTGCACCATGACTCCCTAATGTCGAGTTTACTTTTGTATTTACAAGACCATAGGAGTGTCAGGTTAAAATCTCTCTCCGAGTTCTGCGTAGTAAATATCGCGGGACAGTGAGTGATTAACTAAGTACAGCACCCGCTAGCATTACCAGTAGTCTCTTGCTTATTTCAAGTATGAAACAGAGACGTTACCCCCACCATCAATTTCTAGGATGCCACTCGCGCAGGTCCTAGCAATGTCATTAGACGTAGGTCTAAAAGTACTACCTGGGAAAGCCGATAATGTTTGGGGAAGATGAATTATTAGAACAAGAAGTTCTATGGTTGATGATTTCTATAGGATAATGGTATGAGTAACAGTGAGGCGTCCTTCAGTGACAGGACATTGCCGTTGACATGTTTGACATTACGCACTTTGCCACTTGAGCAAATCACCTGTTTTCTTTCTTTCCTCTTTTTTTTTACTAGAAATTATTCCACATGTATACATTGATAGCACTTCAGAAGATGAGAGTTATATTATCATGCACTTCCTATGGCTACATAAGTTAATGCAGTGACTAACCTGTGGCTGACTCAAAATTTAATGGTGGGTGGCAGTAGAAGCTGGTCATCACAAATCTAATCAGACCTGCCAGGCCTTGCTGTGTCATAAGTTAAACCCACTGTGACATTACGCTGTAACGCTGATTATATAAATATTATTCGCGCCCACAAAATTTATTTGCACATCAGGAAAGAGAACAATAGTGACAGGCACCAGCCGCCATAAAATTTGTGTCTGCCATAGTTAGTTTTCTTACTTTGGTTTTCCGTTATGAAAATTGCAGAAGATAAATAATGTTTAGCCTCATTTTCATTCTCACAAAAATATTACATTAAATAATTACGTAGAAACACTGTACATATATAATACATCTACTACTATTAGTTCTTTTTCCTACTATGTAGCCGTCCAATTGGAGCTGTGTGTAATAATTAATTAATTGTAACCACATGCCAATGTGTGATCCGCCCGCGGGGAAATTCTCCTGCTTTCTCACTCCACCACCGTGTTTTGCGTGTGGCCGGACTAAACGGCAACTCTGTGCCAAGAGAACAGAAGCTTCTTGGACGGTAGGCAAACCGAAGAACAAGTCCCTTTCATTTGCATTAATGACCTAACTTTTCAATATCAGACACACCCACTTCCCAAATGCTCCATTTGTATTGCATTTACTGCACGCAATGCTAATATTTCGCTGTACTAGTAAAGAGATAACAAGCGAACGCAGCACTCTGAAAGTCACTTATCAGATACCACCTCCTCTCTGGTAAAATTAAGAAAGAGGAAGACATAGTCACTAACTCACCAGAATGTCTTTGTCTTTGGGCGCGCAATCGCGTTGTGATTGTCATGTTTGTGAGTCATGTTGCAGCGCGGTTTACACAAGTCAATATTTGCAACATGCAGCTGAATTGACAGTCTCTGTTCCATACGTTCTCATCTGATGAGAACATGGAACAGAGACTGTCAATAAATGCAGCTTCATGTTGGATATATCGACTTATGTAAACCGCGCTGCAACACGACGTGGGACTCAGAAATACTCTGCTCTACTAATGCGCTCAATCATTTTTTCTGTGGATGTACGATGTAAAAAGAGTAACATCAGCAGTTCAAAATTACTGTCTACAATGCAGTTGGACTGTAAGCAGTGCAAGTGTTGCTACAATATTATATCGTGTGGTTCTTGAGGCATAATGCTTTAGTGATATTACTGAAAGTATGATAATAATTGTTTTGTTTTATGCGCTAATATAATGTATTTGTGATGCTCTTTCGCGTAATATTTATTGTACCGGGAAAGAAAGGATAAGTTGCTTTTGAAGCACCGTGTAAAACGTCAGTGCAAGAGGAAAAAACAACAACCCGATATCTCATGTTCGCTTGTCAACCACAAGGTCATTGCTAAACTCCTGAGACAAATACAGTATACCTCAAGTCCACGCGCGGCCTCTGGTTTCTTTAGCTTAAGTAAACAAACAGCGAATTGGAAACATACTACCGTGTCGTTTTGGGGATGGGATGTATTTCTTATTAGACTTCACTTGTGTTTCAGTTCTGCATGCCTCGTTTAAAGCATCGCCATTTGAGAACAAGATTGTATCGTCTGAGAGGTACAACTGCAACTGAAAAATTCAACGCCACAGATGGAATTTTTCAGTTCCAGTTCTACTCAGACATTGCCCACACACATCTCGTGTGTTTAAAAACACCAACAGTAAGTTTGTTGGCATTAATAAATAATAAGATTGTATTGTGTTGAAAATACTAAAGAACAGGCGAGATAGAAGCAAATGCTATTTCGTTGTAAATTTTTCTCTCACCCTAAGTACTTTAGAAGAGATTAGCCAGATCTGTGGCCGGGGCTTACGTTAAGGCGACTTGCCTCCCCCATCTAGATACTGAAAACCTTAATATACAGTCTCATTTTTATTTTCTCTACTGGTAAGTAGGGGAAGTATTGTAATCCACCCAAAAATTCGATGTCGAGATTTCACCGGAAATATATGTTTTGAGGCCCCCTGAATCCAAAAAAAAAAAGCATTTTTAGAAAAAAGTCCGTGTGTGTGTCTGTGTGTCAGTCTGTGTGTCTGAGTCAGTCTGTAAGTCTGTGGACAGCATAACTCAAAAACGAAAAGTCCGTTAAAAACCAAAGTTGGTATTTAAGTTTAATGTTTTTCAAGGATGTGACACGAAGATTTTCAAGAAAATAGCCCCACCCTAAACTACCCTTTACATGGAACATTTTTCGAAAAGTTTGATTTTCTTGAACATGGCTCTAACGATTTTTATTAAAACGTCATATGTTTGAGATATTTTGATGACAAATGAAATGTATATCTTGAATTTTCTGGCTATAGCCCCTGTAGTCGTATTTACTCTGGACGACTTTTGCATAACTGGTAAACTGTTAGAGATAGACCAAATCATACTATATAAAAAATGTAGATCTTGCTAAAATACACAATTTATGTCTCAATACATTTTCTTGTAGGGTGAACCATTTCGGAGATATTCCTTGTTATGTGTGTGAGTTTCGGAAAACTTAAGAGCTTTCGTGAAAAGGATCATCGTTGTTCATTTTTTTATGTTAAGTGGGCAAAGGTAATAGAATCCCAAAGCTTTAAAACATTTGACTATCGCACAAAGCCTACTGTATTCTAATATTACCCTTGTATCTACAAGGAAATAAGCAATTAGATAAGTTATACAAATGTTTATCTTAACACGAAGAAGATATAGGAATAAGAGTTTGTAAGAATGGTTAGTACAAGAGTAGAGAAAGTCATGTGAGTGCAACACATCAGATTTTTATTTTCTGCAACTCCTGTACTTAGAAGTTCAGTATACTACATTGTAACTGTTAATAAAGAAGTAAATGTAGAAACTATACTACATTTTAACAGTAAATACTATGGAGATAACAGGGAATTTAATTTCCTCCATAGATCGTCCATAGACGAGTACACGACGCTACCAGTAATTGTAGTGAAGTGAAGGGGGAATACACCCATCTGAGTATGAGTCCTGGCTGAGGAGTTTGGTCAGTAGGGATAATCCATTTTAGAACTGGACTTACATCGCAACTAAGCTGTTAACAGCACTGAAGCGGAACCAACTTCTAGCTAGTGATTTACTCCACGAGGGGAGATGTGAATCCGTTCCTACTGGATGGAAGCGGGATAGCAACAAACCCTACGCTATGGGACCGCAGGAAGGGTGGCGAGACACAACGAGCATTGCGGTGCTCTTATTTGAGATGTCAATCTAATGTTTAAATGCAATATACTCAGGTTTGCCTTTTGGTGCTATAAATTCTTATAAAACGTTTGCTGGTCATGCTGACTCATCAAATACTTTATTTAGTAAATATGGCCTGTTCAGTGATCCAGCTAATATGTCCTTTCTTGAGTACATCTCTAAAACTGAACATGGAATGAACGTACTATAGGCACCGTTTCGGCTATTCTTGTCTTGAACCTTGCAAAAGAACTTTCTGTGTATGCCCCTGTCTATCACAATGGCAAAAAATATATCCACCAAACCTGAAGCAAAGATAGGCAATAGTGCTGACAAACCCACTTGCATAATAAGAGAAGTGGGGGTCAGTGTTCCACCTGCTGAGAGTGTGATGAGTACAATGTGTTGTATATGTAACTTCCGCCGAGTTCTGTTAACACCTCTAGTCCCTTGTCTCCCCATCACTCTCACCACTTCTCCCTATTTCTCCTCTTTTGCCCATGTGAAGTATCACGACGCTTTACACGAGCTGTACTTGAGAAAACCTTAGTATTCCTCTCTGGGAAGTTCACTCTCCTTTGCAAGTGAATCGTGCTACTGAAGCAAGAAAAATAAAACCGGGCGCCTGTCTCGCCAATTCTGTCAGCTGAAGCACACTGGCCATAGTTGCTCAGGAAACGCGTTAACACAAACTTGATTCTCACTTGCTGCGCTTTGACCATCAGAGACGTGTTTTGTTTACACAATATTGTGGTGAGGTGCACCGAAGACCGGACAGTCTGCATGCTATTGAAAACCGTGGCAAATGAATCATAAGGAGAAAAAGGTCGTCGAGCTGAGGCAAATGCCTCCGTGTTAATTTTAATCTATGAGCCAACCGCACCCTCTGGTCTGGCAACATCTGACCACTGTCCAGTGGTGGATTTCGGTTTCTTGTCAGTGGCGGAATATGGGGTACATTTCTACTCTCTGGTACTAGGTTGAGAGATCAAGCAAGATATAACTGGGCAGCTGACCACCGCATATTTCCAAACTCTACAACATATAGGCACACCCCCATTTTGAATGGAAGCACATCGCAACTGATTAGAGCAAGACTGGGCACTCTGTCACAGAATTTTTGTCCAGTAGAAGATTAAGGTCAAGCTGTTTTAGACTCCTGCGTTCATAAGGCACAAGAGAAGCACCTTTCCACCCAATGGAAAAATGTTTGCACAAACCTGTACTCCTGCATCATATATGCTGTGATTTCTCTCCTCAGCGCTTATTTTGCTTTCCTATGAGCTTTCAGAAACACATTAAGATAAAAGTATCGTACTAATTTGTGTTTAGAACGTCGGTGCTTGACCATTAACAGTAAGCTGAATTGCTTTATTTACTTCGCTTCACGAAGGTATAAAATTACGAAGACTAATAGAATTTCATAATGATAATTGCTTAGCGAATACGGTTAGTTTTGCAATTTTATTTCATTACGACATGCCAGGGCTTAGGTACATCTGCAAGCCTAGTTTAGTATTTCTTACAAAATGCCAGAAACTGAATTTCAAAAACAAGTCTCATAGCTAACTTTGAAATATATTTAGAATTTTGTCTGATGACATGTCACATTATACAAAATTTCTTAAATCTCAGTGTTTAGTACTTGCATCCGTAAATGTCGAAGGCCGAGGACTTTTGGCCAATTAAAGGATTATGCAGTTCATGATGTTGCTGAAGAGCATGATCGCAAAATTGTTTGGTTTTCCCCCTTTCCTAGTGTAATCCAATTTAATTAATTTGGGCCGAAGTAAAGGGTTACAACAAAGAGTTCACTGTGTCGTCTGTAATAAAACTACATCAATAAAAAGCTGAAAACTGAAAAAGCGGTAACTGATACAAAGGGCATAATAAGTGCAACATGGCAGAATGGAGTCTTAGAAGCAAGGATAGAACAATGTCATTTCCGCGGGTAATTCCAACAACAGCAATGATCTGAGTCGGATGTCAACAGCATTTCTCACTACAATATTTCACAGGTATGTTTCTTTTGCTAGCAAATCTTTACAGCGATATATACTTCCATATTATATCCTTTGCATATAGATCCACTAATATAAATTATACCCGCTCTACATTGCCAACGCAATCCAACAGTCTTCTTACACATAATGCTAACGCGCTCTCCACGTGGCCACGATAAGCGGCAACGTCGCTTCTCTTTCACCGTGAACTGTCCATACCTTTCTTGTCTGGCACATAATAGTTTTCATGTGTAGAGACGTCGATAAAAGTGGTGCTTATTATGCACCAAGGAAAATAACTAGTGCCACATTCATCTTCAAAGGTTTATGAAATATTCGTTATCTATTCTTCTTTCCCCAGAATGAATGTTTCTACGAGTAAAACTCCCATTGTTATCTCGGCAAAAGCATAGGATTGGCTTCTGAATCTTTTACTGATCACGACGCATCGCTGTCAATAGAGCACAGCTTTATTGACACAAATTTCCCGTTCAATTCAAGCATGACGCATCACGGATCCAACAGACAGTGTGTTTTACAAACCCACACAAGGCGGATGGTTGAAGGACGGGTATTTGACACAATGCCATCGCTTCTTTGGCAACGACCAGCATTTGCCTCCCACAACTGCGCTCAGGACCGAACAGTTTTCTTGGAAAACATGCCCTCACCTTTCTTACTGAATTGTCGGAGGAAGGCATCACTGTCTGTAGGTATTGCAAACGTAAACACAAGAATAAGCAATCCTTGTGGGTAAAAAGAAGCCCTTCTTTCACTTACCGTCCCTCTACAGAAAACCAGATGAAGCGATCATATCCAAACGCTACTTCATGTAGATTCCAACAAAAAAGCAGCTACACATCGTGAAGACGACTAACTGTTAGAAGCACAGTTCAAGAGCTGCTCTTAATTTAATTACCTCTTCATAAGGACCTCAAACCCATAAACTTCAAAGACTGTTTTATTTAACAACCTTCAAAGAACTCATGTAAACCGTGACATTTACTGCTACAGATGTGTTTCTAACACCAAACGCTTATGAACTTAACTACTTAAATCTACATGCATGAAGACCAACTACATCGATTTTGTGAAATGTTCTCAATGTTTTCGAACTCAATGAGCCGAAGGATTCCCTGGCCTCGTTCCCAGATTAACAGCTACTAAATCGAAAGGACCGTGGACTGAACCTCAGAGCACATTCGCTATTGGCAGAAGTAAATATAAATTGCAACTTCACGAGGTGGTGAGCACTTAAGCACGAGTTCTGCATTTGAAATAAACGCATTTTCTAGCATTTTTATTCACCCCGTATACATAAAACCTTAACCTCGCTCGCGCATTACCTTAGTGAACTATATAAACATTTTTTTTTTTCCGCCAGTAGCCCAGATAATGCACCTTTAACCACAGTTCACGCATTACGCTAGTGAAGTACGTATAATTGGTGTTCGAGGTGCATGTGCTACCAACAAAAACTGTTTTTCCTATAGTGTACGATGCAAATATAATACAAGAGTCATTGAAATATAAAATCCTTACAGAAAAAAGGTACAGCTTAACGTTTTCTAATGCACCTTTTCTAGTTTCTTATACAATAACGTTTCTAATTATTAAACTGGCCATAGCGTATCCCATTGGCAATTGGGTTTCACTATTCTTTCTCTGGATACTTTAGAATACAATGGTGCCGCGCCGTGGCTAAACGGTTAGCCATTCGCCTCTAACCAAAACGGCCCGAGCTTGATCCCAGGCAACCCCATGTGTGATTTGTGATGGACAAGCGCCGCGCAGGGGCGGGTTTCCTCCGGGTCCTCAGGTTTCCCCCGCCAGCTTCATTCCATGTATTATCAGTGTTACCGCTTGCGGTGCCACATGTAGTAAAAGCGGACGCTAAATACTACAAAAAATAATATAATGTTAAAGAAAGCGTTAAACTCGCTATACATGGTAAAACGCTAATGAAATACAATTTCATTTATTGTAACACTTTTTCACAGGATCTTACAAACAAGAAAACGAAAGTTCCTTCTGTTTTCGATCCGGGGTGGTACCAACATGAAAAAGAAAAGATAGAACACGGTCGGCGTGCGTACTATTATTATTTCCTTTCTTCATGTAATGTTTATAGAGTAAATTGCACTACCAACTCCACCCCTACTGGTAGCGATGGTCTGTAAGAAAAGTGTAAGGAAGTGAACCTTGCGTCCTGACCTGGTGAACGTCTGTCTAGTTGCATCGGCATGGCTTTTCTGTTGGGTGTTAGCAACTGAAGTGCTAATAACGGTAGGGAGATCTTCTTTCAATAGGAAAGCTGGTTTCAGGCGTTCTATCGAGATGCGCTTTATCAGCCCTTCAATATTTACGTCAAAGAACTTGCCCGTCCTGCTTTTTACCTGGTAAGGGCCATCGTACGTATGTTGGAGTGGTGATAATGGGGGTCCGTGATGTATGAAAACACGTGACCAATCAGCAACATTCTTGAATACAAAAACAGTTTTCTTGTCCTGCGTCGATGTCTGTTTTGCTTTCAATCCTCTTACTATCCACCTGGAGGCGTCTCAAGAAATTCGGCTGTTTAACAGTAGGTAGTAGTCGGTAGCACGCGGGCGACGAGTTGACATAAGGAGTTTGCTTTCGCCGTTCTCTGTCTGTTGCCATATCAGGGCTACGTACTCTAATGGCCGTGAAGTCTGTGTATTATGGAGACGGTAATTGCTTTAGAATGTAGTTGTAGAGTTTACTGTCCAGTGGAGTCGTCGAGGGGTTATCCTCCCCCAATGGGAGGCGCCCTCAACTGCTTTTATGGTGAGGTGTTGGAGTTCGATGAGGCCATTACCTTTGGGAAGGTATACAGCTGCCCTGATGTTCTGAGATCCTAGTTATTTGCTCAGAGATTTGATTAACTGGCTTTCGAATTGTCGGCCTTGATGGTAGTTATTCTTCCAGAAATACCAAATCGAGAAAACCAAGTGGTTATTAAAGCCTATGCGACAGTGTCAGTTGTTTGATTTACTACTGGTATTGCTTCTGTCCGTCTTGAATAAATGTGTATAACCGTCAGGAGGTATGTGAATCATTGGCATACAGATGGAGGTCCCACGATGTTAACACTTGTGTGTTTGAATTTGTCACTGAAGACAGGGTCTGTCCGAGTGGGGACTTCGTGCGCCGATGGATTTCAGATCTTTGGTAGTCGATATATGTCCGTGTCCATTGTTGACATACTTTTTATACTGGACCAGATGAATCGTCCAGTAACCAGTTTGGTTGCCGCTCTGATTCCTGGCTGAGAGAGGCGATGAACAGATGAAAAGGCAGTAGACAGTTTGCGGAATATACGTGCGATGTGCTTTGTTGATGTGCAGTATAATTGCTTTCTGCTCTTCGGCAAATTGAGTTTAATCATTTTCAATCTGGGATTCTTTTGTAGTGATCCTAGATCTGTTTGTGCATCCGCTAGTTGGTCACAGTGTAGAGATGACGGAGATTTTATGGTGGCTAAACGTGACAAGGCGTCGGCCACGATGTTATCTTGACTAGCGACGTATTTTATGGTGGTTGTAAACTGTGCAAGGTATAGTCATTGACGAGCTTGTTTCGGTGATGCCGTGTCCAAGTATTGTTAAAACGCTACACCAACGGTTTATTGTCTGTGAAAATAAATGTGAGACGCTCTTTGATTGAATCATATTCGCCGAAAGGCGGAGGATTCGTGAGAATGTCGGTCACTTGTGTTAGAATTTCTGAGCCAATCGAATTTACAACAGTGTCGTATTTAGTCTGATCCGGTGTAGTCTTTGAGTTGCGTAACTGGGATTCGAGTTGAATGAACCACATCCTCGGTTCACATTTCCAAATTGGTGAAACTTTGATAGGTACGCGGGCTATCACAGGTTCCTGGTTTTCATTTACTGTTTCAGATGTGGCTTGTATTCCTTCCATAGGGTCCTATTGTTCTCATAATTAACCAAACATTTTAATACTCGAGTGTCCGGTGCCTTTTGAAGCCTTATTTTGTGAAACCCCATAATGTATTAAATTTATATGCACTTTTAAGAAGAATGTTGGTGCTAGTTTTGAGAATATCAGTTCTAATTGCTTTCCTTCTTCAGAAAGATGTGTAGCCATTGAAGATCTTGAATATAAGTCTTCTACTGCAGAAGACAAAAATCTGATGGCAAACATGGAGTTTATGAAGAAGTACTTTCAGAATTTTGTAACAAAAACAAAATGTCACATGTGCATTTGGCATCTAATGAAAAACATAATTCTCATTGTTATCTAGCAAAACTTAAGAGCCAGAATGAATGTAGCAATTGCAATGATCAAGCAAGTGATTCAATGCTTAGTGACGTTCAAATATCTTTCTCCCCAAGTACAAGAAAAATTCAATCATGAGTTTCAAACACAGGTGTTCTCGAATCATTTGATAAATCTGCTGTTGTAAAACCAGAGTGTGAACCAAACGAGGCCGATTCATGTGCATTCGCATTCTTGGCACCATCATTCATCAGTCTCACCAAACAGCAGCAGGAGACACATTTCAGCAGAGTTTCGCTAATGACTCAGAGCTAAATGCAGATGCAAACAGCAATGAAGAGTCAAAGGCAGAGATTGAAACAAAACTATAATGCCTAACTCTGTACAGCTATAACTTTCAAAGAAAGCAAAATAAATTGCAAATACTCTTATAAAAGTATTAAATGTACCATTAAAGTTAACAAGGATATAAAAAATGAAACTGAACAGATCACATTACTCCACTTGGTAAAACTAATAGCACCCACTGAAAGCAAGTATGTTCTAAAATATTCTGATGTATGTACTAAAAGCACCAAGGAGTTACACGTGAACAAAGATAATGAGGAAACCACAATGCCTCTCACAAGAAAAAATGTAACATCCAATGAGGTAAATAAGAGTGAGAAGCATTCTGATAAAAATACTGAAAACATAGGCCCCTGTTCATTCTCTGTGAACAATCAATATTCCACATGCATAGATTCAAACTGCTATAACAACTCCGCAACTACAAGTAAGTGTTTACTTCAGCATAAACTGGAACCTACATATGTATGCCGACGTCCATACTGTTTACCAAAGGTGAATATAGGTTAAGGAAGAAGGTATCACAACAGAGCATTTAGGTTTATTCATTGCAAAATGCTTAAAAATGACTTGCTTACCTCAGCTCCAAAATTTGTTCATAGTGCTTCATATAAAACTGCAAAAGTGGCCACAATTTTTAAGAAACTATACCACATAAAATAAACAAAAATTGTCTCGAAACAACATGCAGCAGAGAATGAATCAAAAGTCCTCAGACAAATGCAGCAAAAAACATGAAACTTCAGTACAAGGTGTAGGGTAAGAAGAAATTTGAAAAGCACTTAAAATTTGCTCGAATATTGACACCTACAATGACGATTATTCTGAATTAGAAACACACGAAAAAGAAAAAGTAAAACAAAACACAGTCGGTGTGCGTTCAGGTTCGTTTCTTTATGTAAACAAACATATTTGCTCGTACTCGGATCGTTTCGTGTGTTAAAGGCTTAAATTTCAAATCACTTTTTCACAACCCGTCCTAAGTTGGATGACATTTCCAGCAAAGGTTCAGTGTTCCACTTTCTCTTAAACTCAAAACTTGATATTTCCAGTTTATCGCACTTCGTTGAATTTTAACATTTCCCTTGCCAAATCGATTAATGTTCTTCTGTTTCTTCTTCGATACTAAATAACTGGTGAATATTCCATATTCGCTGTTCGCGCCTCACAGTTAAGTTAAATCAACATAAGTACATTTATTTTGGTAATTTTCCTTCACCAAATCGATGGATATGCTGTTTCTTCCACGTCGATTCTAAATAACTGGTGAATTTTCCACATTTGCTCTTCGTGATTTACAGATAAGTTAAATCAACATACGTTCATTTGTTTTTGGCTGATTATCAACTTTTTTCAATGTACCATTTACATGCCACCTTTTACATCTAAGATGATATCGACGGCTTTGGAAGAATTGCTAATCAGTAATGATATTCACTCGTTTACAGTGCAAACCTTTGAGTATGCATTACTTTTGGTTATTACATTAAATTCGCGCGCGCTCACACTTGCACATTCATTCATATTTCCAGACTCTAGGTAGGATAATCCAGGCTCAGGAAAAATTGCCCACCCTCCAGACGGGAATCCAACTCGAAACCACTGGATTTGGTGGTTAACATGCCAAACACCAGACCACATATAGAACGTGGTTTGAACCCAGGTTGTTCCAATTACCAGACATGCGTACAGTTATCAGCTCTGAGAGCAGATCTTTCCTTTAAAATTCGGGCATGCATGGTTCCGTCGCGAGAAATGGAAGCGGAAACGATTGGTCTGACTCTTCACCCATAAGGGGAACCCTCGCGAATTAAGTTGTTTATAAACCTAAAACAATAGGCTTAAAGGCAAAAATATCATTCCTTCATACACACGGTATTCGTTGTGACGTGCAAAACAAAGGAATCAGATGTGTCTTTTGACATTTTGCTATCCACGTTATATTACCATTAAATACTATATCGTCTTTAAATATTGCCCCGTATGAAATAATTCGTTGATTACGAATACACTTTAACGTCCGGCAATTCAAAGTTAACATTTATGACCAGATTTTTAGGTTATAATCTATTGTTATCTCGCTATTTAAGTAAGAAATTTGAAGATAGACGTATATTTGCTGCAATATTGAAGCAGCATTTGTGAATTTTATTGCACCTAAAATACCTAAAGTGAGAGGTTGACACCTAAAATATCCTGAACAGCTCTTTTGCCTTCATCAAATGAAAAATACTATTTTCCTGTTTAAACTCATAGTAAAGTAATTTCCACCAGATTAAATATAGTAGGTCGAAACTAATTCAGGTTAATACCGTTTAAATCAGCCCTTGCATATATGTATTAAGACACATTTTTGTTTCATACAAGAAGCTAATCTCTGGTTGGAAAGTGCAAGCCTCCCACTCAATGACCTTCTTAATATTACTGTTCTTAGGTGTTCTGTGATTACTGACGATGTATCCAGAAAAGAACTACCTGGACCTCTGAGAGTTGCATATTTGTTTAAACTGCAGAACATTCTTGAACGCTGTCGTTGTTTTGAAGGTATGGAAGTCATAAATTCAGTATTACACGGAGAAAGCTTTACTGGAAAAAGACCCTTAGAACTGCTGCATTAGCATCCACATACAATGTCGTACGCTTTAATGGCCTAATGCTCCTATGAAAGAACTTTTTCTTCAGACAAGAATGAGTAACATGGTCATAGAAAATCGTTTACACCAGAAAATGTGGGTGAATATCTACTGCTATATCAAAAACTAACTTACAAAAGAAACTAACACCTATTCTTCGTGTGGATTTTTTATGGATCTTTGATTAGGCAAACGTTTGAGGAAAAACTTTTAAAATATATCTCACAAAACTAGGAAAAATATAAACTTTTTGGTGCTTGTAATGATTCAGGAAGCAAAACCTGAAAAAAATCTATTTTAAGCACACAAGAAGCCTAAAATGCAAGCTTTATTCCACCTAAAAATCCGAAGATATTTGTAACCGATGTATTATGTGTTGCACTATGAAACCGAAATTATAATGTCAATATATATATATTTGATAATAGAAAGAAACAAAAGGAGATTCTAGTCAATAGTTAAGGGGAAAACGTAATAAAGCTGAATATGTTAAAGTTTCAAGAATGGAAGCCTAGGCAGATTTAAATGAGTGATAAGGTTACAATTGTTGTTTGTACGAAGCCATAGTGATCCCGCGGGCTGATTCCTATCTTACCACGACGTGCTCTAAAGTTAGCCAATGGAAATCGCTTCCTTCGTGTTGCTCGCGCAAAAACAAATGCAACGCAACACACACTCGTCTTGAATCGAGTCGAGAGAACGCACGTGCAACTTGGGAGTTGTACGTAAGCTAGCGCGTACACATAATTCGGCGGTTGCTAAATGGTGACAAAGTTAAAGTGTTATAACGTTGTAGTTGAAGTTACAAAGTTACATTCTATTTAAATATCGTCGTCAGTTCTCTACAAATCTGGAAATTTACAAATAAAGTGATCTGTTAGTTAATTCTTCGTTTGGTTCCATTCCTACCATAACTCACGCACACCCTGTAGATTAAGACCTCTTGCTAGAGCTAGTCCGGACACCAAACACGAGATCTTATAGGTCTTAAAGGCGACGTCTTCGACTTCGACGGAGAGGAGCGTTTGCGTCAACTAACAGGACTTTCTCTGTTCGCTCTTCTACAAACATTATTCTATTTCTTGCTAATACAGACAAACCTTCATTACAGATTTTGATTAGGGCTTCATGGGTGATCAGCCGTGTCAAATTCATAAATGTCGAGCTTTCAGTCATATGAAACTCCATGACCATCATCGGGAAGTGAATAAGAAATAAACGGCTATCTCAAAATCATAGCCTTCTTCAGGAACCTATATTATGTTTATAAACGTCGGGTTTACATACCCTTCTGGAACTGAGTATTAAAAATAAACGGTAATCTCAAAACCCATAGCCCTCTTCAGAAACCTGTGTCAGAAACTGAACTACTGGGTGGTGGGAAGGGATCGCACAGAACACACCACGTAGTAAGCAAAAACTATAGAAGTGTCCTTTAAATACCTTTTTCAAATAACATTTCTCGTGGCATCAACAATTTCCGAGATATACATATGTTAATGATTTTTCAATACTTCATCTTCTTTAAAGGGGTTCGACACTCCGTGCCGCATTGTTTTCTTGATTGTCCGCGATAGGTTCATTGGCGCCATCCCCTTGCTCTGGGTTTTAATTTGTGCTCAATTATGGGCAATGACCCAGTAGCGGTAGAGTAGGCCCTGCGGTTCGTCGCCCATGTTGGGTTTGCTAAACAAGTTTGTTTTCTTTTAATTTTCGCTAAGTTTTTTTAATCTTTTAGAATGTGGTTGTCCTACTTTTACATTAAGTTTCATTCAAGTTTATTTTTCAGAGCTTTTAGATTTTTAGGATGTGATATCCTAATTTTACCATTGTCTTTGTTTTGCCTTTTTAGCTTTTTAACCATTTACGGTTTTAGTTTTCAGTTTTCAACCTCTTAACTGTTCTATCTTTTCATTTTGTTTTAACCTTTAACCTATCGGTTACCGAGTTTTTCCGGATTTTTACGTTTTTGACTTGGGACCCCAATGACCTAGTTGTCCACTCACTCATTCACTCACTTGCTCACTCATTCTAACTCTCACTCACACTTAAGATACTATTGTTGTTTCTCAAGATGTCATGGAAAGATACGAATTTCAAGATCAAAATATAGGGACCAGATTAAACATCTGACTATGGATTCGGCGTCTCTACCTCCCCTCCCCTTTATCTACCACGAAATGTGCAAAGACTTTTCTCGATTAACATGGGGTTAAAAGAAGCTTTCGTAAAAATGCCAGATTTTGTTTCTTTTCCCTTTAGAATACCGTGTTTAGCTAAGATGTTGATATCAAATTTCTGTTGGGGTACTTTTAGTGTATTTTACTACAAGAAAACGGCAGACAAAGAGACAAAGCATTTAATCGCATCTTCAACTTTAATGCTTTAATCTATCGGAGATTGCAATTCCTAACTGAATAGTTGCGACTGCGGGTTGCGGTCCACGGCAACATTTCTGCTAATGTTGATGTTGGCAAGGAATTCGCCGACAATTGGACTGCCCTCTGTAAAAAAAGAAAAAGGCCATTGCCATTTGCTGGCATTGGTAACAAGTAAATACACTGTAATAAGGACCACAGTAACTAGGGTTTGCTTCAAAGTGTGGATCTAAACGGCACATTGCGGCTCCTCGTTAATTCTGGGTACACAAATAAAAAAATCGGCAGCTGCACAAATAAATCTCGTCACTCCGAGTCTAAACAGGTGAGGGCAGCACCGTCCTTCAGTCTGACCAAAAGCTTACAGTTCTTTTACAGCTTTTCTCTATAGAAAATTCGATAAACTGACTGATATGATGTATTTTCGTATATATTACCACTCCTTTAATCTCTCTCCCACACTACAGTGTTGCACCCCATTCGCGACGCCCTTTGTGGGGGATGCAGCGGTCGGACGGTATGCCTGGCCCGGTATTAATCCACCTTCCAATGTTAACATTTGTTTATGACTCACATTGCTCTGAACTGTCTTCCGTTGCTTGTTCTGACGTAAAACAATTCATGTTTTTACTTTCTCTCCTGTTTATAGCAAGTATAAGAGGGATTGCACTCGACCCAAAAATTCCAACATCCAGATTTCACTTTGAGACTGTAAATAAAAATACGAAAAGCCATGAGTATGTCCGTACATATGGTGTGTGTGTGTATGTGTGTGTCAATAGCAGAGTTAACTCAAACTTGATACATTTACAATAAATTTCATACATTTTAATTAACATTTATTTTCACAGCTAGCACTACAACTAGAATCCAGTAGGCTGTGAAAACAGCAACCACAGCAACTTTAGCGTTTGATATAGGGAAATGAATTAGACAGATGATGGCTATAAATGAGCGAATTTGCGCTTGTAGGCTACTCATTAAAGCTAGGTCTGCTCTATTTGAAAGTACAATTGTTAAAGTTACAATTTTCAAGAGTAAATGAATACGGCTGCTGTGTTTGCTGTATGACATTCGCGGATATGCAGGTTACATTTCTTTATTTATTTACAAAACATCTAACACATCTCTAAAATGGTTATAGCGACTGAGATTAAAAAGCATTTTTTTCTAAGATATTTGTATAAAATGTATATCTTGAAATTTGTGCGAATACCATATAAAGTTCTCTTCGTTACGAAGTGCTAAACCGTAAGAGATAGACAAACCTTACTATACCATGTCTCAGCCTAGTTCAGACCTGTTGTAAACAAGGCGGAGCTGACTCAACTCGCCACGTGTTAGACGTACAGGCACGCACAAAAGTTTTGCAACACTAGCAGTATATATAGCAGCGCTAACTTCTAGACAAATAGAGTTGGGTTACACATTAATTTATTAAATCTAAGAGTTGGAATATTAAAAGAATCATGCAGTAACATAATGGTTACCTTTAATCGGATTCCTTCCTCTCTGTCCACTATAACTGATTTCCGCCTCGCTTTTGAAACTCCAATCCAATATCTATCAGCAAACGGTGGAGAGTACTTCGTGAAAATTCGGCAAGTCCGTGTCAGAATTTACCGCATGCAAAATTTTGTTTAGAGTCGGCGGTTCATTTCTGAAAAAATAACCATGAACTTTACTGCGTATAGCACTTTTCGTGAAATCGTCGTATTTCTCCAAGCGCTGTTTGCATTTACGTGATTTTTCCGGTGTTCTTAGAGTTCCGGATGCTTGCTGTTCCGTTCTAACACTGTGTACACTACTTGCAGAAACAACAAGGAGATCACCAGTTTTTTTCTCAATGTTTTTATAGACGATTCCGGGTTTCTTTCTTGTAATGGGAAACTGCGCGATCATTCGCCTCTCACCACTTTTTAAAGGTTTGCCTCGATTGTGTTTCATTTCGGCTGAAGCACCAGTCTGCTCCATGATAAAAAGCTTAGTGATTTTAAATTGCATATACATAAGTGTCCTTGGCCTTGTGAGGTCCGCGAGATGTACATAAAGGAAATACAGTGTTAAATATCAGAAGCAACCCCACACTATAAACAAAAACATCTTAATCAGTATTCAACTCGATACAGACCTCGTTGCGAGTGAGTTGCCTGGTATAGGAATGCAAAAATATTATATAATAGCAGTGTCCTTTAGTAATTGTTAAGTAAAATGCAGCTTAATTTAACATAATACGTTAATAGTGTGTATAATTTCACCTGTCTTCTGTCTAATCTGTATATACATAGTATACTATTATGCATATATTCCCTTCAGAAGTCACGAGCCGAGAACACATCTATGTGGTGTGTGAAGTAGAAAGATAAAATGTGGGCCTATTTGCGTTTAAAAGAGTCGAAACATTTGCATACTTTTCTGTGTCCGAAATTAGCTCGCGCAGAGTAGTGATCGGAAAACTACTTACGTACAGGAGGGGTACTTAAAGGAGGGGTTTATCGTACGTACGCAAATAAAAGATAACGCCCATTATCTTCGTCAAACCAATCAACAGCTTAACCGTTTTCTGTCCCAATATCTCTGTCTCTGTCTCTCTTCCCGCCCAGATGTTTACAACAGGATGGAACTAGGTTGAGACATATTATATACAAACTGCAAATCTCGCTGAAGCATGCATTTTTTGTGCCATCAATTTATTTTGTAGCGTTTACCATTTACGAGACATTGTTTAGTTTGAATTTTCTAATACTTATAATATTTTTAACCTTGTATTTTTTTCTCGTGATCGTTCAAAGAACATGGAATTTCAAAAATTTCTTCTTTTTTAAAAATCATTGGTATTAGAGGAATTGTGTGGTCCCTGCAGCTCATGTTATATTTCCCCTTCTTGCAAACTTCCACCACAGATAATATTTATATGATTGATTATGATTTTAAGTAATTACATATTCTGTTTCTGATATGTAGTAATAAGAGAAGCTAAAATGTCGACAAATTACACTGAAAGGACCCCAATTCGAAGTTTTAAATTACATATTTTTACATATTTTGATGTACAACACATATGTCACACCATATTACGTAAAAAAACTAAGCCCCGGCACAACAACCAATGAAGAGCCAAGCCTTACTGCCCAGCCGCTGCGTCCCCCACCTCGACCCACTACAGGCGTCATTGGTGGGGTGCAGTACTGGAGGGTGGTACGTGGTCAGCGTCCCGATCCCTCCCGGCCAGTTATGCGGTCTTCACGACCTGGGGCCGCTACTTTTCCATCAAGTAGCTCCTCAAATGGTCACCCCGGGACTAACGAGGCTGAGTGCACCCCGTGCCAGACCTCCCAGATGGGAGACTCCCCATACTGGTACTGAGGATCAAACCCGGGTCCTCCGTGCCAGAGGCAAGCGCGCTACTAACTGCGTTACTGTTGCATATTTTTGTGGAGTTGTACATTTTCGTTGCAAAACAATTGCAAGTTTCATTATTGTGCTTCTCATACATTGTCATCTCATTCAAAGCGAGTTCCATGCGGACAATAATGACTTATTTAAAACTTTTCCTTTTTAGACTTGTTCTGAAGCGGTTTAAAATTGTTACAGTCGGTTGCATTAAGTTTAGAAACAGAATATGTAATTACATAACATCATACTTAATCATATAAAAAGTTATATGGATTGTATGTTGAAGAACGAAAATAGTAAGGGGTAACTACGTCGTTCCAGAGGGCGATCACGGTGGGTGGCGGTCACGTGTAGGGTGGTAGGAAGTAAGGAGGGGAAAAGTAAAGCGAGGTGCAGGGACCACACAATTCCTTTGTTATCAAATCATTAATCCTGCTGCATCCCCATACACGTAACTATATGTACAAATGTGCAGTTTTCTCTTATTAACAGGAAGATGATTGAAGAACAAGCTTTTGTAAGAATAGTTTATGGAAGAGTACAGAAAGTCATCTGAACGAACACTTTGTGTTAAAGAGATGATAAAGATTGTTATGCAAGGATGTCCTGGAAGTATCACCGGTAAGACGTAACTATAAGTTCAATTTTCTTGAAAGCGATAGATTTCTAAAAATGAAACTTTCAGTAAACAATGAACATCCACATATCCTCACTTCTACAAAGGACTTTTAACCATATCGTACTAACATGAAAGATGATTTACTTTTATGCTCTTTTCTGTCATGGCAGTGACACCCTTAGCTTCCTATTAAATTATTGATCTAATAAAATCAGTTTAAAATCAAGATAGAAGAAGATATTCAAGGATCAATATTACAACACATGCTGCATCAATCATCAAAGAGATCAACAACTTAGAGTAAACCAGTATTTATATTTGCTTTAAGTTGATTATTGCTATAACTAATGTTATATACTCGCAATTTCAATTTTTTAAAAACGTGTTAATTATAAAGTTATATTGTCTTCTAGCCAACCCTCAAATGAAAGTACACAGGGACAAGGTAATCTGAAATTATACAGAAATTGCACCTTCGTTAGACCACTGTTCTTAAAGTTCTCACTTATTTCTTCGGGCATTTTTATGAATTATTCTGCAAATTATGACAATTATTTCAAGTGGCTATTTGCATTGATAGCATATGCGTTGAGTCTATAAAATTATTTCATCCAGCAGAAAAATAATTCAGTTTACTCTTAAAACATGTGAATTCCTGTTTCTCTGAAACTACTTGGAATACAGGACCACACTTTTGCAAGCTGGTTCTTAGTATAACCATCTATCTTCTGAATCTCAATTAAATAGTTATGTAACACTAGTTTACTAAACAAAATTATTTGCAAACTCGAAAAGTAAAAACGCCAAAAAAATGCAATGCTGTTGCTTTCTTAATATCACTAATATTTATATTATAAAATCATTATTGTGGTTTAGAAAGTTCAACTAGTGTTTAATTCATAACATTTCAGGAAAAACCATTGAGAAATTTAAGAACAGTGGTAATTTAACTTAATTAGTTCACTAAAGTGTAATGTCTGTATGTTCAGACTACTCTGTCCCCTTAAATAATGAATGTTGCCAACTTTACCATGAAATATATATTCACACCCATTAAATAATACACGCATTTGAATGTTAAAAAACAGCACCAAAACTGAACTTTCACCAATAATACTTAATTGGACAATTAATTGCACTTCAAAAACAATAAGAATAAAGAATAATTTTCTGTTTTTGTTTGTTTTAACGTTTTTATGTTGGGGCTCACTGTTACATGGATTCACCCGGTAGCAATATGCACAGCTATTAATTCAATTGTCCATACCTTACCTAATAAACTTAATAACGCCTTACACTGTCAAGGAGTAATATAGCATAAATCAGGACAGCGAGACACACGAAAATTTCAGAATATTTTCCTCAACATGTGCCCCCAAAGAACAATAAAAAATAAATACGCAGTCTATAGTTCTCCATTTATGTTCCATGAAATACTAAATGATTTTATGAGACGAACATCAAAACTTGAAACGACCAAAAAGAGCGCAAGTACAGTGATTTGCCCTAAGAACGATTAATGTCTTCAGAAAGAACTCACTAAGGCCCTTTAACGAGCCACCACATACAGATGAAGCTCGGAAAAATAAGGCAGCGTTCCTTCATTTGAGGATGATAATGTAAAATTGCACACAAGTTAGGGAGGTTTAGGGACAAGAAGTTCAAAAGGTATACAATTGTTTTTAGGTTGGTTTGTAAATGTTTTATTACTATTGATTCATGTAAAATATTCAGAAACAAAATAAAATACAATAGATATGAAACATGGTTTAGCTTTCAACGATGTTATTTTGTAGGATTTTGATCTAATTTGGGTTTTATCCTCATTTTCTCAGCTGACACTGTGATTCATCTGTTTCTTCAAATTCGAAGCTAACAGCAATAAAGTTAGGAAACCTAAATTTAGAGTATCACTAAAACAAAATGACGAACACCTTAAATCTCACCTCCCTTTCCATTTAATCCGAGTTTGTTATATAAACTTGAGTTGGCTTTTAGCATCAAGGCTCTAAATTGTGCAATATTACCAGATGTGCTGGGTTGAAGCATTTCTGCAAGTTTTCTGGCCGGAGCTTCTATTTCATTATTCCGGATTATGTTTCTCCTTCTCTCTAAACTGTCAAGGAAAGGAAACGGTGACAGGATTAGGATTTGCTGGCGCTTTCACAGGATGCTGGTATGTATCTACCTCTGAGAGAGAACAAAGTGGCATTCTACAAACTCTGTGGTGGATGGAATTTTCTGCATTTCAGTGTCTTAACGTGTTTCTATTTTAATGTATATGTGCTATAATTGGATTAGTGAATCATTTCATACAGAAAAAAGGTTTTTGTAAGACTGTTTTGTAATCTACAAGTGATACTCAACCTCTTTTCTACGCGTACCCCTAACACAATTTTCCATTTCAGCTTGCACCCCTAGGCCTTGCACTATAGGAATACTTAATTCAATCTATATATAACCATATCTAAAATATATTATTTATAACTTACACAAAGAAAGATTAAATTTAATTAAATTAAACTTTAGGTACCCTCTAAGAAGTCCGCGTACCTCAGGGTGAAATCATTGATCTAGAATAATTGCTGGGATATCATAGCCAATGGTGTGGTCAGAATTATTTCCGAGTAGTCCAATGTTATCCGTCCTGCACAACATACTAGGAGTTGTCGGTGTATTTTGGGATATCCTGTATATGTGCATATCTTTTAGGTATACTGATTACTTTTATACATACATTTTTGTTAAAGAAGATAGGATATTTTGACTCAATTATGGCGTGCTTTGCTTTAGTTTCACCAGCATTATTTTTCTTTTTAAGCAACCATGTTATTAACAGCACTGTATATCCATGTATGAGTAATTTATACCACAACACACAATCCACAGAAAATGTTCAAATAAAAAGTTGTGACGTGCTGTTAGGGGTATACATGCAGCTATTTTGACAATTTGTACCTTAATTTGTATACACTTCGGTGTACTAATTTTTTTCTCTCTTCGTCTAACAGTTTTCCCATAAACCAATGTCTTTTTGCATGGTCACAACTACGCCACGATATGAATTATGCCTGTCGTATAGACTATTCGTTTTGCTTCTCACACCTCAATGCGTGACCTACTGCCCTAAGGAAGCATTGGAATTTGGTTCCGGTACACCACTCATCACGTGTGGTCACTCTTAGTCATACCTTCTGTGCCAGGCCCACTTAGAGTTACTAACCAATTTAAAAACATACAACTCCTAATAAGTACAATTATAAGTTCGCAAATGAAACAGATATTGTTTATTATATTGTCCTCAATTACTAGTCAAAACATTTTCATTATACCCTAACACTTTTATTTGCGAAGAAAAGAATCACATGACTTGTGCGTACAGAAGCTGCCCAAGTTAAAGAGTGGTGTCAATTTATAAAGCAAAACTTACTTCTTGTAGACTGCCTGATGCATATCAAAGTAAACTACTCATCAACGCTTATTAGTCCTCACTTATTAAAATGAAAACTCTACACTCAATAAAGAGAAAATTGGGCAAAGTTTCAAAACCCTTCCACGAAGGTGATCAATAACTGAGTTTCCCCCGTAACAGTTTCCAGTTCGGTGAGCAAACTTATTAAATGTACCTGCATGTTGCTTACTCCAGGTTCTTGTTATGAGCGACTCAGGACTTCGCTTCCAATGTAGGATTTCACTGAGTAGTACAGAAATAACGAATATATATTTTATCGTGGAAGGGCAAAGTCCGGTTACAGGCGGAGGCCCACGTATAACGGCCAATAGTGTGGGGGTCCTTGTATCCTGAAGGGGAGCAGATGTTACTACGTACATTTCGTGTATTATCGTGCAAGTTTCATGCTCTTGAGTGCTCTCACATAGCCCCCTGTTTGTACGTGAATGCTACTAAGCTGGCATGCGAGCGCGTAAAGTGTTACTTCTTGGCACAGTCCGTGAAACCTGGACAAGACCAAGGGAAATTCATGCATTTTCTTAGGGATGTTCTTTCTAGTGTTGAATAGGTGATTTTTATTCAGTAATCTTTTGTCTGTCTCTTACTGATTGGCACAAAAATCGTCCAGAATGAAGAGGTCTTCGACATTCCCAGAAAATTCAAGGTATTACTAAGAAACTATCATGGAATCGCCTGTTTGTGTCCGTCACTGGATACTGACTATCTGCCTGTGATTGTACTAGTCAGAGCCACCAGCTAACGCACCATCCCTCCGACTGAAGGTAGGAGTTGGGACAGCAGCGGCTAATTACGTAAACGTCTCCAAAGAGACAAGGTTGGAATCGCGGCTCTAACCACTAGCTACCATGGTAACAGACCGGCACAACATTAAATGCTACAACTGACAGGCATTTTTTCCGGTAAAAGACACGTAGTTCTCAAATTCATATGGGATAACATATCCTAATGGCGGCTTGAGATGTTGTAAGCACTTGAGTCCAGGGCTTCATAGTTTAATCAAATATAAGGCCAATCACGGGAAATTAATGGTCTTTCACACTAGTTGTGTGTACGACAAAGATTGGAAAGATAGAATTACACTGAAAAGTTCAATGCCATAGCCGGAATTGGAACCACGAGTCATCTGGTTTCCGTCCAGTTGCTCTAACCATAGAAATATACCGGCAAGCCATTCAGTTTTTCGTGCACAATATTATACTCTGTCGCTACCGTCAGCCAGGCCAGTCCAGTTGGTGAATGAAAATTTCTGATGTATTACGAAATTCGTTCAAGCTTATGCAAATTATTAGCATGGGTCATCATAACCCTGTTTCTTATAACTTGCCCCCTTGACATGTATTCTTTCGCGTCACGTTTCCTTAACTATTTCATGATTGGCTAATGTACGGTTTCGAATTGTGCCAAACAATGTGTACAATGCAGGGATAGATGATAAAAGCGAAATAAACAGACCATCATGAGAGATACACGTGCTTTCCACATCCTGAGAGGCAGGTTTAAACGACAGATTCATCTATCCATCTGCTGATAAGGATTTTCATATGTTCCATATGCATTAATTCATGATAAGTAAATCTAGCAATTATCTTCGAAGGTATACGATAAATAATCATATTAATTAAGAAACTATTTTGCACCACCGAAGAACCTATTCCACCCCAGCAGTCAATGAGAGGCGACTAGTCACGAGTCAGTTAAAACATATGGGATAAAGTTAGGTAGAACAGCCCTTAATATATGTTTAATGGATTAGATTATGCATCTATACCCCATCTACCATAGTCAATAAGGCCTTTGCCCCTTGTATCACCCGTCCTGGTCATTGAGACTAGAATCCCATATCCAAAATGGCATTCATCAACAGAAGTGCGATGGGCAAATTTCTTCTGAATATTTCATTCATTGAGTAGTTCCATCCACCAAATGTTCCTTCATCATTATTACAGTGCAATGAATTCCGCAAACCGACGCACTAATTGGTCTTTATAGCTGCAAATACCCATAATTTCGGAACTCAGATGCTGATCGGTCGATTGAGTTGCTGTCAACATACCTATAGTAGCTGCACATGGCGACAAGTCTTTCTTTTAGCGTGGGGATCACACATTTAACGAGCTACGGAGTAGCACAAGACATACTTCAGTCATGTTTACAGTCATTCCTTAATACTTTTTTTCTGGTTATATCCTATTAGCTCTTGCACTACAATATAATCGTTCATCGCTTGATGTGTCCAATGATCACATTCGAACACTAACAGTTTCGGTTTCCGTTTTGCCGTTTAATTTCACAGATCCCACAGTTCCTTCTCTCCTTCCTTTCCTTCCTTTCCTTCCTTCCCTCCTCCTTTCCTTCCTTCCCTCTTCCTTTCCTTCCTTCCCTCTTCCTTTCCTTCCTTCCCTCCTCCTTTCCTTCCCTCCTCCTTTCCTTCCTTCCCTCCTCCTTTCCTTCCTTCTTTCCTTCCTTTCCTTCCTTCCCTCCTCCTTTCCTTCCCTCCTTCCCTCTTCCTTTCCTTCCTTCTTTCCTTCCCTCCTCCTTTCCTTCCTTCTCTCTTCCTTTCCCTCCTTCCCTCTTCCTTTCCTTCCTTTCCTTCCTTCCCTCCTCCTTTTCTTCCTTCCCTCCTCCTTTTCTTCCTTCCCTCCTCCTTTCCTTCCTTCTTTCCTTCCCTACTCCTTTCCTTCCTTCCCTCCTCCTTTCCTTCCTTCCCTCCTCCTTTCCTTCCCTACTCCTTTCTTTCCTTCCGTACTCCTTTCCTTCCTTCCCTCTTCCTTTCCCTCCTTCCCTCTTCCTTTCCTTCCTTTCCTTCCTTCCCTCCTCCTTTTCTTCCTTCCCTCCTCCTTTTCTTCCTTCCCTCCTCCTTTCCTTCCTTCTTTCCTTCCCTACTCCTTTCCTTCCTTCCCTCCTCCTTTCCTTCCCTACTCCTTTCTTTCCTTCCGTACTCCTTTCCTTCCTTCCCTCTTCCTTTCCTTCCTTCCCTCTTCCTTTCCTTCCTTCCCTCCTCCTTTCCTTCCTTCGCTCCTCCTTTCCTCCTTCCCTCCTCCTTTCCTTCCTTCCCTCCTTCTTTCCTTCCTTCCCTCCTCCTTTCCTTCCTTCCCTCCTCCTTTCCTTCCTTCCCTCCTTCTTTCCTTCCTTCCCTCCTCCTTTCCCTCCTTCCCTCCTCCTTTCCTTCCTTCCCTCCTTCTTTCCTTCCTTCCCTCCTCCGTTCTTTCCTTCTTTCCTTCCCTCCTGGTCATTCATTTTAAAAACAATTACATTCTAAATCATTTTTCATCAACTTTCCGTTCACGCTGTCACTGTGGAAAGTTCAAGTCCCTGCATTCAGTGCTGTTAATCTAACCTACCTGCGTGTCCTCACTATTTTAGTCCACATATGCGCATAAACTATATTAAATCCTCTATGTTTTTATACATTTCTTTCAGGCTTATAATATCATAATATTGCAGCTTGAATTTTATCAATCCTACCTGGATCTTTAATTCCCTTTTATTTGTAAATTTTCACATACAGTTTAATTCACGCAAGAGCTAAGTATGAGCTCCAAGTTATTAATTTTTAAAGTCAAAACTAGGCGTACATTACAGATCGCCACCAGATTAATGTTGGTTCACTCGCTACTGGAACCACCGTTTTCAACCGTTGTTAATAACTTATTTAATTGTCGTGTACTATTTGTATTATTTAGTCTCGTCGAAGTACATGCATTGAGTGCATTGAAGAAGCTCTGTGTGGTCCTCCAATCGGGCCCAAATTCCCTAGTCGTGGACGGGCCCTTAAGCTTCACTTAGCCATCTCGCTCAACTCGCTCGCTCGTTCTTACCACACCTTATATTGCAGTATACTATTGGCTCAATAATAACACTTTCGCCCAATTATTCACAAAAATAACATATGATCAACGCTGTTACAAAATACTAGGAGAAGAACTACTCAAATACCATCTCGGCGTTCTCCGGAGACAACTTTTCCAATGGAGAGGAGTAATAATGGTCTGTCCCGCAACATATGATTTTTGTTTTGCAGATCTTTAAGTTTTTAATTCTCGTTGGTGTATTGAGAATTTCATAATTGGGCAGCAGAAAAATGACAAGAGTCGTATCGAAAAATTAGTATAAGCTGGTATTAGGTAAAAATATATATGAATTGAGGAAAGCATCAGCATCCATTTCTTTGTACCCAAAAATAAGGCGTCTGGAGGAGTCCAGGAGGCCGTGACTAATATATATATAATCAGTTGTTACTCTTCAATTAATAATTAGTGCAGTTTTCAAGTTTGTGTTTCATTAATTTCTTATTTAAACACCATGAAACAATTGCAAAGTTTACACAATACAAAGAAGCAAAGAGTTGAATTTTCCTCGCCGTTTCTCACGAATAATAAGTTCGCTTTTCTTTCTGAAGCTTCAAATGAAAACACGTCAACTGATGTAAGCACCAATGTTGTTTTTGATCAAGGACCTGCAAACGTCGAGAAGAAAGTATTTCCTCCTCCCATATTTATTAATAACCCAGTAAGCATCAAAAACCTCATCAGAGGTTTACAACAAATGAACATAGCCCCTTTTAAACATCACACTCTCAGTAATGATAAGTGAAAGGGGTCTTAGGAAATATTTAAGGCCCACAGGGCTATGATTAAATATCTAGAATCTCACAATGAATAGTTGAAAACTAAGAAACAGAATGCATCATATCAAATTCCCAACACAAGGAAACTCTCAGCTCTCTCCGCAGCTCAAGAAGTCAATTTACTTTTTTATAATTAGAGCAATTTTGGGCCTATTCCTGTGGTTTATGGGGTTCTGCAGCAAATACTAGCATCAAAAAACTACAAACATTCCAGAAATAGTCTTAAGACTGATCACTGATTCACCTTGGTTGATTAGCAATAGCACTCTCAATATTACACATCTTTCACGTTATTGTAATGTTCTGTTATCAAAACTGTAATGCACTTTGTTGCAGCTAAGTTATCTAATACATTTAAAAAAAGCGTCTGGAAAAGGAAGGAAGCTTGCAGCATGGGAAAACGTTGAACCTCTTGCATTACTAACTGCTGAAGACTAGTCAAAACATCTGAGGAATATGTCTTTTAGTCAAGATCTTTAATACCAATATAACTAGGCTAGCATCATCACTTCATATGAAGTAATTTTCTGTCAGCAATGAAAATGGAGACTTTTCTCCCATCACACTACGTACAATTTTCTGGAAGGACACGCCCAGAGGAAGGTTTCTTTGTTGCCAAATGTAATGAAATTTCCAAGCGATGGCCAACGTCACCAGAACTCCTACGCTCTCTCTGTGCTTTCACAGTCTGAACACTTCCGTTATCCTGATATTTATTTCAAACAGCTTCTTTAATTCTGAAATGCATTTGTTTCTCCCAAACCTTTACCGTGAAGATGAAATGGCAGCAGCATGGAAGACGCTGTGAATACTAAGAGAAATTTCCGTCTGCACGGATAGACAAGATAAACCAAAGTACCTCCAAGATGATGCCCTGACCCCAGACACGGCATGTAGCTTTATCAGATTATCTCCAAACAAGCCACGTCCGTCAGTGTAGGCCGACACATCGCATTATCATAATCCGGTACATGCCTGCTAGTGTCACATCGTATGAAATACCGCGTCCTCATACATTTACTGCTTCAAAAAGTTGCCGGTCTCACCTCAGAACCCCGGCGCTTTCAGCTTTATATCGCAACAGCACAATTCGAGTAGACTAGATGATAACACTACATCGGTAGCGACTTATCCTCGGATTTGCATTTCAAATACATGCTCTGACGTCAAGAAGTTTGACTATCAACGCATTCCGCTGAAACTAATCCTCGGAAACAAGACATTCTGATGGTTGCGTTTAACAAGGTTCACGAGCTTCTCTAGGTTTCCAGGAGAGCAAACCAGGACATGAACTGACTTCAATAGATATTCTGTTTTCATCATTATGTTGCAGTTTCCTCTTTAAGGAGTATGTAAGCTTGGGGTATAAAATTAGTGAAATTCAATAATTAACTCCTTTGTATGGATCAACCATTCAAGTTGCTCTTGAAACCTTAAAACATAACACTTCTTTTAATGCCAGGTGAAATTTCAATTTCAAAAAATTAATTTACATGCCTATTTGAATTATTCAAGATGGTGCGGTTGACTATGCTAGAACCAGATTTATACCTAATATTGACAATTTTTTTGTTGATTTTATTTTATAGCTTAGCCTTTGTTTTATGGAAATGGCCAATAATGGACTTCTATAATTTATTTTTAAATTAGTGAAGCAACTTGTTTTGGTTATTAGATTTTTTTTTTTATTTTTATTTTTTTATTTTCTTAATTTTTTTTTTTTTTTTTTTTTTTTCAGCAAAACGATCAAACAGAGGAGCATAATTCTGGTCAGTTCTTTAGATTATGTACACACACACGCGCGCTCGCGCACACACAAAATTACCTTTAAAACTTTGATTACCAAATTTTAGGTGCCTTTTTAAGTAGTACAACTTGTCATCGGCTGTCCCCGTAGCTCAGTCGTTAGCACTTGCCTGCTGTGCAAGGTGTCCCGGGTTCGATACCCGGCTGGGAAAGTGAGAATTTGTCTTCCACTAGGATTTTGTCCATCCTCCCTATAGTCTAGAGGTATGAATAAGAGTGTGAAACGTGCCTGAATTTAATGTAAAAAACTAAAAAAAAAGTAATAGAAATCCAACGCTCAGCAGTGCTGAGTTAAGCGAGGGAAAGCCATTGCAACTGTTCCAAGAAGTTAAAAGCCACCGATACGACCTGACCTTAGATGGGGCGCGCCGTAGCTGAGTTGTTACACCATTCGCTTCTCACCAAAGCGGCACGGGTTCGATCCCAGGTAACCGCATGTGGGATTCATGGTGGACGAAGCGGTGCTGGTGCAGGTTTCCTCCGGCTTCTCCGGTTTCCCCCGCCATCTCATTCCACCGATGCTCCATCTCCATTCCATGTATAATCAATGTGATACTGTATGTAGTAAAGGTGGGCGTTAAACACTAAAAAAATGACCTTAGATGTTAAAGGCGAAATATAAATGGAACATTTAAAAAAAACACTTGCCTTTTAAATCATTGCTTTGAGACTAATGCAGATATTTAAATAATTATGTTTGCAAAATACAATTAAATATTTGTTGCATCCAATAATTTTTGACAGCTCTGAGCTGCACCTTTCCCTATGCTGCAGTCACCAAAATCAAATGTGTGGTTTTTATAAATTGAAAAGTAAATTTTGAAGATATCTTTCAACACCATTGTTTTGTAGTATTTCAGGCATTTAATATTAGTTTCTCGCTACCTGCGGGGGGAGAATAGTTACTAGAAATGACGAAACTTGCCTAGTTTTAACCCCCCCCCCACCAAATATTTTAGGAAGGTATGCTAAAGATCTTTACGCCCGAAAAATTCCATCGCCCTCTGCTGTGTTTGAACCCTCGACCTCAGGAACTAGAGGCTAGCATATTACCCCTTGACCACGGAAGACGACTGTGATGTGAGGGTATCGTGTCTAACCCACATGCAAGTAGTCCCAAGTTTAAATCTCGGTTACTCGGATAAGGCGTTTTCCGGGATTTTTCCATCCCCTAAAAGTCGAATGTCGGGTAACTATACACCCCCTGTCGGTCTGGGTGGCTCAGTTGGTTAGACACTGGCCTACTGATCCCAAGCGTGCTTAAAAACGACAGCTCCATGACAGTAGATTTATTGGCATGTAAAAGAACTCTGCGGAACGAAATTCCGGCACTCCGGGGTTGCTGATGTGATTCTGGCAATTGGCAACGTGGTTAAACAACTTAATTTAAAATGTTTTCTATGGATCCCGCACTCAATTGAGCATCGTTTCACTCTGTCATTCATCGTCCGGAACTACTTAACCAGTTAAAGGACGTTATAACTTTTTTCAAAAATGTGATGTGTTGCACCCACATGACTTTCTCTACTCTTGTACTAACCATTCTTACAAACTCTTATTCCTATATCTTCTTCGTGTTAGTTAAAATAAACATTTGTACAAATTATCTTATTGCTTATTTCCTTGTAGGTGCAAGGGAAATATTAGAATACAGAATATTAGAATAGTAGAATTAGAATATATCGCTTTGTGCGATAGTCAAATCTTTTAAAGCTTTGAGACTCCGTTCTCTTTGCACACTTAACGTAAACAAATCAACAAGGATGTTGCATTTCACTTAAGTTCTAAGTTTTCCGAAACTCACACACATAACAAGGAATATCTCCGAAATGGTTCACCCTACAAGAAAATTTATTTGGACATAAATTGTGTATTTTAGTAAGATCTACATCCTTTATACAGTATGATTTGGTCTATCTCTAACGGTTTACCAGTTATGCAAAAGTCGTCCAGAGTAAATACGACTACATAGGCTATAGCCAGAGAATTCTAGATACACATTTCATTTGTCATCAAAGTATCTCAAACATATGACATTTTAATCAAAATCGTTAGAGCCATTTTCAAGAAAATAAAAATTTTCGAAAATTTTTCCATGTAAAGGGTAGTTTAGGGTGGGGCTATTTTCTTCAAAATCTTCGTGTCGCATCCTTGAAAGACATTAAACTTAAATACCAACTTGGTTTTTAATCGCCTTTTCGTTTTTGAGTTATGCTGTCCACAGACTGACACACACACACACACACACACACACACACACACACACACACACACACACACACACACACACAGAGAGAGAGAGAGAGAGAGAGACCTTTTTCTAAAAATGCTTTTTTTTATTCAGGGGGTCTCAAAACATATATTTCCGGTGAAATCTCGACATCGAATTTTTGGGTGGAATACAATACTTACCCTACTTACCAGTAGAGAAAGTGAAAATAGAGAAAGTCGAAATTATTTTCCTCGTTCCGTAGCATTATACGCTATTCAACAAAATATCGAAGGCATAAACGCAGAAATCGCTAACACGTAACATACAGAATGGAAGAATTAAAAACGAGTTAGTCCCAACATTTTCTGAGAATATGATGAAATAGAATCCCTCAAAGTCAATTACATTAACAGTTACATAGAAAAATTCTTTAGGAAGAACACGATAAGGTCGATGGACAGCTTCTATTGATGGGAAACAGTTCACCAGCAATGAAAAAGAACACGTGGGATGGCATCAGAAGCTTTTCTTTAATTACCATACATAAGTATGCATACATTCATGTTATTCCTCGCTGAACCTTACCATGTGAGGACATAAGCTCAGGAACTCGGACGTCCTGTTTATATGAAAGATTGAGTAGAAACATAGATTAGTAATACACTAGAGCTAATTGGGACGCGCAAAACACTGAAATGGTGCCACATCGAAAGCTCGTGACTTGTGGGTAGAATAAGTTGTATTTTATATACTATTCCCCTTGTTTGGGAAATCGTGAAAGTAACTAATTGGAAGTTGAAGCTATTACAGATAAGCTGTTAGAGCAAGCGAAACCTCCAATGTTTTGAGCATATTTTAAAGTAAGCTGAAAGAACAAAATTCTCCCTTAGTATATTTTAAATCCAAGTTTCTCGCCTTGCTTTGTCCTTTGGGAAACTTAAAGAAAATTAAGGTTAGCAAACATTGCTTTAAAAAGCGCTGGCCAAGGGGAGACTTCTAATTCTAAGCTCTTGGTGAATACTCCCCTTTCACTCTAAGTTCAATTCCACTATTTTAAAATCTGGGATTAACTATCAGCCCATGTTGGGTCTTGACAATTATACTTACGAATGTCCTCGTTTCATGAATTTCTCATTGTAAGCAGTAACAGTAATGTACAATTTCCATTTATCTTAGAAAAATCATTTCACGTATTCATTACGTTCTGAAACCACTGACACTAGTTAGTTGTACTTGCATCTCCTCACGTGCATTCCAATGGACGCTCATGAAACCGTAAGTCACGTAGCTTTGGGATTGAATGTTGGCATCATGCGCAGTGAAGCTTTTACCTCTCTGGCCTTAGGTATTCTCTGTGAGCGCAACCTAATTCAGCCCTGTTCCTAAAACCATCGTGCAATACGACTGAGTGTTACCAGTGTTGCATTATGCTCATTTCTGTTTTTCTGTTCATCAAAAAGGACTGCACATATAAGGAGGGGATTAGGTCATTTAAACCGCCAAATTATGAGACTTTTAGTTCCTTTTTCTTTCTGTTTTGTTCTTGTAGTCTTGTTAATTGGCATTTCCTTGTGCACTTTTTACATATTATCATTTTAGGCATAATATTTACACCTTAAACATACTTTTTAAACTGATACTGCATCTGCCATTTTGTTATTGATAGATAATTCTCCATCACTTCAGAGATACATACTCCTACATACTGAAGTAGAATGATAAACTGTAGCATATCATTTAGGAGCAGTTTTGTTCTGCAAATTTGTACTACTGATGAGTATAAAAGCTTCTGTGTACTCAAGATTCTTTCTTTACAAATGTATGCAGGTTTATTTTCTCCATTTTTGCTTTGAACAGCTGTTTGCTAACGGGATTTTCTCGCATAAGACCCGTTTGTTCACAACCACTCAAAGTATTTGAAGTCAACTTAAAAACCATAGAAACAATTTCTCAGTGCCCTTGTGGATACATTTAGGAGTTAAAAACATGACTGGTTATGTTTTCCCGATAAATGACTGATGTAAACCTTACTCAAAAGTGGCATAGTTAAGGAAATAACCATATCTTCCATAGATATAAGATTATTGGATAAAATAGACCAGTCTGCAAAGAAGGCATACATCTATTACCTGTAAAAGTTTCATTATGTCTTAAGTAGTTTCGGAGATTTGGGTCCTGAATTTAACTGATTTAACAGTGTCCGGATAGAGCTTATCTCCCCTTAAAGCGAAATATTTCCTGGTACATTATTATCTGCAAAAATATGCCGATAGCCCTCGCTAGTCCATCACGCAGGCTAGTCTTTCAAAGAATGCACATATGGCTTGAGAATATGCCCAGCATCCTATCAACAATGGAAATACAACGCCACTGATGACGTATCTGCTCGCGATGAAGTATTCCATTATTTATTAATAAAGCAGAGGGTGGTGAGGCCAAGGACCTCGTTGTGGACCCCTCGCAGCGCCCACATTTCGCACGCTATCCATACATCATGCCCCACAGAAAGCATGAAATCTTCAGCTGTTGGTTAGGTCAAGAATGCAACACACCACTACCTCGGTTACTGAACAGTAGCACGGCTAATAACTGCTGCTGATAAAACCTTTTCTTTCTCCTTTCTTACTGCTATTACTGTTCTAAATGTCCCCAATCAGATACAGGTGCCCACTGATAACACTCAATTACGTTTGACTTGACTTGTTTTGTTTGTTTATTAACCAATTGTGTCTGGTGCTGGTACAACGGGCCCAGCTTACAGACTAACATTATCATTTTTATATACAATTGTTTGGTTTGCATGCTATATACAGTGGTTTTTCTAGGAAACCCATACAGTGGCCGTCTTTGGGCCACCGAGAACAGTTCCCTCTTGTAATGTCTTGGGTTTTTAGTTTATAGTGTTTTTGATATTGTTTTTTGTTTATATACATATTTACACTTTGTTTACACGCATTCACTCCCGCTTTCACTCTGGCATATCGTGAGATATGCCCTCACACACACACACACGCATACACACACACACGCACATTAAAAACACTATTTACATACGCTATACAAATTATTTACAGACACATACACGCACGCATTCACCCACACACACACTCGTACACACATACACACACATCTTCACTGGGCACACCAGAAATATGCGTCCCAGCGCACTACACTATTTACACTATGTACACTGTCCCGCGGTGGCAGCTCCTGAATATTTTCCGAGGCGAGGGCCTCTGCCGGAACATGTATGTGGCTTAGGGACGAGGTTGCGTGGACGCGCATTAGTCGGCGAGCCGAGCCGCTTCTAGAACATTTTTATCCTAGTATGCTTGCGGTGCTTCGGCTCGCCTTTGCCGATGTTAGCGATCACGTCATTTTCGTGGTTCCTAATGCGCGTCCATGCCGCCATTGCTCTTTTGTCTATTGCCTCCGGGATGAACGGGATATGAGTTTCGAGGTGAAGAGTTTGGGTGGTGGTGAGGAGTGGAGCAGAGAGGATTTTTCTGAGGGAGAGGTTTTGGAGGGTTTGGAGTTGTTTGAGGGCGGTTTTGGAGGCATTAGCCCAGGCCACACATGCATACAGGACCACCGAGAGAATATTACGTGCATGTATGTATATCGCTTTAATGGCAATTCTCTGGCAGTAGTTCATTGGCCATTTCTTTTCTTCGTGCTTATTTTGTTAGTAATACAAATTATTTCCCCCTTTTCTTTGAAGAAACGTTTTCTTTTCTAATCCTTTCACTGTTTACATTGTGTGAGTCGATTCTTTGGTGCTTGCCGTTTGTGATTCCTTACTCTTGTTTCCCCAATGGCCACATCTGTATGCTCTGGGATATACCCAAACGATCTACATTTATTCCTTTGACTCCTCATCGACTTTTTGTTCGGATACGCATATAATTTTAGGTGCTATTACTTACACAATTATTGTCCCTGCTTAGGTGCGTTGAAAGTTTTTTTTTTCCCCTTCATTTGTATAGTACCTTTAACTTTCTTGGTCATATAGGGAGATTTACCTTGAGATGTTCCTCACTGATGGTGTTATAACTCTTTGAAGTGTAGATTTATTAACCTAGGTTTCATTCGTTTTTAGCATCAAATGCATACACACTCACTCCCACGATTCATACTTCCAGGCTCTAAGGGGAATAGGGAATGATTTTGGTTAAAGAAAAATTCCCCGCCCCAGACGGAATCGAACTCGGGGCCTCTGGGTTGAGAAGTGAGAGCACTGACCACTATGCAATCATTGGACTGTTTAACTGAATGTTAACAAGCTAGGCGGTTCACCTTCTGGTTGTCATTCCCAGCAGTCACTATCCAATACAGGGTATGCCAAAACTCAGCAGCGCTATATTTACTGGCAAATGTAACATAAGCGTGCGATGTCAAATTAACCACATAGATCGAGTCAGCTGCACGTCATTGCCGGTTGCACTCTACTCCCTTAATGATCACCAGACATGCGAATGCTTAAGCATTCGGCTTCAAATTATCTACACTCATAGAATTGTCAATACAAAAAATATGAATAACAGCAGCCATGAGTCACCGGTGGGCAGGTAAACGAGGAATCTGAGCGCTGCTTGGAAATGTCAACAGACTGTACGAGGGCTGGGAGAGTAGTATGTTACCTGCAACGTTTTATACATTGCTAATCCAACTTTCTTTTCAATACCCCTGTATACTTTCAGAGGCTAATCATCAATAGTTATATGCAAAATATACTGCCGATATAGGAATTGTACTGAAATGTCCTGCAGCCCTTCCTAATCCAGCGCCAAGCTTCTACCTCATCCCCCACTCGATTATTTTTGTTTCTTTGTTAAGGATTCAACATATACTCCATCCCTACCTATATAATCTAATGCCTCAAATAGCACAAGCTCATGTCCAGCTGATTTACATCCAATCACAACAAACATGTTACACCTACGATACTTTTCCACTGGTACGTTTGCTTAACTAAATTTGTTTCAGAACAATCAGCTACAAATGTACAGTGGTTCAACGGAGTCAAGTGTTAATTAAGTAAATACCCCTACGCTGTGGCCTGAAATGATTTTTTTTTTTTTTTTTTTTTTTTTTTAATCTGATGTGGTGCACTGACATGACTTTCTCTACTCTTGTACTAACCATTCGCACAAACTCTTATTCTTATATATCTTCTTCGTGTTAGTTGAGATAAACATTTGTACAAATAATCTTATTGCTTATTTCCTTGTATGTGCAAGGAATAGAATACAGTAGGCTTTGAGCGATAGTCAAATCCCTTAAAGCTTTGAGATCCCGTTCTCTTTGCACGCTTAACATATAAACAGATGAACAACGATGTTCCATTTCAGGAAAGCTTTAAGTTTTCCGAAACTGACACAAACAACAACGAATATCTCCGAAATGGTTCACTCTACAAAAAATGTATTTAGACACAGATTGTGTGTTTTAGCGAGATCTACATTTTTGTATAGTAAGATTTTGTCTCTCTTAGGTTTACCTACGAGTTATTAAAAATTCATCCAGAGTAAGTAAACAGGACTACATAGGCTATAGCCAGACAATTGAAAATATACATTTCATTTGTCATACAAATATCTTAAACATATGGCATTTTAATCAAAATCGTTAGACCCATTTTCAAAATAGGGGGGGGGGGGCTATTTTCTTCAAGATCTTCGTGTCGCAACCGACTTTTCGTTTTTGAGTTATGCTGTCCACAGACTGACAGACACACACACAGACACACACAGACACACACACACACACACACACACACACACACACACACACACACACACACACACACCTTTTACTAAAAATGCCATTTTGTGGGGGATTCAGGGGGTCTCAGAAACATTACCGGTGAAATCTCGACATCGAATTTTTGGGTTGCATACAATACTTCTACTTACCAGTAGAGAAAGTAAAAATCGATGAAGCACGTCCTGTGTCTATATTTTAAAAGTTGAGCGGAGCAAAGTTTTTAAACAGATGTACTTTACCCTGTATTCATACATTGTTAAACGTATCTGCCATAAAGGTGAACCGACATTTATTGGATGTCAAAGATAAGAGCTGATAAAACGACCAACAAATAATATTTCAGAAATGAGTTCCTAGTTATTCCTATGACTAAGTGCTGCAGAAAGAAGATATTGAACCAAGTTTGCATATTAATTCTAAAAGCTAGAAATTGCGATATCTTCAGCCGTGGGTTTTAAGTTGAAAGGGAGTGAAGAATTATATGCAGTAGCAGTTTAATCTTGAACAAAATAGATTTGATATCTTCAAGGGAAAGAAAAAAAAGGCAGCTTGAACAACTATAAAAACATATTTTCAGAACACTTTCTTTCTAGAAATAATTTAAAAAAACCGGAAAAGCTGGAAGATTAACTAACCCCGCATAGCAACAGCCTTTTTCGGGGAAAGGCCCACCGCCCAGCCGCTGCCCACCACTGTTGTCATGAGCGGGCTGCAGACTGAAGTCTGGGACGTGGCCAGCGCCGCATCCCTCCCTGTCGGTTATGCGACCTTCGCAACCAAACAAGTAGCTCCTCAACTGTCCCCTTAGGGACCTAACGAGGCTGAGTACACCCCGAACGAGGTCTCCCAGCGGGAGAAAATCCTCACCTCGTTACCGGAAATCGAACCTGGCAAGAAGTAGCGTTAGCATTGCACTAAGGAGACGACCCATGTTAAAGAGTATTACATCATATTTAATTGATAGAACTTAGATTCTTCCGTGCTAAATCACAGCATTCAAGAGCTTCCATATTTTGTAATAGTATTTTATGTCATTCAACAACATGAAAACTTTGGCTACAATGACTTTTTATCTGAAAAGTATGCGGCTTTTAAAGGCACTTAACATTATATAACATGTAACGATTGTAACATTTGTAAATGCAAGGCTCATCGAATCGTGCTTACATGGAAAACAAAATTACAAATTTGAATCAGTGACGATGACCTTGCGTGCTGTGTTGCGAGATCGAACCCATGAACTCTGCTTGAGTTCAGAACTAAAACGAATTCAAAGAGATGCAACTGGTTTCACCAGTACGTTATCCCAAATGCACTGCGGATCTATAATTCTCCACCACGGCGCATATACAATACGAGATCTGTGGGGTAAATTATGACTCAAAATCAAAATGCAAAATGTTAAGCTTTCATGCACTGGGTGCTTTTATGGTGCATAATTATTTAGCAACCTCGACCCCACCGTTACTGCAGTGAAATAATTTACATTGGGAACAACTTGAAGCACTTGCACGTGCACACAATCCCTCTCAAACGGCGCATGTTGCATAGGGAACAAACCTACAATTTCAAACAAAATATTTATGACCTGTGATATTTTATTGGCGATACACTTACAGCCAGGATGAACAGGAACGTACTGTGACGCCGGATGCGGCGCACAAGAAAGGACGGTCGGGGCTAAGGTGCTTCACACCACATATCATACCGACGAGCAAACAAAGGCACTCAAGGTCAGGCTGCCTAGCGCGACTGTTTGTGTGTATGTGACTAACAACAATTAAGCGGCAACACAAAGGGTTTTCCATAGCCTTCGAGAACTGCCGGCGTGTCTGAAGGAGTTCCCGAAAGGCCCGTGTCACGTCATCCTCGCTATATAAGGAGGCGAAGAAGCAGCAGCAGGAGAGTTACAGACATGAGTCGGTCAGTGCGAGTCAGCTGTGTATGCATGGTACGTCGTCGTGAAAGGTACCTCAGTCGAAGTGCAGGTTTAACGAGCGCTGGAGCGTGATTCTATCGTCGGAGTTAGTGTATGAGAGACAGAAAAAGTAAAGAAACACAGTGAAAGGACTGAGCCAAGGTTACGAGTAGTAAACAGTTGTGAGTTGTAATATCACAGAAGACTGTAGAAGAGAACTGTGTATTTGTGATACAATTTCGAAGGAAAAGTAAGGTGAGAAAAAGTAACTAGACTGAACTTTTTGTCTTTTTGTCACACTGGTGTCAGGAGTGGGATTCGTCGAATTGCTGTTTCGTTACAGTAGTGTTAATATGGAAGCTCTTCGTTTAACTCCTTTAGAAGTATATGGACTAACACAGTGTTTTTATATCTAGGTCAGAATTGAAGAATCCATTAAACATTTACGCATTGGCTGTAGGTATGTATAGTGCATAGGCTAAAGCATTTGTCAGATTTATAAAAAGCGGATCGCTATGTGATGGCTTTGAAATTACAAACATTTTGCACGAACACGAAAAGAAGTGAATAGCGAATTACCGCTTGAAAATCAATTAGGTATTTAAAATTCAACCCAGTAACAAACAATATAAACACGTAACGCCACAAACCATTTGTTTCGCATAAATTGTGTTTTTATGAAATGTACATTTCTGTGCAGTAAGACTTTGTGTATACCCTACGGTTTACCAGTTATGCAAAAGTTGTTCAGAATGATTCTCAGAAATTGAGGCTGTAGATTTTGTCATATGTATATGTACATATGGTGCAGTCGTTTTTTAGAAAATAAAAATTAACGAAAACTTTTCATTTGAAGGGTAGCTTGGTATGGACTTTTCTAAAAAATACTTTTTTTGTATTCAGGGATCTCAAAACCTGTATTTACAGAGGGAGGGAGGCGAAGGACGATAGCCAATACGTCACTGGGCATAAGTCATAGCAACCTCACTCATTACCCGTCGCAGGTCTCCGCCAGTATCCACTGCGCCGTGACAGCAGCTTACCCCAGAGCAGAGCTGTGCGGCGTGTTGCAGGTTTACTCAGGCAAGGAGGTAAATACGCCATTACACACTGGCGAGCAACTCGGATGGAACACATTGATGTAGTACGTGGCAGAGAAAGTAAAAACACTGTCGCCGAAAGACAATGTCCGTTCAAATCCACCGCAGGAGTCTTGCCAGAAATATTGTACAATTTATGTGCTATGATAGTGTTTTAAGTAGCCCACTCCAGTTCCTTTCGTTAAGAGCTAACCTAGGTGTTTTATTCATTTCCCTCATTATGGCAAAGAAAGCACAGGCTTCCCAGGTACATTTAGTGTCATATATGCCCTCCCTACAGCTTCAGATGGCATTTTACCAACCTTCTCGGCTGGCGCGTACAAGCAGGGACCGGTGTGTGTGTGTGTGTGTGTGTGTGTGTGTGTGTGTGTGTGTGTGTGTGTGTGTGTGTGTGTGTGTGTGTGTGTGGAGGGACCTTGTGATTTTGTTACTCGACCAAGCAGAGATGTGTGTTTGAGACTGGGACTAAGATTTTTGGTGAAAATGACAAACTTTTCCTTTTTTGCATTACATCATATAAATAATGTACAGAGAGCTGACAATCCGTTTGGACAAAGAGTTTTCGCGATCAGTCATTTTTAAAAGCTCGGCGACATGTTTTGAGTCACCCGCGCGCTGTCCTTTAACCTCCCTGGGCCAGTGCACTTCTCTTTTCTGTATCTTTTTTTTCCCAGTTTTGGATGTTTGGGTATGAAATGTACTCCTTATATTTCAGTTTTTCTCAAATTTGTATATAAATTTGCATACATTTATTTCAAGCGCTGTATTTAAAGATTCAAATATACATTTTATGATTGCTTTGTTCATTGGCTCACAAGAAAGGCATTTTAACACAACTCTATAAAAACAAAAATGTATTTATCTGCAAGTAATAACATCAACTCCAATCAAATATATCTATTTACTTTTACATTACTCAAGTGTTTAAAAGTCACGATAATGCTTCTCTAAAAATGTGAATATTTGATTTTGTGCACAGTAATTTCATTCGTGTTATGTGTACCCATTCTCAAACTGCTTTAGAACATTCGGTCTCAGTGTCCCTTAACTGTAGCGGAGGAAATTTATGCAAATATTAAAAAGGTGCAACAGGGAAGAGTTGTGGGTATGTGGGGAAGCCAATTTGCCATTTAAAGTCATTGCTCAAAGCCATCTTATTAATATATGAACTAATATAGAACTATGCATGTAAAACAGGCCCCCACGGATGCGTGAAAAGATATAAAAGGCACACAGCACCAACAAACCTGGTCCTCATGTCTTGGAGATGATGAAACCCAGTTGTGGTATGACAGTTGAAGGGTCGTACTTCAGTGGGGGTTTTCAAAAGGTTTCGGGAATCTGAGGCGTGTATGAATTTTAAAAATTCTCTAGTAATCGTATGCATTGCAGTTAAGTGATCTGAGCACAATAGATCGCAGAAAAAAGGGCGAAAGCGTGAAAAGGTAAACAGATGCACACCATTCCTTCTTTCGCCTGTGAAGGGCAATAGAATGCCTCCCGAAACTGGGCGGATGGCGTACACGGAGGAGAGTATACCTACAGAGGTATTTCTAGAAGTAGAGGAAAGCTGCACAGTGGTTTATGGTCGAGTTCATTTTTGTATTTACAAGACCATAGGGGTGTCAAGTTAGTAACTCTCAGAATTTCGTGTGTTTGCAGTCAGAATCGCGAGAATGCGTGTATAAGCACAGTGCTCGTTTCGATTATCAGTAGACTCTTCTTTATACAACGGAGACGTTACCCCCACCATCAATTTGCATAACGTCACTCGCGCAGATTCTAGCAAGGTCATTCGCCACGTCTAAAAATACCTCTGTAACGACAGTTTGACAGCAGTGCAGTGACTGCCAGCGGCTCGTCGCTTACCTGCGCTGTTATTCCACCCATTAAACATTTCTATGCCGACCGCATTCCCGACTTCTGCACAACGTTGCCGTGTTGCAGTAAATGTCGCCTCTATAAAGGAAATTGAGAACTCCAGTATTGTACTAAGAGAGGTGAAGCAAGTAGAGCAGACTGATGGGGTTCACTGGAATACCAAGCCACAAATTAGTTATGTTTTGCCAGGCATGAAGTCAGCTTAATATCCTTAGCTAAGTTAGGTAACTTCACTGTGCTCATAGAATTTCTAAAACTTTGTAATAAAAACCTTTACAAACCCGTTGTACAATTTTATTCGCTATGGCGTAGCAATTACGTAAGCTCAAGTAAATTATGAAGAACCTGAAGAAAACTACTATTTCAATCGAGTTAAAAACTTTGTTTTATATTTTCAATGTTTGTTACTTCCTCTTACTCCGTTTGCTTTTTCTTTCAACTTCTACCCTTTGTACTTAATTCCTTTCAAATTTGCACGCTTTTTGTGACAGTTTTGCTGTTTTATAGCCAATCTTGTTCAAAATAATTTGTTTCAACCTGAGCTGGCATATTGCCTTAATAAAATGCATCTGCTTATTTTATTGTTATATCCGTTTTACATTCTTCTACCCCTCTTTTAAGATTACGTGTCAGCGGTACAATTAATATAAAATTCGAAAGGGCCTAATGCTCGGCTGTACCAGATAGAAGATACTACTCCGGCCATAGGTATATTAACCAGGGATTCCACATGATGTGTGCAACAAATATGTCAATACAATAATTATGGTGAGCAACGAACCGTTTCGCCGAGAAAAAATAAAATGTCAAATATCTGTAAGCAACTTCAAATGAATTTAGTCACAATTTAATGATAAAATGTCATGCGAAGTTTAATGTCTAAGAGAGATTTGGCAACGTCACTTCCCTCCCCCTACCCCCATGGTATCGCGCAAGCCGGAGGGGTGGGAGAGGAACCGAGCTGAGCCAACCACCGCCAAGGTGGTTTTCTAGCTGAAAAAATGTAGGGATTCTGCCACCTCATCTGTCATGGCAACGTTCCGGCCGCCCTTAGGATCCCTTCGCCTCATCCATCCCCCTGGGAGGATAGGTACATAGGTACAAAAGCTCGCCTTTCGGTCGAGGTGCGGTCCTCAGGGAGAGCTGCCTTGGTGAGAGGGGAGTGGCCCAACCACGCGGCCACGGCGCCGCCCAAACCCTATATCATGGCACAAAAGCTTCCATGATAGATGCTGGTTTTAAAAATACAACTGCTTACTGCAATATGAGGAGCATTCAAATAACTCTCGTATTTGTGCAATTGTTGATAAAATCTGCCTCCACTAAGATCGTCCTTGCCTTTGTTTAGCTGTAGTTATGCAACTTCACAATGGACGATCAAGATTTAAGAACAAAATTCATCTCTCTGCTCAATGTAATTTTTCATCCAACTGGATCACTGCCAGGGTTTCATTTTGAAGCTATTATGCTTAGAAGATCTTAAGAGCAGTGAAACCTATGTTACTGTGAATACCACCAAAATAAGTAATGGAACGCGGAGTTTATTTACCAAGAGTGACGTAAACACTGGCCTTCAGAGATTCGTTACAAGTACTCCTGATGCCAGTGCCCTGCTCTATAACAAGGACGGCAAAATCGTAGCGAAAGCAATTACATTAGGGGCTTCCCTGTGAAACCGTACTTCAATTGTTTGTTTTTAAGGTAAACATCACCGACGCGACACCCATTGCATTTTGGGTGATTCCTTCGACTATGGTTCGAAAATATATTTCTGTACCCGTTGCAGCTAGCTGCCGTGATATTAACCAAGGTATTATCACTGCAACAGCGGTCTAACATTCTCCGTCATATTAAATTGGCAATTCTGCTTTTGAACCAAATTATATCAAGTTAAAGCTGCGATTACTGCCAAATCCTTTCGGATTGTTTGACAATATTACAACAAGTTTCTAAAATGTCTCGTAAACCAAACACTAAATACCCGTAAAAAGTACATAAAGGAAAAAGAAGCAATAAATATTTCACACAATAATTTTCAAGACAAATATGCAAATATTTTAAATGTCAATCCTGAAGAAAAGTAAAATATGTCCCCGGAACGCCACCTAAAACTTTGCATAGGTATGCTTGTTTATTTAAGTAAAAATCTGATGTATTTTACTCACATGGCTTTCTCTAGTCTTGCACAAACTATTCTTACACTCATTCCTCTATATACTTCATGTTAATTGAGATAAACATTTCTAGAAATTATACTATTGCTAATTTTGTTGTCGGTGCAAGGGGAATACAGTAGCTTTTAAGCGATAGTCAAATGTTTTAAGAGTGGTCGCTATACTATGACTGAAGTTCCATTCTATTCGTATGACCAAGAGATAAACAAATGAATAACGATCTCCCAATTGAGAATAATCTGAGTACTCCAAAATTCTGACAAATAAGGAATATCTTCGAAATGGTTCACTCCACAAAAAAATGCACTTGGACATAAATTGTGTGTTTTAACGAGGTCTACATTTTTTCGTATAGTAAGGTTTGGTGTATCTCTTGCAGTTTACCAGTTAGGCAAAAGTTATCAAGAGTAAACAGGACTACATGGGCTATAGCGAGAAAATTAAAAATATACATTTCATTTGACATAAAAATGTCTTAAATATATGACATTTCAATCAAAATCGTTTTCCTAAAACTGCTTTCTTTGGATTCAGGGGGTGTTAAAACATATTTCCGGTAAATTTCGACATCGAATTTTTTGGGGTGGAGGACAGTACTTCCCCTGCCTATTATACGTAGTTCGGGTTTATCTACAACGATGCGACAGACACCCGCATGGTCTGATAAGTTATCGGTTTGAATGGTCTCGCTCTGCGGTAGCCTGGCCCACGCCCCTATGGAGGACATTTACATTTTGCCCAACATTGTTCGGCATTGTATACAAGGGAGTGACGTGTAAAGCTGTTTTTAATTATTATGTGTGTTTCTGTGTTAGCTTATGCTATAACTAAGTCGCACGTAGGCTATTAGCTTGAATTTGTACAGAAATCCCCAAAGGTCTGCCTTAGTAACAGTCACAATTATTTATAAGCAGTTAGAGAAAAATTAATAGACTGCGTCGTCTTGGACAAAAGAAAATATACACAGTATCACCGACTGTTACTATAAGAAATAAAAGAGATTGTGCAAAGTGCAACTCTAAGAAATTTAATGCACGAGTTGTACTTAAAGGGAAAGTAAAAATGTCTTAGGAAGTTCAAATACGAATGCTATGGAAATTAAAATAGTTAAAATACTACCAAAGTACAACTATTTTATTCTAGCTCCCGTAAAATGTATCATAATGTCAAAATACATCTGAGAGGAGCAACAGAATTTATCTGGGAAGACCAGACCGTCGAATAATACTTACCTGGACCATTTGATGAATAAAATATGAATTTAAACGCTATATCACAATGATATGACGAGAACATGTGAAATGCTATAAGAAATAACCTAAAATGTATTCATTTCGGTTAGTGCAGTTCGACTTACTCAGCATTGCTATCTGAGGATAACGAAACCCAAGGATTACATTACTTCAATTTCTTGGTATAACAGAAAACCAGTTTATAATCTCAAGTAAATCTCACTTTATTTTTAACATTAACAAATAGCCTTTCTTCTGGAAAAATACATTGTTGAAAGAGCAATTGTTAAAAATACAATTGTCGAATTGAAATGAAGTGCTATTTTGATTGTTAATCGATTGTAATGTGCAACAATCTGTTTTTCAGCGATTCATGGGATACAGTTTGTGACACTGCCTAAACAAAAGAATGGCCTTTGTACATAACAAAAGAATGACCAAGTAATAATTCGTATGTGACAACTTAGCGCCTCTGTGTATGAAATAATTATGGTAAGTTTGCTCGCTTCCAAAGAATATTTATGGGTACATGAAATTTGATGTGTTGCGCTTACATGGCTTTCGTCACGCATTCTTGTAGAAACTGTTCTTACAAACATTTGTTCTCCTATCTCTTTCATGCTAATCGAGGCAAACATTTATAGAATTATTTAATCGCAGTGGCACAATAGAATTAGGGTGGTACAGTAGGCTTTAGGCGATAGTCACATCTTCTCAGAGCGGATCGCTGTAGAATGGCTTTGCCCGCCTCGATAGCGTGATGTTAGCGTGTCTGCCTCACGTTCAAGAGGTCGCGAGTTCGAATCTCGCTTAGGGTAAGTTATCCGGGTAAGGTTTTTCTCCGAGGTTTTCCCTACCCTGAGAAGACGAATGTCGGATAACTTAAAGCTCCATGGACCTCGGGCTCATTTGAGCATCATTTCACCCATTTCATTTCATTCATTCGTCCGATATGACACAATGTTGGAGAACGTTAATTTAAAAAAAAAAAAAAAAAAAAAAAAAGTAGAATGGCTTTGAAATTCCGTATTTGAAAATCCAACTAAGAAAAGGAACATTTTGGAAATAGTTAATTCCAAAAACAATTTGACATAAAGTGTATAGTTTAACCATATGTACATTTTTATGTATGCTAAGATCTCTTACGGTTAATAGTCATACAAAAATCACAGAATGATGACCACACCGGCCATACTCAGAAATTCAAAATAAAAATTTCATTCGTAATGAAAATATTTAAACATACTTATTTTAATCAAAATCGTTACAGACATGTTGGAGAAACTGTTTCTATGTAAAGGAAGAGGGAATTTTCATATCCATATGCTGACGGTTTTTAACCGAATTCGAATTTTCGTTTCTTAGTTCACAGATAGGCATATACACAACACTTTTTTTATTCCTTTTGTGGGGACCTCAAACCGCATATTTCCGGTTAAATACAGAGTAACTACCAATACCATACCATACCTATATACCAATGCATGCTTGCATCGTTTTATCGTTAAAATAATTTTGTCTCACCCCCATCAAACCAACAACGAGAAAACAGAAACAGGCTACCCATTTTTCATTACTAATTATGCTTTTATTGCTATTATTATTTCCAGCGTGAGGAAATGAAATTGCACATATTTCATCTGATAGTAACCTTTGGATTGTACGCTCCCGTCGCTAGATGAAAGTTTTTGTACCATTCGGGTTTTGTTTACTTTATTTGTGTCCCAGTTTTTATTTCAATTATTAAACAAAGAGTTGCTCTAGCTGATGAGTTTTGGGACATTCGTAGAGAATTCAGATAAATCACATATATACGACCTTCTAGAATTCCATTAAAGGCAATATCACTGAATGCACATGTCATTTGTTTTCAAATTAGTGCGTTATGGAAATTTTTGCTCTGAAATTCCCATTGCTGCGGCAGAAGTGGCCCTACCGTTATTTTATTTTGTTTTTTGCATGTTTGCGATATTTCTAACACACGTCCTCTGAGATATTCCAAGCAAGACAATCTAGAATTGGGCCATGTTTGATTACGATGTTTTTGCTTTTCGCTTTTTCTTATTTCCTGTTTGCACAAAATAAACTAGATTACTAATACCAATGTATAATAATAATAATAATAATAATAATAATAATAATAATAATAATAATAATAATAATAATAATAATAATAATAATAATAATAATAATAATAATAATAATAATAATAATAATAATAATAATAATAATAATAATAATAATAATAATAATAATAATAATAATAATAATAATAATAATAATAATAATAAATTCCCTAAATCGATTATTTGACAAAAAGTGTGGTTTAACGAGACCTACATGTTTAGTGAAGTAAAATTTTATAACACGCACACAAACAAGTGAAGCTATTCTTAATTTTGCGTTGGTTCCAAACATATCTGAAATATGTTGATAGAAGTAGTATCGTATAAAAGGCCAATTCAGTCCAATTTGATCTAACGAAGACAACAGTATAAAATCGAGATATCCAGTTTCCAGATTTGCAAAGGAGCTATTGTTCCCTATCGAAAAATTTGAGATCGAAATTTCACCGAAAATACGTGTTTTGAGGTTCCTAGAATTAATTCCCTCTACCAATTAGAAAATGATCCGTGTGTGGCAAAAGTCAAAAACGAAAAGTTGGATAAATACCAATAAAATATTCCCACACCACACTAACTCTTAACGAAAACTTATTTCGTTGATTTGGTTTTCACAAAAATGGCTGTAACAACTTTAACGGCTTTGATAAAACTATAAATAACCTTGAATTTTCTGGGATAGCTTACGAACTCCTTTTCATTCTGAATGAATTTGGTTTGCATGTTCAAAAAGTCATGATTTTTGAAAGTAGCTACTCTGATGTTTTTCAGCGTTGTGCAATGAGAGGACTTGCATGGCCACCACAGAGCGACCCGTTCTTAAACATCTAATATTTGCAATGCATGTATGAGAAAGTACGCAAGAAACCACTTCAGCAAACGATTGTCTCCGTTAAGTTGACATAAACAAAATAACAAGCTTATGGAAGAAAAATTTGTGGGTTGACAAGTTCGTGTAAGTGTAGCACATAATTTGTTGCTGTATGTGTCTTAACGGAAGGTTAATGTCTCTACACACCCTCATGAATTTCCCACCACCAAATCAGAAGTCTAGAAGCGTTCTGTTACAGTGTTTCTGTTTCTCTCTTTCCCCCGTCCAATATGTTAACAGCCGTTTGAGACAGATTACAGTATATGATAGTTATTAAACCTTACAGCCAAGGATCTACTTTGATTTCTGCAATAAAAGTCTGATGTATTGCACTCACATGACTTTCTCTACTCTCGTACTAACCATTCTTTCAAACTCTTATTCCTATATCTTCTTCGTGTTGGCCCAAATGAGCTCGTTATCGACGGGCCGTTAAACCCTACACATTCACTTACTCACCTTCGTGTTAGTTGAAATAAACATTTGTAGAAATTTCCTTATTGCTTAATTCCTAGTAGGTGCAAGGAGAATATTAGAACATAGTAGGCTTTGTGCGATAGTCAAATGTTTTAAAGCTTTGAGAAGTTTTCCGAAACTCACACAAATAACGAGTAATATCTCCGAAATGGTTCACCCTATAATAAAATTTATTGAGACATAAATTGTGTATTTTGGCAAGATCTACATTTTTTGTACAGTATAATTTGGTCTATCTCTAACGGTTTACCAGTTATGCAAAATTCGTCCAGAGTAAATACGACTACAGGAGCTATAGCCAGAAAATTCAAGATATGTATTTCATTTGTCATCAAAATATCTCAAACGTATACCATTTTAATCAAAATCCTTAGAGCCATTTTCAAGAAAATCAAAATTTTCGAAAAATGTTCCATGTAAAGGGCAGTTTAGGGTGGGGCTATTTTCTTCAAAATCTTCGTGTCGTATCCTTGAAAGACATTAAACTTAAATAACAACTTTGGTTTTTAATCGACTTTTCGTTTTTGAGTTATGCTGTCCACAGACTGACACACAGACTGACAGACTGACACACAGACACACACACGGACCTTTTTCTAAAAATGCTTTTTTTGGATTCAGGGGGCCTCAAAACATATTTCCGGTGAAATCTCGACATCGAATTTTTGGGTGGAATACAATACTTCCCCTACTTACCAGTAGAGAAAGTAAAAAAAGCACAACTTCTAAAATAGCCAACTTGTGAGGCCACTGAAATACTTGCCTTCTTCATGGTCTAATTCATTTGGGAGGTGGCAGCTTTTAACATCAATACGTGGGGTTCTTTTGTGATATATCTACTACACAGTTCACTCTTCTAGAAATACAATGTGTTGGATTTGGATTCACGAAATGGACTTAGCACCTGCTATCTCGAAACATGCTTCACTGGCTTGTCACGTAGATGCCCACTATGACGTAATGCCACCGAGTACAGCTGCCAAACAAAAGTAGCTTGGAAAATGTTAAAATCCCTAGCAGAAGGCAAACATGTTCTGCGAAACACCAGAGCACTGAAGATTGACTAAAGCAGGAAGAGCTCGCGCAAATATCTATTGTTCACTTCACTTCTGAAAAATCGTTTTTTTTTTTTCTCTGAATAATTCCTTCGGTCTATACTCACAGATACAGATATGGCGCGAACTGTCCATTTTTGTTTAAAAACATAACTAGGTGCAACTACGTATGTTGACTTCCAGTAATCAGAGGAAATGTATTTCATCCAAAAGTTCCATAGCGAGAGTTCTCCGAAAATACATGTTTTGAGACCCCCAAAATCCTAAAACAAGTATTATTAGAAAAAGATCTCTGCAAGTGTGTGTATATGAGATAAAGGACCTACATTTGTTGTGTAGTAAGAATGGATCTCTCTTACGGTTTACCAGTTATGCAAAGGACAACCAGAATGAAAAGCACCTCGGAGGACATTCCAGAAAATGCTAGATATACATTTAATTTGTCATGAAAATATCTTGAGTAGTATTTTAATAAAATCGTTGAACCAGTTTTGAGAAAATCAACATTTTCAAAAAATTATTCATGTAAAGGATAGTCTGGGGAAAGGAGATATTCTTCACAATATTTGTATTACATCCCTAAGATGCTGAATTTAAAACACACACACACACACGCGCGCGCGCGCGCGCGCGCGCACGCACGCACGACACACGGGACCTTAAAACATACTTGCGGTGAAATTTCGACTTCAAAATTTTGGGTACAATACAATTACTATACGCAGTAGAGAAAGTAAAAGCCGATTGTCAATATCTAACAGGAAGAGGTGATGGGAATTATTGCCCAAATAATTTCACGTGAATGTGTTTGATGCGTTTTATGCAAAACACAGCATAACTGATGACGCAGCATGCTAATTACGTTGATACATCTGTGAAAGTGAACGAGTATCGACAGTTCGGTTTGTGGTAAAGGTTCACCATAACCACCAAAATCGTGTAACGGAAATTCACCCCCTGGGGATTATATCCCACGGGAAGCGTGGGAACGGCTGCATGCAGAGTAACACGATATCCTAAATACATCAATGCCTACGCAGACAAGCATGTGCTTAATATTTTGGAAATATTGCTAGGAAATGACCATTACGTATTCCTGCATTAAATCACATTGTGCTACCCATGCAAGCTCACATAATTTCTTATATTCACATAAAGGGTGATTCTTTCGTTCACATTACGTTACGGTACATTTTTGACAAAAATAATTTAAATTGAGTAATATCTGATATAAATAGATGCAAGCATTCGCTCATTTTTCACCAATTTCAAGCACATGATTGGTTTGATATAAATAAAAAGTTTATCCTCAACCTTCTCGCCAATTAAAGTTTGTTGACACTAATCACTGATCAACTGCTTGCAAAATATAATCATACGACTGTTTATGCTCGATCATGACCTGAGTCAAGTTTAAAACATTTATAATATGTTTTTAATATTCTACGCTGTATATTATTGTCACTGGTATCCGATTTCCGTGTATTTGTTATTCGATTGAACATAGAATACATAATTGTACCTTCAGCTGCGAAATTATTGATCTCATTGTGATGTTGGCATTGATGCAATGCATATATGCTATAACCTTTAAAAGGGTAAGACAAATTCAATTTATTAAAATATTATTTGCAATATTAAGACTGATTATTAAGTAAACAAACTAGTTTTATTTCATGTACGGGAATCGATAGTTTCGCTTTCAGCTGCGTGGGAATGTGCGCAGATGGCAAAGTACTGATTGCTACTTGGGGATCTTTTATTGGTCGTTAGCAGTGTCGTTATGAATGTGTGCACCTTTGATTGGTAGTTAGAAGTGTCGTTATGAACGGTAGCACCTTTGATTGGTGGATAGCAGTGTCGTTATGAACGGTAGCACCTTTGATTGGTGGATAGCAGTGCTGTTATGAACGGTAGCACCTTTGATTGGTGGATAGCAGTGTCGTTATGAACGGTAGCACCTTTGATTGGTGGATGGAAGTGTCGTTATGAACGTGTGTACCTTTGATTAGTGCAGAGTAGTATCGTTACGAAGAGGTGGATATAATGAGGTCCATTACAGTGACATATAAGTGCTACATTATGGCATGGTCGATCATAAATTAAAAACAAGTCCTGCTGGAATTTAATAAGCTTTCGCTTGCTATTTCTTAAGGTACCTTAATAGGAACCTCAGTTTTCTAAACTGCAGTTTAGTAGCACGGTGGTTCTTGAACGGAAAATAAAAATCTGATGTATTACATTCACACGACCTTCTCTACTCACTCCTCTACAAACAACTTTTACAAATGAGTAATCACACACACACACACACACACACACACACACACACACACACACACACACACACACACGGACCTTTTTCTAAAAATGCTTTTTTTTTTTTTTGATTCAGGGTGTCTCAAGACATTTCCGGTGAAATCTCGACATCGAATTTTTGGGTGGAATACAATACTTCCTTCTACTTACCAGTAGAAAAAGTAAAAATGAAAGAAAGACAAAGAATAACGGTCTCTCATTTGATAAAAGTATACGTAATTGAAAATTCAAGCCAATAAGAAGGAATATCATGCAAATTGAAGTTCTTAAAAATATTTTATATAATTTTTTTACTTTTTCTACTGGTAAATAGGGGAAGTATTTTATTCCACCCAAAAATTCGTTGTCGAGATTTTACCGGAAATATATGTTTTGAGACCCCTGAATTCAAAAGAAGAATTTTTAGAAAAAGGTCCGTGTGTGTGTGTGTGTGTTTGTGTGTGTGTGTATGGGTGCGTGCGTGCGTGCGTGCGTGTGTGTGTGTGTGTGTACGTCTTTGGACAGCATAACTCAAAAACGAAAAGTCGGTTAAAAACCAAAGTTGGTATTTAAGTTTAATGTCTTTCAAGGATGTGACACGAAGATTTTGAAGAAAATAGCCCCAATCTAAACTACCGTTTACATGGAAAGTATTTCGAAAATTTTGATTTTATTGAAAATGGCTCTAACGATTTTGATTAAAATGCCATCTGTTTGGGATATTTTTATGACAAATGAAATGTATATCTTGAATTTTCTGGCTATAGCCCATGTAGTCGCATTTACTCAGGACGACTTTTGCATAACTGGTAAACCGTTAGAGATAGACCAAATTATACTATACCAAAAATGTAGATCTTGCTAAAATACACAATTTTGTCTAAATAAATTTTCTTGTAGGGTGAACCATTTCGGAGATATTCCTTGTTACGTGTGTGAGTTTCTGAAAACTTAAAACTTTCGTGAAATGGATCATCGTTCATTTTTATATGTTAAGTGTGCAAAGAGAACAGTGTATCAAAGCATTAAAAGATTTGACTATCGCACAAAGCCTACTGTATTCTAACATTCCCCTTGCACCTACAAGGAAATAAGCAATAAGATAAGTTGTACAAATGTTTATCTTAACTAACACGGAAAAGATATAGGAATAAGAGTTTGTAAGAATGGTTAGTACAAGAGTAGAGAAAGTCATGTGAGTGCAACACATCAGGTTTTTGTATAATAATACGAGATTTTCCCTATCTCTCACGGTGTATCATTTATGCACAAGTCACCAGAATTAGAAGGTGTTCAGAGGCTTACCCAACACATTAAAAACATAGATTTCATTTGTCATGACATTTTAATTAAAATCGGTAGAGCTGTTTTGAGGATATTTTCCTGTTAGGCTTAAATTGTGGTGGGGAATTTTTCTGAAAATCATGTGGCATCCTTGGATGACGCTGAACCTGAATACCAATCGTGGTATTTATCCGACTTTTCGTTTCTGTGTTATGCTTTTCACACATACACACAATGTGTGAGCTTTCTTGGATTCAAGGGAGCTCAAAACGTAAATTTATAATGAATATACAATACCTTGTCTACCTATTATGCACTGGTAAATAAAGAAAAACAGCTCCCTAACTTGTTATTCCTAAAAATTTTCCGAAATTTTCTCCCTAAGGAATTAACGCCACCCCCCACCTGCAATATCCTGAAGTTGATGGTTGCTCTGGGAAGAGATCACGTGCTTGACATTTACACTCTTTGATAAGAAGTCTTAAATTGCTTTCGCTCGTAACGGTGATATCTACAAGGTGGTAGGCTATCGCCAATTACTCGTATCCTTGTTACACGGTTCATTTACATTGAAACACTTCCCAGTGACTCATTGCCCCAACCTTGACTCTTTAGCATTAAAATGGAGTGAGGTCAGTGATCCAAAAGCCCATTGTTTGCCACCTGTCCACTTTCTTTTGCTAATCGCTATACTGCGATAAGCGAGTTAGAATACTAGTTCCAAAATTTATTCCGGAAATTTCCCAAAAATTCATCAGCAGTTTTGTTATAATAGCCTGCAAGCAAGGGAAGTAGAAACAGAATACAACCGACAAGTTTAGGGGTTGCAAGGGTTGATGCTGAAGCAGCTTAACGTAAGACAACTATGACGACAAACTATGAACTTACGTACTGATTTAAATATTCATGCTCATAAATGCATATAATGCAATAATGCAAATGCAGTTTTCCAAGCTATCAGCAGCAGTGCTTAGTGGATCCTCAGCGACAGCCAGTGCACCACTGATACCACCAATTTCACATAGATGATCATACGTATTGTGACAAAACGACAGACTCAGTCACCTACCTTTTCATCACTTTATTTTTGTTCTGAACTTTTGCACAAATATACAGATCTGTTCTCGATGTTGACACAGTCTCCAGCCTTTCATAATATACAACTCACAACTGTTTACTTCTCGCAACCTTGACTCAGTCCTTTCACTGCCATTATTCACTTTCTCTGTCTCTCAAACACTGACGATGCAATCACTCAACGCTCATTAAAACTGCTTCACTTCGAAGCAATGTGTCTTCCACAACGACAGCGCTAAACACACACAGCTCTCTCACACTCAGTGACCGACTCATTTCTGTAGCTGTAACTCCTCTAACTAGTTGCTTCATCTTCTGATGTGGCGAGGAACACGGTCCTTTCTGGAACCTTTACAAACATGCTGACCGCCGGATGCCTCTCGAAGGTCCATCAATACTTTGTTATGCGTCACGCTCTTTGTTCTTAGTCACGTATACACAGCAGCCTGCCCTTGAGCGACTTTGGTTGGTGGTGTGAAGTAGCTCAGCCCGGACCGTCCTTTGTTTTGCGCAACGCCGGCGTCACACACAACCGAGCGAAGTGGCTCTGTAATAACGTCAGAGAGTCGCATTCGGTGGTGTCGGGTTCGTTTTCCGTCCCACTCGCACACTCTGACTTTGGATTTTTCGCGGAGGCGTAATGGTTTCTGTCTACCATAGTTTCCTTTCCTAATTTCCCTTTCATTCCATTGCCTTCTCATGTTTCAGGTGTGCTTCTAGATTTCATGGCATGAGGCGGTGCCGGAAAGTTGACATGAGCAGTCGTTCCAAGGAAAGAATATTGCACGGGGCTACTACAGTGGAAAGTCGACCCTATCACAGATAGAAATAACAGCTGTAGTAATTGACAGCTGTTAATCTGGTGATGCTGGTACACATCCCACAAGAAGTAAACTACAACCGATTTCTGATTAAACTAAACGCAACTTAACCTCTCTTCTTTTCTAGTTGAGGAAGGTGGTCATTCCTCATCTGTATCTATTTGTAATTAACTAGTGAGTTTACAGGAATAGCATAGGCAATCACAAGGTGGGTTCTTCCTGTCAATTCTATACAAGCGTATGAAGATTTTCTTGTTTCTAAAAAGATGAACGGCATACTTTTGGTGTAAACCCAATCTTATTTCTCGCGTTTGTTTCACAAATTAAGTGCATGTTCCGGACGTTTTCACATGGAATATTCGACCATAGCATTGCCACGATTACCTACAAGTAACAGAGGGTTCGGCACTGAAGCTAGCTTATTGCACTTATGTCCCCAAGGGTGCAATCCCGTGAGGAAGGGTGAGGTGTGGGGATATACCGAGCAGCCAGATCTATACTAACGGCACAGACATTCAGAAGTCCCTGAGATTTCCCAAGTTTGACGGCCCTTCGAAGTATTAACGTCTTCCAGGGCCATCTGAGGGGTATCTCGGCGCGGGGTCCAACGCCTCCAGATGCCGCCCCCTATTCCACCCGGATATCACGGACGAGGGACAGAAAGAGTTCCTGTGTGCGTATTATTCCTACCAAGCTGCACCTAACGTCTTCGCTGACACTTACGACCCTGAAAGAACCAACGGGGTGAAGGAAATGATTAATGAAGCGAAATGGAAGGACAGGAAATTTGGGGGATGAAATTATCCTTCGCAGCATCCGCTTGGCGACCCGGGGAAACCACAGAAAAACCCCATGGGTCAGGAAGGTCTGCTTCTCACACGTTACTGCGGAGCCATCTCATTCCGTAACATTAGGAACTATTGCCAGTGGCATACTAGCTCCTAATTCATTTTGTACTGCAAACAAAACTCAAGGACCAGAAGCACTCTATATTAAAGTAATCGTCTATCGCTTAAAACTGAATTCTGTAACACTTTGCACATCCTAATCTAATTTTCGGGCTTGCAATCACCTCATGGTCCAGCACGATGTCATTTTGGAACTCTTTCTAGAAGAGAGTGCAGCTGGCATCTAATTCTTCAAACAGCAACTATACATTACGAAAATGTTTCAATCCGGCGGCATTATTCACGCTGGATTTTAGGAAAAGCTATGTCCACAAAGCTTTGCAAAATCTTTGAAAGGGAAGGAAGTATAATGCTGAAACATTCAAGAGTTTTGGTCTTCTTATAAAAAGTCTGTAAATTCCTAAAATTTCCAATTTCTTTCGTCACTTCGAATTTCAATACAGCAATCAGGATTAATATATAAGTGAATAAAAGTGCATGAATATTGCTTTCTCTATTACGTCCAGTGAGTAGGCGAAGTATTGTATTCCACCCAAGAATCCAATACAGAGGTTTCACCTGAAGTGTATGTTTTGCGTCTCCTGAATCTAAAGAAGCAATTTTACAAAAAGGTCCGTGAGTATGTGTCCCTGTGCGTCTGTGAACAGTATACCTCAAAAACGAAAAGTGGGTTAAATGCCAATCTTCGTAATTAACTTCAGCATCTTCCAAGGATGCAACATGAAGATTTTCTGGTAAATTCCCACACCCTTTACATGAAAACACTTTCGAAAATGTTTATTTGCATGACATGTAGCTATATCCTGAATTTTCTGGAAATAACCTCTGAACTCCTTTGCATAACTACTAAACCGTAACAGGTAGACGAAACTTTACTGCACTAAAACTTTAGATTCCCTTAAAGCACAGAATTCATGCATAACAAATTTTTTGGTGCAGATCAACATTTTTGACACATTCTTTGCTTTTGTTTGCATTTTCAAATACTTTGAACTTTTCTCAATAGGTAGTCGTGATTTTATTTTTGTACTTATTTTTTATGTCCTACCTACCAAATGCCATCACATAGCGACCAGCTCTTACAATATTTGACTATTTTTACAAACGTATATGTTGATTAATGTAGGAGTAATATAAGCATTTTAAGAGTAGTTTGTTCAAGAGTGAGTAGAGATAGTTATGTGAGTGCTAAACTAAGCTAAGCCCCGGCACTACAGCCCATGAAGAACCAAGCCTTACCGCCCAGCCGCTGCGTCCCCCACTTCGGTCCACTATAGGCGTCTTTGGTGGGGTGCAGTAGTGGAGGGTGGTACGTGGACAGCGTCCCGATCCCTCCCGGCCAGTTATGCGGCCTTCAAGACCGCTACTTGTCCACTACTTTTCCATCAAGTAACTGCTCAGTTGGTCCCCTCGGGGACTAATGAGGCTGAGTGTACCCCGTGCCAGACCTCCCAGAGGGGATAAAATCCCCATGCTGGTACCAGGGATCAAACCCGGGTCCTCCGCGCCAGAGGCAAGCGCGCTACCAACTGCGCTACGGAGGCGGTCGTTATGTGAGTGTAACACATCAGATTTTTTCTCATCCCAGTTTATGACATATGCCTGCCAACTGCAGACTGTTGCTACTGAAATAAAGATAGCGAAACGAGACGTCCTACCTTGTGTATTATTAAGCCAAGCGTTGCAGTAGAAGTAAACCTGGCTTGAATATTACATTAGCGTCGGCGTTTCTCAAAGGGGCAAGTAATGATAACCTAAGGAGAGTTCTATTCCCACTGATCGAAGAGTGCATTGCGCTTGGATTGCTATTCTCGAGCTATTGCGACTTTATCGATTATCACCTCTATGAAATATGTAGTAGACCAGTTGAATGCACCAAAGACCTCTAACTACTCTAGGCACTTTAAAAGCGGTTAAGGCGACAACGATAGTTTCTGTTCAATAAAATGAGATGCACTATATAAAGCAGGGGTTCCCAAACGTATCACGCTCCCTTAATCTGCAGTTTATTTTAGGCCGTGCCTCTCACACGAGCTAAAGGGGTGCGTCCCCAAAACTGTTAAAAATGTCTAGGATTATTAGGACAAAAACCAAAATCACGCCTAAATTGAATTTTTACTGTTTTACAATATTTTATTATTGTAATTTAAAATAAATTTTGATAGCTTTTATTTACAAAACTATTTTATAAGTATAATAAATACATAATTAATTGAAAATTCAAAACTGCACTTTAGAACGACTTTATAAAATAGTTTTTGAAATTTCCGTCCTAATGAAAGGGACGTGTTTATTTTTTGATAGTTTATGGTAACTTTGACAGAGAAACATGAATTTTTGTTTCGATATTGAGGTGAGCTTTATATTTTGATCGGGCAGTTAAGCAGTTTATATTTTTGTCTCTTATATTTATTATCTATTAAATCATTAACCAGGTCAGACCACTGAGCCGGCGAGTGTGATACAAAAAAGTGAGTGCCACGGTGTACACTTTGAGTGAGTGATCAGGGTTTAAGGGCCCGTCGACAGCTAGGTCCTTAGAGCCCCGTGTACACTTTGAGAATGTCTCCAGTACGGTTATAATTATGATTGACAATGACTCCGATACATGAGTTTTATTTTTTATTTTATTTTAGCTTGTATCATCCCTTAAAGACTAAGGATTCCTTCCTGTTGGCAGGATACCCCAAAAAGACATAAGGGGAGAAAATGCTAGGATTATATTCAGCGTACAATTGTAGCTTAAATCTGATAGAATTACCAGCTAATATTTCTAAATTATAAGTAAATAATTCGGAACTGTTTTGCCCATAGTAAACGTATTCTTATAAATACATAGATGATTTCATTTTCAAGTACACGACATTAAAGTTAGCCATAAAGTATCACAATTTTAGGCTCGCATTCGGAAGGTATCGAGTTTGATTCCAGTGGCCGCTCACTCTGATCTATTGGTTTTTCGTGGTTTCTTGGATTGGTAGGTGAATGCTGCCGTGGTTCCTCTTCTGCCACGACTTTCGTGTCTCGTATTTCCTTCACTGTCGACTTTTTAGGGTTGTAGGACCCGGCGACGGTGTTCGGCGTGTTGCGGCTAGCCGGTGGAGGTATGCTTTGTAGAGGTTTCTTCGCAGGCGTGGTTTGGGGCTACTTAGGATTCGCCTCCTGATGCTTTAGGGAACTTGCCTCTTCGGGGAGCCCGGGGGTTTAGGGAGGGTCTTGTATTGGGCTTGGGCGGCATCGCACGCGTTTAAACTGGAAACCTTGCGCTTGTTTTTATCCAGATATGGTCAACATTCGGGTCCCTCATCCCACTGACTTATAGAGCGTCAAGTGCTCGCATAGAGGGTGTCGTCATGTCTTTTCCTTCGGTCACTCTGATGTGTAACTCGACAAACAGGATATTTAACAACACTCTCAATGCAAAACTGCAACCGACTTGGCAACAGTAGATTCCTTCACTAAGAGTATATTGAGAGGACCCTCTGTACTATATTCTCCTTCATCTTCTGCTTATTACCCTCCCCTTATGTAGGACTTACAAGCCAGTGCCTAGGGTCAGTCACCTGTCGGGGAGCAGAGTAACCTTTGGACCGGACAGAGTGAAGACCTGGAAGCGGGTGGTCAGCCCAGCACTAGGTATGATAGTGAGGAAGAGGATGATATGAAATGCAGGCAAAATCGATGATTGGAAAGGTGATAATGGAGCAATGGGTGCAATGAGCGGAATAAGTGGCGGGGGAAACCGGAGAACCCGGAAAAAAACCGCCTAGACGCCGCTTCGTCCACCACCAATACCACATGCGGGTCCCTGGGATCGAACCCGGACCGCCTAGGTGGCAGACGAACAGTCTAACCGCTCCACCACGGCGGTATTCATGTATATAAACTAGTCCCATGCTAGTGAGGACACAAGGTTAAAATGTGATAACAAAGAGGTTTTTAGAAAAAACAAAGATATTCCTGAATTTAAGACCAGATACTCATTTACAGTGCTACCACTCTAATAGAACGTTATTTTCAGCATTTCGACATGAAGCTTTTATGTTCTCAAAATAGCTGTTTTGAAGATATTCTTGAAGATAGACAGGACCAAAAAGAAAGAGATAAATCCGTAACATTTAAAATCTTTGCTTCTCTCCAACACGTTACATTCTTCCCGGCAATGTTGAATAATACTGCACCACACTTTTACATTCATCTGTATATAGAAAATGTTTTATTCAGCAGAATTTATTTTTCATTGCGATGAATGCGAAAATAACAGTTTTCCTCTTCATAAATGTTTATTAAATACATCTGTCTAAAAGTTGAAAGTAGTCACTAACTGCTACAAAATGTTTTGATTGCATTTGCTCACAAAGGGAAGTGCGATTTATTACGCTCAACATTTGTATCAAATAATGTAATATTACAAACTAAAATGTTAATTTCAGGTTGTTTTTACAATGGAATAAAAATTGTGTTCGAATGAAAAACAATATTATTAGGTATGCACTGATACTCTTCGGTGCTCTCTATTGGCATATTAAAAACGTACAGTTTATTTCAAAATTTACTAAATATGGTGATTCAGTTCCACTCTACTTTGAAGAATGCAGTCCTTAAATGACTATAAAATACAATTCCGAAGTTTAACAGAAAAACATTTGTTTTCGCGCCTAGTGTAAACATGCAAAATATGTATTTCTATTCGGCATTAATCTGATTTCAATTCACATTTTGTGCCTGAGACATGAGAATACACATTAGCCCAGTCGTGTAAATAAATAAAAGGTTGGGAGGGTAGCAACTGCTCCCACATCATATTGCGGAACGACACCGTGGTTGCCCGTACAAATACAAGACACATTGTAATAGTAAAAATAAGCTCCATTTATGCAGATATTTTAAATCACTTTGTTCTAGATCGACGGCCGTGTTTCCTCATTACCAGTTCATTTAAATCAGGTTTTGAGCCGAACAACCGTGGAACATAAACTAAATCCATATCTAAAATGTAGATCTCGATCTGCTTTACGCATGATTAAGTCTTGAAATACGGTAACTGGCCCTAACAAACTATTGAATTGTGTCGTTGCGAGTTTGAGGGGGCTTATTTTTGAGTCTTGAAAAACTGGGATTTCAATTCCTCAACTCTCTGCTGTCGAGTGTGTCCTACGTGACAGTAAAATTAGTTATAATGTTGAAAATGTGATACCAGTAGTATGATTTTTTCATTCTGTAAATATGAGTTATTGTACAGCGTGATCATAAAGGTTACATCAGGTACACAATAAGTAATAATAATTATTATATGTTTTAAGAAGTAGATGTATTGATCTTCCTATATTCTTTGATGTTTTTTTTTTTTTTAATGGCGTCTATTATTAAAATGAGGTACATGGCGTAATGAATAATCACAAATTAAACATGTTTTTTCATTATATCAAATACAAAGGTAATCTTCCCATTCTTAAAGAAACCCGCGCGTAGTCATTCTGAACGTCCGTCCAATAGGCACTGTTTACTAGTTTAAACTGCACCGAGTAGCTTGCTGATATAGAGAGAGACATGGGGAGGTGGCCCGTAGAAGACATTTATAACACGTCTACATTAGAGGAATGTGACAGTCTAGCGTTAAAAACATGGTTTGATAAAAATGTCAGTATTTATATGACATATTCTGCACGCACACATGAGAAACTACGGAACGGCTACTTAAATGTTTCACAGAGAATTTAGCTTAAAATACTGTCAGATTCCTACGAATTACAGAGAATATTTCAGAAGTTTTAAGATCAACAGCAAAAGCTTTAACATAAATCAATTGCATATTTTAGTAAAACCTGGAGTTTTGTTGTACTTTCTTCTTAATCTCTTATATTTTCGTTGTATACAATTTCAGTAAAATGGGAGATATCGCAGGCTATTTCAAGGAAACTGGTTTGTCACGCCAACATACAAGTTACACTTCCTTTAATTAAAATCATTCGAAACATTCTGAGAAAAAAAGTTGTGATGTGCTACATTCACATCATTTTTTCTATACACTATTATTTTTTGTAGTGTTTAACGCCCCCTTTTACTACATACGGCACCACAGGCGGTGACATTGATGATACATGGAGTGAAGATGGAGCACCGGTGTAATGAGATGGCGGGGGAAACCGGAGAACCCGAAGGAAACCCGCCCCAGCACCGCACCAGCACCCGCCCAGCACCTGGGATCGAACTCCGACCGCTTTGGTGAGAAGCGAATGGTCTAACCACTCGGCTACGGCGCGGCCAGCTATCCAGTATGATTTACTTCTATATCACGCACTCCACCTTGGACATTACTTCTAGAAAGACCAATGTTACGAGAAAACTAACATAATGAGAGAGAAAACGGGATATGTTGCAACGCTGCGTTTTATTCCACGTGGAGTTAACTGTCATTTGTGATTTCTTTGATTTCATTGTCTGAAGTGACACGCTCATTGGTACAATGTGAAACTTCCGAGAACAAACAATGCATGCGGTGTGTGGTACCTGAAGTTTCTGATGTTTAAAAGTAAAGCACAGGTTAACCATTAGAGTAGCTCCATAATACTAGTTTTCTTATGAGAATAGGGGCAGATCTGCAGGGGAAAATGAGAGAGAAGTTATCCAATCAACTCCCCACTTCTTAATTGGAAGACACAGTGCCCCCATGTCACTTTGATGAGAATTACCTTACCTGAAGTGATGATAAAAGCTCTGAAGATTAAATGAGCTGATAGTTCAGGATAAAGCCTCGAAAATGAAGTAAATGAAACGTAAATATGAGTACTTCTGGCGGATGCGAATACCCAGCAGTTTGGAATAACATACAATAGGGGAGCCGAACAATCATCCATCTGCAATATCGCCTTTCAGTCTACGTCTCAATTTCCTTTAGAGATACGATTTCTGCAGAGATAGCGCTCCTAGTTCTTTTTAACTCAAACGCAATTTGCTAGCGGCGCCCACTCAAAGAAACCTGACCTCACATAACAACACTGACACGTTCACAGTCCTAATACGGGAGAATCGTTCGATAATACCAAATGCCGCTTGCGTGGGAAGTCCGGTACCTGACGTCTGTTGCCATAGGTAACGTAGCGTCGGACGACCTACTTGTGTGCGTGTAAACGTGCAAGGCAGACGACCCAAGTTGCCCCCCTCCATGTTTCCTTGCTTCCTTCCAACCTCCAAGTATGTTACGTACTCATTTCAGAGTTGAAATTCTGTATACATAGTAGATTGAGATGGTATTGTATTCCACCCCAAAATTCGATACCGAGATCTCACTTGAAATACACGTTTTGAGATCCCCAGAATAAAACGTTATTTTAGAAAATGGTCCTGTGTGTCTGTTAACTGCACAGTTCAAAAACGCAAAGTCGGTTAAATACCAAACTTAAATTAAGTTCAACACCTTCCTGACATGCAACAAGAAAATCCCAGGCAAATTCCTCCACTGCAAGCTACACTTTACATGCAAACATTTTCGAAAATTGTGATTTTCTAAAATACACCCCAAATGATTTTTCAATAAACCACCACCGCCTTCATTCTGAATGATTTTTGCATAATTTGTAAACTGTAAGAACTGGATAGCCTTACTACACAAAAAGTAAACCTCGTTAAAGCAAATACTTTATATCGTGTTATTTTTTACGGCTTTCCGAGGTATTCCTATATACTGTCACAAAATCCAGTCCGGTTACTTTTCTATCATTTTAGTCTCCTAAAATTGTATCATTATACACAGTTTTCTTCTTTCCATTAACACAGTCTACAGTCTTTCGGGCTACACAGCTCACAAATTTACTTCTCATAACCTTGCTCAGTCCTTTCAGTGTCTTTCTTCACTTCCTCTGTCTCGCATACACTCATGCGACCGTGCAATCACTCGACGTCCGATAGAATCTTCTTCACGACGACCGGTGTATGTTTAACGACGACACACAAACGCACAGCTGTCTCGCACTCACCGACCGACACGTGTCTGTCCGTGAACTCAGTCGTGGCTGTTTCCTGGTCTACTAATATAATGGAGATGACGTCATACGGACCTATCTCAACTTCTACACACAAGCCTCTTTTGTGTAGCCGCTTCCATTGTTGTTAGTCGCATATACACACACACGAGCGAGGTAGCATGACCTTGAACGCATTTGCCCACTCGCCGGCACGGCATGTGGTGTGAAGAAGCTTAGCCCGACAGTCCTTTGTTTTGTGCCACTGCCGGCATCACAATATTTTCCAGTACTTATAGTTTTCTCAAATGGGAAGTCATTTTTGTTTCTCTATCTCTGGCCCCTGGCTTTGCAAATAGAATGAATTTCAAAGCCATCACATAGTGATCAGTTCTTAAACGATTTACTTATCACTTAAACCTACTGTGTTCCGTATATTCCCACTGTACAAGAAAATACGTATGTAATAAAACCATTTCCACAAATGTTTATCTCGATTAACATGCACAGCGTTTTTAAAAAGACCTTGTACAATGAGTGGAATGAGTGGAGAAGGCCATGTGAGGCAACACATCAACTTTGTAGTTTAAAACGTAATTATAGAGTTACTGTGCATCATCCCCGCATAGTCATAGCAAAGCTGTTAGCTAGCTGCGGTGCGAAGGGAGCTAATTTCGAACCCTCGTTCCAGCGCAAGCATTTAGCAATAGTCCTGGCCGGACAATGTGATTGGCCAGCTAGTTCACGTCACGGCAGCAGCTACTTATAGGAACGGTAAACACGAAACTAAACGCCGCACCCCCACAAATTGCCCCACATTTAGGTACCAAGGACAAAGGATTGAACGGAGGAATGCAATCAGCTACTTGAGAATGAAAATGGATAAAGATCTAACTTTTCGCTGTCCGGTCTGGGACTGTCATCTTACCGAGGTCCGGGATGCCTGTTCGGCAAAAGGGGCTGGTTATCCCACTAATGAATTGTCTTGCGAGATTTGGGATATGGACACAAAGGGTTCAGAATAGCGGCCAGCCGTTTCTTCGCCATACTTCACGAAGACTCATCTCTTCCGTGAAATTAGGTACCAGACTGAAAAATGCTCCGATTATATCCCCAGAACTTCTGAAGCAAAGATGAACAATAGCTCTGACCAGCGTACGTGGATATTAGTGTTCCACCAGCTGCGAGTTCGATAAGTACAGTGCGATCCATATAAACTTGAACCAATTTAATGGGTTGTAATTTCCCTCCGAGGGCTCGTAAAAATGTGAAATTTGTTTTAATGATTTCAGCGGTTCTGTTGCCTATTTTGTTGATTTTGATGGCAATTACGAGCACTGTTCACATTGTTCTGATATTCCCTCCATAACGTGGTTTACAGATAAGGCATGGTTTCATTTGTCAGGCTACATAAACATACAAGATACTGGGCTGTTGTAAACCCTCATATCATCCATGAAACACCGCTGCATGATGAAAAGTTTGGGGTATGGTGCGCCGTGTTGGCTTCCAGGATTGTTGTTTGATACGACCGTACACACTGCATTTGTTGGAGCAATTGGATTATATCGAATTGACAGGTTATTTCCAGCAACATGCAGCCAACGTACCATACATCTAACTCCTCCATGCAACTTGTAAATTGTTTCTTTGATGATCGATTAATCTCAAAAGCTCTGTGGCCCACCAGATTACCTGCCCTAACCTTGCCGAACTTTTTATTATGGGAGCATCTTAAAAGTACAGTGTTTAGTAATATACCTCATACAACTGCTGAACTCTGTGAATCCATTAATAATGAAATAGTAACTTTGGCGAGGATACTCTTCCTGGAACATCACAGAATATGGTCAAACGAGTGAAGATGTGTATGGATGCCGGTACAGGACAGTTCCAACATTTTCTGTGAGAAACACTGAACAATGTAATCTCCCAACTGTGTATTACGTTATCCCAAAGTTGCACATGTGCCCCGTTATTGGTTCAAAAGTTATGGCCCATTAAAGTGGTTCAGGTTTATGCATTTGGATCTCACTGTGTGCGTTATATATGTGAGTTGTGATAACTCTTCTATAATAACCCCTTGTTCTCCGCTACTCTCACCACCACTCATTTCTACTCACTTGAGCATTTGGAGTGTCACGATGTTTTACACTCAGAAGGGATAAGGGGGACAGTAACACATTGCAGTCCACAATGATGTCATAAAGATGTATTTATGCAAAGCCACGAGGCGTATCGGAAAGAATGTGAAACTGTCTAGCTGTTTACGCGAGCCTATCGCACAAACACGGCGAGACAGGATACGTACACTCTGTTCAGATGCATTCATATCTTCAGGATAGCAACGTCTCATATGTCGGCAGGCGCGAGAGATCATGTATTTGTGTTTATCACTGACTATACGTCTGTTCTAATAAACAAGGTAAGAAGCGATCGTAGCGCTCGACTGCCAAGGTATGTACATACGCATCGTCGCTTTGACAAGTAGTACGTTAAATACGATGCGCAAGTATGTTAGTATCCCATCATTACCAGCACAAGTGTGTGTGAGAGGCCTAAGTATTGTCGATATGTTGAAATCCTAGCCGCATACTCCCTCACATAACGCTGGACTTGTAGCCATTCCTTACAGCCACATTTTCGAGAGAGCAACACAGTAACACTGGAGTATCTTCAACAGCAGCGAATTATGAGCTCCATTTAATCCAAACATGCTCTATTCGGCTCTAAAATTCAAAACTGACACCCGGTGTAAAGTTTAAACTAATTACCAAGAGAGGTGCAAATAGGCTTTGCACACGCACAGCTGTCGAAGTACAACACGCTCCCTCCTGACCATTGCATCAACCGAACTCAAAACCACCATCCTATAATCCCGAAACGTGTGGTTGGTTAATCCCTGATGAGAGTGGGAACGCAGGAAAGGCACACTGGTTAAATCTCAGCCCAATGTAAGTGGAAAAGCAGACATGATGCCCGTACAAGGAGCGCTAAAGAAAATGTCACTGCACCTCGGTCTACGTCACATTGTTTATCGTTCCACGAAGCCTGGCCATTTCATTGGTTACTTCAGGCTACGGTGCAACGGTATGCTACTCCTTTTGCTAAATAACCTTAACCAATAACCAAAGCAAGGGTTATAAAATGGCGTAGAAAGAAACATGTTAACGCTCTCGAACTTATTGGCTAAAAGAGAAAGAGATGAAGTGAGTGTATGAAGTTTGTCATACATACCTCTTATCATGACTTGTAGCAATACCTTATCGGCTAGTGCAGGACACGCCTTCGAAGGGGTTAAAATCTAAGGGAAAAACTTGATGAGCGACCAATAGTTACCCCAACGCCTTTTCCTGCCCCCTTCCTGCATCCTAAGTTAGGTATGCAGGAAGAAACCATTGCCCATAGACACAAAAGCTTGGAAAAAATTTGGACCACCTTCTATACTGCACAGATAAAGTTGCAATAGCGGCTAGATGCTGTGTAGATAAACATACCGTACAGAAGAACCTGTACGACCTGTTCTCGAATGCTGGAATGCTGGAGTGCCCAGGTTAGCGGTGCGGCTCACGCCTCAAAGGACCCCAGAGAACAAAGATTTTCTTTGGCGTCCTTTGTACCTCGCCTATCGTATGCAATTTCGTGCCTCCTAAATTCAGTTTTGAATGTTTCTAAGCAATTAACTTCACATGTTCCAACAGGGGAGTTTTCTCAAGTTTTAATATCCAAAATTCAGCTTCGCGATATATTCAGCGATCAATTGGAGACACTCAAAATCGTGGTCACTTCCCAATGTGGTCCTGAGCCCAAAGACGCACGGAAGTCGGATCGTCTCGGACTGTTTCACCAGTTTAAATTGCTTTGATTGTTTAGTCTAGAAACACATCTCAAACTAATTTACAAAATATAAAAAGCTTCTGAATACTATAAATGCTGTATCTTTAATTTTTTATGTGCATATAATCTTAAATAATACAGGTTGTTACGGAAATGAAGTTCCTGCTGGTTACTGACGATAGAGGATGTAAATCTAGAGGCTATATTTGCTGTTTCTGTGCGATTTATAGCACTGTACTAACGATCCATGTTCAGAATAACAAGAGGTTCAAACTGCACCCAATTCGTGCCAGGTTTCCGGCATATGACGTGATAAGAGTTTTCCCACAGGCAAGGAGCAGAGGTAGAAGCCAAAGGACACTTGCTGAACTGTGTAGCATCTTACACTGTACTCTGATATTTAATATCAGCAATGCATTCTTATAACACCACCTAAAAAGATACTCTAACATGCTTTAAAGCAGTAGTGCTCGGATCGCATCTCCTTGCACAGTTTAAAGAAATAATTCAATTACACCTATATAATGTACATAATCTATAGATTAACAACTTTGCTTATGATAACTGCAAATAGTGCTTCCCGTTTTGAAAAGGTACCTATTCAAAAAAATCTGATGTGCTGCACTCACGTGACTTTCTCTACTCCTGTACTAACCATTCTTACAAACTCTTATTCCTATATCTTCTTCGTGTTGTACAAATTATCTTATTGCTTATTTCCTTGTAGGTGCAAGGGGAATGTTAGAATACAGTAGGCTTTGTGCGATAGTCAAATCTTTTAAAGCTTTGAAATTCCGTTCTCTATGCTCATTTAACATATAAAAAAATGAACAACGATGTTCCATTTCACGAAAGTTCTAAGTTTTCCGAAACTCACACATATAACAAGGAATATCTCCGAAATGGTTCACCCTACAACAAAATTTATTTGGACATAAATTGTGTATTTTAGCAAGATCTACATTTGTTGTATAGTATGATTTCGTCTATCTCTAACGGTTTACCAGTTATGCAAAAGTCGTCCAGAGTAAATACAACTACAGGGGCTATAGCCAGAAAATTCAAGATATACATTTCATATGTCATAAAAATATCTCAAACATCTGACATTTTAATCAAAATCGTTAGAGCCATTTTCAAGAAAATCAAAATTTTCGAAAAATCTTCCATGTAAAGGGTAGTTTAGGGTGGGGCTATTTTATTCAAAATGTTCGTGTCGCATCCTTGAAAGACATTAAACTTAAATACCAACTTTGGCTTTTAACCGACTTTTCGTTTTTGAGTTATGCTGTCCACAGACTGACACACAGACACACACACGGACCTTTTTCTAAAAATGCTTTTTTTTTTTTTTTTGGAGGGGATTCAGGGGGTCTCAAAACATATATTTCCGGTGAAATCTCGACATCGAATTTTTGGATGGAATACAACACTTCCCCAGCTTAACAATAGAGAAAGTAAAAATGTCCCCACTTCTCTGAATTTCTCATCCCACGGTGATCAGATTAAGCGGCCACCCTTTTATCGGCACCACAGGCACAGGCCACTCGCCTGCTAACATTCGAGTTTCCTCTATTGCGTCTCATATCACGTGACTTTCTCGCTCACGCCGCGAAGACAAACGAAGGCAGTTTTGAAACTTGTACCAGGACATCCGAATACACGTTACCGCTAGGCCACTCTTACAATTCTAACAGCAGATATACTATAAATGTAGAGGAACGGCCCGCTTCGATTGTACATCTTGCAGCAACGGCATCTTGCATGTCACATATTGGGAATCGCGTTTTTATCACCAAGAGTCGACTCATTATTTTGAAGCCAAGTTTACATAGTCAAAAGAATTGTGTAACAGTCAATAGAATCGTTACCTCATAATGGGTAGGGAAAGTCATCTGAATGTCACACATTAATTTTTCCCAGAGTTTGCAATTACACAGACAGCACCAATGTGATGTACAACATTGAGTAATTGCATTAAGGGAAGGTAAATCTATGTTTAACTGCTGCAAGTGTTGATTTTCTGTGGAACAAAAACATTGCCAGGTGCAAATATAGTGTTTAACGCAAGATTAATTAAACTGGTTTACATAACCTAAAAAAGCGTGGATATCATTGTGTACAATTATTAAGTTGTTAAAACAGTACTACATTTTAAGCTGAATAGAAACATAGCGCAAAATAAGTTAAATATAGATTGATGCTGTTTTCCTTCTTTTTACTTTTTACTACAGACATGCAGTAAACAGATGAACTGCATTCCGTCCAATGATGATACGTTGCACTTACATGCCCTTCTCTACTCTTGCACAAATTATTCTTACAGTAAAACGCTGATTTTATACAAAGGCCAGCCCATTCCTCCGCCAACGTTTCAAAATATCTCAATTTTTTCGTTTATTGTTCAGTTGTCCGTATACCCTCAATCCCAATTGTTTTGGGTAATCGACACCCTTCTGTAGAATAGTTTGCAAAAGTTATACACAAACGTAGTTGGTGAAGAAAATTATGTGAATTTTTAATAATCTCTTTTTGCAATGAGGAAATAAAATCATGTATTCTCTAGTCTAAACCATGTCCATCAGAATGGAATTGGGCTTTTCAATGGTGAAACTGAGTGAGATGGTTGCATTCTGGAGCTCGTAGGTTCGATTCCCTGGGCCCACTTTCCTGATTCATGTTATTTTCTCGCGGGTTTTCCCAGATAATCAGGAAAATGCTGGGTACGACAGTTACATTCCCCGAATTTCCCTCCCTCCATTTCATGTCACCTTTCTTTCAATCCAGTCCTTCACGTTCGGAAGTATTGGCGATTGGCCAGTTTAGCGCTGTTGTGTGGGGACTTTGCAAACTGTAACCGCTGTTCTCGGCGGATGCGCGGCATTGTAGTCGCCTGACTGATGGCAGCTTGGCGAACCTTGGTGTCCACATGAAGAACCTCCAGCACAAGTTAGGGACCCTCACGCCGGCTCGCGCTACTCGCCCGGGTTGCAATACACCCGTAGAGCGCTCTCACTTCATCCCTTCCTCACGCGGTCTGACATACAGTGGTGTCAACAGTTAGATCATTGTGGAATACCCTCCGTAAAATCCCACCTCATGGCGGAAGAAGTGGTCTTATGAGATTAACCTACAAACACAAACATATGCAAATGTTCCCACTTTATAATATTACCTAAACCAATAACTGTGCATAAGCATATAAATGTAAAAAGATTCAAGTGTTTTAAAATGTATGTTTGTAATATGTATAGATCGATTTGTAATGTTATGTATCCAACAACGTGTATATGTTTTAAAAATACAGCTGCAAGCGCGGCGGCGGCAGAAGTAGTAATAGTAGGCAGTAAAATGACAGGGCACGCCACTGAACACACACACAAATGACTGCGGAGTGGTCACATGACGACATTAAAGCAGAGTGGGATCGCAGTTGAAGGTCGCGAGTTCAGACGCTTACCCAGAATGCCTTGTGATGGCGCGGAGTCTGCACAACAACAAATAACATTACCCAGTGGAGGGGAAAATTCCCGTTTTGAGGGAATGCCTTGACTGACACACTCAGAAAGATTTAACTGTCAGATTACATGTAGGAGTAAGGCATTAGTTTTACGACTACTTCTCTCAGGCATGCTCAGATTTGCGATGAACGCGAGGGATTTCCTGGAAGATACAAACTTCCTCTTCGACTGTGTTTACATGCGCAGGAGCCTGGGCAGGTGCAAAAACAAAACGGTACAAGGAGGGCGAAGGATGAAGAAAAATGAGAAGAAATAACAGATGAGAATTAACACATTGCATTTGTGCGCAGAACCCAATTTTAATACCCCGCCCAATTTCGTGTTTGAAATTCACTACGAGAATCTAGCGGGGCGTCGCTAATAGGCGAGGTTTGATTTAATTAACAGGGGCCTTATGCCGTGGTACACATTCTTATATCCCTTAAATACAAATACAATTTTCTCAAAATTAAATAAATTTTAGATTCTCAAAAACGTCCACAAAAATTCTCACCTATACCTGGAAATGTACGCGCATTGCAAAATTATCCATGAAATAAAATATTGTGACAAAATGACAAAAGTTCAGTCCGATTACTTTTCAACAATTTTTCATCTAAACGTTTGCATAAAAATACAGTCCTCTTCTAGTGACTTTAATACAGTCGATAGTCTTTTGTGATATTACAACTCACAACTGTTTTCTTCTCGTAGCCTTGATTCACTCTGTTCACTTTCTCTCTCAACTCCGATGATACAATTACTCAACACTTGGTAAAACTTCTTCACTTAAACGCGACGTATCTTCCACAGGTGTCGCGCACTGACACACTGACCGACTTGAAAGCTGCCTGCGTTCACGCGCACCGCAAGCTACCAGCGATGCAGTAGTGAGATCTTTCTCGAACGTCTCCAAACAAGCCAGCTCCGGGCACTTTCCCATTGCTCTGAAAACCACTTAGTTGCCGCTTGATTGTTGTTAGTCATGTGTTTGCGCGCCTGAGTGATATGGGGAAGCGCCTTTGTTACGCGCCGTGCCAGTAGGGCGAGGCAACCTGGAGCCGACAATATATTTCGGAAAATCATCTTTAAAATTATTTCAACTTTACGAACTTCCGATACCGAGAACCTCCCTAGGATTCAACGCAACTGCTAAAGTGGCTCAATTATATCGACGTATATAAATTAATAATGAGATGCAGATAACGGGCGCTAGAGAATTATTGCTAAGCCACTGGCGAAGAGACAGCTTGATGTGTTAGCAAGGGATGAAGGACGAGTAAAGCAAATAGTAATAGTAGAAATTGGTCACTCCGGTAGTTTTTTTTTCTTCTTTCTTTCTTTCTTTCTTTCTTTCCTATTACGTATAGTAAGTGGGGTAAGTATTGTATTCGAACTAAAATTCCGAGTCATTTCACCAGAAATATGTTTTGAGAGACCACCTGAATCCAAAAGCAAGCATTTTTAGAAAAATGGCCATCGGGGGGGGGGGGTGGGTGAGAGAGAGAGAACAACATAACTCAAAAACGAAAACACGGTTAAAAGCCAAAGTTGGTATTTGAGTTTAATCTTTCAAGGATGGACACGAAGATTTTCAAGAAAATTCCTCCGCCCTAAACTACCCTTGATATGGAATATTTTTTTTTTTAAAAAAAATTGATTTTCTCAAAAAATGGCTAACGATTTTGATTAAAATGCCACATATTTGAGATATCTTTATGGAACATGAAATGTATATTTTGAATTTTCTAGCTATAGCCTATGCAGTCCTGTTTACTCTTGATGACTTTTGAATAACGCAAACCAAATCTTACTACACAAAAAATGTAAAGCGCGTTTCACCCTTAGAAGACAGTACACGTTAAATGGAGCGCAGTGTTGCAACATGTACTAGTTGCGAATCTTTCTCCGCGAGCGACTCGAGGTGGCCGGAGTCCTGCACTTAGTCCTTCAATTGCTGCTTGACGAGATGGGCACTTTTAACTTTGGTATCCCTCCATGCCTTTGTTACTGTATGACCTAAATTTACAAATGACTCGTCTGTATAAACAACTGATTTCCCCTGGTCCCTAAACCTTTTTACATCTTTTAGATATTTATGTCGCCATCTGATGATATCGATATCGTCTCTTTCTATTAATATGCACTTGTTACCTCTTCTTTCATATTCCAACCCCAAATCATGTAAGAACCGACTAAGAGTGGCCCTTGAGAAATTTGGTAGGGTCTCATCACTGTTGAATCGTGACAAAATTATATTCAGCGTGGGTGGAATATTTGCAAACTGTAAAGAATGAACAATTCGCCGCACTGCACCTTGCACTATTCAATCATATTGCGTTAACCTATCGTTTTGTGTAGTCCCGCCCTTTTTGCTTTCTTTTTCGATGGCGTTCTTAGAGGTCCTTTCATTAGTTCTTTTTTAATCATACACACTACTGCTTCTGTACACCCGATAGCCTTAGCTGTTTCTTTTACTGCCTTACACGCATTTTGCTTCAAAAATAATATAACACATTCATAATTATTTGGCGTTCCTTACTTCTTAATTTACCAACATATCGTCCCTTCCTAGCTTCCCCCTCCATAACTACAAATATTTACAAAAATATTAAACAAATAACGCAATAACAGCTCACAGTTACACACACGGCTTCTTTCGAACTAATGTTAGTGCTGCTCCTTATACTATCTTCTGTGTCAGGCCTGGCGCTGAATAGATGAATACCTTTTGTTTGCCTTACTGGATAAAAGAAAGAGGTTACTGCCTTTTAGTTTATTTTAAAAACTTTCTCCAACCTTCCTCAACATTTGTTCTCGCTAGTTCCCTGATGTAAACTCAATAACAAAAAAGTTTCACACTGCGTAACTTTTGCAGTGCACAGATATAAAATTTTCCGAAAACATTTCATTTTAAAAATTATAACACTTAACTGGGTAAACATAGAGAATTCAGAGTGGGCAGGTAGTAGCACTATGGTATACTCTACCTAAGAAAAAAATATAGATGCATTCTAGCAGTTTGTTAGTTAGTGCGTGATGAGTATAGAAACAGCAAATATCGGACTTCTATTGAAAAAAACGTTTTCTGAAGAAATTTGGGCCTATAGAAATGTATAATGACTCTAAAAAGGATATAACCTGATAGAGAAAAAAATTCTGCATAGGATAATGTGTTCAAATCTGAAATTTATAACAAATGAATATTTATACCATGCTATTAGTAATCTGGCAACAGCGCGAGGGTAGAAAAGGACGCGGCTAATGGCAACTTGTATGCGCTAGATAGAGACAGAGGTGTCCCATTTAACTCCATACTGTCTTCTAAGAGTGGAACGCTATATAGATCTCGTTAAACCACACAAGTTACGTTCAAATGCTTTGTGTGTGTGTGTGTGTGTGTGTGTGTGTGTGTGTGTGTGTGTGTGTGTGTGTGTGTGTGTGTGCGTGTGCGTAGTTCACCATTTCGGAGGCATTCCTTGTTATTTGTGTGAGTTTTGCAATACTTACACTTTTATCAAATCGAGGTTGTTATTCACCTTTTTATCTCTTGGCCGTGCAAAGAGAACAGAATTTTAAAGCTGTAAAATATTTTAGTACCTATCGCCCAAAGCCTACTGTATTCCCGTATTATCCTTCCACCTACAAGAAAATCAGCAATAAGATATCTGCAAATATTTATCTCTACTAACATAAAGAAGATAGACCAGGAATAAGAGTTTTTAAGAATAGTTCGTGCAAGAGTAGAGAAAGTAAGGTGAGTACAACACATCAGATTGTTTCTTTCCTTCCATTCTCGTCCCCCCCCCCCCTTTATGTTGTAACTTTTAGCCAACTCATCGCTAATGCGGAAGGGCAGACCAAAATATTCAGCTTGAGGGCATTTTATTTGCGGCAGTTTGAGATGACACCACTGTGGACTTTCAGCCACAAGGAAAAGAGGAATACTGTCATGTTTGTTTACAAATCACAAACCTTTCCTCCTTACATGTTTGCTTCAAGACAAGGTACAAATGAAGAGACCTGAAGTCCAATATTCTAGCTCCGTTGTACAAATCACTTACCTACCTATAATAGATAGCAGTATTACATTTCCACTAAAAATCGATATCAAAATTTTGCGGAAAGCACATATGAAGTTCTCAGAATAAAACCCACAAAATATTTGGGTGAGTGAGGGAACAGAACTCAAAAATTAAAAAGTGCGAGTACGGCACCTATTTTCAAGCAAATTCCCCACTCATCCAAACTGTTTTATACTTCATCTGTCATTATGTCTTAAAAAATGGGTCTTACGATTTTGATTAAAATGCGAACCATGTGTATAAAACATTTGCATGGCTCATAAACGTATGAATATGTTAAATTTAGTACCAATTGCGTTTGAAGATGATATAACTGTGAAATTTGGAAAATTTGCATGATACATGGGCTGAAACAAGACTGAATACAATAAGAGTAATATTTGTGCTAAGTTTCAAACATTTGTTTTGTTTGTTGTTTCTAAATTACTTTCTCATTGTGTAAGTTTGGTATTAAACCAGCTTTTCGTTTTTGAGTTACGCTGTTCATAAACATACAAACATGGACCTTTATCTAAGCATGTTCCTTTTTGGAGGGGGGGGGGGGGGGTCGTGGAGGTAAGCATAGAGAAAGTAATAATGCAAGGTTAACTAGTCGCTTTAACAAGTTTCTCACGAATTATACCTAACACGTTTTGAAATATAGAAAACACTGCATGACGAGCGTCATTTTCAATATGGCAAATAGTGAAACAAATTTCGAGAAAACAAAATTTGAAGCGCAATAATAATTTAGCCGTGTTGTTAGAAAATAACTCTGCAAGAATGCAAAAGGTATTACGTTCCTAAAATTTAAAATTCATTATGAAAAATAAATGCTGTGACTTCTAGTGAATTCTGCTATGGAGAGGTCACAAATCAATTCAGGTTCCGAAACCAATTAAACAATCTTATATTCATCCTTAAGAAGTGGGCAAAGTCCCGACTGAAATCTCAGAGAGCTATTTATCCCATCAGCATTCGAGCAAGGACCCCAGCGGAAAGAGACACCAGTATACGTTATCTGCTTTAGGAATACAAATACAGAATTCTTTTCGATGATAGTGTTTTTGATCCATTCATACCAGCGCGGCATGGTGGAAAGTTGAATTTCCTGCATTCAGTACTGGCATCCTAACCGTAGGTGCGTGTTTTGCATCTTTTAGGGCGGGAGTATGAACTATACTAACTCCTCTTACTTTAGGTATATGTAACGCAAAGAAAGCTTGCCAACGGGAGCTGCGAGAGACTTCGTACTACTCGGTTAAAGTCGGGTCACCTTGCCCGATTGAAGGCCACATGGAACTTCCAGCCCGCATTGTACCTGACGCTCACGTTATCTACTCCCCCTCTACTCATTCACTGCGATATGCACACTTCGAAACGTTGTTGGATAGTGGGGCCTGTAATAGGGATACTGTGGCCCTGCAACAGGCGTAACGCTACAATACGAAAATACTCTGCGCATCTTGCAGATGGGTGGGCGAAGTGCGCGGGGGGGGGGGGGAGTAGAGCTTAATACGGGCTTTTATTACATACGCTGACACGGAAAAGTAGAATGAATTGCGGGGTAAACAGGAGAACCCTGAGGAAACCAGCTTCTGTGCCGCTTCGTTCACCACAAATCCCATACGCGGTCGCCTGTGATCGAACCGGGCCATTTTGGAGACTGGCGAACGGTGTGACCTCTCGACAACACAGTTGATAATGCTAGCTAGCAGTTGTTTTTTTTTTTTTTTTTTTTTTTTTTTTTTTTTTTTTGAATTAACGTCCTCCAACATTGTGTCATATCGGACGAATGAATGAAATGAATTGGGTGAAATGATGCTCAAATGAGCCCGAGGTCCATGGAGCTTTAAGTTATCCGACATTCGTCTTCTCAGGGTAGGGAAAACCTCGGAAAAAAACCTTACCCGGATAACTTACCCTAAGCGAGATTCGAACTCGCGACCTCTTGAACGTGAGGCAGACACGCTAACCATCACGCTACCGAGGCGGGCAGCTAGCAGTTGATTAATGATTGTTCATAACTATGGCAGACATAACATTTAATAATGGCTGATAGTTGACAATAATTACTATCCTCTTTCCTGTTGTGCAAATAAATTTTGTGGGCACAAATGATATTTATATCGCCAGCTTTGTAGCGTGATTTCACAGCGTGTTAACTATACAACACCGTAAGCCATGGCAAGCCTATGATTGGATATTGTGTTGAGCCACCCGCCAATACATTTTGCGTCAGTCACAAATAAAAGCTATAGCAGCCCAGATATAACTCCCTGTTATATTGACTCCGGCTTTCTCACATTATTAACGAAAGAGGAAATTATAAGCTTTTTTTTTTGAGTGTACGATCGACCCCTTTTTTCCTTTTTACTTCAGTCTGCGATATGTTCAAAGGTGAAATAAATAACAGTAGATAATAATGCTATAAAACAAACACTATGAAACACTACAACAAAAGAAGCAGTAGAATCGCAGTTGTAATGTTTATATTGCACTCAAAGTATTAACTATTTGCAACAATACATACAACAAAACTATTACAGCGAGGTAACAAAACCTTTTACCTTGTGCACTAGCTTAATGAGCTTTGCGAGGTTCACATGTGCATTGCTTCCAGAGTTCACCTGACCAAACATATACAAATATATACTTAGCTAAATAAAAACCCAGCGCAATAGCCCATGAACGGCCAAGGGTTACCGCCCGGCCGCTGCGTCCCCCAACTCGGCCCACTACAGGCGCCATGAGTGGGGTGCAGAACTGGTGTACTTACCAGCAGTAGAAAAATAAATCCACCAACAGTGGAAGTGTTATGTTATGCAGGAGGTTATTGGCGGAGGGGCGAAGGGGCATCGACGGCAACTGGCTGTTACACACACGTGGCTGTCACCGAGCTGTCTCAAGACATGCCGGTCGCTGAAGTATGTCTATTGCGCTTCGCCGCACATAGGGTCCAGGGCTCGAGTCCCGCCTCCAGCGTGGTTGTTTTTGTGTACGGTGTATAGGTATGTGTAAAAATAAGTATAACACAGGAAAATAAAGTGGGAAAATAAGGGAAAAATAAAAGAAACAAGATCGTTCCAGAAGAATGTTGTATTTTTAAAACAAAACTTAAAAAAAAAAAAAAAAAAAAAAAACGTTATAATACGACGATTATAAGGTTTGTGCTCTTTATATTTTTAAGGCTAACGACCAGGCATGAATAACCGATCAGAACCGACGTTAATCTGATGACCTTGCTCAAAAGATGATAGTAATTAATTTTATTCTCGCCTAAGTACCATTTTATTACTCACTATCGTCTAAAATGTGTATGCAATGAGTGCATTGGAAAATCTAGGAAGAACTTTTCCCACTCCAATGATGCACGTACCACATCTGTACCGCAATAGATTTATTGTTAGAGGCGATGCAACGCAACGAAAGCTTGCCAGCGAGAGGTGCGCGAAACTTCGGTACTAGTCGGACAAAGTGAGGTAGTTGCTCGATTGAAGGCCAGCTGCCACTTCCAATGCCCGCATTGTCCTGTCGCTTTCACTGATTACTCCCCATTTACTCATTCACTGCAATATGCACACCTCGAGACGTTAAGTACTGAAGCCCATAATAGGAACACTCGTCCTGCAACAGGTGTTTACGAAAATTGTCTTCTACGCATCCAACAAATTGGCACAATTCATTGCACCAGCTCCCGTTGCACTTACGAGATCATTCCACTCTGCTAAGACAATTCAGGCAGCACTTTCCTTACTTCTGAGTAACGCTTCTTGCTACTTTTTTAATATTGTTCATTGGTAGGCTTTATTGTCAGAAATTTGCCTCAGGTCAATCATACAACAAACCGTGGGGAATAAACGGAGTCAAATGTTACAAGGCGAGACTTTTAGGGTGATGTAAATACATTTTTAATTTTACGGAACAAGTCCTCGAGTGTCGGCTATATTACTAGCACAAGATCCACAGGGTAAGAGCAGCAGAACCTTATCAGATCCTGAATAATGAGACTATGTTTAGCAAATTATTGCTTACCATCGGTGATAGCTCCTTTTAACAACCTCTGCTTCCAAGAATGGTAACCAGTCTTCACACTTGGGAAACAAGTTTTCTGAACTATATTTGTAAGCGCAAATAGATTAAGGTTTCCACAACAGGGCTGTAGACCTCTGATGAGAAAATGTCTGCGGAGTTTCTGCTTTGTGGAGGGGTGGAGGGGTAAAGGGGAACAGTACTACACAGCAGCTCCCGATGATGTCATATATTTAATTAACTACATCAAATACTTCGCACAGCATTAGTACCTATGCATTCTTGGCAAAATGCGTATATTTTCTAAGATCTAAGCCTTTTTGATATGTTGAAAGTCTAGTCGCAATCTTTCTCATGTAACACTAGAGTTGAAGGAGGGATATTTAGCTCACTTTTGTTGCATTTGAGTACTATCGTAGCTTAGACAGGGCTACATAGATTGAACTATAAAATCCAGCATCGCTGTCTTTTGAAGAATCACTCTTATAGTTTTGAGAGCTAATAATTGGGATAAATAAATAAGAGAAATTAAATTAGAGCTTCCTTACAGAGCTTGCTTTTACAGTAGCATTTAAACAAGAAGTTACTTGTGACAGTTGACTTATAGCAAGGAAGGACAACGCTACCATGTTGTATTAAAAAGATAATCAGCGGTATGAACGTACATGCTATAATGCAGTAGAATATGGTGAAATGCTACCACTCAAAAGTTCAACTAGTCGACAAAGTGAGAAGAATGGTGGAATTTTACTACTAGAGCAACATCGGAGTAAAGTGTCACTTCCTGTTCAAAACAAACTATATTTTAATGGAAACTTCCTACATTTATATTTTATGTATCGCTTATCTATAGCAGGTACAAAGGCATTCCAACTAAAAATTAGATGTCATGGGTTTGTGCGCGCGCATGTATGTGTCGATAAATACCATAATCCAAAAAAAAAAAGAAATATCTGATAATATGAAATTTCATAATTGAGGACTACCTTTAAGAACACCAGAACAAGATTTTATGAAACTCCTCCAAACTAATTTTATATACAACACCTTCATTGTGGTTTAGTTAATCGAAAGTATCTATATTTTGATTAAAATGTCATAGTTTGAGACGTTTATGTGACAAAGTATGCATTTTGAAATGTCTGCAGTCTATAAAGCCCTCTTCATTTGTATTATTGGAAGCATAAATGCGAAACATTTTAGAATCTCTTTACAGCACACAATTTGTGACAACTAAGTTTATTAAGGAGCATTAGCTGTGTTTAAAATATACAAATTGTGTCAAACAGTATACTTGGTAGCTTTCCGAAATATTCGATGCTATTCGTATAAATTTTACAGATTTTCAAGCAATAGTTTTCAAGTAGCGTTGTTTCTCTTGAGCGCATGTAAAGAACATGTAAAATCTAGGAAAGCGCACACACCTAACTGCCGCATCAGTCTCCTACATCCTCTGCAGGTATTAACTGTACAGGAAGGATAAGGGACTCTAAAGCGATGATTAAAAGAGGATCGTTATATGCTGGTCCTGATATTCCATGCCCTTTCCATGAAATTGAGAAAAACAACTGAATGGTGACAGTATAAAACAGTACAGTATTGCAAAACTTATACTAATAACAACGAATATCTCGGAAAACTGCTGAAAGTTATCTGAAATTCATTGTGTATTTTAAGGAGACCTAAATTTCTTGTGTAGTGTTTGACTATCTGTTATTGTTTACCAACTAAACAAAATGACATGACGTTCATTTCGAATGAAGAGGACATCACAGGATATGCTCAGAAAATTAAGACATATATTTTGATTGTCACGTAATATCTAAGCCATATGATAATTTATTCATAATCGTTAGATCCATCTTTTAGAAAATAAAAGTAACAATATTTCTCTATGTAAAGTGTTTCTTGAGGTAGAAAGAGTTTCTTGATTGAACTTAAATGCCACATTTGGTGTTTATTATTTTTGTTTTACTGCTATCTACACATTTATCTAAACCTTTTTAAATGTGGCTCAGAACCATTTTTCCGGGATAATTTGTATCTAATGTTAGAGGGACAAAATGCTATATTTGCTCCCTACTAGGTGGTCGAGAATTAACTAATGACTACGATTTTAATGTAGGAAGCTAATTTTCCATTTCATAAATTATAATGTAAAATACTATTTTTTTAAAGAATTGTCCCTTAGATTTCCTTCGTTAAGGACCTATAACCTGTAAGACATTAACTGACTGTTTATAACGGCTAGAGAATGCCAGTACTGCAACAATAATGACTCTCATTCTGGCCATTGTTAGTTTATTTGGATATTGGAACAGAAGAGAAATAACAGTGAAGTTTAATACCTAAAATGAAGAGCTTTATATTTAAGGGGACCAGCTGGCCTGAGCATACAGAAATTACACCTTAGCGAGTTAAATTGCCAATGCTGTTAAATTTTTCAATGGTTTCTGCTGAAGTGTTTATGAATTATTCCATAAATCATGACAATTATTTGAGGTGGTTATTTGCATTGACAGGTTATGTGGTTGAGTCAATAAAATTATTTCATCCAGCAGAAAAATAATAAAGTTTACTCTTATAACATGTGAAACTGTTGCAATATACAGAATCACAAGCTATTTTTGAATCTCTCTTAATTATTTAGTTACATATATCAGTTTACTAGAAATTAAAAAACAATTATTAGCAAAGTAACAAAAATAATTATAATAAATGGAAAATTTGTAATGCTGTTGCTTTCTTATATATCAAATATTATAACATTATTATTGTGGTTCAGAAATAATCATGTGTTGTGTATATATACTGAAAATTTCAGCTCTCTACCTCTCATATTTTGTAAGCAAAATATTCATGAATTTAGGAATAAATTTCATTACTTTGTTACTGCATGAAATAATTTTTATCGGCGCAACCACATAAGATGTCAATGCAATAACCACTTGAAGTAATTATCATGGTTTGTAGAATAATTCATAAAAATTTCAGGCTAAACCATTAAGAAATTCAACTTAATCTAAGGTGTTATTTTTGTATGTTCAGACACTGTCCCCTTAAACACTTAGTTTGTATAAGCAAAACCATTGAAGACATTTGTACATGTAAATATGGCAAGTAAACAATCACAGAGCAAATACTGTGGAACTAAAAATGGCAAAGTTTGGTTAACTTTAAATTTCTATTTTAACGCTTTAGACACCTGTTATTCGAGTCACGTGTTACACAAAACGTGTAAACATTCTCTCGAATACACCGCCTGCGTTCACTATATTGCCGTTTGCGTTCGCTTGTCTAAAGTAAGATTTATCGAAAATAATTCAGGTTTCTCAGGGGCAGTTGCCTGTATTGAGTGAACAACTGAATACAGATGCAGACCTTGGATGTATGCAGATGTTTATCTTTCTGCTAGGTGGAAACGTGATTCAAATATTAAGAAACGGCAGCTCTGGGTCAATCAAGCTCTTTGATAGCGGTATGATTACACAGAAAAATCTTGTGTTGCACTCACATGACTATCTCTTCTCTTGTATAAATTATTCTTACAAACACATAATATTCTTGTGCTTCACGTTAATCTAGATGGACATTTGCACAAATGGTTTTATTACATATTTCCTTGTAGATAAAAAGGAATCGGGAATTACTGTGCTGAGTTCGTTGGGCCTGGCCTACTGATCTCAAGCTAACGGGTTCAAAACTGGCCCACACCATTGGTTTTCAAGTATGCTTTAAAGCGATAGCCTCATGTCAGTAAATTTATTGGCATGTAAAACCACTCCGACACAAAATTTGTGCATACTAGCATCGCTAATATGATTCTGATCATTGACAGTGTTGTTAAGAAACAAAATAAGTATACTTTTTATGGTGAATACAGTAGATTTAAGGAATAGTCAAATTTCTAAAGAGCTGAACGCTATGTGATGGCTTTGAAATTGCGTTTTATTGGCATGAACAGAAAAGAAAGGACCACTTCTCATTTGAGAAGCCTATAACTATTGGAAAATTCAAACCATTAAACAGAATGTTAACAAAAATGTTAACTAAAAAAAAATGACAATAATAATTTGTCATAAATTGTATTTTAACGAGATCTACATCGTTTGTGCAGAAATACTTTGCCTGCCTCTTACGTTTGCTAGCTACACAAGTTATTCAGAACGAACAGCACTTCTGAGAACATTCAGAGAAAATTTAAGATATACATCTCATTCTTCATGAAATATGTTGAACATATGGTAATTGAATCAAAATCGTTTGAGCTATTTTTTAGAAAATCAAAAGTTTCCAAAAATTTTCCGTGTAAAGGGCAGTTTGGGATTTTTTCTAAATTCTTTAATCATCCCTGTAAGGCGCTGAACTTAATACGAAGTTAGGTATTTATCCAACTTTTCGTTTTTGACTTGTTCACAGACGCAAACATGACGCGTACATATACCGAGGAAGGGCGAGGGAGGGAAAGGGAGAGAGCGGGGTGACGATGGAGAGGACGGGAGTAATCGGGAGAGAGAGGGCGGGAGGGTGGGAGAGGGAGGAGGAGAGAGGGAGAGAGAGGGTCGGAGAGGGAGGGTGAGTACAGGAGGGAGAGAGGAGGGAGGAGAGTGAGAGCCGAAGAGAGAAGGGTGAGAGCGGAAAGAGAGGGGAGAGGGAGGGTGAGAGCGGAAAGAGAGGGGAGAGGGAGGGTGAGAGCGGAAAGGAGAGAGAGGGAGGGTGAGAGCGGGAAGTAGGGAGAGTGAGGGTGAGAGCCACAGATAGAAGAGAGAGGGAAGGTTAGAGCCGGAGAGAGGAGGAAGAGGGAAGATGTGAGTCAGAGAGAGAAGGAGGGTGAGAGGGCAGGAAAGAGGGAGAGGGAAGGTGAGTGGGAAGGAAAGGGAAGGAGAGAGGAGGGAGAGAGGAGAGAGGAGGGAGAGGGAGGGTGAGTGAGGGAACGGGAGGGGCGCGTGAGATCTGGAGGGAGAGAGAGGTTGAGAGCGGTAAGGAGTGAGAGCCGGAAGGAGAGAGAGGTTGAGAGCGGTAAGGAGTGAGAGCCGGAAGGAGAGAGAGCGGGGGAGAGAGTTGATACGAACAGAAGTTAAAATATATGAAATTAACCTTCACTGCCAAACAAAATACTGGAAAAGTTCGCTTTAAACCTCATTAACATTAACAAGCGAGAAGCACTTCTGCGTGAAGCAAGCACAAGGACCAGCCGCTCTGTTCCAATGCTTGGCGTGATACGCTAACAATACTAATTCATACCAGATAATTGTTTGAAACATATGCTTCACCAAGCATTACGCCTATGGATTAGTATATAGATAAGTTATAGGAAAAGTTAACTAAGGAAAGCTGGTAGGATATGCAACACATCACCCACATCCATCGACGCTACGCTCCTGTACCCATGTTTCCCAATTCTTTAACAAGCTACAAAATAAACCGACGTCTGGAGGAGCAGGGTGGCGTAGAAATGCGATATTCTTGTCGAGTTCGCCGTGGACTGTAGGCTACACACATGACAAAGTTTGGAGGATCGTAGAAACCCCAGGGGCACACACAAACACTGCCATTATCTCATTATGCAGTTCCTGGAAGGTGGAAACTGGGAGAGCAATTAGCAACGTCCATGTTCAACACAACTTTACGTCCAATGCAGTTCCCTCTTATAGGAAATAACACTACTATGCTGCTTTGAAAGGCACTGAAATGAATTGGGTGGAGCCTGTAGCTATGGTAACGGCTTACAACAGGGTGTGTTGGGTAAGGTTTAACGTTAGCTAGGTTTTATCCCTTCCATCTGCGTGACTCATAAACCAAAATAACATCTACAATTTTGGATTCAGGTGATTTAGGAACAAAGAAAAAATATAATGCAGGTTGTACAACAGATTAATATATTGAAGGAATTTACTAAGTCATGCAAACGTATATGGACAAATTTAATTTCAAGTTTAAAAATGTTTAATACCAAGATATAGTGATGAAAACTAGACTTGCAATTTCCTGTACCAATTCAACGCATAATTTGTTAATTGTTTATTACTTTATATAGCTCTAATTTAGTTAAAATAACATATACAGGATGTTACGAGTATAAGTGCAGATATTGATACCTTAATATGAATCCTCTTCAGTATGTTGTTTTACTCTTCCTCAGCGTTCCCACAAGCGCATCACATTATTTACCACCTTATGTTTTCTGTCAGTATAGACATCCGTTTGGTTCCACGTGTTCACATTGCAATACCTGACTCGCTAGCCCAGGTAGTCTGGGGTCATTAGCCTTGCAGAAAGCATACGATCTCAGTTCCACATTAAAATAAGCAATTAAAAGAAAAAGCACTGCATCCACAATCAGACGTACATATTCAAACTTTCTATCATGTCCTTCTTTGTGAAAGTATAAGTTATAGATAACAGTTAATAGAGCATTCGAACTGTGTGTGACTCCCATGCTACTCTTATCAGCTAAAACTATTAACCTGCAAATAAAGTAAACATTTAATGTACTGGGTTACTGATACAAACACCCTGCACTTGAGCCATTAACATAACAGATATAATCAATATCATGTGTGTTCTGTATTTTTCTGTTTTTCTTTTTAAAATCATGTGAAGTATACTTTTCATAAACGGAACATTCACCTAATAAGGCGTTTCTTTTAATTGTCCACTGCCTTATACAAAGTACACGATGAACATTTGAACGGTTCGATATTATAATATTCACCTACTTCTAAAGGTTGACAGCTGTCTTATCCTCCGGTATTCCTCCTATGTACGTACCTGCAACAAAATATTTATTGTAAGTAGGCAGGATCAATAGGAAATACATAAAAAACAAGCCTTTCTATGAGTAAGTTTTTAATTAAAGTACACTGCTCAGGGAATGCCCTTTTCGGTTTTTACTTCCTCTACAAATCTACATTAAGCAGAGGAAGATTGTCGTCCTTCCAAAAATTCGAAATCAAGATTTCACAGGAAATATTGAGGTCCCCTACAACTATGCTTCCTCAAAAGAAAGTAGAAAATGATTTTGTGTGTGTGTGTGTGTGTGTGTGTGTGTGTGTGTGTGTGTGTGTGTGAGAGAGAGAGAGAGAGAGAGAGAATATATATTAATTAAAAAACCAAAAGTTGTTTAAATACCAAATTTGGTTGTCAAGATTCCTAGGTTTTGGTTTCCAGTTTTTAAAACGTGGAGTTTCGCGTTTAGTAGAGAGTATTCTTCATACCTACGATGATGTATGTAAATGTTTGTCTACTAACAAGAAGCAAATAAAAGATTAACTTTTGCAGAAGATCTAGGAGAAAGTAATTACACGTAAGTTTTTAACAAACGCAACTCAAGCTTTTTAAATTCTTTAAGTAGATCACTCGTGATATTTGTATGTCAATTTTGGCCATTTATAATTTTGTTTATATCAGTGCTTCTTTAATACTATTCGTTTAGATAAACCAATTAATGTTCATAGGCTGTCATTCTGGGCATTTTATTCAGCACAGCTGTTGTGAACAGATAACACGCATAAGTATCAACCGCACAAGCGCTAAATATTAAACCGCTTAAACATGTTTCAATTTACCAACACCTCAGAAAAAAAAAGAAAAACTTTTAATACAAGTTTTGGAATCATATGAACCCATAAACTACACAGAAAAATGAGTCTTCTCATGTAAAGCATGTCGCGAGCGGAGCTGGGGGTAATTATCATTATGATTATTAAGATTATTATTATTATTATTATTATTATTATTATTATTATTATTATTATTATTATTATTATTATTATTATTATTATTATTATTATTATTATTATTATTATTATTATTATTATTATTATTATTATTATTATTATTATTATTATTATTTCACGTTCCAAATGCTTAATTGTGCTTAAATAAAATACTGTGCACATAAAATAATATTACTTATACTTATTCGGTTCGGATACAAATGAAATTCTGTTTATGTTAATTTGTTGATTACACTTCTTTATAAAAAAGTTATTAAGGAGGAATCTTAATTTTAAAAGGGATTAGCATTCAGGCTATGAATATTTTACTGCCTAGATTATTGAAGAATAAAGTATGTACATTTAAAATCTTGTCAGAAGGATAATTTACAACTCTGTTCATACCATGTAGGCTGATATCGTAAGCAATGTGATACCCGATTCTGCGCGTTGCTTCTAAAATGATCCGCGCGTGGTGTGTGCTGCTTGGTGTTGGATAATGCTGTGGCGAGAACGTTATCCCTGCCACAGACTGTGTCATAATCTGCTCCCACTTTTACACGTTTCCTGTGCGCCAGCATGGACAGAGAGGCACAATATTCATTTGCTTCTCTGATTAGCTTCGATTACTCGCAAGGAAAATAGCAACCGTGATATTATCGTGCTACTCAAATGGTTAACGTCGCGGCATCAAAGGGTGCAATATAATAGCCGGTAATTAGTGTGGTTCTCTACAAGAATACATCCACATTACAATAACATTTGTAAGGTTCACGTTTTCTATGTCTCCGCCTCCTTCACTGCCACTCATTTTTACTCACATGTGGGTCCAACGAACGAAGCATTGTCCGGTGAAACATCCCGCAGTTCAACTTTTCGCTCTTATAGCGTGGTGTGCTGAATCTATATTCGGTATACATTCTCTCAGTACTTCGCACACAGTCACTTAAAGGAGTCACATTCCGCTTTCTTACTAGGTACACGTTTAAGGCATGCCAGTACTTATACTTGTCTCAAATAGGAATATGTTATTCGTTTTTTCCTCTCTTGGCCTTGCAAAGAGAACGGAATCTCAAAGGCATCGCATAACAACCAACTCATAAAATAGTTTACTATCACTTAAATACTACTACTCATATTCCCCTTGCACATACAAGAAAATTAGCAATAAGACAATTTTTTTTAAAATGCTCATATCGATTAGAATGAAGCAGATAGAGAAACAAGTGTTTGTAATAAATACAGAGTGAGTATAGTTCTACATATAGGTGTTTGAGAACAGAGTTTCTCCAAAGTGAACTATATTAAGTGATCTAGATTAACAGAACGCTCACGACTCACAGCATCGTATACTATAAGTTAAAAGTTAAACCCGTGGCACTACAGTCCATATCGGACCAGGGCCTGCCAACCCGACTGCCGGCCTCACGCCGACATACGCAAGGCAGAGGTGAGCGATCATCCAACCGATGCGGGGAGGAGAGCTGATCCAAACTGAAGTCACAGTACACAGCAGACCGTCTCGACGTCAGAATATTTCTACGCCATTTGTGGTCTCAACAGATTTTTATACTTTGTGTGTAAGAAACAACTTTACCCCCAGTAAGGTATTATGGGCGCAAGGCATGGACAACAATGTTACCTGGAGTTCTTATTGCCACCGAAATCAGGCATCCACTTCCCGAGAGCTACACGTTATAGGTATATGCACGTACGGCTTTTTACAAATAAACGTCATCCTACTGTAGCGATACCAACAATACAATTGAACACTTGTATTTTCCATAGCAAGCACCACAGGTAAAGATAATGCCATTGTTTTGTATCATCGGTTCACTTCAAAAGACAATCCAATGTCCAGAAGAGTGTAGGAAGGTTTGTAATGCATACTGTAGTATCTAAGGATTCCTCTGGCGGCTTTCAGTATCGAACCGGCACCAGCAATCAGATTGTTGCCAATCGTTAGTACTATCGACACGCGACGGCTGCCCACATGGGTGTGTCGTCTGCACATGCGCGATATTCTGAAGGATGGCTCAGGTCTGCATGACTTCCTTTGCCACCGGCCTTGAATACTTATTTATTTATGTAAGAACATTTCCTGCCGTACATTTATGTGCCACGGACCTTGCAGACAATGATAGACACATAACCTTAGTACTAGGAGTGTTGTTGGAAAAACTTCACCCGAGAAAACGCACCTTAGGTATGTAAGAATGAGTGTAGTTAAGTACAAAACATATTAGCTGTATTTTATTTTTTAATTGCATGCCACTATTAGCATTTAAAGTCATTGACAGGTAGACCTGCTTCCAGGTCAGGTTCAGAGGTTCCTCTGCTCCCCGGTAGGCTTCTGACCCTAGACACTGGCTTGTAAGTCCTACATAAGGGGATGGTAATCAGGAAAAGAAGACTTTGGTAGAACTGCTCATAGACAATGATGTTCACTCATTTCACAGTGTAATAATCGTATTTACTATCTAATTTTCCTTTCTTATTTTACACTCTTCATACATACTATCACTCTATCCGTGTAGGATAGAAAAACATCTTGGCTCACGAAACACTTACTTTCTAGTGGGAATCAAAACCAAGTCATGAAGCAGTCTTTGTTCAAAAGCGAACAATCGTTTTCCTATTGTTTTTTCTTTTATTTCTTTTAATAGATCCCCAGAAAAGCTGGGGAGATAACAGCCACCCAACGAACAAAGACACACGAAAGCAGCAAGTCCAGTATGACTATATACTGGCTAAAGGCCCAGTGGCTTAATCTTAGAACTAAGAACAAAATAAGTGTGTTTGGGGAATAAATAAAGCCCAAGGAATTGCCAACTTTTCAAATATTACTTCCGAGTATGTTGTACTGTCTCTCAAGAAGGATTGTATCACCTGAATAGGACGATATGGAAATGTGCATGGAATATAATTACCTCAATTACTTATGGAAGGCAAAACGGCTAATCCTCTACCATCTGTTCCACTTCAATAGTTTAACAGGGAGGATGGCTAGAAGGATGTCCTTAGAAGAGCGAAGAGCATTTTGCCACTTCAGAACCAAGCGAAACTGTCACGTTCCTACAATAGATATATTGTTTACAAGTAGTCGTACATCGTATATCATCCATACATACAGACCAGTAAGTTTAATGTCTACAGTGTCAAAAATTTTTGGAACACTTCCTAATAATTTTGCTGAAATACCCTTGCAATTGCTAATTATGCACTTGGATCATTTCTTCGACCTTATAGAAGTATCTGACGCTATTTCACATACAATTTTAATTAACAAACTCAAGTTTGATTATCTAAATTATGTAAGTGCTGCTCTCATTTCTTCATACCTCACCAAGGGATATCAATCTGTATTACTTCATAGCAATATCTTCGAATTTCAATTACTGAAGTATGGAGTACCCCAAGGCTTCGTCCGTTTTCCTAAATTCTTTGTGATTCATGTTAATCAATAAGCACCTTCTTGCCCACATTAAGGGTGAGTGTCTGAACGCGTATGTTTGCAGATGACTTAGACACCACTGTCTCAAATAAAAATGCAATTAATGAAAAAGTGGGGCAGTTAACAGTACACTCAGACTCAGAATACAAGAGAAATTATGGGGCATGGCTGAGATATCCACCGAAATTCAACGGAACATTTTCTATAGGATATCAGAGATGTATGGGCCGATCTCCCCTTGTGGAAACTGGACCTATCTGCCTAAATATACCACAGAATTGGCAACTTCTTCCACTATCAGAAGACAACAACAATATAATTTGGCAACCAGATGGCAATCCCTCACTTCCCAAACAATGCACAGGAATGGTTGAATGCATGATTTCCCCACCACCATCTTGGTCCCGACAACTTGACTCTTCTCCGGTGACTTGAATGTTTTGGGATCTGATCCCCTGTTACATTTCCATAAAAAGTCGTGTATATCTATGTGTCACCTGCAGACCTAACCGAAGTAAGACGGGGTATTATTGCAGCACTAGTATCAGTTACACCAAAGTGTAACGTCAGGGTAGCAAGAAATAGACTACCGACTGGTTGTATGTCGTGGGAAGCTGGAGATGGGTGATAGCCCCAGGTGGTGGCAGCAATTAGAAGCTGAATTTTCTGCCTCACGTTCCGCGTCGTTAAGAGTATGGTTTGGAGGTCCCTTCATCGTTCTTCTTGTATTTTACATCTGATTACTATCTGAGTGTAGGATTCCGGATTCTAGGATAGACATTGACTCAGATTCCTTGGTAAACGATACCTATCGCTGATATTCAGCGCAGTGACGGATTGAGAAACCAGGAACGGTTTCACTACATTCACGCTTTATTTGAACACTTTGTAACTTGAACATTCAAATTTGCAATCAAGGAACTGCCACGTACCTTTGATAATGTTACTCCTATACGCACTTCACGCGCACGTTCACGCACTGTTTAGCATTCTTAACAAAGGCATTTATACTTCTTAGCATTTATACTTCTGATAAGTCCTTAAGCCATTTTTGGGTCGTTATATCAAGAAATTCGCCTGCATATTTTAAACAAAATGCTAACATATTTACTCAATGGTTTATAAAATTTCCCGGCAGATTTTCACCGGATGTAACCTGTTCATTTAGACAACGAATATGTCAGAATGGTCCGAATCCAAATTTCAGAGATTCACATTTCATTATTTAAAAAAATGGCCTGGTGCCGGTACAAGGGGCTCCACTTACTGGCTACAAATTGCATTACAATTAACCAAATTTTTTACATATAGTCTTATTCTTTTAAATAAAACCCATACGGTGCCCACCTGTAGGTCACAGAGAACAGTTTTACTAGAGCATAAGGGCCTCCATGAATTATGAAACTGATTATTTTCTTTTTTTAATCACATGTACACAATCACACTTGAGGATACACCATGAAGTCCCACATAAGAACACGGACACCTCTCTTTCTTTTTCTCTCTCTCTCTCTCTCTCTCTCTCTCTCTCTCTCTCTCTCTCTCTCTCTCTCTCTCTCTCTCTCTCTCCCTCACACACACACAGCTCTATTTAGAATATGTACACTATTTTATACTTTCCGCGATTTCGCTGTGCGACTGCGTGCAGCTTCTGTGTCACAGGTTGCCAGTGGCGGCGGCCTCTGCTGTAGTTTGTCACCTAGGGCCAGGATGGATGGGCGCGCAGAGTTGGCGAGCCGTGGCTGTTCTTTAATATTTCGATTTCCTATGTGTGGCATTACGACGCCAGATGTCCACTCCTGATTCTAAAAAACTAAAACTGGGAATATGTAATACACTGATTCAAGCTAAACTACAAAAACAACGATATAATTTGTGTATAAAGGTGAAACTGAAAACCAGAGTGAGCTTATATGAATAACAAATGACGAAAAAGTTTTACCAATAGCCTAACTGAAACATTTAAGATACGAAAATGAATGAATAAATAAAATAATAATAACAATAATAATAACAATAATAATAACAACAATAATAACAACAGTTGACCATCTATAAAAAAGAGTGAAAACAAGTTGTTGTTGTTGTTGTTGTTGTTGTTGTTGTTACTAGTAGCTAGAAGCTACTGTGATACGAGGTTTTGTCTATTATTTACACTTACGGTATAGGATTTACCACGGAGGAAGACACCTCGCACACCATCCCCTCAAAAGGAAGGGAGGAAGTGAAGAACCAACAGGAAGCTATAGGCCACATGCAGACAGGCTATCAAGAGGTGCAATGGTCCCACAAACTCAGACGAGCCTTGAGTATACCGCAAAATGTGCGTCTTTTTCACTAGTATGACTTCACCTTGTAAAGAGTTCTGAATGTTTTATTTTATTAAAAATGCAAAAATCACAAAGTTTTTGTGCTAATACCATGGGAGCAGATGACGTCATATATACGGCCCGGAAAGCTTAGTAGAGTGAGTTGCAAGCAGCAATTAGGTTTTCATAAGCGGTATTGAAATATTAGCGATAATGTTCCTGTGATTCAATATTCCGCCCATGTGTCGACGTGTGCTGTCCTTATTTGTTTAGGAAATAATGAACGCTCAAGGCACTAGCCGCTTTTCAATTATTACTTTCGAGTAAGCTGTATTGGTTCTGCAAGATGGGTTGTATTGCCTGAATATGGTAATACAGAAATACGCATTCAATATAATTACATTTGCTTTCGAAAGGCAAAAAAAGGCTAATATTCTGTTTGCCATGTTGTGCGTAAGGTCCTCACAGTTTGTCTCTTTTTGAGCACCGACACGTGTAGCCGAGCACATTAAACCAGAATTAGTGAGCGGTTCAAATCCCCCCAGGACCATGCCTGACAGGGTTTCTTCATAACTGGCAATGTCGGGGAGGTACCTTAAGCTTAGACCGGTAATGTTTCCGTACCCAATTATTAATCATCGTTATCTTCACTTCACAATGTTAATTTCATTTCACGCGTCATCAGTGTCCACCGCCTGTGGTGCCATATCAGTAAAAAGGACATTTTTATAGAAGAATCGTGTAATTGATAGACCGAATGTCTTTCGGTTAAACTTCAACGCGAGCTCGAATACTTGAGACATCATATCTCAAAGGGCACTTCCAGTATTGCAAACATTTTTGATTTCCACACTACTTGGTTAACCGCTGTTAAGACTTAATTTATATTTTAACAGGGTTATGTTATGCATTAAGAAAAGATTTCTCTCATAGTAGCAAATCCAACACTAAAGCTCCCGTTGTTATATTCCATTAGGTAAACCTGTTATAACTGACAGTCATAATGAAGAGGAATTCGGGGGATATTCCTAGAAAATTCACGATTAACGTTTCATTTGTCATGTTAAATATATGGTATTTAGAGCCATTTTGTGACGCAGGTGTCATTGTTCTACTTTTCTTCTCCACCACCGCCGCCGCCGCCGCCACCGTCGCCGCCGCCGCCGCCACCACCGCCACCACCACCACCACCACCGTATGTTCATGGCGACACAGTGCTGAGAGAATAGAAGCTCCTTGGACGGTAGACAAACCGGTGAACAAAACAGGAGCATGGGTTAAACCTCGTGTCCCATTCTTTAGCACCAATGACGTAAAGCATTAGTTTCGGATGGGAGGGGGGGAAGAGGGTTCTTGAAAATCATGTCGCCTCCTTGGAAGATACCAAACTTGATACTTAATCAACTTTTTGTTTTTAAGTTATGCTATTCATAGATAGACGCAGGCGCACCACACACACAGACCTTTTTCTAAAAGTTCTTTTTTTTGAGGGGGGGGGGAGGAGGGTGTATCCATGGAGTCCCAAAATGTGTATTCCGGGTGAAATCTCCGAATGGAAGTTTTGGATGCAATACAATACTTTCGCTACTTATTATAAGTACCTAAAATAAAAATAAAACAAAGCACATAAATAAGCAGTAAATAGTATCGGCTGTTGCACTATCAACCCGCATTTCTCATAAATATAAGCGACAATTAGGCCTATTTATGTATTATAGGCATGCTGTCGTAACATCTCAAATATAAATCTGCCATATTACAACACTGCCATTTCGGGATATTTATTATTATTATTATTATTATTATTATTATTATTATTATTATTATTATTATTATTATTATTATTATTATTATTATTATTATTATTATTATTATTATTATTATTATTATTATTATTATTATTATTATTATTATTATTATTATTATTATTATTATTATTATTATTATTACTGTTGATGTGGCGCCGGCCGCCAGCCGACACGACACTCAAGATCAAGTTAACTCACACCACTGGGCGCCCGTGCTCCTCAAAGAAGCTCGGTGTTGCCTACCTCACGTCATTGCTTGTAAATATGAGGCCGACGGCAATGGTGCGCTCAGAACAAGGACAAAGAGTGCGGCAGAACAAAGAGTTTACAGGTTATTCTAGAAGTTTTCGACTGTCGGCTTATTTACAAGAAATTCGAGCAACGGCGAATTTCAAGAAAAATCCGTGCTATGCCATTCTCGTCTATATACGCGAGTCGAGATGGCGAGACTATGGTATCACTAGTTAAGTGTTGAACGCGACAATTTTAGCAGTTAGTTTTAAGTAGGTATGTGTGCAGTCAAGAGTTGAGTGAATGTGTGTATCTTCAGAGATAGTTGTAGACATTTAATCGTCGCGTCGGAATTGTTTTTTGTGTGAAACAGTTTAGTGAGACAAAGTAGTACATGTCAAGGTTACGATCAGACGGAACAGCTATGAGTTGCAAGGTCACGACGAATTGTAGGTTGTGTTAAGGGTAAAACAAAACTGTGTCTTTGTGGTTCCATTTTAGAAGAGAAATAAAGTGACAAGAAGAAGTAGCTGAAAGTGTAATTTGTCACACTGGCCGTGAATGTCACATCAGTATTATTATTATTATTATTATTATTATTATTATTATTATTATTATTATTATTATTATTATTATTATTATTATTATTATTATTATCATTATTATTATTATTATTATTATTATTATTATTATTATTATTATTATTATTATTATTATTATTATTATTATTATTATTATTATTATTATTATTATTATTATTATTATTTACACTTTAAAGTTGTGACACGTGCTGCTTCAGCATACTAGCTGCGTTGGTGCATGAAACCTCCTTGTCATTTCTGATCACGTTAACATGTTTCATGGTACTCCATTCATAGAGAAAAGGTTTTAAAAATCAATCAATAAATGAAATGTAGCTACGCTCCCGGGATCCACTGCAAACGCTCAACGCAGACACGATCGATAAATCTGCTTGACATCCAAAACAAAAACTTGTAAAGCGCAGTGGTGTTCTGCGCATGCTAAAGAGGCATCTCTTCCGCCACAACTTAATACGCCTGACACCATATGCCGCTTAGAAAGGCAGAGGAAATAAAAAACGATTTTAAAAATACATTAGGGCAGCCCCAACAGTTCACTCTCGGCAGCCTTCCATCACAAGAGGCTGCTCTTGCAAACGGCACCCAGACATGCGAATCCTTCAAGTGTAAGGTCGTTTAGATCCCGTCTGTATTGCTCTTACAAAGGTGAATGATAGAGTTGTGTATAGGCCCTAGAAAAGGAGACACGCTGGGGGTTAGAACAAAACTTGAAAAGTATACCCCCACTGATCCAACATATGGATACTACATATGTTACTTAAATTGTGTAACAATGTCATTTAGTATTAAGAGTGTTTATGCAATTCTAGCATTAAAACGCCTTATGATGGCGGCATAAACCTAGCCGTCGTGAAGGGGGACAAGAGGGGGGGGGGGGGTTCGCGGCCCCCCGTTGGAAAATAAAAAATGTAATGTGCAATCAATTACTATTAGACTATTACTTTAATATTGATGTAAAGAACAGTTTTTATTTAGCATAAATGAATATGCTTATCCGCAACAAATACTATAAGTTACAGTATTCGGCAATAGGACAATAAATTAATATTGTTTAATTGCGAACTTCCAATATGCGCCTCCCCCTCCTTGAAAAAAGTCTGCCGACGCTCATGGGCATAAATCATGTGAAATTACCTTATTTCTGGCACAAGTGCCAGAAAATGAATTACGTAATTGCCACGGGAACAAGATGGCAGCTATATCATACTTTTCTTCCATGTGCCTTTAAGAAAACATGAAATCGTCACACTCGCAAGTGCAGCAACAATCAAACAAAGAATCAAAATGTTTCATGTTCTTCTTCGTAAATATATTTTGATTTTTCTGGAACTAATAAACTCTGAGCACCTTTGGCTTCATTCAAAATATTAAGTGAAATACAATCCATATTTTCAATAGTTTTCCTCTATTCGTTGAAGCAAATTAAACATCTGCCTACGTCATACATCTGTGATCTCGAATGCTCGTGCATTATAATTTTTCACTTAACAATTTTACTAATTATTTTTACGTAAAATTGCATAAAACGCTGTATGTAACACGTGTATAATCTTTTCATTGTGGCACTCAAAATTAGTATGTTCGCTTTCCCTCAAGCGCTGATCATGTGTGTCGCAATCAGTCCGATTATATACTGGTTACATAAATAACTATTAGATACTGTGCAAAGGCTGGTGTAATAGTCATTTGACATTTCAGTTCATCACATATGCATTTATCAGCATGAAGGGCGGCCAGATCAGGAGGCAGGACGGAGCAGAAGGCAGGTTCTATACATTTTTTCAGGTTGAAACGCCCCGGTTTCAGCGACGGACTTTTACAATCCAAAAAGTGCATAGCTCTCCGCCTATTATGTAACCCCTAGATTAGGCCTGGGCAACTCCCCAAATAGCTTCAGCGACCTTCATTGTTTTTATTATTATTTAATCGGCTTTTTAATGCATAACATCTTCCTACAGCCGTTCTCTGTTCTTTTCTGTTGTTGCAGTGCTCATCTTCCAAATTCAATTTCTTCATTTCCTGTTTAACAGTATCCTTCGAAGTTATTGGGTGGTACCCATTCCATCACATTCTGTCTTCAGGCATTCTTCTTACATATCCATACCATTGTTTTTAATTTACTTTTTATTTATTTGTTTGTTTTTTACTTGCTAAACTACAGTTATCAGTGCAACACCAGTTGCCCAGGACCAGTGGCATTCAACCTTTCTCCTCCGCGACCCCCAAAGACTTCTACTTCAGTCTGTACTCCTAGGCCTAGACCTAGCGTTATCTTTACTCCAAATGATACATTACCGTATCTAAAATAGAGAAGTAAAACTAAACTCCAGCGCAACAGCCCATGAAGAGCCAAGGCTTGCCACGCAGTCACTGCGCCCCCCATCTCTGCCCACTACAGGCGTCTTTGGTGGGGTGGGACTAGAGGGTGGGACGTGGTCAGCGCCCCGAGCCCTCCCGGCAAGTTATGCGGCCTTCTTGACCTGGGGCCGCTACTTCTCCATCAAGTGACTCTTCAATAGCATCCCCCGGGACCTAACGAGACTGAGTGCACCCCGTTCCAGCCCTCCCAACGGGGGAATAATCTCCATGTTAGTACCGGGGATATAAACACGGGTCCTCCGCGTCAGAGGCAAGCACACTACCAACTCCGCTACGGAGGTGGTATCTAAAATAGATTATAATATTTATAAGTTATTTAATACTGCACAAAGAAGGATTAAATTAAATTTTATGTACTACCTAGGAAGTCTGCGTACCCCAGGTTGAATATCACTGACCTAGACCACGGAGTGAGATGAACCTGTACGCATAAACGCACACACTACTATAAAACCATAAATGCAACATGATAACTATCCCACTGCTATAATTATTTCCATGAAGAGTAGAGTCTATGTCCCTTGGAAAAGCTCTGCCACAATGTCCACAATGCTGTAGGCGCAAAGTAATGACAGATATTACTCACGAGGGTTTATTGATTGGTTAGGTGGTTAGGTTGGCATCACGGAAAAGAGGTTAGAATGCATCCCGTGATTGATTCAGTAACACTTCCCTTTCCATCATCAGCACTCACTCCCAGTCCCACCCGAACAAAGCAGACCCTCGCTTGACCGGATCCTTATCAGCAGGTAAACGACAAGTACCAGGTCCGTCTAGTAATTACATTCTGGTTAGTATTTATTTATCTGATCTGTCGGCGGTATTCCTTCAGAAACATGTCTTTTTATCTCCGGCATGTGAATAGTTGAACAACCTCCGTTTACATTGTCCTTCGGGAGCAAAAGTCAACTTCTTGAACTTCTTGTTCTTACTCTTCAGTAAGATTTACTATTGAAAAAAAGAGCCAGAGAAAATCCTTCAATAGCACAATTGCAACGTATACCTAGTTCCAATGTATTCAAGATAGAGCCCTCTTATGTTTTTTAAGCAATTCGGAAATTGTAAAAATTGGCGAGCAAACAATTTAGGTGATCAAATTTACCTCCGATTGATAATTACACTATGATCGAATCACAAATGAAAACCTCCACAACGGCACATTGAGAGAACTCACTGGGTGCACAATTGTCCGGGAACGAGAATAATAACGGAACTGGAAGGTGAATACGCCATACGAAATTAATGGAGAACGGGAACGAGAACCAGAACAGGGATACAATGGGAAGGTGAAAAACGGGGACGAGAACCAGAACGAGAAGGTGAATATGGAATGAACAACCAATCAAGAATGGGAACGAGAACCAGAACGAGAAGAAGAATACGGCATTCACAATCAATCAAGAACAGGAACGAGAACACCGAACGAGAAGGTGAATATGGACTGAACAACCAATCAAGAACGGGAACGAGAACCAAACGAGCAGGTGAATACGACTTGGGCAACCAATCAAAAACGGGAACGAGAAGGTGAATACGGCATTAATATAATTGAAACTTACTTATGTTTTCAATGATTATCCTACAATAAATCAGGAAGAACCAGAGCGATGAAAGAAAGCGATAGAGTTGAGTCTTTACGCCCTAGGGCGTTAATTTACAATGAAAGATAAATGTGAAATCGGTAAAGAATATCTTTTTTTTATTAACGTCCTCTAACGTGTTCATATCGGACGGTGAATGAATGAAAATGGTGTGATATTATACTCAAATGAGCCCGAGGTCCATGGAGCTTTAAGTTACCCTCTCAGAATAAGGGAAAACCTTATCCGAATAACTCATCCTAAGCGAGATTTGAACTCGCGACCCCTTGGACGTGAGGCAGACACGCTACCACCATTATTCAGAGGCGGGCATAAACCATGTCGATTAGCAAACCAATAACATGGAAGTTGGATTTTGCGCATATATGAACGCAGGTTCGTCAAATGTTTATCTTTCAAAAGGGAAACGTTTAGAAAAATGATTCATTTGTGATTTTTATAACTAAGTGAAACCATTGACAGCATAAACGAAGCTGAGAATGGTAAGGCAGGAGAAAAAAATCATTCCAAGCCTGCCAAGGCATCCAGTATGCCACGATCCACCAAGGAAAACATCAAACTTCAAGTCCCCCCCCCCCCCCCCCTGTGTTATTTCAGGATTCACTGTATTTTCCTAGTTTTCATATGTCCAATCTAAAGTTTAATTATTTATTGCTGTAATCGCCAACACCAATTACAAATGCTTTAATGCTTTGAATTCATTTTAGGGATGAAGTTGGGAAGTATCCTACTGGACAGTTTTCTCCTCAGCTATAAGAATTCCGTCAAGATAGAAGTGAAACTTTCAAAGATAAGCATCGCATTTCCTGAAGCAACTGCTCAAGCTGTAGACATGGTTAGCTGCAAAATATTAATAAGTACTCTTCTAGACCTGGCAGAGCTTCAAAGCGTTTATGCCAAGAAAAATAGATCCTAGATATTTAGAAATAATTCGCAGCTCCGAGGAATATCAAATAAACACGATCACAGTTTTAACAGCTGTGAAATCTGCGCTTTCGGTAAACACATGCAATTATTGCTTTGGTTTATCTTATGTGTTGCTGTAATGGTATGTGATTGTTTATTAAAGAAAAGACTAAGCCATGGAAGGCTTTTCCACATATTTTAGGTTATTTAGCATTTTGTATACTTATATCATGCATTAGTTTGGCCGATTTTCATTTTTATAAATCAATTAAAGACCCTTGAAAATGTTGAGAATATTTAAAGTCAAAACGTTTTATTAAAATCTATAAACTATCAGATTCATGCATAAAAGAGTATTGGTTTACTAATACACTGAATGAGAAATTTTATATTATCGAAAACAGAAGGTCATAACTCTATTTGACCGCCTTCGTAACGCAGTTGGTAGCGTGCCTACCTCTGGAGCGGAGGAACAAGTTCGACTCCCGGTACCAGCATGGGGATTATTTCCCCCACTGGAAGGTCTGGCACGGGGTGCACTCAGCCTCGTTAGGTCCTGAGGGGACGAATAGAGGATCTACTTGATGGAGAAGTAGTGGCCCCAGGTCGCGAAGGCCGTATAACTGGCCGGGCGGAGTCTGACCACGTCCCACCCTTCAATACTGCACCCCACCAGTGACGCCTGTAGTGGGCAGAGTTGGGGGACGCAGTGGCTGGGCGGCAAGCCAATGCCCTTCCTGGGCTTTAGCGATAGGGGTTTAGTTTTTGTAACTCTATTTACTGTAAATTTTATATTTGATTACATTCTCTAATACGTATAGTAAGTATAAGTATTGTATTCGGTCTAAAATTTCCATATCGAGGTTTTACCAGAAATATACGTTTTGAGGCCCCCTGAATACAAAACAGGTAGTTTTAGAATAAGCGCGAGCGAGTGTGAGTGCGTGTGTGTATGCGTGTGTGCGTGCGTGCGTGTGTGTGTGTGTGTGTGTGTGTGTGTGTGTGTGTGTGTGTGTGTGTGTGTGTGTGTGTGTGTACAGCATAACCCAAAATGGAAAGCCGGTTAAAGCTGAAGTTGGTATCTACTTTTAATATGTTTCAAGGATGCGGCACGAAGATTTTAAACAAAATTCCTCCACACTAAACTACCCTTTGTATGGAAAATTTTTCGAAAATCATGATTTTCTCAAAAATGGCTTCAACGATTTTGACTGAAGTGTTTTAGATGTTTTTGTGACAAATAAAATTTATATTTTGAATTTTCTCGCTGTAGCATATGCAGCCCTGTTTAATCTTGATTACTTTTGCATAACTGGTAAACCGTAAGAGAGAGAGAGAGAGAGAGAGAGAGAGAGAGAGAGAGAGAGAGAGAGAGAGAGAGCAAATCTTACTATACAAAAACTTTAATCTTGTTAAAACACAGATTATGTAGCAACGCATTTTTTTGGTGGAGTCAACCACGTCTGAGATATTCCTTGTTATTTGTGCGAATTTTGTAATACTTATTTTTTCAAATGGAAGGTCGTCGCTATTCACTGTTTATCTCTTGACCGTGCAGAGGGAATGGAATTCCAAAGCCTTCATACAGTGACCAGCTTTTTAAAAATTGACTATCGCTCAAAACCTATTGTATTCCATATTCCCCTTGCATCTACAAGAAAATTAGCAATAAGATAATTTCTGCAAAAGTTTATCTTGAGTAATGTGAAGAAGATAAGAAGAATAAGAGTTTGTGAGAAAAGTGAGTACAAGAGTAGCGAAAGTCATGTGAGGGCAACACATCAGATTTTTTCCCCTTGCTATCGCTTGAAGAGCATGCAATAAACATTTCAGGCTTTACAACCCACATTAAATAAGCGCTTAATTTACTATTAATATTCCATAAATGAACTGGGTTTTTCAGCCAATTTGGAGCAACCAAACATTTCCTCTTGAATAATGCTGCAGATGAGGGAGTGTTTGCAGCGAGGAGAAGCCTCTCGACTGATAGGGGGTATATATTTCACCTTAAAGCACTTAAAACTGTGCTCCTTATAAATGCGTTCAAGGATATGCGAGCCGAGCTCCATCGCGAGCTGTTTTCATGGAATTCGTGGAGGCTCGCGCAGATCAAAATCTTCCTGTGGCCGCAAGAGAATGTTCGCGCTTGTGTCTCGTAAGTTTTCAAGAGAATAGACCTTGAAAGGACGTTATGTTCTGTAGTAAATACAGCCTGATTCCAAGAACAGATGGAATACTCTTTAGCTTTGATGCGGCTTGCTTTGGGCAGAAAAATTAAGTCTGGGCAGCTTCAGATACATCATCCCACTTTGGGCTTGATGAAGTATGGAGTTCTTCAGTGGAATATCCTGTTTCTTTTAAATAACAAGTATTCTTAATCCATTAACGAGTTTGCAATTTCAAGTACGCAATGAAGCATGAAATCAGACGTTTCAGTGGATATAACCAGATGGAAGATCGATCGACATAAACTTCGTTCTTGTCAAATAACTAAGGAAACAGTGTATATAATTCAGCAGTGTGTATTTACTCCAAAAGATTTGATTTCCAATTCTGTCACCACCACACAAAAACTTACCGACATGAATACGGCGTTCGTGATGGTCCAGATCGAAAAAACGATTCTCAGGTTAATGGAGAAGTTTGAACAAGCTGTTCATTTGTCAGTGTAAACAGGCAGTATAATCAACAGACACGTAAAACCTCGGTTCTGTAGGATGACAGCGGCATAGAACTAAAACGACCAGTCTAAATCAAATGTGTGCGACCCTGTAATTTATTCAATTTTGTTTTTAAAAATATCCAGATGTGCTGAAAATGATGTGGATTGAAGCATCATCTCTCAGGCTATGTAAATTCTCAAAACACAAGGATATGAACGTCAGAAAATCCTGTCAGTGAAACATCGAGGAACATCTGTGGAAAACATAACAGGCGAAATAAACAATATGGCATAACATGTTCAGGAATATACCTATCAATATGGTACCAAGGGCAACAATGTGTCTCCAGGACATCTTCTAAATGCTATTTCTCCCACAACTAACCTGTCATTCACACTTGGCCCCTTTCATGTATCATTACTAACTCAATACACTTGCTTAAAAATGGGCAGCTCACTAAAGATTGAAGTAGTTGGCAACGTGATTTCGATGTTATGTCTGTAGGTGGCTAAGGTTTAATATTGAGATGACTATGGCAAATTTCATGTTTAGTCATCAATGAAAACACATCAGAAGGCAGACATTAAGGTTGAAGCTTCTTCCGTCCTGTCCCAAACAAATAGGGACTCAGAGGTATAAATTTCAACCCAATCCCAACATCTGTTTGCTTATATATCCTAGATAGTAGGAAAGGGAAAACCTCCGACTTCCTATTTACTTCCGGCCAAAGACATTACGACGTGTTTGACGTTCACAAGTGCCAGGGATCCAGCAGTGATGATGCAAGAGATTAGCGTCCCATCAAGCGGCGAGCGGTTGACGTAGGCAGGCAGCATCAAAAGGAGGTCACTAACTCTGGTGTTGTTGCTTCATTGCCAGCTTCCCACAGCGACGTCGGAACTCTCAGGAATCGCCAGCAAGTTCCTAAAACTGCCATTGACGTGCTACAGCATTGTGGATCTGCTTGTTCCTGGCACACACACATACATAACATTTAATTATTGTGTAACAAGCAACCGGCCGTAAGATCTAACACTGAGCTGTTTTGCTCATTATTCTCCATTTTACCAGTTAAATACCGAAATGTTTGAGCAATATCAGGTTGACACTAGCAGTTTGGGACCGTGTAACCAAATTACTTAACGACATCATCAGCACCACGGTCACAACGAGTCTTTCTCAACATGAATTCATTAACAGAGTCAGGGCTTGATCACTTTTTGTAATTTGTGGGAAATTAACAAATACTATCCAGAGTCTGTAATGAACAGAGGTCATCTAGTAGAATGTCACAATACTACCTTCACTGATAAACTTTTTAGATTTGTAATTTCCACCGTTCCAAACAAAATACGAATGCTCTTCCTTCATAAAATGATTGGGATATTCATGATTTACTTGGGACAACTGGCTATCTTCCTGCGACACTAGGACATTGAGTTAACAATGTATGTCGGAAAACTGCAAGAACAAATGCACCTCCTCCACATATTATCAAGGGCGATGAGAAAACACTATAAGTAGCATTTTCGACCATCAGTCCAACGTATATTATACATTTCCAAACTTGAAATACTCTTAAGTCACGATGGAATGCATGATTTGTGATAGGGAAAATATATGTTATCTTACAGTCACGTGACCTACACTCTCTTCTACAACATACTCCTAAAACGGTATAGGGGCTTGCTTTTCTGTTTCTGCAAATATTTGCACAAATAGTTTATTACACTTTTCGTTGTAGGTATAAGCAGGATACGGTACGTTTGAGCCTTATTCAAAAGTACGGCGCTAGGCAATGCCTTTGTAATTCCGTTCTCTTTGTATGACCACTAACCGAGTTTTCGTGTTTTGCGATATGCTGTTTGCAGACACTCGACTCTAAAAAAGCTCGATTTACAGGCCGTTCCAGGCAACATTTTAGAAATAGTGTGGTTTATTTTATTTTTAATTCAGAAAATTTCAATTTGTGTATTTCCGGTGAAATCTTGCTATCGAATTTTTGGGTGGAATGCAATACTTCCTCTACATCCATTATAAATGAGTAGTAGAGGTAGTAAAAACTAGAACTGTTGCATAATGTGTAGCGAGAAAGGGAGCTAGAGATAGAGGCAGAAAATGATGCAAATCACAGATATGTTTGCCTTTTACTTCCTCATTAGGACACACAATTGAGACTCTCCGGTGGCAGCTCATACAACCGGCTCCTCTCCTTCCTGCGGACCAGGACTCCGGGGCCCAGGACTCCGGAGGACGAAGGTTTAGAGAGCGCACATGTTCTGCCATGCAACGTCGAAACTCCCGCCGACACTTACAACCCTAAAACACCCAAGGAGGATGAAGGTAAAGTGAAATGAGAAATGGAGGTGCAGGAAATACCGGGGATGTCATTAACCTTCCCACATTTGCCTAGAGACCCAGGAAAACCCTCCAAAAAATCCATGGATCCGAAAAATCGAATGCAAGTCGCACACTTTACGGCGCTCGTTAAGTCTTTAATAAACCACACTCTTGCTCTGAAAATATAGCTCGTAACACGGTTTAAGACACATAACACAGTAGAGTTCCACTAATACGAACTAACTGGGACCGAACCCTGTTCGGACTAGCGAAAATTCGGATTAGGTGGAATTTCGTCAAATACAACATAATGACCATAAGAGTTTGTGTGTTAAGTATTAAAATGATTGAAAGTAGGAAATTAGTACAGCATGCTGTAATTTATTTACAACTACATTCTGAGGCTGGAAAACAAATTAATGTCCTAATGTTTTATAAGCACTGTTGGCGAAACATTGCCTCTTCCAGGCGTTTCAGTGCGTTGCGTCAAAAGAAGACCACCGACTCTTAAGTGTTGATTTGCTTTTCCATTTTATTTTCTCATTAACGTAAAAAAATTGCATTCAGACTTTGTTAAGCACATTATTAGTAGATCTAGCCATTCTGGTTTTAGTTTTTGTGTATAAGATAACCCACAGATCTGCTTACTCCTGTAGCATTTATTTCATGCTTTTCTCTGCTAATAAATTTACGCTTTTACTTGGAAAAACTAGTTTAACCTCAATGTTTATTTTTTCCTGTTTTAATATTCAAAACAAATTTGGAAGACATTTTTCCTAGCCCTGTTCGGATTGGAGGAGAAAAAAAACCACACGATTTCTTAAATGTTGTCTGGGACGACCTTAAATCGAGCAAAACTGTCCATAGGTATAAATGTTCATGCACTTCTTGTGTTCTACTTAACTTTTTCTTGTTTGGTCAATATGTTTTTTTTTTTTTCAATAAGATGACAATTTCATCATGAAAACAATTTTTCTCGAATTTAGTCTTCCATACCTCCAAAATTTACGAGTTTCAGATTTGGTAAATTTATTTCAGTACATTCCTGTTCTTAGTTGTATTTCATCATCTGAGTTGAAAATGAGATGGATTTGATGCTTATATAATGCAACATTGTGCCCACCTTTATTTCCCCTCTGTCTCCCATGAGATTGAACCTACAACCAGAAACTGTGAGGTTGCTTGTGGACTCCGGTTCTGGTTTTGTCAGAAGGCGTGAAGGAAGCAAGTTGTTTGTTCAGATGTTGCTACGATGACGTAAAAAGGTAATTAAACCTCTAAAAGAAGTAACTGTTTCTCGACGAGAACACACTCGAATAATGAATAATGCCCAGCATCGTGATGAGTGGTTGAGGCCATACAGTGAAATTTACATCTTTTGGTTTACGACGTAGAAAGGACAAAAAGACGACAAGCCTCTAGCGTATATAAGCCTACATTTTCTTATTTTTACATTGTAAAAAACAGAGGACTTAAGTTTCTTGTACACGTTCAAATTTATTTGTCCAATTAAATGATTTACAACAGATTTGACACAACTTCACAACTTTTCTTGTCACATTGCCTTCAAGAGTTTAACATATGAAGCATAATTGCAGCTTCTACAATTATTTTTTCCAGGTTATACAGTAGCTAAAGTAAAAGCTTAAACATATGGCTCCTTCCTTTACTATTTACAGGAGTTTGCGGTGTCGATGTTGGGTGTGTTTCAGGCATTTAGTACCTTTTGTATTGTTGATTAAAAACAGTAAACGCAAAAGTAAACTAATGCATGAGAAAAGCAACAAAGGTAACGCGATACAGTGAAATGCACAAGTTGTAACACTGGAGGGTAGCAAACGATGCTCATTTGTTACTTTGACCAAGCACAACCCTTCTTGACTCGGACCGTTCGCAGCAGTAGACTCCAGGTCTCAAGACAAAGTGTGAGAAAAGTATTTTCATATTACCCTGCACCTATAAGATTAAGAAAACTTCTGGAAATACGTATATAAGGCTATTCTTAAGAAAGTTCCCAATTTAAAATATTAATAAATTTGTGAAATTTTTAGATTTTAGCAAAATAAAAACACAAATTTATTCGTAAAGAATTGAAATTTTATTAAAACAAGGTAAAAGTAAACATAGCCACCTCAGTGATGTTCAATAAGCAATACTCCTTCTCCTATGCTATAAACACCATTAACAAACACATTCTTAGGGACATAGACAACCGATATTGTTTCGGTTCTTTACGTGTAACGGGTCTGATAAGAAATACCTATCAGATAAGCCCATAACGAGCAGTTAAGCTGGTTTTATGTCCGGGGACCTTTGGGTTTTAGTCGAATTTTCGTTTTTCAACTATGATGTCCACAGACTGACAGACACACTTCACGCACGCACGCACGCACGCGCGCGCGCACGCACACACACACACACACACACACACACACACACACACACACACACCTTTTTCTAAAAATGCTTTTTATTTATTCAGGGGGTCTCAAAACATATTTTCGGTGAAATCTCAACATCGAATTTTTGGGTGGAATACAATACTTCCTTCTACTTACCAGTAGAGAAAGTAAAAAGTATGTGTGTGAGAGTGAGTGAATGAGTGTTTCTGTGTGAGTGTGAGTGTGAGTGTGTGTGTGTGCGCATGTGTTTTATTCTTAAGCCAAAACCCTGATAAGGGCATAAGATTAAACCGGGCCTTACAACTGACGCAATAAAACTAAATAAACACATATCCACATGCAACAGGATAATTATGTTTCGTACAATATTGCAGAGAACCCAAAAGAGCTGATACGAGAAAGTGAGGGTTGCAATATGTTCTTTTTTTTTTTTGAAAAGCCGAGTAACGTTACACCTGAAAGCGTATAAAAGTAAAAGCAAAAGTGTGGAAGAGCAATAACCTGGAAGCTTTATGCTGTCATCGGCTTCCGGCAGTTTCTTGACTCTACCTATGAGCTATCAATACACGTACTTTGCTTCTATTTCTGCTCGTTTCGCAATAAATTGTTACAGACAGTTACAAAAATTGGTGCACTCTAATTTCTGACAAGAGCCTACTCTAGCAGGAGTACCTCCGCAAGGTAAAAATACAACGCACCTTAGGGCCTAAGGCTTCTTTTTTATACTCAGGGGGTCCCAAAACATGTATTTCTGACGAAATCTCCATATCGAATTTTTGGGTGGAATGCAACAGCTTTCCCTACGTAGTAGACAAACCAAGAAATGGATGTAAGAGTAGATAACGATGAGACAATAAGGAATTTATTCAGTAAAATAATACAAATTTGTTCCACGCTTTGTTTGAGGAATCTGAAAATTAAGAACATTGTTTCTGAAGCAGGTCATGCAAAATTGTTAAATTCAAACAATGAGGAATATGTCCAAAATGGTTCACAGCACAAAAAACCTGATGTGTTGCACGCACATGACTTTCTCTATTCTTGTACTAACTATTCTTAGAAACTCTTATTCCTCTATGATCATGTTAGTCGAGATACAATTGCAGAAATTATCTTGTTGCTAATTTTCTAATAGGAGCTAGGGGCATGTAGGCTTTGAGCGAGTCAAATATTTTAAAGTGGTCGCTATGTGAAGGTTTGAAATTTCGTGCTCTTTGCAAAGCCCAGAGATAAAAGTGATTAATGGCCTTTTATTTGAGAAAATTATAAGTACTGCAAAACTCACACAAATAATAACGAAATGTTTCACTCCACAAAAAAATACATTTGGACATAACGTGTGTTTTAATGAGATCCTCATTTTTGTATAGTCAGATTTGGCCTTTCTCTTACGGTTTACCAGTGATGTAAAAGTCATCAAGAGTACTATAGTCAGAAAATTCAAAACATACATCTTATTTGCCATAAAACTATCTTAAATATATGACACTTTAATCAAAATCGCCATAGCCAATTTTGAGAATAACAAACTTTTCGAAAAATCTTCCATTTAAAGGGTAGTTTAGGGTGGAGAAATTTTCTTCAAAATCTTAATGTTGTATCCTTGAATCACGTTAAACTCAAAACACCACCTTTAGTTTTTAAGTTATGCTGCTCACAGACACTGATCTTTTACTAGATGCTTTTTTTTTTATTCCGGGGCCTCAAAACATGTATTTCCGGTGATATCCCAACGTCTAAGTTTTGGGTCGAGTACAATACTTCCCCTACTTCTATACTTACAATTAGTAGAGAAGATGAAAAGTATTTGCAATAACTAGTGTGTTTTGGCGAGATCTATATTATGATTTAGATTTGTCTATGTCTTAGGGCTGGTCCACAATAACCTGGCAACGGTAACCTAACGATTCCGGGAACAGCAAGCAAGGCAGCACGCAAAATTAGGTTCACATAGCTCGGGAACGATAAAATTGTGCAATGGGTATTCATTTGTTTCTGACTAATGATATTTTTTCTAGCTTGTGACTAGCGAGCGCTCTGTTTCATGGCCTTGATGAGGTATTTTCTATGGTGTAAAGTCTAATACGCACAATATGAATCTATAATGCCATGCCCGGTAACGGGACGAATAACTTAAAACTTGCCCGAGCCTTCTTTCCCGTTCCCAGGACCCGAAAAAGCTTCGCGTCGTTGCGAACACTCCCACTGGAATATATAATTTCAACTTTACCGTTCTGGTTATCGTTACCGTTGTCGGTGGTTGTGAACCAGGCTTTAGTCACATCTTTCATTGGCTGGAGTAGAGTTCGATGCTACCCCGCTTCCAAAGTTACATCCAGTAGGGATAGATTGATATCTAGCTTTAGCAAATCAAAGATATTAGAATATCCTCCCCAGGTGGAGTAAATCAGTAATAGGAGCTGGTTTCACTTTACTAGTCGGCATGTCAGTCTAATTACACGAAGTAACCTGACTTTTCGCAAACATTTATGGAGAGGCAGGTGCTAAGACCAGTAATATTCGCTAGAGGGATGCACTTGACAATATGAAGCTTTGCTCGTCATTTTCTACTCCTCTGAAGCTCGCCAAACTTCTCAACGGAAGACATTTGAAATGAAAACGTTGGTGCACTTAGAGAAGAATCTCTTCGTGCAGGGAAATGATAAAACTGGTTCCTGTCATGGCTTTTAATCTCGCTGACCCCATAAACATGGCAGGAGACCGTAAACCTTAGTCAGTAAGGAATTTCCATCTCACAAGTGAAGTCTTCATGTGGCAGTTGGGAGGTGCTTGTATCTGTGACGGTGAAAATCCTTTAGTAGTTTAACCATAGTGGGTATATTTCGAGAGAGAACTTGTCACATGCAATGGGAGCTTTGTAGTTTTCAATGTAAGTTGCCTGTATTGGTAAATTATCAAGGCCGTCATTTTTTATTTTTAAGTGATTGATTTCGATACTCAATCATTAAAGCTAGGACAATTATTCTCTTGCTTGCAATGTTTGAACCACGCAGTAAGTTTGTTGGCATAAATAAATAATAATTACCATCTAAAGGTTACTTAAACCCGGGACATAAAGTACTTACAATTGTAAGTCGCCCTTGGGGTATTTATCGCTGATGTGAGATTCCCTTGTGGTTAACCGGGAAAAAGTACGAATCAGCTGGGGAATTTAATGTCGTACTGGCAAGTTGGCTATGGTAGCTTAATGGTTAGAGCAGCCGCTCGATAAGCGGAAGATCCGTGGTTCAAATCCCGGCTATGGCATTGCATTTTTCAGTTTCTGATTCAATCTCTCAAACATTGCCCACACACGGCTTTTGTGTTTAAAAACACCAGCACTAAATTTGTTGGCACAAATAAACAATAAAATCATACTATTTCCTGTTAGTGTGACTTTGGGTTGTTCAACAATGTACGGACGAGAGAGGGGGCGGTGGTCTGGAGCGGTTGTGTGTGCGTGACCGGTACAGCGCGATAACACCAGTACGGTTCAGAAGCTTCTAGTTAAGTCTCCCTGAGTCATCATTGCATGTATGTATGGAGGGGTCTCGAAGCTCACGTGATGCCGGCTTCAGTATAAATAGAGCTCGCGAGAGCAGCCAGTTGTTGTCTAGTTGTGTAAGTCGTCGTGTACAGTCAGTTTTTAGTTACGAGAGTGAGTCGGCCAGCCTATCAGCGAGCACGTATGTGTCGCCGAGTGATTGTATCGTAATAGTCAAGATATGAGACAGTGAACTTTGAGAAAGACTGATAAGGATTATCAGAATACAAATGAGAATAACAATTGTAGATTGGAATAGCAGTAAAGACCATAAACTGTGTTAACAAGAAGGAAATCGTGCATTTGTGGTAAAATTTAGAGGAAATAAAGTGAAAGAAAAGCAACCGGATTTTGGATTTTGTGATTTTGTTACAATAGTAATTGTCGAGGATAGGAATCCTCAACAGAGTTAAAAGCAATTATAAAACAAAATGCAGGAGCGTGGGAGACTAGAAGCGCCGCCATGTGTCAGACGGTGCACTGCTTGCTCACACGTGTAGCGTGCGGAATACTGGATTAATCACGTTACACGCATTACTGCTCTCTCATCTCGTCTCTGTCACCTTGACTAGACGTACAAACCCTGCTTAATTATTACTTTTTTGACTCAGTTTTCAGCACAAAACTAACTGAACTATCACATTTAATTCAACAACTGATATATTTTCCCCAGTGAATCATAAGGCGGTATCCAATAACACAGGAAGAATTTCAACCTCACTTATTAATCGCCAGTCCATCTTTGCAATTGCTGAGGCACTTGCAGAAGCATAACACAAACTAAATGCGCTGAATGTGAAATGCTTCATTTCTTATCTTGTTGTGCTAGTGAGTTCAATTCTGTTCCCGGCTATGACGCGCGTTTACGCTGGCTTTGCTTTCATGGCCTTGATTACGCGCCGAGTATGTTTCATTAGATGCAAGTGAAGCTAAGCTGTGCACATATTATGTGAGTAAAACGCATGCAAAATAAACGCTCGTGTGGTTATGGGGTTATGGAAGCAGAAACGACAGTCAAATGTTGTATATCGTACGTTGTTCTCATGTTTCATGTGTGAATAAGTAATTTTACATTTTTACTTTCTCTACTGGTAAGTAGGGGAAGTATTGTATTCCACCCAAAAATTCGATGTCGAGATTTCACCGGAAATATATCTTTTGAGGCCCCTGAATCCAAAAAAAGCATTTTTAGAAAAAGGTCCGTGTGTGTGTCTGTGTGTCTGTCAGTCAGTGGACAGTATAACTCAAAAACGAAAAGTCGTTTAGAAACCAAAGTTGGTATTTAAGTTTAACGTCTTTCAAGGATGCGACACGAAGATTTTGAAGAAAATAGCCCCACCCTAAACTACCCTTTACATGGAACATTTTTCGAAAATGGCTCTAACGATTTTGATTAAAATGTCATATGTTTGAGATATTTTTATGACAAATGAAATGTATACTTTGAATTTTCTGGCTATAGCCCCTGTAGTCGCGTTTACTCTGGACGAATTTTGCATAACTGGTAAACCGTTAGAGATAGACCAAATCATACTATACAAAAAATGTAGATCTTGCTAAAATACACAATTTATGTCTGAATAAATTTTATTGTAGGGTGAACCATTTCAGAGATATTCCTTGTCAAGTGTGTGAGTTTCGGAAAACTTGGAAATTTCGTGAAATGGGTCATCGTTCATTTTTTTATGTTAAATGTGCAAAGAGAACGGAATCTCAAAGCTTTAAAAGATTTGACTATCGCACAAAGCCTGTATTCTAATATTCCTCTTACAACTACAAGGAAATAAGCAATAAGATAATTTGTACAAATGTTTATCTCAACTAACAAGAAGATACAGGAATAAGAGTTTGTGAGAATGGTTAGTACAAGAGTAGAAAAAGTCATGTGAGTGCAACACATCAGATTTTTCTCATAAATCCACATTTTAGTACTTTTCGGATATTATATAAATAAACATTTTCGATAATTTATCTACTAGGACATATATTTTAGTGCTTTCCTCATTCTATTTACAAAGTTTTATATTTTATGAGAGTCATAAGAATTCATTAATCATGTCACTTGACATTTGCTAATTCAGTTGGATGTGCGAGCGAGAGAACCACAAAATAGTACTCCGAAATTACATTACACATGTTTGTTAAACCTGATTCAGCAATGATACATATAATATACTGAGCTCAGTATTGTTTGTACCCGGTTAGTTACAACCAGATCACAGAAAAGCAGTTGGGTGTGTTAATTAGCAAACTGAATTAAAATTGCCAAAAATGAAAGACAGTATACGTGATATAAATATATAAAAGCAAATAATGTAATGAAGTAATAATGTTACCTACAAGATAATAAAATTTGCGTTATCACTTAAGAGCTAAGAGTTCAGCTGTGTGCCATTTATTCCAAAAAGTTTTGTATGGGAGTGTTCGCCTTTCACGGTTAGAATACATGTTGCAGAAAACCTTTGTGAAGTTGCATTACAATTATCAACATCGCTGCAAAACCATGCAGCGGGAAAAATTAGGTTTGAAACATTAACAGCAGTCTCGCCTAGCTTTAGAAATCTCCCAGGTACAATATACGCTGTAGCTACACTTGGCGTGACAGTTGTCAGCTGTCTGGTGTAGCATTCCATGCTATTAGGCCCATATGCTTATCAGACGTTCTATTTTCTTCTTGGCAGCGAAACATGTAAATAGGTTATGGAGTCAGTGTGCTGCTGCTGCCAGTGTTGATAAAAACCTGTGGCCTTCACGAGATGGGTCGTACAGTGGCGTGATGTCAGCAGTATGTTAAGCTTTGTAATTAATACCTAAATCATATTGTTTTAAGAAGTTACCCATGGCAACGTTCAGACTTGTGAAATGTAAATCAAACGCAGATATCGATAGCACTCTAACGGTTGACTCAAGTGTATGAACATGGACTGGCATTTGAGGACAACTACGATTGTCACATTTCTAGCGCTATGCACAGAGAGCACGGAAAGAAATCAGCAGTCTTCTTGCGGACACCTCAATCCTTATGGTTTGTAGGGTACGTTATTACGTCATTCTTTCACTTTCTTGGCTGATACAGTCACCGTATCACGCCTTATGTTCTGTATCGAACCAACAGAGCATACCTATGCTGATGTTGGCTATTCATTGGCTAATTACAAAAAGGTGCAGCCACCTCCCTCAACTGGAAGGGGAGGTAACGTGTCCCCGTTCAAATTGGTGGAGATCGATGTTAGAATACATGCCCTAAGAATGCCACTACAGACCATCAGGAATTCGATGGTGAAATTTATTCCACATTATAAAGTGGTTTTCTGTTATTACGGAAATGTTATGTAATGTTATACAATTCCTGTGTTTCGTTTTCCTCAGTTGGTAGTGTTGAGTAACTCGAGCTACGCTAACCGAGATTAATATATTTCAGGTTAACATTTGCTGGTCAAATTTTTGCGATATAGTATTCAAATTGATATTTTATTTATGAATTAGTCCGGATAAATACCCTCGTTCCGCTGGAAAATTATTGGTTATGTTACTGATGACAAACTGCACATCTTTCTACGAATAGCCTGTCTCTTCATTATGAATGAACTTCATATAATATGTAAATCATGAAGACTAAGAAAGTGTGTGTACTTGTATGTTTCTAATGCACAAGAGTTAAGAACAAAGTAATTTCTCCTTCTAGCCTCCTAGTATTTAAAAGTATATTTTCATGATTTCGAAGAGTTAACATTTTTCCAGATGCTCCATGTCCAAACTTGTTCAGAACACAACAATTTAGTGATGACAGTATTCCAATCTTATGAGTCAGTAATGTCCAATAATTAATTAGCGGTTAGCCGAAACATCACACAAGCAATTTTGCGGGGTAAATAAGGAGCTAATAAGTTCTATAAGTTTCGTCAATGGACAATTTTATTTTTATTAGGTTCTATTAAGTTATATTTTTGGTCAAATTTGTTTTTACAATTTTTTAAAGGATTTATAGGCAAATTTATTATTGTGTTTTACAAAATTTTGGACCCCCTTTTCTGCTAACATTTCAGCCTTTTCATTCCCTGTTAGATCATTTAAAACACACAAGTTACGCACATTACATTTTTCCCCTGGCTGTACTGATTGAATTTTGTGCTTTTTCAATGCTAAGTACATATCCATCGTTTATTTCCTCCAACACCTACCCACTAGATAGAACATTGCATTCCACCCAAAAATTCAATATTGAGATTTCAGCGGAAACTGAGGCCCTGTAAATGAAAAATAAACTGATGTGTTGCACTCATATAACCTTCTCTACTGCTGTACTATTTCTACAAACTCTTATTCCTCTATATTCATGTCAGAAGAGATAAACATTTGCAGAAATTAATCTTATTGCTAATTTTCTTTTGGGTACAAAGGGAATATGGGAACACTTGTGTGAAAAAGAGAATATGGGCTTTGAGCGATAGTGAAATCTTTTAAAGCTTGAAATTCCGTTCTCTTGGCAGGGCCAAGAGACAAAAGGGGAATAACGACCTTCAATTTGAGAAAAGTATAAATATTGTAAAATTCACACAAATAACGAGGAATATCTCCAAAATGGTTCACTCTCAAAAAAAATAAAAAAAGCCTTTTGACATAAATTGTGTGTTTTAACGAGATCCACATTTTGTATAGTAAGATTTGGTCTATATCTTACAGTTTACCAGTTATGCAAGTCATCAAGAATAAACATGACTACATGACATAGAGCCAGAAAATTCAAAATATACATTTCATTTGCCACAAAATGCCTTAAACATATGGCATTTTAATCAAAATCGTTCGAGACATTTTTAACATAATGAAAATTTTTGAAAATGTTTCCATGTAAAGGGTAGTTTAGATTGGAGAAACTTTCTTCAAAATCGTTGTGTTTCATCCTTGAAAGATATTAAACTTAAATACCTTGGTTTTTAATCTACTTTTCGACTGAGTTATGCTGTCCACAGACACACGCACACACACATACATACACATAAACGCATGCGCGCGCCGGATGTTTTTCTTAATGGCTCTTTTTGTATTTAGAGTGCCTCAACACATATATTTCCAGTGAAATCTCGATATCGAAATTTTGGGTCGAATGCAATACTTGCTCTACGTACGCTAGAGAAAACAACAAGCACTTCTAGAAAACTGTCAGTGTGTGATTGCGTGTGTGTGCGTACGAACGAAGCAACTGAAAAACGAATATGGTATAATTAGTAAACTTGCACGTCATATTCCTCACAATGCGGGCTGGACACATGGGCCGGAAAATCCCAAACCCTATGGCTGAATTATTCAAACCTGTGCGCAGTCCACAACTGCGAACTGGTCCACTACGACCTACGTCACACGCAGTACCACAAAAACATAATTTCACTTTTAGATTCTGCATCTTAAATAACTAACTCAGTGGCAAATTCCTTAATTGGGCTCGCTACTGCTTCTTGACGGATTCTTTTCTTCCATGTTTACTAATGCTAATGTTTTATTTACTTCTTGAGTCATCGACATATATACGAGTTGACACGGAGAAGCGTCACGGAATATTAATTGCTTCCAATTTTCCATACAATAGAGACGCGACTTCGACAGCTACAAAGGTGATCATTTAAATGCTGCAATTTTTATGGACCTGCAGAACGCTCCACAGTCCATTTACCTCGAAAATGTACTTCACGCCACTGATGCGTCTCGTTCGTTCACACTGAAGTGAAGCAATAACATGGGTCATATTTATCTTATCGCGTGATTGTGTTTATTCTGGTTTTCTTCGTCTTACTTCGATTTTCATTTGTTTTATTGTGAGTCAACTGTTCAGGTTTCCGTGGCAAACTGCCCACAATGCATTGCGGTCTGGACTCAAATATGGTGACCATGTTCAGTTCGTATACATTATAGTATCGGACATCTCATTTTAAAATACAACTATTTTGAGATGTTCTTTGAGCTAAGGCACTACAGGAAATCGTGTACACGTATTCGTACAGTTGCAAATACAAACTAAAAGACAATTTTTTTAGAATATTTGCCGGTCATAAAACTTAGAACAAGGTTCACAATATGAACTTCACACACCTTGTTAAAATACAGATAGAATGGAAGGAAATTTATTTCACTCTACATTAATAAGTAAAATCTCAGAGATTGAATTTTAAGAAGCAGATAAGTATTCGTACAGGGGCGTTACATTGTGTATATGTACAAATACACTAACAAAAAACTTAAATATTCTGTATGCCAACCTCTTCTATAAATTACTTCTGTCAGCCGTTGAGGTATTGAGTGAATAAGTTTTCTAGTTGTATCTGAACCAATAATATGCCGGACAACAAGTGCTGTTAGTTGAAATACTAAAATGAATACTAGTTCTATACCAGAAATAGCCAGACCACACCTCCTGCTTAACTGTTGCTTGCAAATTTTGAATATCCACTGCTGTATTTAGCTTTCTCCAGACCTCTGTGTCTGTCTGTCTCTGTGTCTGTGTTTTCGTCTGCAAATAAATCTCTTTCCCAGAATGTATTGCCTTTTCCTACATATTCCTTTACAAACACTAACCTGCTTTTTTTTCTGGTATATGCCTTCTATCTGGGTACCCTGGAATGGAATCCAGTATAACTGGATGCCTTGGGCATTACTGCTCCCCATGCTGTTCTACATGTGCAGTAATTTCAGAAGAGGCAATTTGCGGATTTTTCTTCATAATTTCCATCACCTGTCTTTGTTTTAGTTTCTGTGGGCGGCCCACTTCTTCATTTATTAGCACATGGCTTTCTGTAAAATGTTTAACTAACTCTGCACTATCGAACGACTTCACCATATGGTACAGGATATTTCAGAATACGATTTTTGTGTTTGTGTAATGAAACAATTACCTCCCTTAGGACTAAAGTTGTTTCCGTTTCTTTGCGCCCCATTTTGATCTTCTGCAGCTCACCAATCATGCAGCATTGCGCCAATAGGTGGCAGGCACGTTGTGGGTTATCAGATAGTCATTTGTTCTTTTTACCATCACTGTATGAATACTAATGTCCCCGTAAAATACAACCCTTGAAATTTTTTTCTAATATTTTGTAGAACTCTGTAAATGTACGCTAATATAATGTCTGAAGTTCATATATAGAGAAATATTTGCGTTTTTAAATGTACAAATATTCAAAATAAAACATTTTACTTTTTATTGGTAGCTGTAAGAGTAGGTACTTATGTCCATATTTGTATGTAGGTGTATGACTTATTGAACTCATTCGTTATATGCAGTAGCATTCACAGTCCCAAATACGCAACAAATGTATAATCTTGATAGCTATTAAAATTATCTTCGAGTTAGACATTTTATGTAATCTTAGCATTGTAGGAGATATATCATAAAAGAATTTGGCATCCATGGCTGACATTGTACGTGAGATCGTCTTTATATTATGGTATGAGACGTTAGCTCCTCCCACCTGCATTTCATTCATCTGGCGTATTGAACCGAACAAGACATCCCTTCCTGGGAGAGAAGAGAGCAGGTGCCAGGGACTGTAATGTAGCGTATTATCAACATGCATGGTAAACAATTATAAATTCGCACTTAATTATTCTATATTTAATAACAATAATGCACAGAGCTTTTATCGTCTTCGTGCTCAGAGAAAAGAATAATTATTACAAAACGGCTTCATCTTCTGTCTACAAGCACCGGTAACATGGAAAACCGGTATAGGAAATACCTGCGTCATTACTGGTAAAGACATGAATGTCATAATGACCCTATTATGCACGCTAGTGGATAGAGTGACAACCTGTTTGTAATAGCAGGATTGCATAAAGTATTTGAAGACCCATTCTGAATTTCCTACACCCCTCCCCCCCTCAATTGGAAAGTAAATAAGCTTTTGGTAACAGAATAATGAATTAATATTGTTTAATTGCAAACTTCCAACATGCGTCCCCGCCCCCCGAAAAAAGTCTGCCGATGCTCATGCTGTACACTGAATGTAGGCCAGCCCAAATTATTATTATTATTATTATTATTATTATTATTATTATTATTATTATTATTATTATTATTATTACTATTAATTTTCATTAATCTAAAAAAGTACAGCAGCTGGAACCGGTGTCTACAATTTTTTCTTAATTCTTTTAGTTGAATTAAAGCAAGTTTAATAAAATGTACCTACACAAGAAGATTTGGTCACTATATATTATCCTAAATAAACAGGACAACAGATCCAAAACATTTGTAAATCAGCGAAAAATATAATCTGATGTGTTGCACTCAGGTGACATTCTCTTGTGCTAACCATTCTTACAAACTCCTATTCCTATATCTTCTTCGTGTTAGCCGAGATAAACATTTGCAGAAGTTACCTTATTGCTAATTTTCTTGTAGGTGCAAGGGGAATATGGGAATACAGTAGGCTTTGAAAGCTGGTCGTTGGAGGCTTTAAAATTCCGTTCTTTTTGCACGGTCAAGATATAAAAAAGAGAATAACTACCTTCTATTTGAGAAAAGTATAAGTATTGCAAAACTCATAAAAATAAGAAGGAAAAGTTTCACTCCATAAAAAAATGCATTCGGACATACTGTCTGTTTTAATGAGATCTAAATTTTTTGTATAGTAGGATTTCGTCTATCTCTTACACTTTACAAGTTATGCAAAAGTCACCAATAGTAAACAGGTCTAAAAGGGCTGTAGCCAGAAAATTCAAAATATACCCTTCTTTTGCAATCAAAATATCTTAAATATATGACATTTTAATCAAAACGTTAGAACCACTTTTGTGAAAATTTAAATTTTCGAAAAATTGTCTATGTAAAGGGTAGTTTAGGATGGAGGAATTTTCTTCGAGATCTTTGTGTCGCATCTTTCAAAGATGTTTAACTTAAATGCCAACTTCGTTTTTACTTTCTCTAGTGGTAAGTAGGGGAAGTATTGTATTCCACCCAAAAATTCTATGTCGAGATTTCACCGGAAATATATGTTTTGAGAACCCCTGAATCCAAAAACAGTATATTTAGAAACAGGTCCGCGCGCGCGCCTGTGTGTGCATATATGTGTCAGTCAGTCTGTGGACAGCATAACTCAAAAACGAAAAGTACTTTAAAAACCAAAGTTGGTATTTTAGTTTAATGTTTTTCAAGGATGCGATACGATGATTTTGGAGAAAATAGCCCACCCTAAACTACCCTTTACATGCAAAAATTTTCGACAACTTTTATTTTCTTGAAATGGCTCTAACGATTTTGATTAAAATGTTATATGTTTCAGATATTTGTATGACAAATGAAATGCATATTTTGATTTTCTGGCTATAGCCTACGTAGCCCCGTTTACTCTGAATGACTTTTGAATAGCTTGTAAACCGTAAGAGATAGACAAGTTCTTAACATACAAAAAATGTAGATCTCACTAAAACACACAATTTATGTCTGAATACATTTTGTTCTAGAGTGAACCATTTCAGAGATATTCCTTGTTATTTGTGTCAGTTTAGGAAAACGTAAATCTTTCGTGAAATCCAACGTCGTTGTTCATTTTTTTATACTGTTAAGCGGGCAAAGGCGCAAAGCCTACTGTATCCTAATAGTCCCCTTGCGAATACAAGGAAATAAGCAATAAGATAATTTCTGTAAATGTTTATCTCAAGTAACACGAAAGGAATAAGACTTTATAAGAATGGTTAGTACAAGAGTAGAGAAAGTCATGTGAGTGCAACACATCAGATTTTTGAGTTATGCTGTACACACACACACACACACACACACACACACACACACACACACACACACACACACACACACACACACACACACACACACACACACACACCCCACACACATATACACACATGGGCGTTTCTGGAAAAATGCTTTTTTGGATTCAGGGGGCCTCAAAACACATTTTCGGTAAACTCTCGACGTCGAATTTTTGGGTCAAATACAATTCATCCCCTACTTACTATACGTAGTAATAAAGTAAAGCAGTCTGATAGACTTCGCCTCACAAACTATGTCCCCAAAAGCACCTCACGAAATTAATGGATGACATTTCAATACCAATGCCATTTGCAGCCCTCGTGTATCCGTAAGTGATTTGCTTAATGTAAACATTTTGCCTTATTTCCAACCTCGCGGATACACCTGCAGGTTCGCCGTAATCACCTGTACATCTGACGTGCATAACAGATTATTCTAGCCAGTATTTCGGAACTCAGCTTTCTTGTCAACAACAAGCCAACATACACAAGAGATCGAGGCCGTGACGTCAGTTTCGCAAATCTGCAAGCCGAACCTAACGAGGTCAAGCTGAGCAAACTCGCGAAAATAGACACCAGCGCCAACATTCCGACACACATGTTCGGCTACATCGCAAGTGTTCTCAAGTTAACTTTGTGTGTGCCAATTTTCTTATTTCCTTCGGCTGATATCTGGATAAAAAATTACATCACTTCAACCAGAGGAGAAAAATAAGCTTAAACTTATACAGAGTGTTGCATTTCCTCTTTACTTTCTCTGCTACGTATAGAAGTATGGGAAATAGGTATTGTATTCCACCCAAAAATTCGATATCGAGATTTAACCGGAAATATATGATGAGAGGCCCTCTGAAACTCAATAAGCATTTATAGAAAAACGTCAGTGTATTTCTGTATGTGTGTACGCATGTCACTGAACAGCATGAACTCAGAAACAAAAGACGGTTAAAAACCAAATTTGATATTTAGATTCAGAATTCAGAATTTTCAAGAAAATCGCCCCACCGCAAGGATTCTTTCTTTACCAAGAATATTTTTTAAAAAAATGTCAATTTTTTTCAAAAATGGCTCTAACGATTCTGATGAAAATGTCATGTTTGAGATATTGTCATGACTCTTGACAAATGAAATATAGGTACGTATATCCTAACTTCTCTAGGAAAAGCCTCTCAAGTCTTCGTCATTCTGGGTGACTTTTGCTGAACTGATAAATCGTAGGAGAGGGACAAAATCTTACTGCACAAAATATAGATTTCGTTAAAGCACACATTTTATTTTATTACTTTAATTATTTTATTTCTTACTTTATTTAATTCCTTTATTTTATTGTTTTATTTGTTTTATCTCTCTTTTATGTTACGTATATCTTTTATGTTATATATTTCTTTATTTACGTTTTCTTTCTTTCCTTAATTTTATTTCATTTCTTTAATTAGTTTATTTATGTCTTTATTAATTTTATTTATATATTTAGTATACTTTGCCTCTTTTCTTTTATTTCTTCTATTGCTACCTTCTATTTTGTTTATTTCTTTTACTTCTTTATTTCATTTATTTGTTTACTTTTTTGGATTAAACCATTTCCGAGATATTTCTTACTGGCTTGAATTTTCAATTGCATATACTGCAACTGCAGTCAAATGACTTATTTTTGAGGCGCAATTACGCAAAAAGTACTGAGCGGATCGGTATGGAACTATGACCGTTAAAGGATGGTTCTAGGCTACTAATTTTTCCACCCCATAGACCCTTTTCTCATTGGAATTATGCTACTACATATGCCGTTCTTCCTCTAATTCCTTAAAGTTTTCATCTCCCTTTCGGAGGCACATTTGCCGAAGCTATTCGAATAGCCGTGATCGTTAAAGCGATGCGCAATGGACTGGGCATCCATTCAAAGCCAAGCGTCGCGAGTCGAATCCCCAACTATAGTAAACGTGTCTATAGTAAAGGAAGGGGACGGCCCGAGTTAAATAATCATGTTTTTGTTAAACATTTTGTCATAAGTTAACGCCCAGCGAAGCAGACGTGTAGGGGCTTGAACCTACGCAATATAGAATTTAATAACAATTACTGAACCGAAATCGAACACTTTTGGTTTCAGTTTTATTACATGTATAGGTAGTATAAGTATTTAAGCATGTCGATTCATGACTGCGAAAATGAATGATCTTGAATTCAAATACCAGTCGACCTGTAAAAAAAGGCGTAGCAAAATCTATATATGCAATTTCAATATTGCATTCTATTTTTGGTATCTTTACATATATTCATATGCGTACTATATTAATCTCGAAGTTCCTTTAGTTTCATACTCCTTTTTTCCCCCCTTCGCTTTCATCATGTAACATCCATTATTGAAAACTTTTAATATCTGTAATCTACTGCAAAAAAGAATTGATTTAATCTTATCTTGAACACTAGTGGGTCAAAGATAGAATAACGCACCTAAAAGCATTAAATACCATATTGTGCAGGTTCCAACATCCTGAACCTCACTAATTTACAGCCATGGAATAAATTATTGAGCGTATTAGAAGAGCAGAATATTTGGAAGGCCCACGTCCTGTTGCAGCGCGGTTTACCTAAGTCGACATTTCTAAAATGCAGCCTGAGTTTATTGTTTATCTCTGTTCCATGCATTATCATCTGTCAGACACAGCTTATTTGTGTATTCGACAGACAACATTGGAACAGACTATTAATAAACTCAACTGCATGTTGGAAGTATCGACTTGCGTAAACCGCGCATATGGGATTTACAAATCTACTCTCGCAATGCGTTCAATCATATTCCCATGGCTGTACATCTCTTGAAACACATACTAACAACTACTTATAACTATTTATTTACAATTACAAATGCTTGAAGCACTTTGCTTTATTTCACGCAAGGTCCCCTTGAAATTACTCCCTGGTGTTTGCAAGAGACGGAAATATGTGTATCTTTAGTTAGACGCCCTTCAAAACAGCTTCCTGTTGATTACGTAACTCAAGTCACAGACCCTGCCTTCGAGTTGTTTCTCTCTCATCGTTCAAGGTCACGCCATGCCATTTTGCGCTTTATACACACTGCACTTGCATCCCTGTGGCGCTCTGGTTGTCACTTGTTTCACGCACTTCAACTATCTGTTGCAGTGTACTTCTGAAAGGTATAGCTTCATCTCTCCATGAATTAGGCGTATTAGCCTGTTCTGTCTCAGAATTGTTCACGTCATTTCTCTAAGGAAAGTTCAATGCATCCCTTTCCTGTTGTGTTATGCTGCATTTCAGCTGTTTATTCCATTATTTAGTATACGTTGGTCATGATCTCTCCATTTCAGTCTATATTTTTCAATAATAGTTTAATACATTTTACATTTAGCTGTATAATATCCATGCTTCTTTAATACTCCAGCAATGAATATACTAAGAACTTTATCTCCTATGATTTAACTTGGCGTAATTGTCTGATGTTAAGGTCCAACATTCGCTACCACTAATGTGGCATAGGCAAGGCTGTTACTTTATAAAATTTAATTAACGTTCACTTCAGATTTTCCCATTATGAGCTGGTCATCAACATCATGAAATTCAAATTATCACTTCTTATTCTCAACGCATGTACAGAAAACGGCAAGTCTAGTTCATTTTTTCCCGATTTGAAAATCATTATCTTATCTGGAACTAAATATGTGTATTTTCTGACACTTTTCGTCGTTTCTGAATAATGGGAGATGTTTTATTTTAGCACGAGCCTTTTTGACAGTCGATTTCTAAATACCATAATTTGGAACCATGAGAGATAAATTCTGTAGCGTTACACGGAGTAAGGAAAACATTCAATAACCTGATAAAACAAAGAGAGTGCTGCCAATTCTGTGCTTTAGAGAGGTTTAAAAGACCTCTGCTATCAATTTTGGAAGTAAATCAGCAGTTACTATAATATTTTGCTCGAATCCATGTAAATTTTTTGTATTTGTGCATATGTTATAGGCAACTGCAACAACTGGCGGAAAACTTTCATTGCCGTTTTTGTATGTACAGAGTTATAAAAAGAATGCTTAATAACCCGAAAACTGTAGAAGCTTATATACAAAAAATTTGACGCAATAAAGATATAGAATCCACTTTTTTATAGTTTAAAATTCTTGAACTGGTTAGGCCACATCGGACAGTGAATGAAATGGGGAAAATAGCATCCATAGAGCTTAAAGTTACCCAAAATTCATTTTTCAGGATAGGTGAAAACCCCCGGAAAAAACAATGGTAATTCACCCTAACCGAGATTCGAACTCAGAACCTCTTGTATGTGAGGCAGACGCTTAGCCGTAAATACAGAGGTGAGCATACACTTCTTTTTCCATTTTAAATTCTAAAATGATAAAACGGCTCTCAATATTTTAAACTTATAGACTGCGTAGTTATTTTCAAAAAGGAGACATGAAATTAGCCAATTTTACACTGAGAAGATAGGGATTTCGCGGTCCTTAACAGCATCCGAGTAGGGGAAAGGAATTATGACTGACACAATAATTAATGGCGGGTGGCAGGAGTAGCTGGCCAACACAAAATTCAATGAGACTCTTGGCACGCCTTGCGGCGTTGTACAGTTAAACATAGTTGAAATCACGTTGTAAAGCTGGTGATACTGTAAATATCATTTGGGCTTACCAAATTTATTTGCACAACAGGAAAGAGCATAGTAGAAGTCCTCATCTATCAGCCGCCATTAAATGTTGTGTGCGCCATTGTTATTTTATGAAAATAATTCAAAGAAAAGACATCTCTGCTACAATCTGCTGCGATAATTTATTTGTTGAAATATCTGCACATTTTCTTTGCTGATTACAACACAAGAAATATCACCGTTTATAGGTGAGTATACGAGCAAGTTTACAAAAATACGTACACGAAATAAAGAACAAAATAATGCTGCGTAAAGTTCAAGTTCCATACAAAAGAGAACTGTACTAATGAGCGGCTGTAAGAGCTTCATGTGAGCGTTCTTTTTTAAAAATGAGAAAAAGTTGCTGGTATAAGAGCGAGCAAGCGAGCAGTAGCAGCAGATGCCGTATTGTTCTCCAGACGGCACGGACCTGAGCATGAATATTAAACAGCGAAGCATGGATAAACTCTGAAAACTGAACAAAAAATGCACCATGCAGGAACACGTGCAAATCACAAAATAACTACCACATTCAATAAAAGTTCATGCATTTGTGAAAATACTTCATCTGCAGCAGAGGTGTTAATAGATACAGCTTACCACAGAAGATGCGTCGTAAAGGAAAAACTTCAGTGTCTCTTACCTGCAACAAAGAGAAGTCCTCTTTAACAATATGTAGTAACAAAGAGGGCAAAGGTTATACTCCTGGAGTTTATACAGGGTGGAAGTGAAATGATCCGCCACACTTTAACAGCAAATTTATCATGTTGTGAATAACAAAAAAGTCTAATACCAAAATGTTGAAAAGCTTATAGTTTTCTAGAAAAAAAAAATATGTTTATAAAACAAATTTATCATCACCTGGCTGAATTATTATTCACGGAAGGTTCTTGCTTTATGGCTATATAATATTGAATAAACAACAACTTTTCCTTTGGTGTATTTCAATAGATTAAACGGTTTTTGTGTAAATTAAATTTAAAAGAACCCACAATTTGTTGCCTTTTTGTTGCAAATGGTGTGGCTCAAGCAAAGCTAGGAAGAAGGATGAAAACACTATTTTTATTATCAAAATGACACTGGTTGAGTGGGATACTTCATGGTGAAGTCAGGTTTTGGTGATATATGGAGGCAGAGGGAATCGTTAGAAAATAATTTCTGGAAAGAAATTAGGATAGGGCTGGAAGATATTAAAAAACAAAAAAATATTTGCATGTTTCAGTTTGAAAAGTTCACGTAGAAAAATGAAAGTGGAATGGAACATGAAAGAGTATATTGATAGAAGTGACAAAATAGTAAGAGAAGCTTTGGCATAGTAAAACTAAAAGCTTAAAATTAGGGAGCGATTCATAGAAATGCCCTTTATGTAACAGAAAATGATACCCGACATGTAATGCTGGAATGTGAAACCGAAATTATAATGTCAATGTATATTTGATAATGGAAAGAAACAAAAGGAGATTCTAGTCAATAGTTAAGGGGAAGACGTAATAAAGCTGAATATGTTAAAGTCTCAAGAATGGAAGCCTAGGGAGATTTAAATGAGTGATGAGGTTACAACTGTTGTATGTACAAACCTCTAACGACTCAGCGGGCTGATTCCTATCTTACCATGACGTGCTCTAAAGTTAGCCAATGGAAATTGCTTCCTTCGTGTTGCTCGCGCAAAAACAAATGCAACGCAAGACACACTCGTCTTGAATCGAGCCGAGAGTACCCGTGCAACTTGGGAGTTGTACGTAAGCTAGCGCGTATACATAATTCCGCGGTTGCTAAAGGGTGACAAAGTTAAAATGTTATAACGTTGTAGTTGAAGTTACAAAGTTACATTCTATTTAAATATCGTCGGCAGTTCTCTACAAATCTGGAAATTTACAAATAAAGTGATATGTTGGTTAATTCTTCGTTTGGTTCCATTCCTACCATAACTCACGCATACCTGTAGATTAGGATCTCTTGCTAGAGCTAGTCCGGACACCAAACACGAGATCTTATAGGTCTTAAAGTAGACGTCTTCGAAGGAGAGGAACGTTTGCGTCAAATGTGAGGAAAGGAAGATTCTGAGGAAGCAAACTGATCAAATGTACCTAAAGAAATTCAAAGGGAAAAACTTTTGAATATAAAACCGAAAAACATAATAGAAATAGGCAATTTTTTAGCACAGCAAGAGCCAAGTGGATGAGAAGAATTAGCAAAAAATGTAAGAAAGGAGCAATAGGGAAATAAACTTTGAGTGATAGGCAGGACCTAAATAAACTCGGCAACCACTGGGTTTGGGTATTCTGAGAAAATTCAACATATACATTTTGTTTGCCAAGGAAATGTCTTAAACACGTGGTATTGTAATCAACGTCGTTACAGCCATTTTTCAGATACTCAAAAATAACTAGAACTTCACATGAAAGGGTAGTTTGGAGTGTGGGAGTTTCGTTGAAAACCTTCATGTCACATCCCAGGAAGATGCTGAAGTTATATGCCAAGTTTGGTATTTAAGCGAGTTTTCGTCGCCAGTTTTTTTCTTTCTTTGTTGCGGGACTTCGGAGTATCTCAACAAAATTTGTACTTCCGGTAAACTCTCGTTATCGAAATTTTGGGTGGCAGGATGTTTCCTCTACATACTCTAGATAAATAGTAAACAACTTATTATTACTAAGTATAAAACTTTTTAACAAGCAAATTGAATTCCATGAAGTGCTTTAGAATACGAATTTCCATGCGTTGACTGTATTTCTGTACTTCCACTCCAGAGCACACGTAACAAAAATCTGATGTGTTGCACTCACATGACTTTCTCTACTCTTGTACTAACCATTCTAACAAACTCTAATTCCTATATCTCCATGTTAGTTAAGATAAACATTCGTACAAATTATCTTACTGCTTATGTCCTTGTAGGTGCAAGGGAGATATTAGAATATAGAGGGTTTTGTGCGACAGTCAAATCTTTTTGACCTTTGAGATTCCGTTCTCTTTGCACGATTAACATATAAAAAAATGAACAACGTTGTTGCATTTCGCTAAAGTTCTAAGTTTTCCGAAACTCACACACATAACAAGGAATATCTCCGAAATGGTTCATCCTACAAGAAAATTTATTGAGATATAAATTGTGTATTTTAGCAAGATCTAATTTTTTTGTAGTATGATTTGGTCTATCTCTAACGGTTTACCAGTTATGCAAAATTCATCCAGAGTAAATACGAATACAGGGGCAATAGCCAGAAAATTCATTTGTCATAAAAATATCTCAAACATATGGCATTTTAATCAAAATCGTTAGAGCCATTTTCAAGAAAATCAAAGTTTTCGAAAAATCTTCCATGTAAAGGGTAGTTTAGGGTGGGGCTGCTTTCTTCAAAATCTTCGTGTCACATCCTTGAAAGACATTAAACTTAAATAGCAACTTTGGTTTTTAACTGACTTTTCGTTTTTGAGTTTAGCTGTCCACAGACTGACAGACAGACACACACGGACCTTTTTCTAAAAATGCTTTTTTTTGGATTCAGGGGGCCTCAAAACATGTATTTCCGGTGAAATCTCGACATCGAATTTTTTGGGTGGAATACAATACTTCCCCTACTTACCAATAGAGAAAGTAAAAACGAACTGCGAATGTCTAATGAAAAGTTTCTTTCTCAGTGGTCCTGGGCGCCAGTGACGTCACTACTCTTATCTTGCATAGTGATCACAAGTGTCGCTTCATGATAACGCATAAAGCCAAGTTGTTATCGGTGACCTAAATTTTACCTTAGTGTAAAGATAAAAAACACAGAGACCATTTGGTCCCACATAATAGCCGTATGCTACCGCACATGTCAAATTACTCTCAGTCGCTGAAACAGAAGGCATTTCTTGACTGGGTGATCAGCACTGTCAGTTTTATATACGCTTTCCTTTCTGCAAATTGTAGCTTATACCATTAACGTTTCAAAATACGTTGTTGTTTTAGGAAATACTTTTAGGTACCAATGTAACCAATGAAGGACTTGAGGTGAAGCAGGGGCCATACTCTAGCAGACTAACAATTTTGCAGGATGTATATGCATGCTTCCTAAGTTTGCTTATCTACTATTTTACAAAAATGTAAGTTACTAAGGAAGGCACAGTTGTTTTCTTAATTATGGATTTGTTAGCATTTACTAAATAATTTTAAGCCATAACCAAACACATTACAGAGGACTATTTCACACATAGGGACGTTAAATTGTGATGTACGAATTATCACCTGGTTATTCTTTCAGTGTAGCCAACTGTATCCCATAAATCGCTGAAAAGCAATTTATTATTCATTACAATCGATTAATAATCACAACAGCACTCCATTTCAATTTTACACCTGGGATTTTAAGAATAATTTTTTTAATAATTAACGTAGTTTTTTACAATAAAGGTAATTTCTTGATGTTAAAAATGAAGTGAGATGTATTACGGATTACAAATTGGTTTTCCGTTACGACAACAAGAGAAGATGAAATACGTGTATTTCTTGGGTTTCGTTTTTCTCAGCTGAGTAAGTCGAACTATTCTAATCGAAATTAATATATTTTAGGTAATAATAGAGTTTATTGTTTTATGGTCAAATCTTCGCAATATAGTACATAAATTCATATTTCATTTAAGAAATAGTCCAGATAAATGTCATTCGACGGTCACCTCTGTTCCAGAGTTTATCGGTTTGGTCAGACATGCTATGATATTAGTTGTGATATATCACAGCATAAAAAAGATAAAGTAATCACTTTTTGACAATTTTGCTGTTGGTCTACCTGTAAGTTCAGCATCTCCTAAGGATACCGCTAAAAGATTTTCAAGAAAATCCTTCCACTGCAATTTACTTTTACTTTTAGGAACTAAACGATCTTAATGAAAATGTGATTAAAATGTTTATACGACTAATAAAATTATTTGGTGAATTTTCTGGAACGAATTTTTATAACCGTTAACCATAAGAGATAACAAAAACCTTATTTTAGAAAAATTGTAGATCTCTTAAAAACGCATGATAAATATTTAAAATGCCTTTTTTGTGCAATAAGCCATTTACGAGATATTCGCTATTGGTGTGCAGTACTTTGCTATTCTGAAAGTGCTTTCGTCATTCAGTTGTTTCTCCCGATTCGTGGAAAGTACGTGGAATATCAAGGTCAGCAATAAAGACACTTTTTAAACATTTGATAATATAGTTTCAGCTTCCTGTATACTTTTTATATCTACAAAGAAATATTCATCATAGTTTAACGACTTTTACAATAGTCGTTGAGTTACATAGCCGAGTTTGATAGCTTAGGCTGCGCCACTGTCCGCTCCTATGTATAGAGATTGAAATAATTATCAAATTTTAATAAAATCACGTTTTACTTTGGTTACTACGGTGCCAATTTGATCAAAATTTGGTTAAATTCAAACAAGTTAATTAATTTTGTCCACAAGATTGCTGCTGTGCTGGAATTTCGTCCCACAGGAGTTCTTTTACAATCTAGTAAATCTGTCATGGGACTGTCGCTTTTAAGCACACTTAAAAACCATGCGTCTGAGCCAGCTCCTAAGTTGCCGTCTAAGTGCTTTAATAAAGCTTCTTTAGGTGTGTTCGTTCCCTTTTCCAACCGATGAAAGATGATAGTAAATGCTAGTGCAAGACCTTTAACACGACAAACTTTCCCTAAAAGTTGCGAAACAAGAGACAGTCGTGGAGTATAACCCGTTAACAAAAGCGAAGCGGGCTGCATGTAATGCGATTAGCTTTGTGAAGCTGGAAACTTGCGGTTCCTCTCTTGGGACGTAATCTAAGATACGTGTTGAAGGATCAACAACATTCACTTGTCAGACGAGCTTCGAGTAATGGAATGCTACGCCGGAATATTCAAACATATGCACAGCAGCGCAAATACGTCCACTGCAGGGAATTGGATACAGCCAGGACGTATAGGAATGCACCTATGTTCATTCCCAAGTGGTTCTTATGGCTAGATTATAACAAGTGAACTTTAATGTGTTACAATCTCATGACTTTCTATAAACTATCACTTATTTTTACATATATTTTGCAGATTATTAAATTCTATCTACAGCTTGTTAATTGCGATATATTATGGTGCAAATTCTTGCACTATACATTTTAGAGAGGTATGCAAAGAATGTGTAATCTGTCTCAAACTAAAATGATCCTGTTGTAAACACATGAGAGGGGAGAAAAAAAGAGATATTAATGAACACTCTTAGCTCGCTAATTGGTGGAAGGAAATCTATGGATGCTTATAGAGGCAATTAACAAGTAAAAAATTAAAGAAAATACCTGCGAATTTCGCTTCACCACAGACTTCAGAACGTTATATTACACTATCTCTGTCTCTTTCTATGTTTCTAGTTTGATTTGCCAGGAACTTGCTGTTCTCAGCGTTTTTATGTGTATATCACAGAGCGAGGCGAGTGCCTCGCATTCGGGAGGTCATGGGTTCGCTCCCACAGGGTGGCCTTCCTTGTCCATGGCTTTTTCGGGGGTTTCTTCAGACCGCTAGGCGAATGCTGAGAAGGCTCCTTTTATTCCTCCATTTTTCTGCTACCAAAGTGTACATCTAGGTTAGAAGGGGTGAAATAGCAGTGTTCCAAGAGGGATATTAAACAGAGTGTATATTGCCTTACATAAAAGTGGATCAATTTTACATGCACTAAACATTCCTGGTTTTCAACATAGGCGTTTATAGCAGTAAAACTGAGAAAAAGAACACAATAAAAGTCTTATCGTCACGGCAACTGTAATGAAAAGCTACAGGAAAGCCTAAAGTAAAGTTTTCTAGCTCGGCAGGTAATGCATTGCCCTTCTGCACGAGCGTAGAAGCTCATTAGTGCCGCAAGCTACACAATGGCTAAGTTTTTGCTATTTATTTCCTTCAGAAAACGATATGCAGCCCCTCAAAGTGAACGCTATTCAGACACAGAGACACAATGTACGCTCACAAACTTAACGCTAATGAACATGGCTACATTCGTAGCAACCCTTTGATAAAAGTCACTGCTATCAAAAGTTCCGCCTTTAGTGTAGGTCGGAAAATAACGCGCATTTTCTGTCGCTGTTGTCGTTTACAGCGTTTTTTATTTGCTGAAACGTGTGGAAAAACCACCGACGCCCATGAACGCCTGATTAGTTATGCATCACGTAACGTCAAGCAGTTATGTTGGAGCTATAACCTCAGTGGAATCCCCATACCTTAGGAAGGATGAACCAACAGCAGTTTTTGTGTTCCGAATTCGTTCGTCACATTATCCAAAAGCTTAACCCCTATGGTATATTATGTGACGAGCATAATTGTCATTTTACTCAAGTTTCATATGACTATTTATGCTGTGTCTAAGTCTAAAATATTGTTACTGTTACTGGTGACGGGTGTGTGGTATTTCAATTATTTATTTGTTATTAGATTGCATTTACGAGAATCGATAGCTGCGCCTTCAACAGCGAAATTATTGATTTTATTGGTATGTTGGCCTTAACACAATGATACAAAGAGTATATATGCCACAGTCTTAAAAATGTAGACGGTCAAAACAGAGAGGACAATTGAATTTATTAGAAGTTTTAGTTTCTAAACTCGAAGTACTTGTTATTAGATTGAGCATACGAGAATGTGCGCAGACGCAAAGTATGATTGCTACACACGTATCTGTTGAGTGGTGGATAGGAGAATCGTTATGAACGAGAGCACTTTTGATTGGTGGATAGCAGTATTGTTATGAAGAGGTGGATATAATGAGATCTATTACAGTGGTGTATAGGCACTACATAATGGCTTGATCGAGCATAAATGTATTTTATTATGGGTAATTTTCACCCATTCCTGGACATGGCATCGTCAACATGATGGGTAAAAGGAACACATAATCACAACATTGAGAAACCCCATATGTCCACATTTTTGGCAACATCATTTATGATATGAGTGTGGAGCAGATTCAGGTTATTCCGTGATATTAAGATACTTTAATTATCATAATTAATGTATGGCTGGTATTTGAGTGAACAACATTTGAAAAGGAAAAAATAAAACAACTATCTGATAGAAACATTTATACTACAAACTAAAACAAATTCATGTATCACCTCACGTCACTTTCTCTGCTCACTCTTGTAAAAACTATTTCTAAAACATCTTATGCTTCTATTTGTCACGTGCCAATCGAGATAAACGTTTTTAGAGATAGTTTTATCATATCTTTCCTTATAAGTACAATGAAAATAGCGCATAGTAGGCTTAAGCGACAGTCCAGTTTTTAAAGAGCTGGTCTTTATGTAATGGCTTTGACATTCCATTCTCTTTGCATGGCCAGAACATAAAAAAGAATGATATATTTGAGAAAAGTAGAAGAATTCAAAACAATAACAAGGAATATCTCGAAAATTATCTGTATAAAATTAAAAAAAAAACAAAAAAACATTTCTTATAAAATGCAGGCTTCAACGACTTCTAAATTCATTTTTGTGTATCCCTTACGGTTTACCAATTACACAAGTGACTCAGAATGAGGATTTCCAGAGAATTCAAGATATACTTACATTTCAATTGTCATGTAAAATGTTATTTTAATACAAAAAAGTTAGTCATTTTTTAGAAAACAATCAATTTCGAAAAGAGTAGTTTGGGGCGTGATTTTCTTGAAAGTCTTCGTGTTTGCATCCAATTTAGGTGTTTAAGAGACTTTTCGTTTTTGTGTTATGATGTTTACAGTAACACGTAAATATATAGATTTTGTTCTAAAAATGCTTTTCTTTGGATTCAGGGAGTCTCTAGAAATCTGGATATCAAATTTTTGAGTAAAATGCAAGGCAGTAAGTAAAACTGGATGATGTCGAAAAGCTCAGACGTTTACAGAACACATCTCCATCTTATCTGTGTGGAAAATGACAATCATTCCTTTCTTCAGAAGAAAAGCATGTATGGCTATGGAATATATGGAATGAGTTTACAAAAGTCATTTTAACACTGACACAATTTTATATTGATATAAGTTGTTAATAAAAGAGAATTTCTGGTAACATATTTCCAAAATTTTAACATGAATTTGAGAAATGCCATATGCTTTGTGACTTTCAAATTTGATTTTCGCATATACAAACATTTTTGTTTTTACTTTAGTACATGACTTTAAAACGCAGTATAGGCAAATAAAAAAACAAGATGCAATCTCTCCTACAAAATGGGAGTGAAGGAGATGTCTTCAATTTCGTGACATTTCAGATCGCCGCATCTGGAAAACGATAGGTATGTCAAGGATATCCATCACTCAGCAACTGGGCTAAAATAATTCTGTATTGGATTTAAACAACTTAAGCGATTAGGACTGGCAATCCAGGAAGGTCTTTTGAGGTTGTGTTCGTACCAAGTCTTGATTTAAGTGTATGGATTTTTAATAATTTCAGTCCATAAGCTTATTCCTATGTAAGGTCTTTAATTCCCTTGCTTCAAGATCTTTAATAAACCTAAGGTTGAATGTCTTGTCAAGTTATTGGTGTTTTGTTACCGGAAACTAACGAATGCATGGATATTGCTTACGTGGTTTAGCCCTTGCAACTCCCATTGGGCTGTGCAAATACTCTCTATTAATAATTGTTAACCTGAGATTGTTTACGTTAACCTAAGAGTTTACCAGCAGCTTTGCTCAATGTTTCAACTCATCAAGTCGCAGGGAAAAGTTCAAGTAAATCTCAGCGCATGAAGGGCCAAAGGCTTGCCGTCCAGCCGCTGCGTCCTCCACCTCTGCCCACCACAGGCGTCATTGTGGGGTGCAGTACTAGATGGTGGTACGTGGTCAACGTCCCGAAACCTCCCAGCCAGTCATGCGGCCTTCACGATCTAGGGCAGCTACTTCTCCATCAAGTAGCTCTTCAATTGGCCCCTCCGAACCTAACGAGGCTGAGTGCACTTCGTGCAAGACCTCCCAGCGGGGGAAAATCCCTATGTTGGTACAGGGGATCGAATCCAAGTCCTCCGCACCAGAGGCAAGTGCGCTACCAACTGCGCTACGGAGGTGGTCATCAAGTGGCAGGTACCAGCTTATAATTTTTATTATTTGTGGCTGGTTGCCAGAAATACAGAAGTCCTGTACTATGCGCTGCCAGACACGGCACCATTAAGGCATTTATCAAAATTGTCATTATTGAGAAAATGAAGAATAATCAAAACTGTTTCATATAAACGAGAGGGGAGGGGAAGGGAACCTATAAACACCTTTCTGTCACATCTGATAAAAATGCTGTACAAAGTTTAATATTTATCCGACTCATCATTTCTGAGTTTGTTAATCACAAATATGCGCACGCCGATTTTTTTTTTTTTTTTTTTTTTTTTTCCAGAAATATCGTTTTACGGATTTGGCGGGCCACAAAACGTGTATTTCTTCTGGAAATTTGAGATGTTGGAATGTGGATAATACTACCTCTACCCATTAGAAGGTTCAGAAGGAAGTAACATCAAAGAAAGAACATAGAACATCAACCACACATTTATATTCAGTCTTAAAGCAAAACAAAATATGCTATCAGGCCAGTTGGCTGAAGTGGTAGTGCCTGTGGTGCGTAATTAGAAGGTCGTGGATTTAAATGCCATATTTCGTCCAACTTGACTAGGGTTTGTTCATGGATTTGCTTATTTGCCATGCAAAAGCCAACCACGAATCGAAGTGCAAGGCAAAGGAATGTAAATAACAGATGACACAGGAAACTGACAACTCAACTAACGACATCTGTCCAGCTTTATAATGACCACATACCTATAGACCCAAAGAAGAAAGTCCACATTCTACCAAAGCTCGACAACAATAGTAATCGTTGCGCTTTGACAAGTGCCGTTAAACGCTGTCCTATAAAATTGAGTGAAAATGAGTTTGTATTTATCGATGCTCTTTAACTGCTACAGTTATCAGCGTCCATTGTGAATTAGCATGAAAGACTGGTTAATTTTACTCAAAGGCCTCTTTATCAGGCTTGAGTTTTTTTATGTGCCGTAAATCTGCATGGACCACCAGCTTTACTTCTCTTCCTAAGGAAGCCATGCTAAGGATGTTTATGCCCGAAAATACCCATCGGGATATTTAGTAAGCTAAATATTAAACAACTTCTATGCTCGCAGCTGGTTTGACAAATCACGAGGCATCCACATCCATTTATAGCCAGCTTTAATATCTAAGGCGAAACCGATATTTTTCTTTAGGCCCTCAGACGAACTTATAAAATATTGTCGAGTTATCCAAAGGAAAGGAAACAAAAGAATAAGTTCAGAATCACAGTTTCAGAAGCTTTGCGTCCACTGTAACAATATGTTTAAAATACTAGGGTAACATAAAGTGCATATTCAAGGGCTGTCGTAGAAGTACTCGATCTAACAAAGAAATCACCCACATTTCGGGAAAAAAATGTATTTCTCTACATAGCTCGACAGTTTTCCCAGTGATGCATAATAGCTTGTTTATAACGGAGCTCTGCTAAATAGCCATCAACTGCAGACCCTACCTCTTCATTGTTGGCAAAACCCATTTCTTCAAGTTTGGAAACAGAAAATAATCAGAGAGAGCTAAATCTGGCGAACAAAGTGCATAAGAAAGCAATGCGAACTCATGCATTTTGGTCATGTGGATAATGGATGTGTGAACTGTGTTGATGAAACAAAAATGTCTTTTTCCCTAAGTCGACCGTTTTTTGCTTCATTTCGTCACTCAAACGCTAAAGCAAGTGTGTATAATATTCATCATTGATTGGTTTTACTGTTTGGAGATAATGAAAGTTATCTCACGTGCATGCCAAACATACTGCCACCATGACCTTACCCGCGGGTGGAACTGTCTTTCCCTTCTTTAAGGCGATTCTTCCCTTTCAATCCACTGTTTCGATTGTTCATTTGACTCAGTCCGACACAAAAGCTCAGCTTTATTGTGGCGAAACATCGTCACACACTCGACTGAAACATCTGCACAATGCTGTTTTTGTTCCGTTGTGAGCAAACGCGGCACCCAACTTGCGCACAACTTTTCAGTTAATATTCCATGTATTGCAATGGGCTCGCGCACTTTCAGTTGATGGTCATATAATACTATTTTTTGGCTTTTCTTTACAATTTCAGGCGTGGTCTTGACAGTTTGTATGACCTTGCTTAAACTCTGCCACCCAATACCTTACTGTTGTAAACGAAGGAGCAGACTCCTCCAGAGTAAAATCTGGCTCAGCTTTAAAATTAGTTGGACCTAGACCTTTCAAATGAAGGTATTGTATTACATAACGATGACCAGTTTAATCCGTTTACAAATTATTTGTGAGTATTCACTATTGGTGGCTGTGAAGCAAAAACATAAAATTTCAAACTAATGCTTTATAAGGTTGGTACTTCTATCATAGTCATTTCCTTTAAACAACAGCTATCTATACGTCAGGTCGGGTACTTCTGGGACAGCCCTCCTATTTAGTGCCTGTTGTTTATTGCCCTAATATATTATTTACACCTAGTTTTAAGGTAATAAATTGGTTGGAGAATAAACCCCATTACAGAATAATTTGAAAACGGTGGTCGGAAGCTGAAAACGGCCATGATAATGACACGTGAGAGACTGGTGATGTCATTACGGGTGGAGTTCCAACTGAGGAAGAGCTCATAGTCATGACCCACTTTGTTTCTATTATTCTCATCTGTCGTTCAGGAAGCGCCGTGCGTGATTTGTACACACGTCACTCCTACAGCTTCTTAGTCTGGATGTCATTCACACACGTTCCTGCTTGGAGCAGAGAACTCTCCCTTCTTTTCCCCTTCTTCTCTCTCTGCTTCGGACTCCTCTCCCTCTTTCTGTAGCCTTATTTATCCAGATCCCTTTCCCCACCTCTCTTTGCCAGGTACATGTCATGCGATCTTTTGATTGCTCCCCTAGACTAGTGTTGAAGAATTTGTATTAAAATACGCATATTAAATATGTTATGCTATAAAAATCTTTATAGCATAGTTGGTTGCTAAGGGCCTGAGAGACCCTTTATTTAAACGTTCTAGTTTTCGAACGTACTGACTATGATATTACACCTTACTCAACTGTTTGCTGGAGTGACAACCTTATTTATTTATTTCTTTAGCTTCAAGAATGACTGACTAATCGGCAGTTAGGTGTCGCAGAGATCAGCCGAACTCTGCGCGCCTATTCTCATTGCATATGGCGATGAGGAGACTCTCTAGGGGAAGAAAAGAATAAATACCTATTCAAGTAAGGTTTAAATAGTAAAATTGAATTACCAAATGGGTATAATAATATCCCAGTCTGCAATAATAAAATATCAAACGTTAGAGAATTTAATATAGTTCGTCCAGATTTCTGCAGTAAAATACACAGATAAATTAAGTTAACACTACTGAATGCATGAAATTCAACAATCCACCACGACAGCATAAACGGAAAGTGTATCATAAACACTACCATAAAGAATAGCAGCCACAGCCACAGCAGAATAGTTTTGTTGCAGTGCGGTTTACAAAATGGATATTTCCAACATGCAGCTGAGTTTATTGATAGTCTCTGTGCCGGTTTGACGACCACCAAATATGACCTTGTTTTTTTTTATTATATCTACTCCATTTTATGTTCAAAATGTACATCTGCTTAATGTTTATGTACATCTTTGTGTTGTACCTTAATGTTTATGTTACTCTTTATACTTTTTACGTTTATTACGTTCCTTCATGTTAATTCTAATCTATATTCATGGTACATAGTAAAATTGTAATTAAGGACTGATTACGTGACCCCAATTGTGTATATTATGTATAACTTCTTGTTTATATTTGTTGTTTTCTTTGTTATGTATATTTTTTCCCCTTTTATATTGAATTGTATTGCAATTTGCAAAAGAATTGTAAATTGTAAAATGAGAATGTAACCGATGAAAATAAGCCTGGTATATAAGATAGGCACCAGGTTAATAAATAGGTGCCCTCTAAACAAATGAAAGAAACAAACTCGCATTTGTGAGTATGTATACGAGTACAAATGCGAGTGGTGATTCAAGAGATAGCCCATTTGTATGTTCGATAGAAGATAACATATGTAACAGAGACTATCAATAAACTCAGTTGAATGTTGGAAATATCGACTTGTGCAAATGGCGCTGAAACACGATGTGGGATTTAGAAATATTCTGCTCTCCTAATGCGCTCAATCATGTTTCCATGGTTGTACATTGCGACACAAGTGTGATAAGTGCATATTTGCGGATCGGGGAAGAAGTTTCAAAATATTAGACAAACTTGAGCATTTTCGCTTTCGAGTTTTGCAAAGAACTTAAAGGATTCTGGGACTGAAAAATGCCCGCAAAATTATCAAATTTACGATTTTTAGGTTTATGCATATAAATGTTCCCAATGCTTCAGTCATCGGCTGGCAGTAAAATTTTTTAGATTCCGCCATTTTTAAAGGTCTAACGCAGGCCTTAAATGTCATATGCGATACATTTATAGACGCCCCTTTTCTCCTGAAATTGTTGACAGTATTTGAACTAAGTATGGGCCAAAATGGGATCCAAAACCGAATTCAGAGCAAAGAAGTGTTTAAGCTATGAATCTTAAGAATCTGAGGAGAGAGAGCCTACACAAAAGATGAAAGGTTTAACAAACAGGTAATCATGACCACGATACATCTATGTAGAAAAAATAGTTTTACTGGACTTTACATTTTTAATACACTATTTGCTCCATGCGCATTAAATTTTGTGCTATAGTCCTAGAATTTTTCCAGCATATGCTCCATTTATGTACTAACTTCAGCTCCAGTCATTAGTTTCAAAATCTGAAAATTTGTTTAGCTTTAAGAAAATTAAATAACTAAAAAGGTTTTCAAACATTTTCAATGTCTATCAAAGCAAAGAAATTAATTACTTTAAAACTAACTAGTTTTTTTCCTGCCAGAGATTGATGGTGTTTGTTGGGCTTTATAAAATAATAAAACTATTGTGAAATTTTAGTTTTTGATGCGCATGGAATATGTTGACTATTAAGGTACTTTCGCATTGTGAATGAATTGAATACTTAATTCCCTCAAAACTATGAAACAGATTGTGCTAGAACTTGTGTGACAGCTTCTAACATAAACACCCTTAAGTGCGCAAAGTATGGATGCCATACCCATAAAAATATAGAACATTCAAATTTCAGTCTCAAGGTCCCTTAACGCATGTGTATACCGCCTGCGGTGCCGTAGTAGTAAAAGCATATGTATTACGGTACTAATTCTACGCCAAAATAAAATCAATCACTGTCAGCTGTTCAAAAGGAGCATCAAAATCGACCGCGCTAACCTCTGCGAACTGGTAGTCACTCCTGAAGGTGAGATGGCTGCTGTCGCCGAAACATTTATATTTTAATGCTGCAGCTTGTTGGTAAGGTTCAGGCAATGCATTTTCAAATCCGACCCAATTTTTACAAGGCCAAGAACTTCTGATTGGTAGGTAGATATTAGATCATTCCTCGTGATTATTCCCTACGAAAGAGAAAATCACACGAGAGGGCAGCACAGTAAAACAAAGGAAAGTCAAGTCCCTCTCAAGGCAGCTCGGCCAATCACCGCCAGCAAACTGCCGCTACATTAGTAATGATATATGCAAAACACCTGCCGCCAAGGTCGGGTCCCAAGGTTGATATTTTCTCTACCGTTATACTCGCTGTTGAGGGGGTACACGGGCCTTTTTGCTGCGTGCCAATTTTATCCTGGCACACCTTCCAACGGGTCTTCTCTCATTTAAAATGCCGCTCCATTCTCACACCTGCCACTTAAAGAACTAATTTCTGATCAAGGTTAGAACACGATACGCCTACCTCCTTATAAATTGTTAATATCTGTCTTCTTAAAATGGAAAGGGAAATGATGCTGTTAATGGGGGATAAATTACACAAGAATGGAATTCAGCTAAATTTATACCTTATACGTTTAATAAAGCCGCAACCATAACCAAAAACAAATTCTTTATAACAGTACTTTAACAATTCATGCAGAAAGAGCCCATCTGATTGTGTGGAGTGTAAGTACAGGGCGATGCATATAAAACTGAACACTTTTGAAGATATAATTTCTCTCTCTAAGGTAATACAAATTAAAATTGGGTTGTATTATCTCATTGGCTCTGGGAGAATCACTATTGTTTTAAGCTAGAAACTTGTCTTCTCAGGATAAAAGAAACACTTATCTTCTCTCTGCTCCACAAACAATTCATACAATTTTCTGTATGCTTGAAATAGAAATGCAATGTATTACATTCACGCGGCCTCCTAAACTATCTTTTCTTCTTGCAATATTTGTGATTATTTAGTGTCTTCTCCGTGTTTTTATTTGTTTATTTTGTTTGTTGTTTTTCAACTCTTTCTTTAAGCGTTTTAAGTAATATTTTTTAAATGTCCCCAAAGAAACACAAGGCTATTCGACAAGTGGAACCTAAGTCTACAAGTTGTAGGGATAAATCGGTAATCCACCAATAGTAGACAATTACAGTCACAAGGTAACAATACATAAGGGTACCAACATCAATACCAGCGTTGCCCACCTGTATTAGTAGGGGTAGTACGTCTGTGTCACATTGAAGAGGTCCGCAGTTCAAATCTTGGTTAGGATGAGTTACCGGGATAAGGGCTATTCGTCTTCTTCTTCTTCTTCTTCTTCTTCTTCTTCTTCTTCTTCTTCTTCTTCTTCTCCTTCTTCTTCTCCTCCTTCTCCTTCTTCTTGTTCTAGTTCTTGTTCTTCTTGTCGTCGTCGGTGTTGTTGCTGTTATTGTTATTGTTGTTATTATTATTATTATTATTAAATATTATAATAATTATTATATTATAATAATAATTATTATTTATTTTCATTATTATATTACTGTTATTATTGTTATTATTATAATAATAATTATTATATTAAAACAATAATTATTATTTATTTTCATTATTATATTACTGTTATTGTTGTTATTGTTATTATTATAGTTATTATTATTGTTATTATTATAGTAATTATTATTGTTATTATTATTATTATTATTATTATTATTATTATTATTATTATTATTATTATTATTATTATTATTATTATTATTATTATTATTATTATTATTATTATTATTATTATTATTATTATTATTATTATTATTATTATTATTATTATTATTATTATTATTATTATTATTATTATTATTATTATTATTATTATTATTATTATTATTATTATTATTATTATTATTCCGGGATTTTTTTTCTCATTCTGGGAAGCTGACTGCCGGGTATCTTTGAGGAATATTAAAAACAATTCTTTGATTTTTTTCTAATTTTTAAACCCTTCGATGGGGATGCACATTGGCATATTTAACTACAGCCTTACACAAGCACGAAAACAACTGAATGCTTTCTCAGTGCCTTAAGCTTGGCAGACGTGGACTGTTTTAGTATCCAGATGCTTTTCTCCTTACAAAAAGTTGTGTGACTGTCGGAAGTGCCAGTATTTTAAGGTGCGGATTATCTTCGTAGTCTATTCCAAAAATCACCCGATTTCAACATTTTCTTGAAATAAATTTGAACAGATTGCATATTTGTGCGTCTCCTTCAGTCATCATGCTACGACTGCCGCGGAGGGCAGACAAGGGCGTCAAAGAACAAAGACATTTTCAGATGTCCCAAGCATGATCGATTCAGAGTTGCCATCTTCTTCGTCGCGTAAATTAGGCATAACTCTTTCTTTAACCTGTATTTGTACCATGAGCTTATGCTCTTTTACAATAGTTCTATATTACACTGTATTCTGTTACGTACCAAAGATAAACATGGTGCTTTAAAATGTGATATACATAAATATACATACTTAGTAACTAGAGAAAGTATTGTTCGACCGAAAATGCGATGTCGATATTTCATCGATGCCCCTGAGTAAATAACTTTTTCAAAAAGATCCCTGTACAGTAAAAGACGAAAACTAAGACAAATGCCCAACTTGGTATTTAAGTTAAATATTTCGACATGAAGATTTTCACACCCACAAAACCGCTAGTTACACGGAAAACTTTCAAAGTTTTCGATTTTCTTTAAACTAGCTGTGATTTTGATTAAAATACCTATAAGATATTTGCTTGACAAATACAATGTACATACTGAATTTTCTGGTAATAGTCTGAAGTCACTCGGAAGGTATGCATTATTGTCAATCATATTAGCTATTTCCAATACATGCGCTGTTATTGGTTTGACGTTTTCAATACTTCGTAATTTTCTCAAAAAAGTAGTCGTACTTAGAATTTAGAATTTCTAGACTAGCATATAGTCACTAGGTTTCAAAGATCTGACTGTTGATTCGGTTTCCCCTATCACCCCGTGTACAAAGATCTCCAAAGAAAATCTCACTGCACCTCGCGTCTACGTCACTTTATCGTTGTACGAAACCATAGCCATTCATTGGTTGCTTTAGATCACTTCTGGTAAATAGTTACGCAAACAACCACAACAAAGAGTACAAAATGGTGTAGAAACGAAATATATGTTTACGCTCTAGACAGCTAAAAGAGGTAGAGTGAATGCATTCAGTTTGTCATATAGACCTCTTATGATTGGTAGCTATAACTTATCGGCCAGTGTAGGACACGCCTTTGAAGAGGTTAAAATCCAAGGGGGAAAATTTGATGAGCGGCCAGGTTAGCGGTAAAGCTTTCGCCTCAAAAGACCGCAGAAAACAATACAAAATCCGCCGAAGATTTTCTTTGGCGCTCTTTGTACCTGCAACAAAATGTGTAATGAAACTATTTCTACAATGGTTTATCTCGATTAACACACAGTAGCTATAAAAATAAACAACAGTAGACACAGAAAGCCATGTTAATCTAACGCATCAGATGTTTCTCTTTGATACAGAATTGCATGACAACGAAAAAGTATCTGTTGACGCTCTTGATCTACGACAATAAAGTCAAACAAAACTTTGCGATAGAAGCAGTGTTACAGCATGAGTTCCTCACAGCACATTTGCCATTTCTTCGCACTAAATATTTCATTGCCTTTGCACAGGCCGCCACTGGCTATATGTCAAAGTTAAAGTGCGGAGAGAGGTCCGGCAATGCTGAAAAACAAGATGTCCGCAGTGGCCAAGTACACTCATCTTAATTAGTTACCGTGTGACGTCATCCCATTAGCACTAATGCAAAGGTGGACGCACCTGTCCACTGGTTGCGCCCATCGAGATTCTTTTGTTGTGTGTTTGAAAATACACTCCAGAGCTATTTGTTTGCATCAGCAGGAGTATGTCACAAGGCTTCCGGGTGCGTATTTCTCTTAATAACTTCAAATGTATGCTAACACGCCACATTAAACAATCTCATATGGCAGTAAGAGTTTAAGATATTTTTGGTGCTTTCAACTTTTGTACATTCTGAATGAGCTGAGGGTCACGCTAAAGCCATTAGCAATTGTTACAATTCAAATTCCACGATGTAATAAAAATGACTGCACGATCGTAAGCTACACACTACACAAGATGCCATACTGTGACGTCATTAGCCTCTAACACGTGACCACAGGCTGTATTTTTAAAATGGTGGACATCAATGTCTTGTTTCCATAGTGTGCGGTCGCTGAACTTCCTCATTAAACAGGAAAAGTCTGACGCTGAAACTCACCTCAGATTCCGATGTGTCTATGGGCACCAGCAGTGTTGAGAATGGCTTTAAACTATATAAACTAGGTTTAAGATGTAAATGGGCTTATACCACTTGAATAATACGTTAGCAGCTTTTCTTCCATCAATACATTTCAATTGTATCATTAATAGTGATATACCTCTATTTCAAAGAAACATTTCAGAGTTCATGGGCTCATTAGACAAGACAGCTGTGTCACTGTGGATAAAATCGCTTCAAACCTTGCGGTAGGAAATAGTGTAGTGCAAGAAATGATTGAGAGCTTAGATTTATCGAAACGTTTGTAACTACTGGATCCCGCGTTTATTGACCAAAGACCATAAACTTCAGAAAACCATCGCCCAAAACCTTCTTCAGTAATTTCAAAGCGAAGGTGACTTTTTGACGAGTATTGTAACAGTGGATGAAAGGTAGTTCCATCATTATAAGCCTGAAACAAAACGCCAGGATTCGCCACCAAGACAACGAAGACAGTGCAATCTGCTGGGAAAGTTATGGCCAGCGTCTTCTGGGATGCACAGGGTTAATTCTGGTGGATTTTCTTGCACCTCGACAAACCAAAATGCAGCCCGCTTCATAATTGAAGCTCCGTACTGCATTCTGCTTTAAAAATGGGAAAATCTTCCACATGCTCCCTAAAGTACTGACTTGGCAACCTCGGTTTGCCGTATTTTCGGTGCCCTTACCACACCATACGTTACTCCTGGAAGATTTAAGGCATTTTCTTCGAAGTTGTGCGAGTTTTTCTTAGCCCAGTACACACAATTATGCCAATTAATCCTCCGCTTTCCAATAACACCTCAGTAATCACGTTCATCAAATGATAATCTCGCCGCCATGTTTGTTTATAAACGCAATCTGAACAATGAACGTATTGTTGTGCTTTTCCAGTGTCTTCTGAACATTCGCACACAACAATTGTATTTCTGTCTCATTTCGTTGCCGAGAAATTACGAGTTTCAAAGTGTGATACTCTGTATGCTTATACTTAACATTCATCAAAGTAGCAGAATTCAAGTATTCAATCATTCTAATACAAATATCAACAATGTCCCTCTCCAACTTCGTCCATTAATTGCATCGAACATAAGAGTAGTACTCAGCCATGTTTTCCCAAACTGTCTTAAAAAGTAAAGTATAAAACTAAAATGAGAGAAAAACACGCGTTGGTCCGGAAATGACGCCTTTTCGAAAAGGAGAAGCAGCGAGAGATACAAGCAGCTACCTCACTTCTCGCGAAATCCTCTTTTGACTCGTACTGTCCCGTTGTTCCAATTCTTTCACGCGTGCCGTTTTCATGCTGCCCGCCATACAGCAAAGGCGAAGTGGTTGCTGCTGCATCAGGCGATTATTTCCTGTAGCAAAGTTTGAATCTCGGCCAGTTCACTTGCGGACCGGAAACTGTTGAAGCGCTTTGCTTGTGTTAGTACTGTCCCTTAATCTTCAAATTATGACCACTCTTTGGAATCATGCTTTATGTAACAAATATAGATGAGAAAAGTGCTGACATTGTATATTTACTTAGTTCAGAGTTCACTTTATTATGCAGGATGTTAGGGGTAGGAGTGGACAGATTTCGCGTGATGGTAGTTTCAGATATAACAAATAAAAAGTCCAATAATTAATTCATTTATGGTGAAAGGTAAAGGAGATAAGTTAACATTATTGAATACATTATCTACATTGTCTGGCAAAAGAGTAGGACTGAATAAACGAATATTTTGATTATAAGTGCCGCATGTGTTCACATACCAGTCCTAGAAAACTAGTATCGCCACGTGTCTGCGTGTTTGTTCAGCTCTTGTAACGAAGGGAGGGTGGCATTCTTTCAAGCTTTCCAAGCAGTTTCAGGACACTTGAGCAGTGTCTACATTCTTGACCTTACGCTCTGCGCGCTTGACAAACGTATGTGCACAAATTTATTCCAACAGACACGTTAGAATCCAATTATTTAATAGTTTGTGGAAAGACACGAATGTGCCAATTACAGAAGTAAACGCAAAGGAGTGATGACACATTGACAATCAAACATTTGATCAAATTTATTTGTTATTTGTGCAACCAGAAGAAATTGGTACAGGAAGTTATGCTTCAGCTTAACATCAAGAAGTAGCCGTTAAAATCTGAGCACTGATACCCCTAACATCTGTATATATTATCACTATTAAAGTCGGCGTGTATCATTAAAACAATACTGATATTTTAAGGCCTTCTAAATTATATATATAGGACAACATGTAAATTGCAGTATTTGTACCGCAAGAAATTCATCTTTATCATACGGTCACAATTCTATGAAATGGGGGAAAATCTGATCAGATTAAGTTATAAGGATATCGTCAATCAACAATTAATTTCAGTCAGCCTGAAAGCAAATAGTTTTACTTTTCTTCAATGAATGGTGTGATAGTAAAAAATTCTTTAATGATAAGGGCAACTTGCATCATGAACAATGAATGCATGTGTTTTCTTAAGCATATATCAAACAATTATTTAAGACTCAAATAGTCCTCACAATTCATTAACTCCGAGTACAAGAAAAGCAGGATTAATTAAATCTCGCTTCGGGATAGTATTTGTCTTGTATTAATATCATTAACCCAATACTTAGTATTTTAATACAAAAAATCAATTTGAGCACATGTACATTATTCGAAAATGTTGGTTGTTTTTATTTTTTGTACAAGTCCACTTAGTCTAAATACACGCAACATGAATTGGTTCCACATAAACATTTTAATATAAGTTTTCCCGAGGATACAAAAATAAAAATAAGTATGTTACATCACGCTGGTGGTGACCTCTTACCTCTCCCAATGTCACGCTCCGTCACGCTACGACAGACCCCTTCTCCCCTCTTCTCTCATAACGTGTCGTAGCGTATTAACTCTTCCCAATTCTATTTTTTAATTAAGATATTACGTTATCTACTAAAAAGAACAAAGGCAATGGCTTATAAAGGAAATACACCATCAAGAGCAAAAATAATACTAAATGGAGAGCCAATAGAACAAGTGAACCAGTTCAGTTATTCGGGATGCACGATTATAAGTGATACAGAAATAAAACTCCCAAAATTCCAACAACTAATAGGGACAATAAAAAGAACATTATGTAAAAAATCTGATGTGTTGCACTCACATGACTTTCTCTACTCTTGTACTAACCATTCTTACAAACTCTTATTCCTATATCTTCTTCGTGTTAGTTAAAATAAACATTTGTACACATTATCTTATTGCTTATTTTCTTGTAGGTGCAAGGGGAATATTGGAATACAGTAGGCTTTGTGCGATAGTCAAATCTTTTAAAGCTTTGAGATTCCGTTCTCTTTGTACACGTAACATATAAAAAAATGAACAACGATGACCCATTTCATGAAAGTTCCAAGTTTTCCGAAACTCACACACATAACAAGGTATATCTCCGAAATGGTTCACCCTACAAGAAAATGTATTGAGACATAAATTGTGTATTTTAGCAAGATCTACATTTTTTGTGTAGTATAATTTGGTCTATCTCTAACGGTTTACCAGTTATGCAAAAGTCGTCCAGAGTAAATACGACTACAGGGGCTATAGCCAAAAAATTCAAGATATACATTTCATTTGTCATAAAAATATCTCAAACATATGACATTTTAATCAAAATCGTCAGAGCCATTTTCAAGAAAATAAAAATTTTCGAAAAATTTTCCATGTAAAGGGTAGTTTAGGGTGGGGCTATTTTCTTCAAAATCTTCGTGTCACATCCTTGAACGACATTAAACTTAAATACCAACTTTGGTTTTTAACCGACTTTTCGTTTTTGAGCTATGCTGTCCACAGACTGACAGACTGACAGACACACAGACACACACACGGACCTTTTTCTAAAAATGCTTTTTTTGGATTCAGGGGGCCTCAAAACATGTATTTCCGGTGAAATCTCGACTTCAAATTTTTGGGTGGAATACAATACTTCCCCTACTTACCAGTAGAGAAAGTAAAAAGTAAGAAAGGAGATTGTACTGAAGTTAGTTCTAGAAAGTAATGGCCAAACTGTTACACGGGTCGAAAATATAGACCTTGACTACAGAACAAAAACAGAGATTGGAAGCAGCTGAGATGGAACTTCTAAGACCAGATGCAGGATATAACTTACTGGACCATAGACGTAATATAGACATCAGGGAGGAGTTGAATGTACCCTGCATTCTATACGAACACATGGCATGATCATGTACTTAGAATGGAGATAACTCGCTTACCCAATATATTATATAAATCAGAGGTGTGTGTAGCGGAATGGCCTAAACCGTATGGTTCAAGACGATGATCTCATGTGTAAACGAAAACAGCGAGATACTGGATACATTTTCGGCAACTCTAAGAAAGAACAAGATAGAAAAAACAATTAAGTCATAACTGTGACCTCTGCAGCAACTAGTTTCAAATGCATATCACTGTGATAAAGCTTTACGGAGTTTCTACACTACTATCAAAAGTAGGTATCAAACATAAGCACAAAGCAGTTTTATTTGTGTTGAATCTATTTCAAATAATGTAACAATATACATGGATACTATTTCATCTGCACAGCTGGGTAAATCGCACTCATTTTCCAGCAAAATTACAAAATGTCACAGAACTTACCACAGCAAATATGGAGGCAAGTCATCGCAACCAACTGCACGACTTGTGCAAAAGGTCATGACATTCCACATGCGCAGGAAAAGAGAAATGCGACGTGATGGGGAGCATGGGACTAGAAGTGTTATCAGAATTCGGAGGCAGCCACATATATAACGCATTGTACTTACACTCACAGCAGGTGGAACACTAACCCTCACTTTTTCTTTTATTGTCTCAACCAGCATGTCCCTCTGCTTGCAATATTGCATACTCTACATTTCTGAATTAGTATCTACGGTGAGCCTTTCATTATTGTTAGTGTTTATATAATTATAAAAAAGATTTAAAAGAATTATTTACAATAACTAACCCTCACTTCTCTTATGCATAGTCTAGTCAGTGCTACTGCGCATCTTTGCTTCAGGAGAGGGGTTGTTTTACTCGAGCTGTGCGCAGTTTACCCCTCCAATCAGGGTTCTTATCCTGTGTGCGCTCCCCGTTCTATACAAGAATGTTAGATAGAGGAAAGAGCTCTCCCACTTTACTGGCGCGCATGCGCAACACAATTGTCTTTACAAAGAGGCAATTCCTCTGAAGTTCTTCCCCAAGGCATACTGAAGAGCTCGTCGTAGAATTTTTCACACTTCTAGCAATCTTTATATTATACTTCCGGCCGCTTGTATTCCTTGGGACTTTGGAACGTTGATCCTAGCTTCTCATTAGGCTAAGTGCGCTCCGTATTACACCTCCTCGCATGAGAAAATGCCCACGCTGTTACATTGGCGATGCCGGAGTCACAAGCCGCAGAGCTACTATAGTGATCCATTCTTCACTATTATACGTAGTAAACAAACTAAATTAAAATCTTCTACATCCACACACCATTTTCTCAATTTCTGATGATGCAGTCTAGAACACATCGGCCATAACATGTTGCACTATTGACCTCTCTCCGGACTGATATTAACTTCCCAAATGTTCATAGCAGGAACCTGTCTTAAATAAGCCAAACGTTTCTTCTGCCTCCACTTTCACCATTTTGCGGGTTGACTCATACGAAGACGCCATCTGTATGGATGATTCCACAGCTTGCCCAACCAGAACCTTTGCAGAACATCAAATGAATCGGAGGATTCTGCAACCTCATCTTCCTTAATTACTTGCTTCTTGTTGCGGCATCTGTGATAAAAAGACAGATAAGAGAAAATCTTGCGCACAAACTAGTTTATTTGTTTGCTTACTTTTTATGCACCCGATTCTTGTTTGACATGTTTTTAGCCTTTAAGTTCATTATATTAATTCGTTCTTTTCGAAGCTCTAAAGTATTTTATTGGTTTAATCATTTGTTTCGAAGATGATTTTGCTTCACATAATTCATTCAATTTATTTAGTTAAATAGCTAAAGTGTGATATAGCGCCAAAATAATAAAGTCCTTTATGAGACTAAAAATATGTGTGTTATTTCTAATTGGACACACCTACAACCATCAGTCGGTGACCACGATATGCAGAAGAAACGTTTTATACCTCTACAACTGCAGCGAGACCGGGGCGGGGGCGGAAGAAATCCTAAAACATCTTGCAGCATCCACGCTGAGGTATACTACACAAGATAGGCCAATACTACTTCACGTAGTCTAACACACAAATATACCACCGCTAGAAATAAAATCCAACTCTAAAACATTTAAAAATTAATTTAAAGCCGCCACTTAGTGAACATGACAATGAAAATTTCAGTATTTGTCGATTCCTTTATGTTGATTTTTCATGTATCCTCATATATCAACCAAAATAATTAACATTTAAGTACCTGCAATCTAGTATTAGTTTTTAACTGGTGGGCGTGTTTTGTTATATCGATCACGCTGGTTTTCAGGATATTCCTGGCAGTTTTTGCACAATACGCGTAACTGCTCCTATTATTTATTTTAAAAATCTTAATTTGACATGAATGCAACTATTGCTGCTGTAGTGAGCAAATGATACGCTCTTTCTCGGTTGAAGAGGACGTATATTTGCTGTTGTGCGTTGTTTCCGATACGTCTGGCGCAGCGCCTTGTTTATACCACCCGCGATAAAGTTGTGTAGCGGTAGCAATACGTTGTCGCAAGTTCCACCTCTTAATATTACTACCCCATTTGGCCAATCAAGCCGCTGTACCATGCGAACTTACGTGAATTTGGCGCTCCAGATATCACTAATTTTTACTTTCTCTACTGGTAGGTAGAGGAAGTATTGTATTCCACTAAAAAACCCGATTTCGAGATTTCACCGTAAATATATGTTTCGAGCCCCCTGAATAAAAAACAACACTTTTTGAAAAATGTACGCGCGCGCGCGCGCGCGTGTGTGTGTGACGGTCTGTGGACAGTACAACTCAAAAACGAAATTTAAGCTTAATGTCTTTCAAGGATGCTATACGAAGATTTTGAAGAAAGTAGCCCCAACCTAAACTACCCTTTACATGGAAAATTTTTATTTTGTTAAAAATGGCTCAATCGATTTTCATTAAAATGCCATATGTTTGAGATATTTTTATGGCTAATGAAATGCATAACTTAAATTTTCTGAGCCCCGGTAGTCGCATTTACTCTGGATGACTTTTGCATAACTGGTAAACCGTAAGAGATAGACCATATCTTACTATAGAAGAATGTAGATCTTGCTAAACTACACAATGTATGTCTAAATACTTTTTTCTTTTGGTAGAGTGAACCATTTCGGAGATACTCCTTGCTATTTGCGTGAGTTTTGGAGAACTTATAGTTCTGTGAAATGGAACATCGTTATTAATTTTCTTATGCGTTAACCGTGCAAAGAGAACGGAATCTCAGTACAAATGTTTATCTCAACTAACACGAAGATATACCAATAAGAGTTTGTAATAACAGAGTAGAGAAAGTCATGTGAGTGCAACACATCAGATTTTTGTCCACCGGCTGTAAATCTACTGACTGACATGGGGCTGTCCCTTTTAAGCACACTTAGAAACCATCGGTCTGGGCTGGATTTGAATCCGCGACCTTGGGATCAGTAGGCCAATACCTAATCAACTGAGCCACCTAGACCGACAATAAGTGTAGGAGAAGCTGATAAATACTAGTTATCCTATTATAATAGGATAGAATGCAGCAACTACCAGCATAACTATTCCATTTACACCGAATGGTTCCCGTATTTATGGACTGGAAGACCTTAACTGTCTAGTTGGATGTCCTTTTGTGGTATAAGCTAATGATGTTGAGATTCTCCATCAAGAATATGAGCTTTCCCCTAAATGTACAACTTTTCAAGCAGATCTGTTGGCTCTACAGCAAGACGTTAAACACCAGGACATCTTGCAACTACAGCGACTCCCATGCTGCACTTTTCGCTATCAATGACGGATTCAACCGTCACCCGATGTTCATACGGATAAAATTAGATCAACATCTTGGGCATATTTGCCTCGACTGGATTAAAGGACACATTGAGACTACAGGAAATAAACGTGCAGATGTTCTTGCCAAATCAGCTGGTAATTCAAGAAAAGATTACTTTTACTCCTGTCCACTATCACATATCAAAGAAGCGTTAAGAAAAGAGCTAGTACAAATAGGGAATAAGTAGTTAATTAGCCAGTAATGGCTCTTTGACAAGAACATTATCTTTTCTTACAGTGATTCGCTGATTAAAGTGCTAATATATAAAACTAAGTTTTATATTAACTCAATTTGTGACCGGTCAAGGTAAATTTGGACGTTATTTGGAAAGATTCAGAATAGGTATTGATACCTCCATTTGTCAGGACCTCAACCAGACTGTACCACATCTATTTGAATGTCCTGCTTTTGAATTCATTACTAAATTAGATCACTGCAAAAAAAGATTCCAACTGCCTTTGTCAAGTAGGACTTTAGATAAGAAATGTTGACTGGGTGACTTTCACAATTACATTTTAAGAGACTCTGAAATAGTTTTCAATTGTTCGTTAAGGAATTAATTTTTATTACTAATTAGAATAGTAGTATTGATATTTAATGCTATAAACTAAGCATATTGTAAATAATCTATACAACTGTATTGTAACTAAAACCCTACCATAGCGAATAGTAAATAGAGCTCATATTACATAGAGATATAATAATAGTAATAATATTACAATAGGATAATGGGATTTAAGACCACTAAAGAAAACTAGCATGCACTTCTTTGTGTTTAGTGCATAATGAAATTAAATATTCCAACGAATGGGTGGAGTTTGTAGTGTATTTTCATAAAGCCATGCGCGTGATATAATCAAAAGCGCTATTTTTAATGAGCGTCTAATGGAACTCGAAGAACAATGCCCTGATAAGCTGTGTCCTCCCAGAAGGGCGAACTATGATGTTGTGGAGCAAAAATGTCCGTGAACTGGCTGCATGGGGCAGGTCAAGGATGCGGTAACCTTTGGCGACCCTGGCTAGACAAAGAACTGTTTCACAAAGTCTTATCATGTAATGGAAATTTAAAAATCTGATGTCATCTAACTTCACTACTGTTCTAGAAGGGCCTATAGAGTTCCGATGCTTCCGCTTTATCCTAATTATAATTAATTCCCCTGAAGTTGTTACAATAATACAATAGCAACATAATAGACTGATGGAGATTGCATCAAAAATACATGTTTGATACCCACAAGTAAAAATATTAGAAACAATTTCGTGTGTGCGTCTGTGTACGCGCGCGCGCGCGCGCGCGTGTGTGTGTGAAATGCATCACACAAAAAATGCAGATCTCTCAAAAACTTTGTAGCATAAGCCATTTCCGATATATTCTTGTTAATGGTTCGAACTGTGCAACTTTAATGTCCTGCGGATACTCAAACGTTTCTCACGATTAAGGTAGGTAAGAAGGGGAACGAAAGTGAGTGGTTTTGTGGTGATTGAAGAAAGAAGGTTAGTGTTCCTTAAATGAGAATAGGTTTAGTATATAGTGACAAAATTTTAAAGTGATACATAAAATGAGTTTAAAATACAATAATTATGGAGATTTAATTAAATTATGTAAGTAAATAAATAGTTATGTAAATATATATATATATATAAAGAAAATTTTTAAAAAATTGACATAAAATAGCGAAAAACATTTTATGTACTGCACTCATCTCTACTCCTGTATTAACCATTCTTACAAACTCTTATTTATATACCTTCTTCGTGTTAGTTGAGATAACCATTAGCAGAAAATATCTTATCGCTTATTTCCTTGTAGGTGGCAAGAGGAATATGGGAATACAGTAGACTTTGAGCGATAGTCAAATCTTTTACAACTTTGAAATCCGTTCTCTTTGCATGTCTAAGGCATAAAAAAATGAATAACGATGTTCCATTTGACGAAAGCTTAAGTATTCCAGAAGTCACACAAATAACAAGGAATATCTCCGAAATAGTTCACTCTACAACAATTATTTGCACATAAATTGTATGTTTTAGCATGATTTACATTTTTTTGCACAATAAGATTTGGTGTATCCCTTACGGTTTACCAGTTATGCAAAAGTCATCCCGAGTAAACAGAACTACATGGGCTATAGTCAGAAAATTCAAAATATACTTTTAATTATTCATAAAAATAATCTTAAACATATTGTATTTTAATCAAAATCGTTAGAGCCATTTTCGATAAAATAAAATTTTTCGAAAAATTTTCCATTCAAAGAGTAGAGGAATTCTCTTCAAAATTTTCGGTTCGCAAACTAGAAAGACGTTAAACTTAAACACCAACTTTAGTGCACACACACACACAGACACAGACACACACAGACACACACACACACACACACACACACACACACACACACACACACACACACACACACACACAGGAATCTTTTTCTAAAAATGCGTTTTTGGATTCAAGGGCCTCAAAACATAATTCCGGTGAAATGTCGACATCGCATTTTTGGGTGGAATATAATACATCGAATAAATAATATGGAAATTAACAATGGTAACGTTAAATATATATATATATATATATATATATATATATATATATATATATATATGAAAGTTTAAATATACCTATGTCCTGGCATAGTAATTTACACAGTATATTGAGATTTTATTCATTTGTGAATTTATTTGGTTTTCACGATGGCATATACAAAGAAAATTTTAAGACCAACGTATATCGTCAAGTTGTTTAACATTTGACTATTCTCCGCCTTTATATATAAGGAAACTGTAACACAGCTATTTCTGAACAGGTTTGTCTCAATTAAAATGGAGTAGGTACAAAAATAAGATTTCATAAGTTTCAGTAAACGATAGAACAAAGAGGCTAGAGGAATGTAGGTAACACACAAGATTTGTTGTCCTTTCCTACCAGGGTATGAATGCATATTTTTAGATTTGTAATTATCATATACCAATACTTGAATGCAGATTGAAAATCAAAGGTACAATGTTACTAAATAGAATAAAATTGCAAATCCTCTGGAAGAACATTATTTACAAAGCAAACTAACTATATAATTTATGTTCGACCGAATCTTAGCCTCGCTTCTTTGTTATGAATCTCCTGAAATTAAAAGGACATGAGGATGCATATCTGTAAGTGAGGATTAACAGTTTCTCTGTGTTATGAAGCCACGATTGGTTAATGATGGAGGTGTTTCCAAAGGCTCTTCATTCCTATAGTGCCCAATATGTTCGAGATATTGGCTTGAATGAAATTGATATTTTGAGTATTCTGTGCATAGCTTGAGAACTCCTCTCTCTATTCTCAGTATATTTTACAAAAGTGAAAATCTAGGATGTGGAGAAAAACTTAAAAGGAATTTAGAGCTCATTAAGACTTGTTACTAACAATAAATGCATTGCCATATAAATAACAGTGCAGTTTTCGCATGTTGAACGAAAATTGTAGTGCTTGGTTTAAAAGCACATATAGATAAATACTTATTTTAACTCTAAACCCTGATAAAGGGTGTGCGTATGTGTACACAAGAATGCAGAGATATAATCGATTTAATGGTGGTGGGTAATGAGAAGAGAAAGTGACATGACAGTTGAAAATCAGACATTTACTCGCCTACCCAGTTATGATTGTCCCAAAAAAGACAAAAGCAAGTTCCACACACATTTAGTACAAGCAGGGGTTTACTTAAAAGGAGTAGGCCGCTGACAGTCCGCGTGTTGAGAGATGACCCAAAATGATAAATGTTGACTGACCTAATATAAAAGAACGAAGAAAGAAACGCACAGATTAACTGCGGTTGTCAAGCATGCCCTATCGCATGATCAGTGAGCGAGTCAGGAAATATTCAAGTGCGAACCCCCATTTTCTCATCAGTGGTTAAATGACTTGAATTGAAGGACCTCGATTTGGACACCGCTGTATGTCTAACACTTCCAAACACGCGCCCACCTTCTGCAATCCCATAAGGACGAAGCGCCAGTGCAATGCCGGATTTTGATTTACATGGTCGTGCCATTAGTATTCCTAGTTGCAGTTTATATGGATTTGAATCTGTATCGGCTTACCAAGAGCTGGTAGGGAAGCAAAAGAATATTCCGATATTCAGAAGGCGCTGAGAACCCTGGTATAATGTCTACCTTTGCTTTGAATAAACCTCTATTGGGAATAAATCTGTGCAAGAAGTATCTCGTACATCTGAAGCAACGGCTGGTTGCGTTGTATTGTGGAGCAAATCTTTCCCAAGGATTCCGCGATATATTTAAGCTGGCTTTGCTCGAGCATGTTCTTCAGCTTAAACAGAATGTCTTCACTAACACATCAATGCGAACCTGCTTCTCTATAGTTAAATCTCTGTCACGTGAAAAGACCTTCCCGCCGTAGCAAAACTTCTGCGACGTCATGCCCAAGTACTTCCTAGCAATCAGTGTTTGAATGAATTTGCTTGATGTTTAAAAGCAAAATTTGATAACTGAGCTGTACACCGACTCCAATGTATGGACTCCTCTGGTATTCAGACTTTGAAATGGACTTCAACGACAAATAATACGGTAAATTAATTACGGTAGTAAATTAATATTAACAACAAAAGTACCCCACTACGTGAATCCTTCTTGCAACTCTTACTCCTGCGGTAGAACAACATTGAGGGGGAGGTTGGCATAGAAACTTGCACCTCCAGTAACTGTCACAAGTCTAATTTTGTTTAAACAAACTTTACTCACATATCAAGGCCATACTAAGGTTCTCACTGGCGCTGTAACAAATGTGAACCGAATTTTCGAACGTATTTCTCACTGTGAAATCACATTTTGCTTTAAAAAAAATCATAATACACTACATAACACTGTAGGTTATTTTGCATCATCAAAATCATCATTATTTCTTACATCAACCACTTTTTTAACCTAGAACTAGGTTTTTGTCTTAAGAGTTTGAGAAGAAGCTGGACATGGAATTTCCTTCGATATTTTATCACACATAAAACGATTCACAGCTTAGTTGCAAACAGTTAACAGAAAAAAAAAAATGATTTGTATCATACAGAATGTCTGTTCTAAGCTTAAAGTTAATTTACAAGAGTCGTCACCAATAAAACAAAATACAAAATATCCAGTGAACTTCAATCAACACTAACACATCAACTTAATTCGGTTCTTAAAAAATATATATATATATATATATATATATATATATATATATATATATATATATATATATATATATATATATATATATATATATATTAAAGCGACTATAAAAAAGCTTATAGTAAAAAATAAATAAAACAAAAGCTCTTAGTGTGTGGCAAGTCAAAAGTTAAATAAGCCATCTACCTCCTCCCAGAATGCCATGAAAAGGGTGTGTTATTCCAATTTGTAATTACCCATTCTCTTGTTTACACAAGACATCATAAACTTGGGCTTTGGAAGGTTAATCTTCACCTTTCTCTCTCTTCACTTTTTGTTTCAGAATTTTGTTCTATATTATGAAGATTAATTTTTTGTGCACTTATGTAACTCTCTAATTTCATCCGTACTGTTATTTTGCATGGTAACGGCAGAGATAAATAATGTTGCTGGCGTATATAAAAAATTAAGTGATACGTTTCGTAGAATCTTTTCATAAAGGATGGCCGTTATGCCACCAGTTAACAGGTAAGACCTATAACATCCGAGAATAAAAGAGTTTCCAGAAACTGGTTCTGTATAATTAAAATTTACTGATCTTTAGCCCAGGTGGTGAACTACAAAATGCTAGGCCAAACGTGCACCAAAATAGAAGACACAAAAAATAAAATTAACATATTTAATCAAATGTGTGGTATCATTAAAAGAAACTTGAAAAATACAAGACGAGAAACAAAATTAAAATTTTATAAAGTAATGTGGCCGCAAACTTCTACATGGATTCGAAAGTTGGACAGTGTCAAAACAAGAAGGAAGAAAAATTGAGGCGGCAGAGATGCGATTTTTAAGACATGCAGTTTATACTTTAAGAGACAGAAGAACTGAAGAAAAACGTAAGAAGTTAAAGAACTTCAGTTTAACAGAAAGATTTACCAATCTCGCAATCATTGGAGGGGCATGTTGAAACAAAGGATAATTACCGCATTCCCAGATTAATTATGCCCTATAAACCTACAGCAAAAAGGAAATATAGGTAGGCAAAAAAGAAGACGGACTGAACAGTTTTGATATATCTACGAGATCAGAAAAAGCCAAAATAGCACGTTTTGTTGTTCTTGCTGATTATTATTATTATTATTATTATTATTATTATTATTATTATTATTATTATTATTATTATTATTATTATTATTATTATTATTATTATTATTATTATTATTATTATTATTATTATTATTATTATTATTATTATTATTATTATTATTATTATTATTATTATTATTATTATTATTATTATTATTATTATTATTATTATTATTATTACAGCCCAGGGTCTCTTATGCTGCAAAGAGCGACCAGTATCATTAACAACCCATTTCGGCGGTAGGTACACGGAGATTTGATTCCCACTACCCTTGGGCTATTCCCAACAGCGTTGCATTAAAACATGGTGGTGCTGTAATATTATAACGATACAGGTCAATGAGCTTTACCCATGCATAATCGCGTGTGTCAACTCCATTATATAGTTTTTATCATTTCTTGATAACAAACAGCCCCTGCAGTGTTTATCAATGTAAGTTATATGGCACAGAAATTGAGCTCATTTTAAATTTTCAGGCCAGCCTTGAAAAACGTCTTTAACCTATTAACACAGAAATACAGCTCAAGAAAAGATGGCCGTTCCTTACTTTGGGGTAAATAAACTCTAAAGTATTCTCCATACTTAGGTAAAACAATACATCTGATGTGTTACACTCACATGACTTTCTCTACGCTTGTATAAACTATTCCTACAAACGCGTATTCCTTTTTGCAATTCATATTAATCCACACTAACATCTTATTTCTAAGTTTCCTGTAGATGCAAGGGGAATATGGGAATACAGTAAACTTTGGGCGATAGTCAATTGTTTTAAATCTGGTGGTGACCTAAGTTCATTCCCTTTGCTTGGCTAAAAGATAAATAATTACAAATTGAACTAAAAATGAAACAGTTTTACGTATTTGCTTGAATGGTGATCCCTCGAACTTCAATGAGCTGATGGACATCTACCAAAGTATATATTTAATTGCGTTACTACATATTTTTACTTTCGTAATTGAATGTAATCCAAAATGTGATGGTTATATCTTGCAAAAACCGCATTCAGGTGTTTCCATCGTGGTAATAAAGGCCTGCGATGAAAAGAAGGAAAGCAGGAACAATAAATAAATAGTTAAATAAATAAAAAAGAATAACGACTCTAATTCAAGTAAAGTAAAAGAGCTTGAAACTTGAAAGTACTCTCGTGTACCCTGCAAAGAAAATGAATATGAAATAAATTGTGTGTTTTAACGAGATTTATACGTTTTGTATAGCAAGGTTTGGTCTATCTCTTACAGTTTACCATCTATGCAAAAGTCATCAAGAGTAAACTGGACTACATGGGCTAGAGCCAGGAAATTCAAAATGTGCATTTCATTTGCCATAAAAATATCTTAGACATATGGCACTTTAATTAAAAGATTTTTCTAAAAATCCTTTTTTGGGGGGGGGGGGGGTTATTCAGGGGCCTCAAAACATACATTTCCGTTGAAATAGATAAGGTGGGATAGGAGGATGAAGACGGAAACAATCCTAAGCTATTAGTTTATGATGTACATTAGCCCAAGGACATGTTTTGAAAGACTGCTTAAGCTGCGAATGCTTCAGTCAGGTGAGCTGGATTTTCCTATAAGAGTGCCTGCTGCTGAGAACAAGTCCTTCAACTTCTGCAAAACCTTTTGCATTTTAGCGTGTAGTTTTTCTGCCACTTCGGCTGGTGGTGCTCCATTAGTTTTCTTTTTAACAACCTCCTCCAGTAAAGGAATGTTCTCCTAGATTCTTGGAAGTAGTTCTAATCTTTAGAATGTTTGAAACTGTGAAGTTCAAGTTGCATTAAATGAAACTGGCATTTTTTCTAGGAGTGTGGTGAAAGGGAAACTAATTCGCTATCCTTCCATACATTCTTATTCACAATAGTCTGAGATAATGTTGATTCAGAAACGCATGCAGGTGTATTATAGTACTCCTTCAGTAAGTGTATACAAGTTTGGTGTACGACAGCGTTTTTAAATTGTTTATTCTGTTTAGTGAACACCAAAAATCTCCCGATCTTGTCGCAATATACCAGATATGTTCTGTTATCTATGTGGAAGTATTACATTAAACGCCCAAAGAAAATCTCTATCCCAGGGATGTCCAAACTTCTCTCTTTGGAGAACTTACGATTTCAGCAGTTATTTCTCACTCCACTACTTCAGTCGGAGGAACAGACAGTCAATATCTAGTGACGGACACAAGCGATACTACGGTCGTTTCTGTCATACCTATTTCAGCATGATTTGGACACTTGGTTACTTACTATTAAAGCAAATTGGCGCGGATTCTGAGACCAAGGTATGCACAGAGGGAGTGTACATCGGACAGGTCACGAAATCAGAGGTAGAACAGTAAACAAGATTTCACTTCTCTGCTGTTGTAGCAATGAAAATAGAAATAAACTCTTTCGAATATTTCTTTCAGACAATGATAGCTGAAAACTCCGAAGGGCAATTCTGCTTAAGTTGGGTCATATTTTAACGAATTTTACAATACTCTTGTGCTAAATATCCGAGTCATTATAGAATACACCACTGAATCAGTGCAAATAAATACAAATAAATCAACATAATTGTATTCTTCAGGTAGTTCCGTTGGGGACTCAGTTGGTCAGGCAATCCCAAGGTCGCTGGTTCAAACTCGATGGTGTTTAAGTATGCTTAAAAGCCATAGCCCCATTTCAGCATATTTATTGGCAAGCAAGAGAGTTCTTGCGGAACGAAATTCCGACACATCCGCGGCGCTGATATAATCCTCGCAATTTGACATCGTCGTTAACAAACAAAATATTAATTTAATTTCAGGTTCAGTTCCAATGTGTGCAAAGTAGTATCAATAAGTTCCGCGTTTGAATCTATCTCTCGTTGTCTGGACGTCACTTGTTGCCGAGGCAGGTCTGTATAAGATCATAGTCCCACTTGCACGCATTTATCACTGACAGTTATAACTCGGTCAGTGGTTCTAGACCAGTAGCGTGCAAACAAAGCACGGAACTTGGCAAACAGACAACACTATATAACTGATATTATTCGCCACAAAGAGCTTGTAATACAGTTAGTAGTTGTCGCAAGCATCACTGAACGGCTGATTAGAAGCCATTAGAGGGAGTATAAATCAAACTCTGTTCTGGTTGGACACCTGCGCTAGACCATTTATAAAAACACGATCGTTAAAAAGTAATTAGAAATCGCTTAACAAGATATAATTGAACATTTAACTGCAGCAATTTATTCGAGATGGAAATGAAGCATAAAATGCCAACAAATAGTCTCATTACTTCTAACTAGTCAATTTTTGAGAATGAAACATTCTTCTAGAGTCTTTTATAACGAAGTTCAAATCATAAAACGTGAAGTTCCTTTGTGGTTTTGAAAAAAATTGTTCATGTATACTAGTAATTTGCCAGGCGAAGGCATCACATAGACGCCTTTGTTTCCAGATTCAATTGCACATATAGTAACAGCAACGAATGATCACATTTGGATAAAGTATAGATATATACAGGCATAAAAAGGGTAGGACAAACGATTTATTTTTGTGTTACGAGCTCATTTTCTGCAACTTTGCGTATCGTACATTAACATGCAAAGCTCACAAGTACACTGCAGGAAACTCAAGGTGTTCAAATGTCCTCCACTACCATGGATATATGTATCAAACCGCTGTCATACTGCATCCCGAATACGCTGATGTATCCCTGGACATCTTATGCTTTCGCGGTCTTCCACAATACCACTCGAAAACTAAGTACATTGGACTTAGGTATGGAGAACACGGAGGCCAAGGAATTAGTTACCTTTCCCTAAGTTACGGAACCTTTCACTTGGTCACTGACGAATATGACACTAACATGAGTACAAGCTTCATTATAACATGAATTATGTGTTCCATATTCATAATGGAACATATTCAAAGAGAGTAAGTACGGTATTCTCTATGAACGCTCAATATGTTTGAGTATTGAATCTAAGTGTACGGATCAGAAGATCCAAAGAAGCATCACTGCAAACAGTGACAAAGAATCTTTGTTGATGAACATGCCTGCTAAGTGCTGTTTGTGAAAATACGCAATCTAATCCCATTGAAATAAAGCTTCATTTGTAATGACACAACTGCATTAAAACCAGCGATGAAATATTGTTATGGTAACCATTCGCAGAAATGTAATCCGCATAGGAAAACCAGCTGCTGAGGGTCAGTAATACGGATGAGACAAATCGCCTTGTGCTCGTACTTAAGCTGTGGTGCCTTTTCCAGTTGTGGCGCCGTTATCGTACATGGCCTCCTCCAACAGGCCTGAAGAACTCATACCTCTAAGACGACGATCAACTACTCGAAATGTCCTGTCCTATGGAAAATATCTCCGGATACAAACATGTACAATTACTACCGATGCCAATCCATGTTATAATTATTACTGATTGTCTCACATTTCACATAATATATGTATAACACAGAAACTGTTACACATAGAACACGATTTCAAATCCTCATACGCCAACTGGTATTTGAATTGCCTTCCACAGTGCATATTGGGAATTGAAGTCAGTGATGAGTAGAAAACTTTTGACGCTACCGGCAATGAAGTAACTCGGATGACCTTCTGTTGGACATTGATATTGGTGGTTAACGTAACATTGCCCTCCCAGTGTCACTAAAGATCTTTCTCCAAGATCGTGTTTGTCAACTTGGAGAGTCTAGTTTAGAAACTGTCCGGAAACAGCACCTGTTTATATAACATAGGTTTATCCTCTACACATGAGAAATATTTCTCTGAATTTTTAACATGCTTTTCTTTTACACTCTGCATAACACTGATATTCTCGAGTAATTACAAAAGTTACAGCTACCGGCATATGAGAGGAAGGAATTACAGAAAGTGGGCTTTAAATTACCTCATCTAAACTGGAGATTGAAAAGAATTAAAAAGATTAATTAAATCCATTTGAGAATTTAATTGGGTTAAAAGTGCGGTCTAATAGTAGAATTGAACTACATAGTTTCAAAACTCGTTGCATCCTCAAAAAAATAATTTCGGTTGCACTTTCCTCACAATTGATAAATAATTAACTACTCCAAAAATTATTTAAAATCCTATGAAGAGAAACTCACCTTTCTACAATTTAGCGGCACTGTTTGCAAAAACCTTTCCGTTTCGAAGCACTATTTTTATTATTTCCAAGGGGAAAAAGGGCATTTTGGGTGAACTTAGTGAATTTTGGTATTGTGTGAATTATACGCCATCGTTCAGGAATGGGTAGAGGACGGATTTGACCTCTGACACACACACACACACACCACACACCACACACCACACACCACACACCACACACACCACACACACCACACACACCACACACACCACACACACCACACACACCACACACACCACACACACCACACACACCACACACACCACACACACCACACACACACCACACACACACCACACACACACCACACACACACCACACACACACCACACACACACCACACACACACCACACACACACCACACACACACACACACACACACACCACACACACACCACACACACACCACACACACACCACACACACACACCACACACACACCACACACACCACACACACACCACACACACACCACACACACACCACACACACCACACACACACCACACACACCACACACACCACACACACACACACACACACACACACCCAATTAGTTAATGATCATTTTGTGTAATGTTTGCCTCTTGACTTTGTATATTTTGTCTTAGGTAGGTGTTAATACTAAAACTTAAACTGCCAAATGTCACTCATTTTCTTATTTTGGAAGTTTCTTTTGCCAAAGCAGAAGCATAAATTAGAGAAACGGAAGTACGTAAGGATGGTCTGACGTTGTGCTTGCCATTGTACGTCCAACAGCTCAAGTATTTGAGCAGGGTGACTATCGGGGCAGGAAGCTCCGGTTTATGATAAACTCACTGGGTCATTAGACCACTTTCAGGAAGCTGTGGTTCGCAGATATATCCTGCACCACAATACACAGCAAACTATGCGCATCAGGCCAAGGTTACTCCAGGACAATGGTACACCAACTGTTGGAATACGCTACTCCCCTTTCGAGAATAACATTCGGTATCTTTGAATCCACCCAGACGTTTCAGAGGATAGCTGTTGATGTGTTATTGTGTAATCGATCAGTAGCAATAGTTTGATAATTGGAAAAGTTCTTAAACGAATTCTTTCTTCGCCGTTACAAGTTCCCTGCTGAGCGATGTAATACCACTGGGACGAACATAATAAGCGCTCCCATATAATTAGAGAACTCGGCTTACACCTCGTTATTGCAAAGCACATTAGAGCGGTAATGATGTTCATCTCACTAGTTGCAGGTAACTATAATAACTCTAACGTGTTGTATTCCAGTACTTAGACTTTATCAACCTTGTTTAATGTTTTAATGTTTTGTGATTTTAAATTAGATGGTGTTGTATTTTTTTTTTTTTAATTCTTTATTGTTCTACATGTTCCATTACAATATGTAATACTACATGTTGAGTTTGCTTACAAAGTAAACTGATAAATACATATTAATTTAACATTAATAATTACATAGATTTATACAGTTCAATTATTTTTTGTCAGATCAATTGCATTGGCATACTGAATATATTCTTTAAAATAACTTTTAGCAATTTCGACTTTAGTTGGTGGCCATTTTCCTCTTCTTTGAATTATTTTCCTTCTGAATGTTCTTCTTTTTTCTTCGAGATTTTTGCAGTCATAAATTATATGGTCTGTTGTTTGCTCTCCTCCATTGCAGGAACAACTTGGGTCATCTGTGATGTGGAACCTATAGTAGTATGCTTTAAGTCTTCCGTGTCCTGTCAGTAGTGTTGTAAGGTTTGCCGTTAGATTTATCCTTAACTTCAGTCTGTCTGCTACAGTAGGAAAGTATTGCTTTGTTTCCTGACCTTTGGTTGTTTCTTGCCATTGACTTTCCCAATGTTTTAGACTTTCTTGTCTTAGCGTTCTTCTAACAAAACTCTTTGGAAGTCTATTATAGCTGCATTCCTCTTCGTTTGTAATTGCTCTCTTTGCTAGTCGGTCTGCAATTTCATTGCCTTGTATCCCTATGTGTGCTTTGACCCACCCAATTTCTATATTCCAGTTTTGTTTTTCTAAATTTTTTAACATTGTTCTAATTGCTTCTGTTAGGTAACTGTGAATTTTGTAGTTATGCAATGATTGTAATGTGACTCTACTGTCCGTGTATATCGTGTCTACAAGCTTGTGCCTAGGGTCAGACGCCTGTCGGGGAGCACAGAAACCTATGGACCGGACAGAGCGAAGACCTGGAAGCGGGTGGCCAGCCAAGCGACAGGTATGATACTGAGGAAGAGAATAATATGAAATGTAGACGAAATCGATGAATGGAAAGGTGATGGAGCAATTAGTGGATTGAGTGGCGGGGGAAACCGGAGAAAACCCGCCCGGACGCCGCTTCGTCCATCAGAGATACCACATGCGGGCCCCTGGTTTCGATCACGGGCAGCCTACGTGGTAGGTGGACGGTCTAAACGCTGGGCTCCTTTATTGTACCAGCCCTAAATCTATGGATGATACAAAATTTAATGGCGGGTGGCAGGAGGAGCTGGTCAACACAAAGTCCAATCAGAGGCTTGCCACGCCTTGCGTGTTATATAAAACACGTTGTGAAATCAGTTGTAAATCCGGTGATATTTGCGCCCACAATATTTCTTTGCATGACAGTACTGGCCAGCTATCAACCGCCATTATATTTTGAGTCCGCCATAAAAGCTCAGATTTTTAGTTGATATAGTGTACTGACCAACTGAACGACAAATACACGGAAGTTAATTTGGTTGCTTTTACAATTCTGTTCAGTGACACATTTCCTGTTTGAAAGACTTTGCACAAGGACTAAATCTGCGTTTGCATCAACGTATGTCTGTGAAGACATTTTCAAAATGAAATATGCCAAATCAGAATAAGTCTGCTCCAACGTTGTCATGATAGGCAGCGCAAAAACAGAACCATTTGTATCTGCAACTATAGTAAGAAAAGGCAGTTTCATTCTTTAACTTGAATATGAACTGACGAGTCAGTGAGAAAGAGGGGGATTATATGAATTGTATTCTCATGAGATTATGAGTGAGAGATTGCTATGTTTTAAATATTTAAATAAATAAGTTAAGTATGTATTATACATTTCAATTGAATAAAACAATTTGAAAACAAATCCAATGTGTGGGTCTCGTAACTGTGAGTTTTTTTCGTATGTAAACTCGCGTGGCTTCGGTCTCTATTGCGGCGGCGCCGTGGCCGAGCGGTTAGCGCGCTCGCCTACCACCTAGGCGGCCCGGGTTCGATCCCAGGGACCCGCATGTGGTATTCGTGGTGGACGAAGCGGCGTCAGGGCGGGTTTTCTCCGGGTACTCCGGTTTCCCCCGCCATCTCATTCCACCGGTGCTCCATCTTCATGTATCATCAGTGTCACCGCCTGCGGTGCCGTAGTAGTAAAAGCGGGCGTTAAACACTACAACAACAACGGTCTCTATTGCCGTGTGAAGTTTGGCAATCCCTGACCTAGAAGATGGAAGAAGTGGTGTTAACCATGTTCGCCATCGGATCCTGGGTTTGAGTAAAGATCCACTTTAGCAGCTCGTTTAATGCCGAAATGATAAGATGTTTTTATCAGTTACTGGAACAAAAGAAGGAAATGATAAAAGCTGGGAGATGCTTAGAAACCTGGAGTTCTTTTTTAGGCATTCTCATCGGGGAAGTATACCTACAAGTAGTAGCCTGAGCTTCTTTTAATTGTGTTTGTCAGAGAACGGAGAGTTACAAAGAGGAATGCCTGGCCCCATAGCTCAGTCGGTAGAGCACCTGCTTGCTGTGTGAAAGGTTCCGGGTTCGATCCTCTCTAGCCAAGATATTTCTCTACCCTCCTAGAGTCTCGAAGTATGAGTGAGTGAGTGTTGTTTAAAGACCCGTCGACAACTAGGTCATCTGGAAATATGGATGACAGGGTGAATGTTTGTGTGGACTAATGTTCAAAGACCCAAAGAACTACTACTTGTCAAAGCGATCAGGTTATGACCTTGGTTGTCAGTCAGTAATGCAACAGAAGTAGATGATCTCTTGCCTGCCGATATTAGAAGTCCTGAAGCCATGACTGCATCTGAAAAGTGTACATACACTGACTCGCCGTGTATGTGCCATAAGCTTCCGTAAACAATCCGCAGTTTCACATTGTTTCCGATACACCTTCTGGGTATGTTACCTAGTAATATCATTACCTACAGGCAATATGTTCCATGACCATTACAATTAAAGGCAGGGTATAATAGGCGGGGGAGGGCGGCGGGAGGAAAAGAGAGAAGTAGTAATCTTGAGTTTCAAATTCCTAAATTCTTCTTTTAATTATACATTCGGAAAGTCTGGTACCTATTTTAAAAACCAGACTGTGTTCCTGTCTATATTGTGCTTTCTCATACAGTTTTATGTTTAACATTTTTATTTTATCTACTACTTAAGTAGAAGTAGTATTGCATTTCACCCAAAAATTCGATGTCGAGATTTCATCGCAAATATATGTTTTGGGGGCCCCTGAATCCAAGAAAGGCACTTTTGAAAAAGTTCCGTGTGCGTGTGTCTGGTGTCTGTCGATCTGTGGGCAGCATAAACTCAAAAACGAAAAGTCGCTTAAAAACCAAAGTTGGCTTTTAAGTTTAATGTCTTCCAAGGATACGACACGAAGGTTTTAAAAAAAATAGCCCCAAAAATTTTTCGAAAATGGCTCTAACGATTTTGATTAAAATGACATATATTTAAGATATTTTTATGACAAATAAAATGTATATTTTGAATTTTCTGGCTATAGCCCATGCAGTTGCATTTACTCTGGATGACTTCTGAATAACTCCTAAACCGTAAGAGATATACCAAATCTTACTATACAAAAATGTAGATCTCGCTAAAACACACCGTCTATCTAAAATAATAACAAATTAGAAACTAAAAGCTTGACTTATCTTAGTAATATTCTGAAAGATCTTGCAATATTACTAAGATAAGTGAAGCTTTTAGTTTCTAATTTGTTCTCATTTTAGATTCTGTTGCTTCACTGTTATAGATTGAATTTTTCCTTAACACAATCTATGGTTGTGGTTGTTCTTTTCTTTTTTTTTTTTTTTTTTTAAGAGTGAACCATTTCGGGTATTTTCCTTGTTATTTGTGTCAGTTTTGGAAAACAAACTTTCGTCAAATGCAACATCGTTCATTTTTATATATTAGTCCTGCAAAGAGAACGAAATCTCAAAGCTTTAAAAGATTTGACTGTCACTCAAAGTCTAGTGTATTCCCATATTGTCCTTGTACCTACAAGAATATAAGTATGAAGGTAACCTGCAAAGTTTATCTCAACTAACACGAAGATATAGGAATAAGAGTTTATAAGAATGGTTAGATCATGCGGAATCAACACCAGATTTTTTAATATTCGTAGATTTTGTTAAATTTAATTTACATTTATGTTCATGTACTAATTGTCTTTGCTTGTAGAGGTCTGGCTCGGCATATCAGGCGCCTGCCATCTTATTAGCCCACCCCTGTACCCAAATGGGTAGATGTTCTAGTTCTGTACTTGGGAGAGGGCTGTGGTCCGGGTTGTCTGTGTGAGCGGACATTCCCATACCGTGTGCTCAGGTGTATCCTTAGTCCCGCATCTGCAGAAGTCTTGGGCACTAAGTTAGAATCGATGGAGGTAGGAAGCATATGGACCGTGAGCTGTCAGGCAGTGAATCATTCCACGTGCTGGTGCAAGTGCTTCAGTTTGAGACGTTCTTCTAAGTTTGGGAGAATGCCATACACTCGTCGCCCAGTTGTGCTGGCGTCCCATTCCTCCTGCCACTCAGACACAAAGGTGCTCCTTGATTTCCCATTCGTCTCTCACTGGGGCACCAGTTAGCTGTGCTACTCTGGCAGCATTGTTTCTCCTCAACCAGTAGCATGTTGCTCTATGACATACTTCTAGGTCCAGTGGTAATTGCGAGTCGGGATGGTAGAAAATGCCCCTGTCAATGCCTTTCTCAACATTTGCTTCAGAGATGACAGATACATTCTATGCGTCCAGGCGCTGGCACCTAGTGCCACGTTAACACATTACAGTATTGTTGAATAACTTCAACCATGATATGGTATTGTGCCATGGTTTCTACCGAGCCTGAGAATTTTGCTCACCTTCTGCGTTATATCCGCGACATGTGCTCGGAGTAGGAGATCTTCGTCTAGGGTAATGCCCAGGTACTTTGCCATTTGGTTCTTGCAATGCGAACAGCTTGAACTTTTAAAGCTACCTAGGTTGGAAGTGTGCTTAGTTCAAGCCTTTCAGTAGTGTTTAACACATTTATTATACGGCACCACAGCCGGTGGAGAGTGATATTTAAAGTGGAAATTGCAACTGGGAATGCAATTTTGGAAGGAAACGTTCCAGGACTAAGTTTAGGTTACCTCATTTACTCTAGGATTAAGGGAAACCTGCCAAAAACCTGTCAGGACGGTCCCACCGAGATTTGAACTATGGGCTTCCCGTTCACTAGTCGTGCATTAACGACCTTGGCCACCAACAGTGCTTACTTCTGATGATCTTAAATAAGACCAAGTTCATGGTTTGTATTTTGAAAAGGCTTGTATTTGAAGTTATAAGTTTGGTATGTAAACGACTTTTCATTCGTGAATTATGCTGCGCGTGCGCACGGACACACACACACACACACACACACACACACACACACACACACACACACACACACACGCACGCACGCACGCACGCGCGCGCACACACACACACACACCATGTTTCAAATTGCTTTCTTTTTCGGATTGAGGCATACCAAAACATTTCTATGAAATGTCAAATCGAATGTTTGCATACTACGCGACACATCCTCTTAAGACTACCTCTGTACTGGTTAAGCTGATCTCCAAATCTAGAGGTCCTGGATCTGATCCCAGGCTAGAAGGTAGGAATTTTTCTTTAGCCATGATTATCTCTCAACCTCTCTAGAGTCTGGAAGTACGAATGAGAGTGTGAATTTAATGTAATAACCAAAAGTAAAACGTCCAAATAACACCACTATAAGCGAGTGAACATCATAGCTATTGAGCAGTTGTTCCAAGGGTAAAAATCTGATGTGCTGCACTCACATGACTTGCTCTACTCTTGTATTAACTATTCTTACAAACTCTTATTCCTATATCTTCCTCGTGTTAGCCGAGATGAACATTTGCAAAAATTATCTTATTACATATATGCTTGTAGGTGCAAGGGGAATATAGGAATACAGTAGGCTTTGAGCGATACTCAAATATTTTAAAGCTGGTGGCTCTAGGAGGGCTTTGAAATTCCGTTCTCTTCGCACGGTCAAGAGATAAAAAAGTGAATAACCACCTTCCATTTGAGAAAAGTATAAGTATTGCAAAACTCACACAAATAACAAGGAATACCTCCGAAATGGTTCAGTCCACAAAAAAGTTAATTTCGACATAAGTTGTATGTTTTAACGAGATTTACATTTTTGTACATTAAGATCTGGTCTATCTCTTGCATTTTAACAGTTACGCAAAAGTCATCAAGAGTTAACCGGACTACATGGGCTATAATCAGAAAATTCAAAACATATATTTCATTTGCTATAAAAACATCTTAAATATATGGTATTTTATCAAAATAATTAAAGCAATTTTGGAGAAAACCAAATTTTTCCAAACATTTTCCATGCAAAGGGTTGTTTAGGGTGGAGGGATTTGCTTCAAAATCTTCGTACCGTATTTGAAAGATATTAAACTTAAATACCAACTTTGTTTTTTAAGAGACTATTAGTTTTTGGGTTACATCGTTCACAGACACAGACACACACACACGCGCGCGCGCGCGCGGACCTTTTGCTAAGAATTCTTTTTGGATTCAGGGGTGTCAAAACATACATTAATGGAGAAATCTTGACATCGAATTTTTGGGCCGAATACAATACTTCCTCCTATCTATTACAGACAGGTGGTGGAGAAAATAAAAATGAATACGAAATTTATCTGTTTATATCTGCTGTACGCCAGTGTGTATTGCAGCTAACACGTTTCTGGCTGTAATATCTTTCTTCTCTTGTTCCAAATCTGATATATTCGTACTTCTTGCTAAATTTGGCTGCCAATCTGACAACACCATATTTGGTTTATAACCTCTTTACATGCAATTTAATATTGCATCACAGAAAATGTAGGCAATGTTGCTCAGTTGCAAACTGTGACATTGCCTGTAGAAACGCAAGCAATAGGATAAACGACTGGAGAACTGCATACGTTTTGGTGGCAAAGATCTCCAGAATTATCGCTTTAGCCCTCAGGTAATAAGTAATAAAAGACTGCATCTAGGAAGAGGCGGAACATGCATACAAGGTTGAGCACACTGACGGCGTTCCAAAATGATGGAGTTTGTCAGACCCCGGAGGAGACCAACAGATGGCTGAGATCGTTGTATTGTCGTGACGGATGCCTGTGCACACTCCTCTACGAGGAAGGAGGAGGTGCTGCATCTTATATTCCTCTGTGATTAATACCTACGGCTTCCATAACACAAGGACCACTATTGATGGTCTTGCCAACAATTCACAGCGTTGCCACTCCTTGCTGCTTGCTATTTTTGCAATCAGTTGGTGAACGCAAGAGATAAGAAATAGCGACAGCCATTTCAAAAGTGAAGCCTACATAAGCCTACATAAGCCTACATTCGCAAATAATAAAAATAATCACTGAAATTCTACTTCGACCTAGTCCAGCGTCTTAGAACATGCTGAAACCAAGAATCGAACTACTACCCTTGACAAAAGCTTTGATAAATCCCCCTGTTGTGCTTCAAAGAAAATTATTTCCTAAAGACAAATGAACGCTGGCCAATTCTCGCGCAGAGCGTCGTTGCCAGGTAACTCTGTACATCAGAACATATTAAAGGTCCTCAAAATATTAAAATCTTACCTTGATGGTGTTAACTCATGACAACATTGAATTGGAGAGTATTTTCTTAAGGTTGTATATATAACTTATATGCTTCTGCCTTGAGCATTAATCACTTCGCATTTGTTTATCAGAATTCAAGAAAACCCTCCCACCCAAACCACCTTTTACGTTGTACATTTTGCCAACATTTGTATTTTCTCAAAAATGCTTCTAAGCATTTTTATTAAAATACTACATGTAGAAACGATTTCATGACAAATTGAATACATACCTTAAATTTTTTCCAAAGTCCTCTTCATTCATTCTTAGTGATTTTTTTATAACTGACAAATGTAGGAGTCTACTTAAAATGCAAATTTCATTATAGTACGCAATTAATGCCAACATGTTTTGTGACATACATTTCCGAGATATCCTTTGTTATTGCTTTTTTTCCTTGGCCATGCAAATATAACGTAATTTCAAAGCCCTCACAGAGCGACCCGCCCTTGAAAGAGTTAATTATTGCTGGCTTACTATATCCTCATAGTCCCCTTGTAGCTACAAGAAAACTTGCTTTAACAACCATGTGAATGTAACATATAAGATTTTTTTTTTAAAAAAAGGTAGATCCACATGTGATCCACAAGCCCTATAAATGCCTTAATATTTTCCTTCAGAAAGTTCCAAATATGAAATATAAAGCTTTTTCAAAACGTTCGATTTTCTCAAAAAAATGCCTTTAACATTTCTATAAGGGAATGCCACAATGAAAATGTTATGTTCTAAAGTTTTCAGCCACATTAACTTAAACTTTATGTTCAATGTTGTTGATGATACAGAGCGAATGCCCAAATGAAGAATGGCTGAGAGGTATAGTCGCTGACCGTGGGATTCAGAACTTCTAGCTGACGGGGGTTCGATCCTCGCCTTTCGCCTGTTTATTTTCTGAAATACAAAATTAACAAACGTGCTTAATTCTCTACAGCTTTTTATCAGGAATGGAGAATCCGATGAAGCCACACTGCTAGAAATTAAGTTAATGGGGACATGGCAACATTGTGTAGTGCTTGCAAATACACGACAAGTAATCTTCATTCTGTTCTGTTTAATGTATCACTAATTACATTATTCTCTGAAATCCATATCTTCTAACAATGCATTTTTACGGCCATTAAAACCGTGTTTTACCTATTACGCGCTTATATATATTAATATGGTGATATAGAGATGCCTTTGAATGTCAAAATTTAAAGGGAAATATTAATTTCGGGAGGCATGATTGACAGTAGAGGTAGGCATGTTCCCTGCTTTATTTTCAGCAATTGCAATTAATATCTTATAAAGCATTCAGTTTTAAAATTGTAATCGCACTGCAGCATTCATAGGATGGCGGGAAAAGTTACAACGCTATGCGAATAAAAATACTTAGAGAAATAGATTTCATTATTTTGTATGATTTTATATTTCACACTGGTTATATAAATAATTATGTTCCCGTTGAGAAAGAAACAAGGAAAAAGGGAAATAAAAAAACTGTTGAGTGGGATTCAAACTAATGTTAGCAGACCACTGTAGATTTAAAACACGTTTTAGCCAGTTGCGCTACACGGAACACACAAACTTAGGCTCGCTGATTAAACTCACGTCTCAAAGTGTAGCACCCAACACAGGACACATTTTAGTTCTAGTCCACAACTTAAAAAAAACACTTTAAGAACACATTTTCTGCATGTGAACTTAAGTTCAATTTGCAATGTTCGCCCGCTAATGTAGACGTATTGATGAAATATTGTTTTTTAAACTGTAATTTTGATTTTCTTGAAAATTGCTCTAACGATTTTGATTAAAATGTCATGTTTGAGATATTTTTATGACAAATGAAATGTATCTTGAATTTTCTGGCTATAGCCCCTGTAGTCGTATTTACTCACGACGACTTTTGCATAACTGGTAAACCGTTAGAGATAGACCAAATCGTACTATACAAAAATGTAGATCTTGCTAAAATACACAATTTATATCCAAATAAGTTTTCTTGTAGGGTGAATCATTTCGGAGATATTCCTTGTTATGTGTGTGAGTTTCGGAAAACTTAGAACTTCCATGAAATGGATCACCGTTGTTCATTTTTTATATGTTAAGTATGCAATATCAACAGAATCTCAAACCTTTAAAACATTTGACTATCGCAAAAAGCCTACTGTATTCTAAGTTCCCGTTGCACCTACAAGGAAATAATATCATTTGTAGAAATGTTTATCTTAACTAACACGAAGAAGATATAGGAATAAGAGTTTGTTAGAATGGTTAGTACAAGAGTAGAGAAAGTCATGTGAGTGTAACACATCAGCACTGGTCGACAAGATTTTTTTCACAAGAAATCTGAATAGTGAATCTAGTGCATTTTTTCATCCTGAATTCAGATATGTAGTCAGAATTTTCCCATCAGGCATAGTTTTTCTGTGAAAGCTACTTTTCAAAATATGATTTTAGCGTTTTCTTTGACCTGTCATAGGAACCTTTACCTCATATGTAGCTATTTTACTCAAGCCGTATTTATTGAAATTATTTGTAATATCACGCTGAAGCACCACAAAACAAGACTGTGCAGGTTCATTCATGTTTAGACATGCTCAGACCTGTCTGGCATTGTGATGTGTCAGTATTGAGCTGACTGTGACATTGTTCACTAGTGAAATATTTCCTTCCTTTCTGTTTAGAAGTGTATTGTGTATGTTGTGCATGTTGTATTTCAGTGCTTAATGTTTTCATCATGCCAAGAAAGTGTGTAAATCATGCAGATAATTTCTGCTATATTTGTGGTGAGCTGACCTTCAAGTCTCAGAGGCGAAATATGATCCCACTTGTAAAGAAGTGTTATCATCTTTACTTTGGCTGTCAAGTTGGTGATTTTGATAAGAGCTGGGCCCCAAATACATGCTGTGTTTCGTGTGTTAGACTGCTGACTGGGTGGGAAAATGGTACACATCATATGCCATTTGCAATTCCCATGATTTGGAGGGAACCGAAGGATAATTCAACTGACTGTTATTTTTGTTCGACAAATATTAAAGGAATCACATCTAAAACAAAATATACAGTTAAGTATCCGAATTTGCAATCTGCATTGGGACCTGTCTTACACAGTGAAGAGTTCCCCGTACCAGTATATGTAGATACAACCTTAAGTGATAACTCTGATTCTGACCTAACTGAAACTCAAAATGATTCAGATGAAAATAAAAATGATCTTACATATGAAGCCAGTAGCTGTTCATCAGAACCATACTTTCCCAATCAGCAAGACCTTAATGACCTGATTCGGGATTTAAATCTGTCTAAACTGCAAGCTGAAGTTTTAATTTCCAGACTCAAAGGGTGGAATTTACTCCAAGAAGATGTAAGAATAAGTAGTTATCGTAGCCGCCATAGTGTTTTCAAAGAATACTTCTCTGAAGAATATGGTGTTGTGTTTTGTAATAATATTTGTTCACTTATGGAAACTCTTGGGCATCAACACCGACCAGATGAGTGGCGATTGTTCATAGACTCCTCTAAAGTAAGTTTGAAGGCTGTGCTGCTACATATTGGCAATGAACTTCCAACAATACCAGTAGCGCATGCCGCTATGAAAGAGACATATCAAAATATGAAACTAATTTTAGAGAAAATACAATATGGAAAATATGAATGGAATATCTGTGGTGATTTAAAGGTCATTGCTTCATTGCTTGGTTTGCAACTTGGGTTCACCAAATTTTGCTGTTTTTTGTGCGAGTGGGACAGCAGAGATAAGAAGTCTCACTACGTTAGAAAGTCATGGCCAAAACGTGAATCTCTTCTCCCTGGCCAGAAAAATGTGGCATGTGTCCCTTTAGTGAATCCTGAAAAAATATTTTTACCTCCATTGCATGTTAAGTTAGGAGTTATGAAAAATTTCGTCAAAGCTATGGATAAACTTTCTGATGGATTCTTGTACTTGAAATCGAAATTCCCCAAAGTCAGTGATGCTAAATTGAAAGAAGGAGTTTTTATAGGACCACAAATCCGATCATTAATGGCTGATGAACATTTCGAGGGACTGTTAAATCCACTGGAGAGAGCAGCCTGGCAGTCTTTCAAAAGTTTATGTTGCAATTTTCTTGGAAACCATAAAGCAGAAAACTATCGTGCCATAGTGGCTGATCTTCTGCATTCTTATAAAGCTATGGGATGCAACATGTCTTTAAAAATTCACTTCTTGGACTCTCACTTGGACTTCTTCCCCGAAAACCTTGGAGCTGTCAGCGATGAACACGGTGAGCGTTTTCATCAGCAAATTTCTACGATAGAGATGTACCAAGGCAAGTGGAGTTCCAATATGCTGGCTGACTACTGTTGGACTAAAATGAGAGACGTTCCAGATGCAAAATATACCCGAAAATCACTATCTACCACTTTCTAGGTAAGTCAGAATCAGTAGTTATAATTTTGAGTTAGATAGCTAGTTACGGATTTTTTAGAATAGGTATTATAAAAATTCAAATGAATATCACACAAAACTCCTGCCCGATGCGGACAAACTGTAATTATATTTGAATTCAGCACGAAAAATACTTTTAGAATCTGTTATTTTAATTCTTGTGAAAGAGAAAAAGCTAATTTTTGTAGACCAGTGTTTTATAGTAAGATTTGGTTTACGGTTTACCAGTTGTGCAAAGGTCAACAAGAGTATACAGACTATAGCCAGAAAATTAAAAATATACATTTCATTTGCCATAAAAATATCTTAAAACATTTTAATCAAAATCGTTAGAGTCATTTTTCAGAAAATCAATATATTAGAAAAAATGTTCCATGTAAAGGATAGTTTAAGGAGGAGAAATTTTCATCAATATCTTCGTGTCGCATCCTTGAAGATATTAAACAAATACCAACTTCATTTTTTAACCAACTTTTGGTTTTTGAATTATGCTGTTTGCAGACAGACACACACGGGCCTTTTTCTAAAAATGCTTTTTTTTTGGATTCAGAGGGCCTGAAAACATATATTTTCTGTGAAATCTCGAAATTGGATTTTTAGGTCGAATACAATACTTCCCGTACTTAGTACACGTAGAAGAGGCAGTGAACGATAGTAGCTAGAGAAAGTCATGTGAATGTACTACATACGATGTTTTATTTTTATTAGCACATTCTGTACAGCTGTGCCAACATCGTACGCTGCAAAGGCCCAGTATTGAGCACCAAGATTTTGGACGCTTCCTGTGCCAGAAACTTGTGCCTTAGTTGGAAACATTCATTCACCAGTGAGTAGTATGTAACTTTCCAATATGCGGTCCGGATCCGGAGCCGGAGTGGCTCGCTCGGTCAGTCGGTTATCCCTTAGACCAGAAAAACCCGTTCTTCGGACTCAGCCCCCGCGGGCTATGGGTGGAGCCGCACACCACCCCGATGTGTCTCGTGTACCTCAGGAATGTTCTAACGCATGCCGGTTTCTTCATCTAGTTCCGCCAAAACTTGTGGGTATGGATTTAATACTCACACCAACCACTACATTTTAAATCAAGGATCTCATTTCCTTCGTGAGTTTACTTCGTGGTAACCTGTGACGAAACGAAATGAAATTTAGAAACATATCTAACTGATTATCATGCGGGAGGCCCGGGTTAGAATACCAGTACCGGCGTAGGGATTTCCTTCCGCTGGGACACCTGGTTTGGGGTACATTCAGTCTCGTTAGGTCCCTGACAACCTACTTGATTGAGAAGTAGCGGTCTCATGGTGGCGAATACCGCATAACCAGTTAGGGTGGATAGCGCCCATGACCATGTTCCACCCTCCAGTACTGCATCCCACTAATGATGCCTGTGTGTATAATCTAAAATTGGTAGATTTTAAAAAAAACTACGCGAATTAGACTTTGGCACTATTATAATAATCATCATCATCATTATTATTATTATTATTATTATTATTATTATTATTATTATTATTATTATTATTATTATTATTATTATTATTATTATTATTATTATTATTATTATTATTATTATTATTATTATTATTATTATTATTATTATTATTATTATTATTATTATTATTATTATTATTAGCAGCAGCAGCAGCAGCATTACATTCATAAACTACAAACCTGTGAGTTCTGAGTGATCTTTATGACACGTATGACGACGTTTTACATTGCTCCAGAAGGTCCTTGGTAAAGCTTCTGAACAAAGAAGCATCAGACGTTTTCCCTTGAGGCGTAACAAAAAGAATTGCTCTCATTCTTCCTTGTAGACATATGCACGTTTTCTTATTGGTTTAGAGATTGCCATTATACTCTTTGCTGTAGTAATGCTCAGTCCGCATCGGATTGCTGTGTTCAGTCGTTTGGCTGGCACGTGCTGAGGGAGGGGCCATTTTCATGGTCTTGCTACATCGACCTTCCTCCCCTGAACTTGCTGGGGCTGGCAATCGCGAGTGCCAATTTGCGGATCACCGCCATAGAGGATGCATAAGGTCGAGTGTAACACATCACATCCTTCTTTATGCAGAAATGCCAGATAAAATCCTTAATCTCATGTGGTTTGACTGTTTGGGTTCAGATACTGTAGAAACGGTTTGCTTGTAGGAAAGAGGAAAGGACTGGTTGACATTAACACTTTGGCTGTCCACCTGCCAATCACTCGGTTTGTAGAAAGAGAAAAATTAATTGACCTCTTTAGCTTCTGACATGTTTTGGGACATTCAAGGCTAGGCAAATGGTGCTCACTGAGCACATGCTGCTCACGGCCTGGCACTGATAACTGTATGTTTAGTAGGTGCAAAAATGAAGGTTGCTCAAGGTATCCCGCAGGTCACCTAGGCCTAGTGTATACCCTAATTGCGGTACGACAGAAATCCCTTCCAAACTGCAAGAAGGGTTCTCATGGAGGTTTCGTCGCTTGCTGAAAATACCTCGTCCACTTAATTATCACTTCCATTAACTAATCAGTATATTGATTAATCCAGTTTACTGCTGCATTTCAAACACTGATTTTACATAGCCGCTCTTAACCAAACGCTGAGCTTACCAAACATAATTCTGGGATGTCCAGAATAACAGTTCTAGAATATTTAACTAAAAACCTGTGGCGTAAGGAGCATTTTCTAGTGAATGTTCCATGCAATGACTATATGAGTATATTTTGCAACTTTATAAGCTCACATTATGTACTAACAACCATAAAGTCAAAATTTTAACCAACATTTTTCTGACATAATCACACTTTCTTGTCATTACTGTTTCATCTTTAGTGCTCACTAGTTATTTGCATTTTAAACTTATGGTGCTTTTAGAAATAAATTTTAGATACATAAAATGTACTATTTACATTGTGGAAAATGTAGTTTTAAGTGCTTAAAATGTTTAAATCCCTGTTCCTTACATTAAGAACCATGTTGTGTCTCGAAAATAGGGTTTTAAAGGCCTAAACATCCCACATTATAATTTATAACAACAGATAAGCCGATATAAGCAGCTGTTCTGCACAAAATCTGCGCTAAGTGATTTTAGCTTCAAAACGTATCTAATAATACTTGTATTTCATTTATTCCCTCTCCCGCCACTCGCTGGTCTGCTAACAAAAGAAAAACCAAACCGGCTTGCCGGACAACTCTTGCTCGACCTAGCTTCAGCAGATCTGGTTCTATAGCGTCTAGATTCACTTTTAATCACCTTTCCTGCCAACAGCGCAAAATAAAACACAAGTTTATGCGGCAACTACAAGAATGCAATCCTTCTTGGGATTTTTCCGTGAGGTATGTGTAAGTCAGGTGCTTCACACTGAAGTCACCTTTTCCCTCATTTCCTTTCTTTTTTCTCTCTGCCCTCCCCCATTGTTTTAGTCTAGTTCTCTTTCTGTATTACGACCTCTCAAGCATTTATGTTTTATCAGCGTCAGATTAAATACCGCCCTACTGATCCCAAGGTCACTGGTTCAACCCCAGCCTAGGCAATGGCTTTTTAAGTGTGCTTAAAACCGACTTCCCCGTGTCGTATGCAAAAAAAGAGGAACAAAATTCCGACACACCAGTGGCGCTGATCCTGGCAATTGGCAGCGTCGTTAACAATCAAAATATTTGTTTCAAATAATAAAATGCAGTAAAAGCTCCATATGGGTTGATTTTCACAGCAGCTATATGTTGGACAAGCACGGAAACGGTTGGATCAGAACCGAAACACTTGCACAAGCCGGTATGTGAACCCTGCGATGTTTGTTGTAGCTTAACCAGCGTTACTTGGAACGATATCAACTTTCCTCTCGATCCTACAGCAAAGCCTCTGTAGTTGCTAGAGAAAGTCACTTAACTAACTTTCTGGTGGTTGCATCTGTAGTGCACATTTTGGGCTTCAATTATCAAATAAAGAATCATAAGTAGCTTCAACTAACCTTTTAATCATAATTCATTCAAAATTAATTTGTAGATAAGCTATTAATTCTAAGCATTCACATTCAGAGATTGCTGTCTTTCCAAAACGTCTCAAAAATACGAAAATTAAAACCAGTTCAATAGTTGGGCATTGCGTTTGATGCACTACTGAAAGTCTTACTCGGGTATTTTCCTTCTTCCTTAATATGAACACCACGTAGCTTTAGTTATTGTCTTGGAACAGCTCATTATTATTTTAAACTGCATTCATACGCTATGCATCTGGTAAAGTTTCTAACAAAACAATTGAAAATATTTGCGTTTTCACTGTTCAAAGACGAAGTAGGATTACCAGCCCAATAACGTGTTCTGGAGCAAACAAACGCACGTGCCTCGGCACACATTTCAAGTGAATTAAATTGTTTGTTGCTTCACCCTTATAGTGTTTTAAATGATAACCCCGCTGAATAAGCATAGTATTTTAATAATCACCGTTTCAATTAAACATAACCCAACAGTAAGCTTCTACTTATTGTCTAGAGGGTCATGCATCCATCGGTATTCCTGCGTTGTTAACTGGAGAGAAGCAACGGTCGTACTAATGCACAACTTTTTTATATCGGGAACAGCGTAGCAAGGAAGAACAGTATAACTAAACAAATATAGAAGAGACAACGTCCTTACAAATGATAACAAGACGTCTGATGTGTTGCACTTACATGACTTTCTCTACTCACTCTTTTAAAAACGCTTGTTCTTCTGTTAATCGAGATAAACAATAGCAGAAATTGTTTTATTAGTTTCAATCTAAGTACAAGGGGAATAGGCGAGGCTTAAGCGATATCAAATATTTTATAAGATGACTTTTTGCTTAGTCAGGACATTAAAAAACTATTTGAGAGAATTATAAGTATTTGAAAATGTTAACCAATAAGAACAATTGTTCTCGAAAATGGTGCTTTAAAAAGACGCTTGAGTCGTATGCTTGGAAGATGTTGAATTCAAATTCCAACTTTGGTGTTTAACTTATTTTTCTTTTTGAGTTATGCTGTTCTCTGTCTCTCTCTCGCTCTCTCTCTCTCTCTCTCTCTCACACACCTTTTTAAAAATACATTTTTTTCGTGGTTCAGGACATCTCAAAAGATCATTTCTGGAGAAATCTCGACATCAAATTTTTGGTTGGCATACAATACTTCGTCTACTCATTGTATGGACGTTGTAGAAAAAGTAAAACGAAAAAACAGTCTTGAATGTAGCATAAAAGTTTTGTTTGAGTGTAATAGGATGTTAAGGATGCCATTAAAAAACAGCGGAAGCAACTGGCGTGTCTGTGAATGCCGAGGAAGAAAGTGAAAGAGGTGAGAAGTGTGTAAACCTCGAGAAAGAAAACGAGTCGACCTACAATGGTTTAGGCAAACTGGACGACTGTGAGAAGTGCCATATGGTTGAAGGTACATGGCTGTTTCTTAAACAATGAACCTCCTACTCGTACTATAGATGGTTACCTGCAGTAAACAATAATAAAACAATTTCATATTATTTCTTCATTCGTGAGTCAGTACAAGGAACGCCAAAGATAATCTACGGCGGATTTTGTATCGTTTCCTCGGGTCTTTTGAGGGTGTTCCACACCTTAGCTATCGCAGAGCGTGCTGGCTTAATAACACAGGAATAAGGCGGGAAAGAATGGAGGTTAATGCCTTTGTTTTTTCTTAAAATGATCCATACAAAACTTGTCATATATGCAAGGAAAACTTGTATTAGATAAGGTGTTTAAAGCCGCTAGTTGAAAGCAAATGAAAACTGCAATATTATGTAAAACTAAAGGAATATAATGTATTATGCATTTTTGTATATGTGATTTATGATCTACTAGTACGTAATACATTTGTGAGAATAAAGATTGTATTCCTATGTTCAGAAATACGTTAGTAAATGCAAATTAACCAATTATAGTTTGAATTAGATGGAAAACATTCTACTTCATTTATTTTTGTTTCTATGGAGCAACACGTAATGATATTACTGTGAGAATACTGTTCAGTTTAGATTTTTTTTTGTCTTATAAAGTGCTGCCTTGATAGGTATTTAATCAATGCCATTCAACCTTTAATTTGCACTCCCTGAAAATCTTCTCACACATACACATTATATATTTCACTAATCTGGGCGCTCATTCAGTTTTCCCCTTAAATGTCAACTCCTTCAAATGCGTGCCTTGTACTAAACTATAAGGTATGGCTACCAGTCATGCTAAGATCTGTATAACAAATTGAATGCACTTACTTTACCTCTTTCTCTTTTAGTCAATACGATCCAAATATGTATTTCGTTTCTACACCGTTTTGTATCCTTTGAATTGGTTGTTGGTTGAGGTGTTTAGCAAAAGGCGTGGTGATCCTTGCACCGTGGCCTAAAGCAACCAATGAAATGAACAAAGCTTCATATAACAAAGCGTTGTTTGCACATATAGTTTAGTGTGTATAGGAGTAATACTTCTTTAACATCCAGTATAGGTCGCGCGTTACTTCTTGACGAATGAAAATTTTATATGAAAGGTTGAATGCGAGTCTCTACTCAGCTTTTGCGGGAACGAGAGAGAGGAGGTACAGTCTGCAGTGAGATGACGCGCATGCTTCTGAGCTGAAGTAGTACAACACTACAAATCAATTTATGACACTTGCAGTAATATCAGCCACACGTATTATACACTATACCTCTATAACTGTTTCCACTTAACTTTCTTGCATTTATTCTATTCCCGACATCTCTCCCTCGTCTGAATTGCTATTTTCGTTGCATGCATACATACATCCGTACCGCACAAAACTTTTGCAGTCGACTGTATACACAAACGCGACAGAGGAAAACAGAGGTGTCTGTTATCGTAGCATAAACATTTGCTGACCTGTTTATTAAGGGTAGGCTCACTCATTGGATTTCTGCTCAAGGTCATTCGTCAAGAACGAACGCGCAACCTATACTGGCACAGTGCAAGATAACATTGGGAGGTAACGCTGCCAGAGCTGTCGAACTGAGGAGCTGGTTCCATTCACGAGATGTCAAGCGTGGTTCGGGATGATCCCACAGTCTACGTGCAGATTCCATTCTCGAAAGATTATACTTTGGTCAACCCTGTTACAGACGCATAAACATCAGCGGAGAGGAATAAAGAAGACTTGCATAGGAAAGAAAGAAAAAGGTTTGTTGTGTTTGATCTTCCTGTACGGCGTGGCGCTGAAGACCGCAGACACACGCTCAACCCTCCCTGTCTGAAAGCCCGCGCACTGTCCCGCCAAACGCAGATGCCAAACAGGAAAATCTGTGCCAACAGCTGAACTTGAAGGGGGAAATATCGCCGTTATGAACAAATCTCATAGCCCACTTTCTCAACACTTCTCAGCTAAATAATAATGAAGCATGGTTCACCAATTATTTATATGAATATACCGTACTAAATCGATGATACTACTCGTAAGTTATGCTGATGTATTCAGTCCTACTTGAAGATGAGCGCAGTTTGAATATTCAAACTCTGACACTCAGCATATGCTCATAACAAAGCCAGAAATCAGGACAGTAATGTACATAACATTAAACTGCCAGAAACTCCGAAACGTCATGGTCAACTCGGGCAGTATTAAAACTTGGAACAAGGCATGCTGATAATGCAGACCTTACAACAAATAATTTGATATGCATATTTAAACAATTCTTCACGCACACATTATATGCTGAGAATCATTTATGAAGCTATTAAAACTAAAGAAGTGGGAAAGCCTCCGTTTGCCAAGTCATTCATATGGCGCATAGAACACAATTATTAATGGACAGTCAGCAAGAAAGCAAAAGGTATTGAGTCCATGACTCGCATTTGTTCCATATGCAACAAAACACTAAATACTTTTTCTACATTACATCACCTACATACTGATAGTGCAATTTTCCGTAATATAATCTGCTCTATATGAAATACTTTTATTTACATTTTTGCACTGGCAGTTCACTTTAGGGTGAAGTGCCTTTTGTAGGATTGGATTGGGTTGATAGAGTTTAGGGGCCCGTCGACAACTAGGTCATTTGGGTCCTAGGTCAGAATATAAAAAATCTAAAATTCGCCTAAAAGCTGCCTAAAACGTGAGGGGCGACTAAAAGCGTAAACATATAAAAATACAAAACGGCACGTGAGTGCGCTAAGTTAAAAACTTGGTAAAACCATTCATAAAATGTGTAAAAGGTCAAAGCTAAAAAAGACATTAAAACTAAACACTTAAAATAATAAAACGTAAAACGCCAAATTGACGTAAAAACGAGTGCTAAAAAGCTAAAAATCTCTAACACTAAAAAACACGTTATACTTGCTTAGCGAACCCAATTTGGGCAACGAACCGCAGCGCCTTACAGGCAGACACCGGGTCGTCACCCAAAATTGAGGCAAGTGTACACCCCAGGCCAACGGACTGGCGCTCACGAATGTATCCTTTTGTAGGTGTAAGGTACACGAGATAGAATAAACATAAGAGAAACCTTCAAATCGGCAAAATGTATCAGAAACAACTAGATATACGCATTTTGGTCTATCAAGTACCTATACTGAAGTGCTGGCGCCATGGGTGAGTGGTTAGACTGCTCTCACCAAGCCGTCAAAAGTTTTCTCCGGGTTCTATGGGTTTCCCCGCCATTTATTATACCAAATGCTCCATCGTCATCTTTCTTTTTGTCCATTTCATCTTCATTTCATATCATCTTCTTCCTCAGTCTCATACCAGAACCGTTGCTGGCTCTCTGCTCACAGTCCGTCTGCTCTTCGACAGGCTTCTGGCCCAGACATTCAGCTGTAGCTACATGCCAGGAGGGTAAGCGAACTTAAAAAAAAAAAAAAAAAAAAAAAAAAAAAAAAAAAAAAAAAAAAAAAAAAAAACAACAACAACAACAACAAGGAAAGGAATGACGTAGAAGATGATACAAATGGGTATGGATGACAAAAGGGATCAGAAGAACATATTAGAAAACCACAGCGGCCCAGTTTGTATTTTGGATTGTCGACAGCAGCTGGTACGTAATCCGTTATCTTGGCGTGTATAAAGGATGTACGAGATTCATCGATCAAATTCCGATGCCGACAAAGAAAACTAGAGCATAAATAACTATGAAATATTAATTGGATTATTTACAGAGATTCATTGACTAGTCCTCCACAGTCACACCAGCTTTTATCACACCAGTACACCAATGATTGTATGCTCGTGTAACAGAGTCTGCCACTAAGGTCTGAGGTCATCAAGTCACTGCCGTCTGCATTTCAGTGTCGTTGTGGACATGTTTTTTTACCAGAAAGCGCTTCATGAGACAGAAGACGGGCAATAGGATTGATAGTCGAAGATCTCCCATCCAAACCGAAGCAAGAGAGTCTGTGTGGCGTGGACTGTATGCTGTCTGCAAACGCGCAATGCCTCTAGTCAGTCTCTTGTTCTGGATCGCCCTCCTCAGATTTCGCACTGGCAACGATCAGACATGGTAGAAACTTGCGCAGGAGACCATATTGATCCCAGAAGACAGTAAACATGGTATTGTTTGTTTTTGCGGCAGAAATTGTCCAAGTTTGGTCGTCATAACTGAACCATTATACCGCCAATGCATAGAACGCAGTTTTGCTTCTGGTCTGGTACGCGACACCCGAGTTACATTCCCAGTGACACTGTACAGAAACGCGTTACCTTTTTCTGCGTACCGCTGGAGTAATCTCAATCCTATGGGGAGACCTTTGGTTTTAAGTTCATCTGCCGGCGATCTGTCTGGGAATAAGACAGAAAGGTACTTTGCGACGAAGTTTAATTCTGATAGTCCCCCAGTATCGTGATAAAATGTTTCTGAACAAGTGGACTGATCCAGTGGAATCCATTGCATGGCTCGTCTGATCGCCAGATTTGAGTCCAATAGAGTTTTATCTCTGGAAACATTTAAGATTCTTGGAGTATTCAACAATGTACCCAAGGTCGATGTTTCGAGGCAAAAGGATTTGTCCAAATACGAAATATTCCAGCATCGAAGCAAGTGGAAGTCAGTTGGAGCAATTTTTGTAACCATATTTGTTAAAAGTATCACACCCACTAGCGAAAGGAATATGCTCATTGGAACTTTTGAAATGTGTTGGTGTAAGGAGTTCGCCCCTACATATGTGGGCACCATTTACATACAACCTCTATAATTGCTTTAATTACTTAGTAATATATTAGCCTTAATCGTGGGTGTCTCTCACGTGTCAATATTAAGGCGATAACAGCTCCAATTAAAGAAAGTCTGCAATTACACCCTGATTTAAATTGACATTATGCAAATACATAAATTATAATAAACGCATTTATGTCAGCCTATGCACAATAAAACAAAAGGGATAGTGATGAATGGCGCACAAATATACCGGTATATTAAGTCAGATAAATACGAACATACTATGGGAGGGGACGCGTTTCCCGTGACTCTGCAAAATATGATTATGACTAGGTATGCAATGTTTCGGAGAAAACTAGAATACATTTGGTGTCAACATTGTTATCAGATTTTCTCCCAAAATCTCTGTTTAATCACATTTTTAGAGTCGCGACGTTATACAGGAGTTTCTATATAAAATTGAACCGCTTTTAAGATTTATAATTTCCCTCTGGAAAGAAATACAACATTAAAATTGATTTTCCTTAAGTTTAATGTCCATTAACTGGGTAGTTCATAACGAAGAATGAATTAAAGATATGTGTGGAAAGATTCTCAAATGAGCCTGGCGTCCATAGAGCTTAAAGTTACCCGGGAAAACCTTATCCACCCTAACCAAGGTTTGAACTCGGAAACTCTTGAATGTGAGGCACACATTCAACTCCCACGTCCAGTAGACAGGCAATATCGGTATTCATGTTTGTACCCTTACCATCCATTGCTGCCCAGGACTATTGCTGCCTATTGGTTTCATAATCATAAACGAGCATGCATTTCCCAATTCGGCAACGTGCTTTCCTTATCCTGTGAAGACAAATGCCGAGTTACTATGAGCATCATTTTACATATTTGGTTCACCGTGGGTATAACTTAACCAGTTAAGGGACGCTTAAAATCGATTTTCCCAGTGCTACTGATATAATAAAACTCAATTTTAATTTTTTGTTACTTTCCAGAGGAAAAGTATGTCTTCAAAAGTGTTCAGTTTTATATGGATCGCCCTGTATCTTGTTCGCCGCTGACAGATAGGTATATGCACGTGCATCTGCTGTACTGATTCGCCTGGAAAAGTGGGATCAGACTGGAAAATTCAATGCCATAGTAGGGCACTGCTTACTGTGTCGCTGTAATCAACTCAACTACCACGGCAATTTATCGGTATGACATTAAATACTCTCACTTACTCAAGATTCCCCAGAGTTCTCATATTCATATACCGTAATGGCGACTTACAATCTCGTACTTACCCACTTTGGCCAAGATAACCTGAGGGTAGAATTACTTTTACAGGACGGCCATCAAGTTATTGATGAATTAAATGGGAAGATCACCGACACACAATTATGTGAACAGCTTAAGAGGTTAAAAGTTATAGCTATAGATGGTATCCTAGGGAAATTTTGGAAAGCTTGGGAAAGAGAGGAAACTAGGACAAAAATGATAATTCTGTTGAATCAAATACGGGAGACAAAACGGATGCCCAAGAATTGGAGAAAAGTGTGATAGTACCAATATATAAAGGAAAAGGTGAAGAAATAATCCGGTTAATTACAGGTGGATAAGTTTACTTTCAACTTTAGGAAAGGTTTTTACAGACATTTTAGCTAATAGGTTACAGAACTGGGAAGAGCAGGCGAAAAATTTTCAGACTTCCAGGTAGCATTTAGAGCAGGTAGGAGAACATCTGATAACATTTTATAAATCAAGAGAATTGTGGAAAATATTTGAGCAATAAAAGGGCAAGTGTACGTGGTATTTATTGATCTATAAAAGGCGCTTGATAGCTTTAAAAGAGGCACTATGGATAACATTAAGAAGAAAAGGGCTAAGCAATATATTTATTGAATTATTGCTTAAGATATATTAGGAGAATGAGTTCTGTGTAAAATTGCCACACACTAAAGTAACGGAATGTGAGCAGAACATTTCAGGAGTCAGACAGGGATGTAAACTTAGTTTTCAAGTTTTTCCAGTGTCATTTATCTTATTTATAGATGATATTACGTAAGAGATGAGAAAACCTAATAAACATGAACCAGTTATTAACAATAGGAAATACCAGGGCTACTGTTTGCAGATGATCCAGTGGCAAGTTTCGCTCCAGTTGTAGGGCTAAGTAAAGCTATTGAAGCTAATGACACATACTGTAAAGATTGGGGATTGAAGATAAACAGAAACAAACTGTTACGATCTTCAAGGAAGGATATAAATTAAGCAAGATTGAAAAATGGTATTGGAAGGGAACAGAGTTGGAAATAGTGAGGAAAACTGACTACCTAGGGGTAAGGCTCAACAGTGTAGGGTATTGGGGTGAACAGAAGAAAAATGTATTGGCAAAGGGGAAACAATCAATACAGGTAATTGGATCATGTGTCAAAAATTACCAGAAATGAAAGTTACGTGGCTAGAAATGATATACAGCCCATTGGTAGAAGCAAACATGCTATATGCAGCAGAAATATGGGGGCTGGAAAACGGTTGGGAAAATGTAGGCATAATTCACAGAAAGTTTTGCAAAGTAATATTGGGGTTACCAAGGAGCTCACTAAATAGAGTAACACAGACAGAAGTAGGGCGAGTAGGAGCAAATGGTAAAATTGTAGAGACAGCAGTTAAATACCGGTTTAGAATAAATTAATTGGAGGAAAATGATATATTCAAACAATGCATGGTTGTGTAGGAGAAAATGGGAAAAAAGAAACTTGGATGCACAAAATATAGGCAATATTAAAGGAGATACATATGGGGAAAATATGGGCAGAAAGAAACAATAAAATTAAGGGTTTCTGGAGTGGACATTAGAAAAAGGGTGGAGGATATCGAAAAGAAGAAATTCTGAGCAGCTTTAACGACAAAAGGTAATTAATAGTTTATAGATTCTTAAAAAATGGAATGGAAGCGAGAGAAATACATCAAAGTATGCAATAAAGAGGCCAGAATGGAGTATGCATTAGCCCATGCATACGGGGGTAATGAACCTAAGTGGCATGATAGGGTAAAAGGGGGGAGGGGGGAGAGATGCACAAAATGCGGTATAATGTATGAAAATTGGCATTATATTTTGGATTGTAATGGTACGGGTAAAGCAAGAGAGAATATAATATCCAGAAATGGAACAATTTCCCATTAGATAAAAGTTAGGAAAATGTTTAATTCAAAATTACACGAATGCATAAAGAAAGCAGGAAAATATTTAGGAAAAATGAGGTTGAAATGGTTAAAAGAACTATGAGAAAATGAGAAAATGGAAAAGGGCAATGATGGGTAAAAGTAATTTGTGGTCATAATAAACTTCCCCATTATATAAAACATGTTAAATATAAGGAAAAGTAATAGATATAAGCAACTCCAAGGGGTAAGAATAAATTGTATATTGTGGGAAATGCGGTTATAATTAATTATATTTGTTTTATTCTATTATTGTGTTAAACTAAGGGTGCATTTGTATAATTAGAATTGCTAGAATAAATATATTACTTAGTGTCTTACAATCTTGTAAGTCCTGGGCTTCACAGTTAACTGCTGTTATGTCAATCATTGTTAATTTGTTGCTATTCCATAGATGCTATATGTAAGCTAAATTTGAATACTGTAGTCTAATTTTACCCTTCCAAGTTTAGCCTACAAAGGAATTGTGTGGAAGAACAATTAACAGTGATTCGTCTGTTTAGGAATACACATCCTCCCTCCCGTAGATAAGGATCTACCACACAACAGAGGACAAGCAGTTGCTGCTATACCAGGCACTTGCGGTCTTATCCAACAGGATTAGCAACACATGTTCATTTTACACACTTAGTTGTGGACGGTTGTATTGGACTCCAGCCACCACACCGCCACCACTATCATCACCAGCAGCTGCAGTTGTTCACCTTATAAAGAAGAATGCCAGCTTAAATGCTTTACTTAAATCTGAATAGAATTCTAAATGTGTTGATATGCCAGAAGAAGAGCAAGGTGTCGAGTCTCTTATGAGAAATTGCGTCGACGATACGCGTGGCGAGGCTGCTACGTGCTTAATTCGTGACAAATGTTGCAGTACTTCCGCATTGAGAGATTACCACAAGGCTAGCAAAACGTTATTGTATTTTCCAAACAGTGGTAAAGGTGTCTTTAAACTCTAGTGCGTACTAGTTCTAGTGCACTCGATTTCACTCACACCGTTAATTAAGACGCCCAACAGTTTTTCTATGATCTAAAATTTAGCAAATACGCTTCTTGGACCTAGATCGGAATATTAAACTTTGTTTTAGCTATGTACATATTAAGGAGTGTGCTCTGAAGACTTGGACAGCCGGTTCTTCCAGAAAGGCTACATTGGTGTGCACAAGAAACGCCATGCTTCACAACCAGGATGAGTTCAGGTCTCGGCACCGAGTGTTGCCAGTTCTCATTTATGCACAGGAGCTAGAAAATCCAGAAAGCCTTTGCCAAATATTACGATGACCTGCAGGTGTATTACACCCGACAGGCTACGCCGAGTCAGAAGATCCAGTCAACAGAATGGCTAGGTGTGCATTAACCAACGTCATCAGTTCTAGAACTTGCTTCGTTAGAAGAGTAGTGTTTGAGAATTAAAACTATTAAAAGGGGTTACTTATGGGGCACAACAATATAGCTGCTGCAAAGAACCAAATATTGTGAATTTATTAAAACTTCCATGTTAAGTGAAGTGTAATTTCCTTTTGTTTTAGACTAAATGTGTATAATACTTCTTTCATCTACATCAAATGTGTCTAGGTCGCGTTTAGACAGTTACCTACCTGAAGTTTACCAATAAAGAAACACTGCATAATATTGACATTTAATACAACTATGGGGAAGATGACTATAGGAATGTTATATGTGTATTAAGTAGTCTAAAGGAAGATTATTTATGATTATTACAATGCAGGTAAAATTATTATTACCTATACGAGGTGAATCGAGCCACCTCTACGAACCACACGCTCGTCCCAGCGGAGCTATCGAGAAATATGAGAGACGGACGATCAATGTAACAATGTATAGTATTTGATTGTTCCAGTATACATCTCCAATAGTACAAATGCTGCCTGTCTAATTACAAGAGTATTAAGTAGAGATCCTATAACATCCCTATGCCCTATTATTGGCAATTTCATTGGGTGTACAGTCACATGTAAACATTACAGACTTGGGGTAGATTCTAACTTCAGGGCCGATGTTTTTATGTTGGAATACAAAATTGCGGATTGCATAAACCTGCAAGTTTTCATGAGGAATATCGGACTGCCCTACCTCGTATACGTTCCAAAGAAAATTATAAACTGCTTTATAACTCTAAAAAGGTTCACCTACAACGGTTTGAACTGTTTATGTAGAAATCTGCACCGTTTAAACCAGGGCTGGGCGACTCGCGCGTTACCTTGAACGACCTTAATGTTTTTTACCTGCTAAATATACAGTTATTAGTCAAGGTCGTGAGCAATCTGCGCTCTCAGAGCACTAGTTGCCCTGTCTTGGATTAAACAATATACTCAAAATGTTGCACAATTAGGTATACACTACGAGTTGGCAAAAAACTACAAATTCCAAAAGTCACATAATTGTTATTTTGAAATATATAGTACTTGAAGTTTTTTAAAACCTACCCTTACATTATTTTCAATACCTTGAACTAAGACTATACTATTGGTCAATCTGGGCATAAATTATAGGACATAATACAGTATCAAAACTTACCCATACTCATATATTTCAACCCCTTATGTACAACTTATCGCCTGACCAATCAAGACACAACTTTGACAATCACTAGAACAAATTTCTGACTACTGACGACTTTAAAAATCAACACATATCTTATTTTCAACCAGTAACTATTGAATGTCCCAGTGCAATCCCCGTTAACCAACTAGTAGGATTATAAAATCCCCAAAACGGTAGATACACAAAAAGAGCTTATATTAATAGATAAATAGTTCGGAATGCCCAGTTCAGTATTGTAATTCCACTACAAATTGAAGAAATGAAATTCCTGCAAGTTAAGGGGATAAACACTAATTAAATAAATATTAACACTGAATGAAGTAGCACCTTTTCCATTGATATCCATCAATTTGTGCGATCACGTCGGCGGCGAAACTAAGAAAACACCTGTTGCACCTTGGTGATAAAATGAAAACGATAAAATGACAGCATAGCTACGTTTATCCAAATATAAAGCATTTCTATCCTGGAGGTTCACTTGATACACAAGTGTAAACTTGCAAACCGGGCATATGTTACTTGCCATACGATATAAGAATGAACTTCTTACCGTTCCGTGAAATGCATAAAAGCGCCAGAAAGAGAATGAGTATAATAAAGACGTCTGCCGTCTTCGTACTAAATAAAAACCAATTTTCATAGACTAGCTGTAAATTCCTGAAGCACAGATGGTTAATTGTTTGAATTACCTGCCAACTCAAGTGTCTGTTCCACCATATGGCGCAATAACTGCTAATTATCTCAACAAAAACGAACCTCTGAGAAGCACAAAATCTTGGAAACAGGTGGATAATGTGTACCTTCAAATACGAAAAGCACAAGTTTTAAGACAAGATTGCTGTCTCAGCCTATTTATACTTATTAGAGGTTCGATGTCAATACTTTCATAATTAACTCTCTGCGATGTGATTAAACAATACAACAAGGTTTATTGAAAGAACTTGTGTTAACGAGCACAAATATATGATGTTTATAGAACTAATAGTAGCTTCTGCTTATTAAATTGTTTTTGTAACTGCTTCTCCCTCCCTATCTTTTGGGGATGACAGGTGGGGACAGATTTTGGCAGGCAGATATGTATTGTTGCTTTCACTTTTATATATGAAATACAGTGTTCGAATCAGACTTTCTAATGGGGGGGGGGGGGGGGGAGGGACTTAAGTTTGTTACATTTATAGCAATAGTAGTAGTGGTATGCTATATAAAGCATAATAGCAGTGGTGGCAGTGGCGGCGATGGAACCAGCAGTGGTAGTGATAATGGTAGTGGTAGTGGTCGTAGCAGTGTTGCAATTTTTACCTGAGAAGCTGTAATATTAATATTACAGATTATTAATAAAAATGAGACAATTACCTTCAAATATGTTAAGATAAATGATCATATTAAATGAGGAACTATTTTGCATCACAGAACAACCTCCATGACAGCAGCCAATGGGAGGCAACTAGTCACGTCATAGTTAAGAGATATGCACGAAAAAGATGTGTTGAAAATTGACGCAAATGGCCACCCCTCTGTGTTCAGCTGTTATGTGGAGGGTGGGAGAAGGTTCGACTCCTATCCAATCAGTGCTGGACTGAAGAGGTATCAATGGGCTTCCGGCGTTTCTGCCCGCAAAACATAGGTATTATATATAACATAACATATATATGCCCCTAACTTGCCTGTTGGGAGTGACCTTTCACTTTATGGTCCTTGACACAAGCTAAACCACCGCAATATCTATAAAGCTATATGGAACAGATCTTAGATGAATTATGGAGGAAAGTAGGTAATTGCAAAGATCAATGTTAACACCATTTAACATACAAAATGTTGTATTTTGGAGATCTCTTCCACGAAAGTTAGAATAATCGTTACTATTGAGACGTTTACATTCACATAAATTGCTTATGTGTAATACTGAAAATTAAAAACAAGTACTAGCTTTCAGAGAAATCACATACAAAAGACAAAGAAGTGGTAAAACAGTTTAATCGCACTTTTAACTGTTTAAACACGTGTAAAATAAGAGAGAGAGGGATGGAGAGAGGGAGAGAGAGAGAACGCTGTTATGGCGGTCATAATGTTATACAGTAGTCAACATGCACTGCATTAAACTGGGAAATAAAAAAAAATACAAGTCTGCGAAACAAAGTTAAGGTGAAATAAGTAAAAAATATAATACCGTATATAAAAATTGTTCAGAATCTAAAAGGATAGATCACATATGAGATGAACATTTGTAAAACATCCTCCCCATGCCAAGCTACCTTTAGAAGGAACGCATTTCGATATATCTTCTCAACAATTAAAATAAATCTTTAAGATACTGACAAGATAAATAAAATATATATCTTGAACTTTCTGGAAATAGCCTTAGAGTTCACCTAGAAGGAATGTTGTATTACTTGACTTATATAACGGGTAAACAACCCCCCCCCCCCCCCCCCCAAAAAAAAAAAAAAAAAAAAAAAAAAACCTAAGACAAGAATCTACAAAATAACTAACTATATAAATAAATGAAGTTATATCAAATGCATTTCAGTGGCAGCAGATAGAAACGTTCAACACGTTTACCAGTTTTTAAAGCGTTTTCAATTGTTTCTTACGAGTCATGGAAAGAGTATGGACTCTCAAAGGCCGGCGTATAGCGAACCGTCTTTAAACATCTGATTATCGACTGAGTTTTCCCTATCCCTTTTGTACGCAGAAGAAAAATGCCGATTAATATTAAATAGATAGAACAATAAGGCCGCAGCTTTCACCAAGGCGGTCTGCGTTCAATTCCAGGCTTCTGCATGTGAGATTTTGAGATTTATGGTGGACGAAGAGGCACCTGGACAGGTTTTCGATGGTTTCCACGGCCGTTCTTTCTACCGACTGCTCCATGACCCTTTTTCTTTCCATCAATTTCACGTTCATGTTATATCACCTTCCTCGGGGGCTAACCACATTCCACCCTGCACTACAGTACCCCTCTCATGACGCCCGTTGTGGGCAGAAGTGGGGGTCGTGGCGGTCGGGCAGTATGCAGGTCACAACAACACGAAGAGGAAAAAAAAAATGATCTCTCATGGGAATAGTTTGTAGAAGCTATAAAAATAAACGAAAAAGGGTAGAGAAAGTCATATGAATGTAATATATAATTTTAAGTTACATACAGATTAAAATAAAATAATACGAAAGAAACAATAACAATCACCAGCATTAACAAAACTATCACAAACTTAGTCGATTATAGGGATGGGCTGCTCAAACTTCACATCTATCAAACAAGAAAAGTTTAAATCTAACGTAATAAGCGAAGGCAAATATGTTTCACGACCAGATAAGACGAGAACTCAAACTCTTAACAACGAGATCAATATGAATAAGTAAGAAGTAACAAGTATATTTTAAGAAGTTGTCTTTATGTTCCTTACTATAAAACTCCAGATCATAAAAGACGAAGTACGTAGATAAAGTTTCTTCATTTATGACTTTCAAAAAGAACAAATGAGCGATGCTTATAAGTGGCAGCTATAAAACTTTTAAACATATACAAATAAACCTGCACAAAAAAAGGGCGTTTCAGCCCAGGAGAGAAAGCTCGGCTGAACATTTGCAAACAAATAGAAGTGCAAGGGATAGTTGAATTAAATGTGAATGGAATATGTGCTATAAAGGACCCAGGCTGCAGCTATGTGCTCCTGAAATGTTTGGATGTCCCATGAATTTAGCCGAAGATTTCCATGACAAAAAAATACGAAAATCTGCTAGTTTCCAAAAATATCTAAACTCCAGTTTTAAGAATGAAGATGTTGTGAAGAATTGTATATAATAATTTGTTACAAGGAAGAATACACCAATAGCTAAACACTATACCACCAAGAACATACGCTTATTGCTGTTCTTATGTGCAGAGAATAAAATACTTACGAAGCAGCTCGGCGATCGTTGCCGTCGGCCGCTATCATAGAAAGGCGCGGGTAAAACCACACAACTTTTTGAAACTACTTATAAAGGCTTTACTTACCAACTGCTGAAACTGGACACCGTCGTTGTTCATATGTTTTGGTACCTCTTTAGGAAACTATTCATCACTCGCCGCAGTTCACGTTGAGAAATGCTGGCAATTTCCTTGCGGATATTTTGTTTCATTTACCCCATAAACAGAAATCGCAGGGGACTGAGGGGCAACAAATCTCTACTAATAATTCTGTCCTGAAACATAGTTTCAATTGTTCTTATCGAAAAATAAGATTGGCCGAATGAGCCGTTGGACAGTCTTGTTGAGAAAAGCCTACATTTCGCTCCCCGTCTGTAAATTCCCTTAAAAAGCAGAGGGGAAATATTGTATTCGTGTATGTACTGGCGTCAATTGCTGACTCGAAAAAATTGGCCCGTAACTCAGAACCTAATATTATTCATGAAGTACCCCTTCATGACGAAGAAATTTGGTGTATGGTGCGCCATTAGTGGAGGAAGATTTCTCAGAGCTGTAATAAACGATTCTATGTCTAAGATAATTTAAAACATGAGGCATACAAGACAAACCCCCACAACCTGGAATAATTAAAACAAAATATTCACCAGGAAATTGCCAGCATTTCTCAACGAGAGCTACGGCGAGTGATGGATAGTTTCTTAAAGAGGTGCCAAAATGTATTAACGACAATGGCCAGATTCAACATATCTTATCATAAAGTTGGCAAATAAAGCCCTTAAAAGTAGTTTTAAAATGGTGTATGGTTTCATCCGCGCCTTTCTATGATAGCGGCAGACAGCAACTAGCGCTGGGGACGCGGACAGGGAAAACACCGAGTAATGGGTTCTCCCGTTAGTTTTGTACCCGCAGTTAGTGCAAAAAGTGGAGTCCGCTTCATGTACCACAAATTTTATTTAGTTATTTTAACCGGTGGAATTTAGTGCTAAAGGTATAAAGTATGCAACCGGTTATTTACCTGCCGACTGAGGGAGACCACGAGGGAGAAATTTAAATTAGTTTTCACTGGCACTGGAATTGAAATCTCTCGAATTCCTGTCAAATATTATGGTATTGCTGAATGTTGTGGTCATTATTGATGAATATAACTTCTACTGCCTCTTTGGGAATGTAAATATATAATATTATGTTCAAAACATAGAGTGCCGGAGAGTATAATCAACACCTATTGGTTGTATCAGGGATAAATATTTCAGTTTGTTGTAGTGGCTGCAGGGATGACAAGTTTCTGAATTCCTGTACATATGCTATTTAGAAGTACACTATTTCCTACAACTTTCCATTACTCTTTGCAGTAGAGAGGTATATTCTAGTTCGTCTTTTATCTACAAATTACTTATTAGAACCATTTCGATATATAAAAAGCATACGAATGTCCAAGCAATGTGGCTACTTCTGGTACCTACTTATATTTGAGGTTTTCCTACATTTTTACTCCGTAAATAACATGTTCTACGGCAGACACAATTTAATGGCGACTGATACCTGAACACTATTATTCTTTCCTGTAGTACAAATAAATGTTATGGGCGCAGATGATATCTCACCGCCATTACAGCGTGATTAACAATACAACACCTCAAGGCGAGGCAAATCCCTCATTGGATGTTGTGTTGAGCCACCGGCCAGTGAATTTTGTGTCAGCCATTTAAATTATCCGTTTTCCCACCAAGTGTTTAAGGTAAATATATTTGAAATGGTAATATAAAATCAACATCTCAGTGAGTCCTCCGCCCCCAAATTTGTACAGTCCATTTAAATGCTATAGGCATTTCGAGAGGCTTTGACTGAAGCATTTGATGGTGTTTTTACTCTTTGAATTTTCTTTTTCCTTTATGACTCTAGTGATACCACAGGGGGTTTCCTGTGACGATAATATTGCGAGTGCAAAGTGCGAAAAAAATCACAAATATGAAAACCTTGAGTGGTATTTGTGTAAGAGTATTCCGTGAAATAATCAATAATTCATTTAATACTATTAATATTAATAGTGCTTTAGAGGTAAACAGCTTACAGTAGCTCATAAATTTATTTCACAGTTGGCACTGCAACTAATACAGTAGGTTGTGAGAACAATAATTTTAGCGTTTAATCAAGGGAAATGAGGAATTCGACATATGAATATAAATGAACGAATTTGCATTGTACACTATTCATTAAAGGTAGGTCTGCTATATTTAAAATTACAGCTGTTTGACTTTGCATCAACTAAAATATCAATATCCTCATTAGAATATTCGTCAAATCTTTTGTCTGCCATTTTTCAATGGCCTGCTAATTGTTTTTACTGCATATGGATACTTCAAATGTTCAGAAGCGCAAGAGAAGCAAGTGACATAACCAAAGCGACAATACCATGACAAAGAGGCGATAATCGAGCACGAGGGGAAGAGTAGATATAATTCTTCAGGTCATAGTAGAAAGTATATTGACATATACGGTACAGAAGGCTGAGGTCTGTTGAAGGGCCTAAAATGGAAAATACAGGCAGTTGAAATGGATGAAGACGGAGGCCTAGAATATACGGTTTAAAGACAAGGAACGAGGATATTATGGTTGTATTAGTGACTGAAAGAACTGAGAATGGAAAACTTCAGTTGTGTGGTCACGTAAGAAGGATGGATAAGGAGACATGGTACCAAACATCCTGTTACAATGGGCTTCGGCAGGCAGAAGGAAACGGGGACGACCTAGAACATCCTGTAAGTCTGGAATATCCCGGATGATGGATGAGCAGGAATTGGCTGAAGGGGACTGGAATGAAAGATACCTATAGATGGAGAATGTGAATAAAGAGTAACTGCTGAAAAGTGGAAATACCCTTAAAAGTGAAAGGAAATGTTTTTCTTCTTTAAGTTAGGTTACTGAAAGCTCTCGTCGTTTTTTAATGTTTCCACACGCCCATTCACTCTCAAAACCACACTTTCAAACTCTATAAAGTGTAGGAAATAGCGTTGCACTCTTCCAAAACTACTGCCCGGTTTCGGTGGGGTACATAATGGCCTAGGATTTCCGGGAGTATTGGTAGCATTGGTAGGGAAAGAACCCTAATACAAAATACAACCACCCAGAGCCCAGCTCCTCTTCACTCAGATATCCTGACTGCAGAACTTATTTGCTCATCCGCCGCTCCTAGGCGGCTCGTACGCTACCAGCGACATCGCACACACACCGCCTAGCGCTTCTAAGGCGCCTTTGCCACAAGGTGCGTCTCCGAATACGCGAGGACAAAGTGCGCGCGTGGGAGTACGTGATGTCTCGATTGAACTTCGAGGACGGCGACGTGTGGAGGATCGCCAAGAGACTCCGGAACAGTGGTGGACCTTCCCCATCCTAGGCACCCAAGGCCTGGCCTATGAACCCCAAGCCAAAGCCGATGTGTTCGTCGAATATCTGGAAGGGACTATGAGGCCGCGAGATGATCCGCAGGACCTAGACTTGTCCGACCGTGACCGTCGGTGGGTACGCCAATACCTCCAATGACCACCCGATGGGGCGGATCGACTTCCCGTCATAAAACCCAGGGAACTCCAAGGTGCACTCCGGCGTCTCAACCCCACCCACGTCATGCTACACCAAGGCTTTCTCACAAAGGTCTTCAATGTGTGCCTCGCCTTGTGCCAGTGACTTTCCACGAGAGTGGAGGGAGGCCCAGGTGATCTGCATTTTGAAGCCAGGGAAAGACCCGGTACATCCAGCCAACTACCTCTCCATAAGCCTCTTCTCTGTCCTCTCGAAAGTACTCAATATGCTTATACTTGCCCATTGTCACCCATAATCGGGGACATTCAAGCTATCCTTCCTCATCAGTTTGGATTCCGGCTTAGTCACTCAACCCCTCAGCAGCAGCTGCGCGTAGCGGAGCCGCCGCCCTGGGATACCAGGACAAGGCTTACACTGCATTAGTATCTCTGGATGCGGAGAAGGCATTTTCCACCAACTGGCATGTGGGTCTCCTGCAAAAACTCATCCAACTGGAGTTAACCACACGCCTAATACACGTACTACATTTATAGCTAAATCACAGATCTTTTGTGGTCTCATTTGCGGAAAACAAATCAACAAAAAGGCCAATTCGAGGTGGAGTTCACGAAAGTTCTGGTTTGTTCCCCACGCCTTTGTAGCGTTTATGTGGCCGACATACCAACCGAGCAACACGTCAACATAGCCCAGTATGCTGACATGTTGCTATATTCTACAAGTAAAACCCATCGCAGAACTTTCCTCCCCAGTCAGAGACACCTTGGCTTCCTCCAAGAATGGTGCAGAAGTTGGCGGTTGTCCGTAAACCCGGAGAAAAGCCATTCTATTCTCTTCACTAAGCGCAGCTTTCCCACAAATGTCCCCACATTCACCTATCTCAGAAGGATAGAATGGACGAATACCATCATTTACCTGGGAGTGAAGCTCGATAATGATCTGACTTTCGTGGAGCACATCCGGAGCCTGACGCATCGTTGTATCCCATGCTAAGGTCCGTGATGTCTGTTCCCTTGAAGCTACATCTTTTTCGGGCTCGCGTAATCTCCGCCCTACTGTACGCCTGCGAGATCCGGGGAATGGCCGCAGATTTTTATCTCCTGCGTCTGTAGAATAGAGGTCTTCGGATAACCTATTCTGTATACCGCAGATTCCCCTCGAGACTATTGCACGAGGCCTCATCTCTTTCGTATGTGGAGGTTGAAATTAAGCGCCAGACTACAACATTTTACGGCGCATTTCCACAGCATCGGAACACCCTGGTTAGATCTCTTGGGGGTTATAACCCCCAGAGAACGCACACTTGTGTGTCACCGGCTTCCCCGCATGGCTTGCGGGCATATCCGGCAACAGTGGAGCAAAGCTGAGCTCCCATACAATCCCTCTAAGAATGGCTTGGATTTCTAAATTCAAAATTAAAACAACCCATATTTTGTTCCAAACACCAGCGGCGCCAAACAGTTGACCCGACTGACAGCCGTTGAGGACCATAAATTGCTACCTCCCTTCAAGTCCAACCTCATTCTCACCCGCCCCCCTGTAAAACCCCACAACCTGTCATGAAAGTGGTTAAGCCCTATAAGGGCAGGTACACGTATGACACACCTCGGGCTACTCTCAGCCTGCCAACAGAGTGATGATGCTGCTGCTGTTGATGATGATCACAAAACGCAAACAACTCAATCGATATGAGGTAACGCCCGGTATGTATGCAATACACCTAAAGTACAGGTAACGCGGATCTTAACTGGTTCTTAACTGATCAATTGTACTACGAAAACTACCTACGGTAGCGCTACAACTCTAGTACAGAATAATCCTAAGTTATTGATATTCTTTGGTGTTACTAAGTTGGATGGTATGTTTTAAAATGTTAATTGCCAATACATACTAGAAGAAGGTGTAAATAATACCCTCTTCTCCTTAGTGGTATCCACATAGTTAGTAGATCAGCGAACTTGGCATGCCTCTATATCCTGCAAAAGGTCCAGTCTGATATATTGACCAGTTTAGCAGCCATGAAGTTGATTTGACGAGATGGAGCATTTAGTTTCTTCCTTAACGAGGCTAGGAAATGCCAAGGTTACCTATATTTCCGTAACCGGAGATTATGCCCACAGGAGTTCTGTTACAGACGGGTAACTCTATGGAACTATATTTTACCAAGTTACTAAAGGCAGAATACAAAGAAGGGGCATCAATATACGCCGGGCTTCACTAGACATATCATATGGTATACTAAAGCACTAGTCTAAGTATATATTACATTTATTTACCTTAATCTGCGTTTTATAATATTCAGCCTTCATTCTATATTATTCTAACACTTTTCTTTAAAATATATTATTATATATCCAAATATATAATAGTATTAAAACATATCATAAATATTTGCAGAACTGGTCGTCTTCGGCTGGTCTGGCGGTTAGCATGCCAACCTTCAAAACCAGTGGTCTCAGGTTCGGTTCCAGACTGGAGGGTGGGTATTTTTCTTTTGCCAGGATTATTCTCCATCTTACCTAGTCTGGAAATATTAATGAGAATGGGAAGTGTGTGTGTGTGTGTGTGTGTGTGTGTGTGTGTGTGTGTGTGTGTGTGTGTGTGTGTGTGTGTGTGTGTGTGTGTGTGTGTGTGAATTTAGTGTAATAAGCAGAAGTAATAGACACAGCTCGTCCCCCGACCTAAGCCCCAGCGATCTCTATCTCTGGGGTAACTTAAAGCATAAAATGTACAAGACAAACCTACACACCCTGGAAGAATTAAAACAAAATATCCGCCAGGAAATTGCCAGCATTTCTCAACGTGAACTACGGCGAGTGATGGATAATTTCCTAAAGAGGTGCCAAAAATGTATGGACAACGACGGTGGCCAATTTCAGCATCTGCTTTAATTATATTGGTAAGCAAAGCCTTGAAAAGTAGTTTTAAGAATGATGTATAGTTTTATCCGCGCTATTCTATGACAGCAGCAGTCGGCGACGAGCGCCGAGGATGCGTACAGGGAAAACACACCGCAGACGGTTCGGAGTCTTTTGGATCACCCGTTATAACTCGGGTAGAGATGCGGGTTCTGCCAGCCGTTAATAAAAGTTAGTCTAACAATAAATACGTCGATCTGCCACAGTATAGGTACATTTTCTCGTTACTAAATTCCGAAATTCTGTTTTGTGTTATGTATGAACCTCGCAGCAAACGATAGAAACAGATGTAGTAACCTCTTTTAAGTAGAAAATAACATGCCTTCCCAATGCTTGCTGTAAAGTAGGCTGGGGGCATTCCGCATTCAATGAATGTATTCAAACTGGCCTTACACACGTAGAAAAAAAGAAAGGAAATAAAAAAAGAACACGAGCATTAAAACCCATTAGCTATGTAAAGAAATGGCGGGCTGTGTGCCGATATTTGGTAACAGCAAACGGCTCCAGTTTCATTAAAAGCCTGTACTTCTCCAACATTCGTCATCGCACAAGGCATGGCCATGATGCAAGTTCTTTTTATTTGCACTTTAAATAACTTACTTGCATAACACTAGTTTTATTGGCAATTTTTAACACAGTATTAGCTTTTCAGCTACGATGTAAGGTACTAATCAAAATGTACAAATTGAATTTGCTTTTCTATATTTATAGGAATACTGTAATTCCTCTTCTTTCACTATCAGCTACCTATGGCGTATAGAAGGCAAGAGGTATTCCACTCACGCATTTCCGGTGAAATGATTATTAGATCTCAGGCATGAAAATTTTGCAAAACAACAGATGGACAGAATAATTACATCATGGAATCGGCTCTAGCCGCGAAAGACTTACATATTGAACTCATATTTATTTTCTGAGTGTATGACAGGGTTCAGAGGGGGAGGGGGCGGGAAGTTGGCACCTCACCTATGGAAGATCCTTTGCTGATGTTCCGGGAGATGAGAGAATACCAAGTGTGGTCGGACCAGAAGAGAAGCGACAACAGAAGGCAAGGTCTGCTAATAGCTGCAGATTGAAACTCCCGGTGGCGGCTCGTACAAGCGGCTCTTGTCACCCTTTAGAGCCCTCCTGGAGGGCCCGGGAGCCGGACACTTGCCCTAATCCGGAGGCGAAAGATTTACAGGGAGCAAATTCCCTCCCATGCACATCGAAACATAGAAACTGAAATTCCAGGAATGAAAGGTGAAGTGAAGAGAAATGGAGGGACAGGAGGTTGTGGGTATACAATTATCCTTCTCAGCATTCCCCTAGCGACCCGTGGAAATCCCAAAAAACTCGTGAGCCAAGAAAGTGGGCCAGGGGAATCGAAACCACGACTTGCCACACAGGCCATCCTGCTCGGTATGTTTATCTTTTGCCATGAAACTTAATACAAAACCTCAATTATTATTGTTAAAACAACACCACTTTAATTTTGCCCACGAACAGTATTTGCATGCAATTTGGATTATTATTTTTACATGTGCGTAATTTTGAATCCGCCACTGGAAGTTGTGGTACTTGCGTGCCAAGTGTTTCGTGCGCTGGAGATGGAGTTATTGATCTGCGTTCGCTTTTAAAAGAAGTACAATATTTCTCAGGTATATATCTAGAGTATCATTTCTAAACACAAAGCGTAGTTCATTATTTTTGCTAGTTAGCACAGACTTCACTATCGCGCACTCCGTCTCTTACTAACGTCTTTTGTTTTCAATACAAAGCAAATATAAAATTCAAATTGGAGACTTAAATAACCGCGCAAGATGATCAAATGGCTACACTAATGATAGTCGCATTTTCAGGTTACTATTACTTAATTTAAAAGTTATAGATAATAACCGTCAAATAACAAAATGAAAACTTCTTCTGGTACATGTCTGATAAGGTCATTCCTTGGGAGACAGTCATACGGTAGAAGTGGTCAATGGTTCTCATTGTCACAGCTGTGGAATCACTTTTCAAACTTCTCTACTACGTATAGTATATAGAGGAAGTACTGTATACCAACCAAAATTCGATGTCGAGATTTCACTGGAAATATATGTTTTGAGGTTCACTGAATCAAAAAAATCATTTTGTGTGTGTGTGTGTGTGTGTGTGTGTGTGTGTGTGTGTGTGTGTGTGTGTGTGTGTGTGTCTATGTGTGTGTGTGTGTGTGTTTGTGGACAGCGTAACTCAAAAACGAAAAGCCGTTGAAAAACCAAAGTTGGTATTTAAGTTTAATATCTTTTACGGATGCGAGAGGAAGATTTTGAAGAAAATTCCTTCACCAATATCCTTTGCATGGAAAATGTTTAAAAAATTTTGAATTTTCTCAAAAATGGCGCTAACGATTTTAACTAAAACCCTATATGATTGAGATATTTTTATGGCATATTAAATGTTTATTTTGAATTTCTGGCTATAGCCCATGTACTCCTGTTCATCCTGGATTACTTGCATAACTATTAAATCGTAAGAGATGGACTAAATTTTACTATACAAAAAATGTAGACCTTGCTAAAACTATCTATGTATGTGAAAATAATTTTTCGTAGAGGAAATCATTTCGGAGATATTTCTTGTTATTTGTGTGAGTTTAGAATACTTAAACTTTCGTCAAATGGAACATCGTTATTGATTTTTTAATATCTTGGCTGCGAAAAGAGAACGATTAAAAAACATTTGACTATTACTCAAAGCCTGCTGTATTCCCATATTGCCCTTGCACCCACAAGGAAATAAGCAATAATATAATATTTGCAAATGTTTATCTCAACTAACATGAAGAAGATAGAGGAATACGAGTTTGTAAGAATGATTAGTACAAGAGTACAGAAAGTCATGTGAGTGCAGCACATCAGGTTTTTTTTAAAATTGGGCTGGCGCCAAGCTTTCAGTCCTTGTTATCGATTGTACATCACGTGCAGCACTTATGGTCGCCTTTCCGACAGTTGTCCCCCTTTGTTACTTTTCTGGTGGTCAAATACTTTTCCGCTGTTGAATGAAGTAAGCGAAAACCAAATGTCCGTTCATGACAGTAGTTGGAAACTTTGTGCACACAGTAAATGCACATTGGGCATTTTACTGACATTGCTCGCACAACTATAAAGTTCTCCTAGTTTTGACGTGGCTTGTGGCCATCTTACCTCTACAAATGGGAGAGTTGACCAACCTTTCGGAGACATATTTTCATTGTATTTTGTATTTTTGAAGACATTCTCCATTTTTTGTGATACACCAATTCGTCTTCATTACTAATTTTTATCACTATGCTGAAGAACCCGAGTGCTGGGAAAAATCAATCATACCTGAAAATGCCATTTGTGGATTCAAGGCCACTGTCATATTCATTTACATTCCTTGTAGATACAACAGGATTAGAAAAGCACTGTAGGCTTATGCGATAGTCAAATCTTTTAAAGTTGGTCGCTACGTAACGGCTTTAAAATCCCGTTTTCCTCGGAAGATCAAGAGAGAGTGACAGGGGAAGAGAAATAATGACTTTGCATTTGAGAAAAGTATGAGTATTTTAAAATGCAAACCAATAAAATGATAATATAATAAATTGTGAGCTTTAACGAGTTCCATATTTTTGCATAGTAAGATTTTGTCTATCTCTTACGGTTTACCAGTTGCGCAAAATTCATTCAGAATAAATAACACTTCGGAAGTATTGCCAGAAAATTCAAGACTTTCATTTTACATGAAAATATGTTAAAACGTATAGTATTTTAATAAACATCTTGAGAGCGATTTTTGAGAAAATCGAATTTTTCGGAAAACATTCCATGTGAAGGGCAGTATGGGGTGGAGGGGATTTTCCTGAAAATATTCGTGTCGCATCCTTGAAAAATGTTGAATTAATACCTTGTTTGGTTTTTAACCGAATTTTCGTTTTTGAGTTACGCTGTCCACACAGGTGCGCGCGCGTCAGTGTTTTTTTAATTGCTTCTTTTGGGTGCAGGGGCCTCAAAAGATGTAATTTCAGATGAAATTTCCACATAGAATTTTCTGGTGGAATACAATACTTCCCCTACTAGCACTCATTGTAACTGCTCTATCCTCACCTTTCCATTCATCCATTTCGCGTGCATTTCATATCCTCTTCCTCACTCTCAGACCTGGTACTGGGCTAACCCTTGCTTCCGGGTCTTCATTCTGTCCATCCAATAGGTTCCTCTGCTCCCTTACAGGCATCTGACCCTAGTGTTGCATACGGGGAGGGTAATCAGGTGAAGAAAGAACCATTCATCAGACTATGAACAAGATTCGGCTTGATTCAGATCATTTGGCCACTACCTCCGCGTTCAGGTTGTTTGCAACCATTTTGCATTGATAGCCAGAAGCGAACAGAAAAAGGTGTGTTTGTGTCTGTTCTTTAAAATTACTCACGCTCAAAAAGTTCAAAGGAGGATTGCCCGAATATTTGGCACTAATTCATCGTAGTATCTCAAATATATGATTACAAATTAAACTGAATTACTTCAGCCATTCTTGAGAAGAGAGACAGAAAGTGACAATAATTCTATGTAAACGGTACGTTGGGAATTCCTAGAAAATGTTTGTCTTGCATGAATTATTTTGTTACATGTTACGGTCTTTCTCCTATTTCTAACCGTTTTTATAACATGCAGTACACACTTAATGAAAGAGATTAGAACAGCCGTGATCATTAAGGCTAGATAGAATGAAGTGGCCTTCTAATCAAAGCCAAATGTTGCTAATTTGAATGTCAGCGACTGAAGCCAAAAGTGTCTGTGGTAAAGAATGGAGACAGCCCACATAAAATAGTGTGATGGCACGTGTGGATGATGATGGGATAACATTTTACTGCAATTGCATGGATTTTGGTGTCTAAAAAAAAAGGGGGGGAAAAAGAACAATTTTTTCACAGTTAATTTTTATTTAGAAAACCAAAGGGCATTACAAAATTGTCTGTTCCTAACATTCTTTTGAGAGTGCTTATCTATAACCGAATAGATACTATTTCAAAGTGACAACATTTTGAAATCTCCATCATGTAGTGCATTTCAGGCACGGTGCTGAAAATAGCGACAAAAAAAGTAATAATAAATAAAATGAAGTAAAATACATTTAAAAGTGCTAAAGATATTATAATGAAATTTTGTATGAACATTATTCTCATATGAATTTGAACAGAATCCGCTAATAATTGTAGAATTCAGCAATTTCAATTACGCGTACCCTTAACACGAGTTCAATGTGCATACCCCAGTCCACACACCACGCTACGCCACTGGTAATAAGAGATGTAATTTTAAAAAATCTGATGTGTTACACTCACATGATTTTCTCTACTCTTGTACTAACAATTCTTAAAAACTCTTACTCCTATATCTTCTTCCTGTTAGTTAAGATAAACATTTGTACAAATTATATTATTGTTTACTTCCTTGTAGGTGCAACGGGAATATAAGAATACAGTAGGCTTTGTGCGATAGTCAAATCTTTTAAAGCTTTAACATTCCGTTCTCTTTGCAGACTCAACATATAAAAAAATGAACAACGATTATCCATTTCACGAAAGTTCTAAGTTTTCCGAAACTCACACACATAACAAGGAATATCTCCGAAATGGTTCACCTACAAGAAAATTTATCTCGACATAAATTGTGTATTTTAGCAAGATCTACATTTTTGTATAGTATGGTTTGATATATCTCTAACGGTTTACCAGTTATGCAAAAATCGTTCAGAGTAAACACGACTACAGGGGCTATAGCCAGAAAATTCAAGATATACATTCATTTGGCATAAAAATATCTCAAACATGACATTTTATTCAAAATCGTTAGAGACATTTTCAAGAAAATCAAAATTTTCGAAAAATGTTCAATGTAAAGGGTAGTTTAGGGTGTGGCTATTTTCTTCAAAATCTTCGTGTCGCATCCTTGAAAGACATTAACTTAAATACCAAGCGACTTTTTTCGTTTTTGAGTTAAGCTGTCCACAGACTGACACACACACACACACACACACACACACACACACACACACACACACACACACACACACACACACACACATGCGGACCTTTTACTAAAAATGCTTTTTTTTTTTTTTTTTTTTTTTTTTTGATTCAGGTGGTCTCAAAACATATTTCCGGTGAAATCTCCACATCGAATTTTTGGGTGGAATACAATACTTCCCCTACTTACCAGTGGAGAAAGTAAAAATCAATTATAGTTCAACATCTGTTGAAGTTTCAATAGATTCTGACCATACCCAATAGAATTGATATACATTAATTAATATATCAAGAATGTGATTAGATATTGGAATAAAATTTGGAACACAGATTTCTTTAGTTGCTGGAAATGCCTGTGCAAAAATTAAGCCTCTAACTTCCATACTTTAAAAAATCACAGAGCCAAACACATAACACGAAAATAATAACAAACACTAACAAGATATTCTGAAATCTTGACTTAAATATGTGTTTACTTAAGACAAGAGGGTTAAAAGTAGCATGCTTTAAACGAAATGATGTCCACCCGACTTGTTTGAGATAGAGCCCGTGAGCAGGGGTTTTTCTGAACATAGATTACTTTTTGTTCCAAGGAGTTCAAAATGAAAATTTCCATTGAAATCTCCTAATGTCCTCAATCATTGCCAAGAGGTAGAAAAAATAATTAGTGTATTGAACAGTCCTGAGAAAGTTGAGAAATAATAAAGCGTATATCATGGCACGAGTTTGATAAGAAGCTGCATCCCTCAAGGTGATGACACAGAACTGTGTGACCCCGGATCACAAACAGGGACCCTGACTTGCACTCCAAATGTTAAGGTCAAGCCCTCCCCTGGGAGGTCAGCTCACCCCGGATAAACAAAACAGGTAGATAAACAACTGACAATGGTCTTTGTCTGCGAGGCGTTGTGATGAATTTTAACACGCCGTGGACATCTCATGGGGCCGCCGATGTCACTATCCTATTTACCCTGCACTCCTGCCAGCCTGGCCGTTAGGCGCACGCCCAGCTAACCAGTAATGATGACATGACCAAACCAGCTGCTGCTACAGCTACTGCTTTTCGTTATGCAATTTATTTTACACGAAGTAAAATGTAGATTTGGCGTAGTCGATCTAGGACTCGTATGCCAAGTCTACAAAGAACTGGATATCTGGTATTTGTTAATTAATAAACCTGATGTGTTGCACTCACATGACTTTCTCTACTCGTGCTAACCATTCTTACAAACTCTTATTCTTCTATCCTCTTCGTGTTAGTTGACATAAACATTTGCAGAAATTATCTTACTATTTATTTCCTTGTAGATACAAGGAGAATATGTGAATACAGCGATAGCTTTGAGCGATACTCAAATCTTTTAAAGCTTTCAAATTCTCTTAACACGCTTAACATAAAAAATGAATAGCGATGTTCTATTTACAGAGGTATATGTTCTCCAAAACTTAAACCAAATAACGAGGAATATCTCAGAAATGGTTCACTCTACAAATTTATTCAGACATAAATTGTCTGTTTTGGCAAGATCTACATTTTTGTACAGTAAGATTTGGTCTATCTCTTACGGTTTACCAGTTATGCAAAAGTTATCCAGAATAAATAGGACTTTATGGGCTATAGGCAGAAAATTCAAGATATAAATTTCGCCATGAAAATACCTTAAAACATATGTCATTTTAATCAAAGAGTCATTTTCAAGAAAATAAAAATTTTCCATGCAAAGGCTAATTTAGGATGGGTCTATTTTCTTCAAAATCTTCGTGTCACATCCTTCAAAGACATTAAACTTATGCTGTCCACAGACTGACAGACAGACACACACACGGACCTTTTTCTAAAAATGCTTTTTTTTTTTTTTTTTTTTTTTTTTGGTTCAGGGGGCCTCAAAACATATTTTCAGTGAAATCTCGACATCGAATTTTTGGGTGGAATGCAATACTTCCTCAACTTTACGTAGTAGAGAAAGTAAAATGTAATGCAAGGCACTCATACAGGTAAAATATATTGTAACAAAAAATGAAAACACCTTTAACGATAGATTTTGAAGTATTTGTAAAAACTTATTTCACTTTTACTGTAGTACGAGCGTGACGTAGCACCAGAAGAGACAGAGTAGACAATGTTTACCCTATATTTTGAGACAAAAATCATTTTAGTTTATTATTGTTTTTAAACTTAAACATAATTAGTGTCTTGTTGAACATAAGTGAGTTATTTATGATTAGTATATATGTATTGAAAAAGAGATATTTCGCTCTGTTGGATAAAGCTGTCCCTTTGGGATAGACACTTTTCTATGTTTACTCTGCTTTAGATGAAACAACGCCGCAAAATAATACTTGGTTGCACTGCCACCCTAAGATAGCTTCTAGCTTTCTAGCCTTTATCCCACTTCTAATGTTCGGCACCTATCTTTGAATGGCCAGGATAGACATGTCTATGATTGATCATCTCGTGCGAGAATATCATGTGTATATCTCCCGTTGGCACAATGTTATATTTATTCCGACTGTGTGTGTTCGTGTGTTTTTGTGACAGATTGATTAGTGTACCTGGAACTCTTAACGCTGTGTATTAATACAATCAAATATGTTTCCGCGAGTTTAATGTGATCCGTAAAACTTTCGATTCCGTTATGTTTTGACAAAGCATCATCAAAATATCTCTGTCAGCATCAGATCCTTCTTTGGTCGTCAAGACTTTCAACTATCAAGATGTCCTCTATTCTGCATACGCTGCAGACGCAGGAGATGGGAATCTGCGGCCATGCGCCAGATTTCGCAGGAGTACAGGGGGATTGGGATAATGAGGGCCCGAAAAAGACGTAGCTTCAAGGAAAGTTCGTTTTTTTAAATGTTAGTTCGCATATATAAGTGGGGCCAAAGATTGCTATTAAACTAAATGCAAACAAACGTAATCTCGGATACTCACAGCAGGCACAGACCTAGATAATTCCCACCCTTCTTTCTCAGAACATTTTACGGTCGTGGAATTCTGCAATGCAAGCAATTTCATATTTTGCAGCTCGTGTGAAGAAGCCTCACTACATGGAATCTTCAAAAGTGCAAAATAATTGGATTTTGGTTTCAAATGTTTTTAGGCCTTCAAATTATGAAGAGAATGTGTCACAGAATTGCTTCAAAAGTTCGTTGTATTTTTACAGTAGAATAATATTTATCGTCAACACGGAACGTAAGGAAGGGAAATGGTATAAATCTGCAACTACCAGTCTTACAGATCAAGCACTTAACTTTATCATCTTGATCTCGAAAACAAAAATATTCGCCCTCTCATTGAATTGTATGTACTAGATACTCCGCGTCATCCGCCTCTGCTTAGACGGACTGGTTGCCTTGGTCAAAGGTGTGGGGAAAATAACATGTGTAGGGGAAGCGAGCGTGCGCTCGCCTGTTGAGTAGCCCTGAATTATAGTATTAATGAACGTTTTAAAACTGAAGTATGTATATATTGAATTGAAGCCAACAGTAATCTGCTAAATGATTTTTTTTTTAAAAAAAATTAACCTTTACACATGTAGATCCACGCATTCCATATCACATCTACACTACTAGTTGCTTAAAACAAATTTATCCATTACACCTTAAAAAGCACACACATACACAGCGCACATTTGACAAGAATGAGTGAACCAGTGCAGAATCAGCTAGGAGGAAAGCAGTGTTTCTTTTGTTTCTGTGGCAAACTGTTGTTATATTTTTGGGAACGCTCTTTTAAATTTCGTCGCATTTTTCCATCTCGATTAGCAAAAGCGACTGTAACTTAACCCTGGTTAAAAGTGAAATGTGCGTAAATACCGAGCTGCTATTTCATATCGTTTTACTGGCCCTAATCGTTATAACGAGAAATAGCTTTCGACACCTTTTTTTCTTTCTTTTTTTCTGGACGAGCGTGCCCTATGCTGAAGTATGTAGATATATCCATCTCCTTCTCAAAGGACCTGTTAACTAAATGAAAGTACAATTTAGCTTAAATAATCCGATGAAAAATCGACTCTAGTACACTCCATTTTAGAAGTAGGTATGCTTGGTTAAAGCTTTATATAAATCTCCAACACTATGAAGGTGTTCACGTTTTTCAAGCACATCAACATGTCCATTATACTTCAAGGACATCCAGAGGGTCATTACTCAAACAGGAGCGGAACTCGAAAAAATAATCGCCCACAGATTTAGGAAAGTCAAGCACCAAAGAAAAGATACAAAGAAAAAAGAACTGTTTACGAAACTCCAGTGCAATGCATAGAAGAGAAATGCCTTAGCAGTAAGAAATGGATCTATATTACAGCTGAGAAACGAATACATTCATAAAAGCAATTCCTTAGAAAAATTTATATTAAATTACAAAATAGTAGAAATAATACGTACAAATTGATTGTAACAAATATTCATCAATTCAGAATTGTATGATATTTCACTCAATAGCTTTTTGAATTTAGCATTATATGATAAAAATTGTATGATCAGGCCCCAATCCTTCCCCCTCACAGTATTTTTCATGCGCGGTCCTACACAGGCGCTGCAATAGGTTACAAACCTTTCCAATAATTTATCTAGGCAGTTATGTTTACGTACTTCCGTAAACATTTTCGTAAGGAAGAAAACAGTAAATAAAGAAAAAAAGAACATAACAGATTATGGTTTTATTCTGATTGTGTCGTATATAGAGGAAGTTCGGGTACTATGGAATACCACATCATCATGATCATCATGATCATCATCATCATCATCATCTTCATCTTCACTCCATGGATTAGACTCCATGTTCCGTTTTTCAGTCTTTCCATCTCTCCATCTCTCCCACATTTCTTCTACCTGCTGATTTAAAGTTTAGGAATACCACGTAAATTTCCCAATTAATAATTTTCCAAGTAACAAATTTACATAAGAGCATATTTATTTCTTGCTCAGCTTGTTCTTACATAATAATGCACTAAATTGAATTACAACAGCACGTATGAACATAAGCTACAAAGTATAGTGATGGTTTTATTTTATTTTGAAAAATTTATTTGCAGAAATCGCAAACATAATCAAGATGTTTACGCTCCTGCGCACTCATTGTGCTCACATGTTACACATTAGGCACTGTTTAAATTTTATTTTTTTTCAAAAGGGCAGACAGAAATAGAGTTGGAAATTAAAAGATTGGCTTACACTGGACCCAAACTTCCCCTTTTCTATCTTCTAAAAGCTTGGCACTACAGAAAATGCACTCTGCACCTTGAGACGGGAACTTCTATGTATATATTTGTAATTTTAGATTAAGAATGTACATATGTACATATATATATATATATATATATATATATAGGTGTAAGTATAATTTTGTATTGTGTAAAGAAGCTGCCTCTTGGAAATATGTTGACCTGAGCACATTTCTGAAGGCCAGAGGACAAAAACGTCTTTTGTCATCTCGCGCCCAGGCATGTTTTGCCTAAAGTCCAAGGACACAGCTGGGGAAAATACACCCCCCCTCCATAACGGGACTAGAGAGAAAGTGCGGGGGTGAGATATAAATAGGAAAACTTGGAAGAGAACGGGGCTGACTGATGGTCTGTTTGTTGCGATGTCGCTACGAGGGTGAACCGGTATCGCGAATATGATATGTATTTTCGCGCCAAAAACGTAGATGTGTGAAAGGCGACAATGATTCGCGTAAGGAGAAGTAAATAGTGATATTAAAACGCAATACCAGAAACTCGCTCAGGTCGGCACTTCGAGGCAATGACGTGGTGGAGAATAAAATCAGAAAACGTCTGTGCTATATTTGTTATCTAACCTCACGCGGAGGGCACGTGACAAAATCCAAATTTCGAATTTTTTATAATTTTTTGTTAAAAATCGGTAAACTGGTTAAAAACTACGTTGAACGTTGGATGGTATTTATTTCTGTAGCACCGCATGAAAAACTTCCTTTTCACCGATCATTATTTTCCTCAAGCTGTGAATCATGACGGCGAAGGAAAAAGAGAAAAGCACCACAAGTGGGAGGAGCATGTTTAGCTTCTCCTTAAAAGCCTCTTCCATTTGCTCGCCGCGCACCGCCAACATATCTTTACAGCTTCAGTTCAGAAGCTTGACCACTTGCAAACATCGATTAAGACAAAACGACCCGTGGGAGAAGAAAATAGCGCTTTCAAAAACCCAATTAAAACGCCCAACCAAACAACTTGCTAGCTGGGAGGAGATCCAGTTTCTCACAAAAATTGCCCTGCTGCTCTAGGAGATAAAATTATGACCTCCCCCTCTTCCTGGCGAATAACTCCGTAGCAGTGAAAACTCTCTGTAGGCGATAAATAATCCACAGAAGAAGCTGTGCAAAATGCCTGGTAATTCACTGTCGTCTTATGCTAAAGAACTCAAAAATTAAAACTCTGGTATGATGCACAACTTTCTCTACCAATGAGAAATCCACAAATATCCGCAATATATAGTCCTAGGTGTATAAGTGCAGATATTTTTATAAATAGTACCTTAATAAGTAGGTATCTACATACTTCGGTATGATAGTTTACTTTTTTCCTTCGTCTAACAATTTTCGCACAAACCTATCCCATAGCTTACTACCTGATTTTTTTTTGTCTGGTAGTAACTGCACATAGTAATGAACAACGCTGTTAAATAGACTATCCGTTTTGCTTCACGCCTCAATACGCGATCACTGTAAGGTCATGGGCAAACGCAAGATTTTTTGGTGATAATTATTTAAGAAATACGCATTAATAATTTAAATTAGTGGTGTTTTATTATAATAAAATTTCGCATTAATTGCGCACAATAGACATTATTGAATTTAAAATTAACAGGTAAGTAACGTTACTGTAACATTCTTGTACAAAATTTCTCCAAATTAAAACATTTATTTTATTATTATCATGACATGAATCACTGCATATATCTTGCATCAGACTTAAGCGCCATTGCCCATCAAGCAGAATCAACAAATTGCAACAAGACGAAAACTTTTGGCTCTGGTCATGGTCCTTGCAGAAAGTATTTGAACCCAGTTCCGATACAGTATTCATTCCGCCTACTCTGCATCACGTTTTCTTTGCTATGCCTTCTTGAAGGTACTAACCAATGTGACAACATACTACTCTTAATTAGTAAAATTATAAGTTCGCAAATTAAGCAAATATTGATGTTATGTTATTCATTACTATGTATATCTACACTTATATCCCAAACAGCCTGTATTATAGATTCAAATGGAAGGATTCTTTCATAAATCTGTCTCAAACAAGAACGCTCCTTTTGTAAACATAGGATGAGAGACATAGACAGAATGTTCTTAGAGAGCTAAAATTCATGGCTGTTTATAAAACCGATTATTGTACGATAAAAGTAAAAGAGCCACGAATTTCCCTCCACCAATCAGTGGTGTCACAGCGTTCCGTTACAGTGTCTGTCTCACTTGTTCTGCCTTCCCATATATTTACTACAGGATCATTCTCGACTGAGACGGATTATAACCACGTTACTCAAAATGTACCTATAGCTAACTTTCCCTATTTCATATTTACAGTAAATAGAGGAAGTATTACCCTCCATCCAAAAAATTTGATATCAAGATTTCATCAAATATGCATGTTTTTAGCCATCTTAATTCACAAAAAATTAGAAGATGGTCCACGGGTATAGTGTGCCTGTGTGAGTGTGTGCGTGCGTGTACGTGTGTGTGTAGCACATTCAAAAACGAAACTTCCAAGATACGCCAACTTAGCGTTAAGTTCAGCAATATGCAACACTGAGATTTTCAAGAGTTCCCCCATCCAAAATATCTACTCTTTATATGGAAAATGTTTCGTTGGCATAACCTTTTCTTGTTCTTAATCATTTAAAATGTTTTTGGAGTGGGAGAATTTATTGAAAATATTCGTTTTGCATCCGTGATAGAACATGAACTTTAATAGGAAGTTTGGTGTTCGACTTTTCGTTTTTGAATTCTGTGGAAACTAAAAATACACACACAAACACAACACACATATAAAATTTATTTCATTCGAGACATTTGATACCTATTCTATAAACCAGTCTATATTAACATCTATTTCGGTTCTAATACATTCGTTTACATATAAAACACTGAACCAAAACTCGGTCTCGGTGGCTCAGTTGTTTAGACGCTGGATTACTGATCCCAAGGTCGTGGGTTCAAATCCGGCCCAGGCCGATGCTTTTTAAGTGTGCTTAAAAAGGCAACTCCATGTCAGTAGATTTACTGGCATATAAAAGAACTCCTGCGGGACAAAATTCCAGCACACCGGCGACGCTGATGTGATCCTGGCAATTGACAGCGTCGTTAAACAACAAAATATTTTTTAAACTAAACCAAACAATTGTGGGAGATTTATAACTAAGACAATACATAAAGTAATTTAAAAATAAAGTAGAACATAAGATATACATATATAAAATATAACGTTGTTTAGCAAATAACTAAATAATCCTAAAATAAAAATAGATAACAAATAAATAGGTCATAATCCATGTTTTATATCCAGTCGGTCTCTTCTAGTAAATAGAAACAGTTTCAGTTTTTTTTTTTTTTTTTTTTTTTCCTCCAGTTTCTTTATTATCAAAGTTTGGCCTGGTGCCGGTATATTAGGCCCAACTTACAGGCTACAATTGGGATGAACTTCCAATTAGGGAAATTTACAATACTTACATTTTTCTTGTTTTGTTAAAAACCCATACGGTGACCAACCTTAGGTCACCGATAACAAGTTTTTGTTGTAGGTTTTTCTTTTGTTTCTGTCTTTGAGTGTTTATGGAAACAGAGGTCTTTGCTGGTATTTTCTATAGTTGATTAGGGCTCAAGTAGCGTTACTCATGCGATCTCCCCCCCCCCCCCCTCCTCTCTCTTTTACTCACACACATGTGGTCTTTTCCTGACAATACCTTATTGGGAGTGAAGCATGGATTATGACAGAGAAAAAAACGGAGACTCGAAGTAAACGAAATGAAGTTTTTAAGAGCTGTGGCAGGATATAAGAGAACAGACCACAAAAGAAATAAAGATATAATAAAAGAATTATATACATACAATCTCAAGGAAGAAAATTAATAAATATAAACCTATATGGAAAGTCATTAAAATAATGAATAGAGAGCGATTACCATTCGATTTTAATAAATTACAAACCAATAGGGGAAAAAAATATTGGAAGGCCAAATAAAAGGCAGCACGAATAAGATATGTAAATTGATACACATAGAAATATTTAATGCATCAAGGATGAAGAACACCTTATTGGTTTCACGGTAGGCAACGTATACTCCAGGTGAAACCACGATATTGATACTTTTGCTTGAAGTATTCGTCTAACACAAATACAACAAATAAAAGTAAAATGCCTAATACTGTGGAAGTTATGCATATGTACATTTCAGTAATACATCCCCTTGAAGGATCGATGACACGCGTCTCCAACTCACGCAACAATTCATTATTCATGGCCAACAATTCTAATCCTCAAGAAACAAAAATCAAGAAGAATGGTATATTTGATTAGTGAAGCCTCAGAAAGGCAGTATTTCGAACTTCTTATCCCGTGAACAGACAGCAGCGTGGAGTGTCAGACGAGGGTGTCATATCGATCTGCAGTATTCGGCTCGCTCAGACAGACCACTCATTCAATTCGTGACAGATGTCCCTGCAAGTGACACGGTCGCGAGAAGAACATCAGTGTCAGGGCAAACACAGCGCTTCTACCACACGCTACCTCCATATGAGGGACGGATACAATGGCAAGTGCAATATATATAGATAACACTACAGAGCAAAGTGTGGTAATTTGCACTTCCAGCACATTTTCTAAACACTTGAGTATCAAGGCTGTCAGAAGAAAAACGTGTACATTCTCTGACATATACAGGGTGGAAGGGAAGTCATTACATTAATTTAAACCAGTGATAGATCTCGGTATTTGGGGGACATTTTGTATACTAAGTTTTTGTCTCTGACCATTTCCTATGGAGATATGTTAGTTTTATCCAAAACAAGAGACAGACAAGCTGGCAACACTGCAGTGGGAGTGTCACTTTCACTAGGTCAGTACTTAAACACCGCAGAGTGGTGTCTCACGAGCGCAAACAAATACACCCTGCGCCTCTATGTCCGCTGTGTGACAACCTCTTGTCGGTTCGCCACGTGTTGCTGGAGTGTTGCTCTCTAGCACACCTTCGGGATTCTCTGCAGCTGCCTGCCAGACTTGCAGAGGTCCTAGCGGACGACAAAACATCGGTTGATAGAGTTTTTAATTATTAGCGGAGTGCAATATCAATTTGAGGACTTAAAATTTTAATTATCTGTTTCTGCTTTTGGACATATTTATCACCTTGTTTCATATCGGGCTATTGCCACTGCTTTTTACCTTTGTATACTTTTCTTGTTGCCAGTATTTTTATTTTTTGAGTGAAATTTATATCTGGCTATTGCCATAAATCTTTTAAGGGCGCTGATGACCTAGAAGTTGAGTGCCCTTAAACCAAACCAAACCAAACTAAGTAAACAAATACTATGCCTTGTGCTTTCGCTATTACTGTGCGAGTGTAGGCCAATTAGAATGCCAGTTGCACTCGCCATCTCCCAAAACAGTACATCATCCCGTGTCGCTTGGCAAAGCGACGAGGCGTATTGACCTTGGCTATCCAGCGCTACGATCGCTTCCTATCTTATTTGTTAGAAGAGCGAAATATTAGTAACTTGGCGCATAGTCAGTGATAAAACAAAAATAGATGACTCTCGCTCCTACCGATATATGAGACGTTGCTGTCCTGAAGATATGACTGCATCTGAACAGAGTGTACAAACACTGTCTCGTCGTGTTTGTGCTACAATCTCACGTAAACAGCTCGGCAGTTTCACATTCTTTCCGATACGCCTCATGCTCTGCCAAGCAGTACATCCCGAAACCGCTTCAGAACCCTGACCAACTTCGATGCAACGTTGCCGAGTTACTTTACGTCTGAAAAAGCTGCTCGGAATATTCCTGTAATACTTTTAAGTGATTAATTGTTTCGAAACCCTATGTGATGTCCCATAATTACTGCCGAAACTAGGTTAGACATACGTTACTCTGCACATCAAACAAGTAACAAACTATTACATTAACATACTTACAATTGTAAGTCGCCCTTGGGGTAATTATTTCTGGTGTGAGATTCCGTTGTGGTCTAACCGGGAAAAGTAAGAATCAGCTGGGGAATTTAATGTCATACTGGCAAGTTGGCCATGTTAGCTTACTGGTTAAAGCAGCCCCTCGATAAGCGGAAGATCCATGGTTCAAATCCCAGCTATGGCATTGCATTTTTCAGTCCTGATTCCATCTCTTAAACATTGCCCACACCTGGTTTGTGTGTTTAAAACACCAGCAGTAAGCTTGTTGGCTTAAATAAATAATTATCGCTTAGTTTGTTACCAATTTTAACTTTTGCAGTTGTATTTGACAAGGTCAGTTCTAATATTCGAATAAATTTCCTGGGAACATTATATTGCAGAAGACATTCAGTAATTTTATTTCTGTGTACTGTATCGAAAGCGCGTGTATAATTTATAAACAGATTAAAGATATCGATATTATGTTCGTAACATTTCTCTGTTAACTGTCTAATTATAAATAAATTGTCAATCGTTGATCTATTCGGGCAAAAACCCATATGAAAGTCTCCAAGTGTTTTCAATAATTTCGGAAACTATTATTCAAAACACAAGCAAAGATTTTATAAGAAACATTCAGTAATGTTAATGGTTTATAATTGGCACAGATGGAACTTTAGAAAGTTAACATTTCATCAAGTGCACTTTTCTTGGTTAGGATTTTACAGCTTTTTGGGGACTTTACATTGTGGTATTAAGCAAAACGCAATGTATATTCAAACGCCCCCTGGTGAAGTGCCTCTTTCCAGATTTACAATTCACGAGTTTGTGAAGAAACCCACTGGTTCTGTGAGAAACAAAAAACGAAAGCGTAAACGTACAGTTTTAACAGAGGAAAAGTTAGACGAAATAGGCGCATGTTTGGAACGTTCACCAACCAAATCCATCCCAAAATTGGCACAACAGGTGGGAATTTCAGTGTCTTCTGCACATAGATCAACTCTTAAAACTAAAACCATATAAGTGTACAAGTGTCAATGCTTTAAAACAAGGTGACCCAGTATTACAAATGCATTATTGTGACTGGTTTCTTACATCAGTGAACGACGGTTTAATTGATCTACAGCTTCTGTTCTTTTCCGACGTGGCGTGGTTCCACCTAAATGGCCGTGTCAACACTCGCAACAGTGTAATGGGCCTCTGAAAATCCACATCGCGTTCAAGAAATCCCTCATTATGGTCGGAGAGTTGGTGTTTGGTGTGCTGTTAGTACTAGACACATAATCGGTCCAATGTTCTACGAGCTGTAAATGCAGAGAGGTACCAAAATGACATTTTGACCCTATTTTATCATGAACTGACAGTAGAAGAGAAATCATACGGGTGGTTTCAACAATATTCTGCTACTGCCCATACAGCAGAGGAGTCCATGAATAAAATTTGGGAAGTGTTTGAAGATAGAGTGATTAGTGCTGGTGTATAGCCCTCTTACTTGTGACCTGAAAGACAAAGTTTACGAGAGAAATCCTTATTCATTGGAAGAATTAAAACAACATATTAGAAATGAAATCGGACACATTACAGTGGCCCAACTTAATCGTGTGAATCAGAATAGATATAAGGCTTGTTTAGCCGAGGGTGGACATTTCCAGCATCTTCTATAAGGTAATATATTGTACCTGCTTTACGTGCGGAGTTTATGTAGGAGCAAAGCCGGCTTTGGCACACGCAATTGCGCACGAGCTAAATGCCATGCGCTCGTTAGGTTTTAAATGAAGAACCCTGTATCTTAGCGGTGCAAAGAGAATGGAACCTTAAAATTTAAAAGATTTGATTATCGCTCAAAGCCTACTGTTTGGCTAGCCCCTTCACGCAGTTGGTAGGACACCTGCCTGCTGTGCTAGGGGTCCCGACTTCGATTCCCGGCAGGGGGCGGGGGGTAGGAATTTTTCTCCAGCCAAGATTATTCCTCATCCTTCCCTGAGTCTGGAAGTATGAATGAAAGTGTGAATGTGTGTGAGAATTCAACGTATAAAATCCTCAAAGTCCGAAAAACCCACTGCTAAACAAGTAATACCATTTGCCAATAGGTAAGGCCGTCGATATGACCTCTGCAGTTTCCTAAGTGGAGGAGAAAAAAAACCTACGGCTTTCTCATATTCCCTTTGCATCTACAAAGAAATAAGCAATAAGATAGTTTGTTCAAATGTTTATTTCGACCAACATGAGGAAAATATAGGAATAAGAGTTTGTAAGAATGGTTAGTACAAGACTAGAGAAAGTCATGCGAGTGCAACACATCAGATTTTATCAACATGACTCTGCAACAGCTCACACGGCCAATCTTTCAAAGAGAACAATTGAAAGTGTGTTTTAGGACAGAATTGTTCGTTGAGATATGTGGTCCCCGACCCATCTCAGGGGTAAATTAAAACAAAGTGCACAAGACAAACCTACACACCCTGGAAGATTTAAAACAAACTACCCGCTAGGAAATTGCCAGCATTTGTCAACATGAACTACGGCGAGTGATGGATAGTTTCCTAAGGAGGGGCCAAAAATGCATGGGCGACAGCAGCCAGTTTCAGCAAATCCTTTCATTAAGTTGGCGAGTAAAACCTTTAAAAATAGTTTTTAAAATTCTGTATGGTTTCATCCGTGCCTTTCTATGATAGCGGCAGACGGCAACGAGCGCCGAGAGCGCGGACAGGCAAGACACTACGGAGCCCGAACATTTGTTGCTATCTTGGTATTTACAAGCATTCATTATTTCCTTATCAGACATCTATTTCAATTCACAACAATTATTCATTAACTTTATTCCAATGAATGCACCAATCTGTAAAGAAGAGGCGAAATTGCTCGATTCTGAAATACTGAACACCAGTGATGTGTCTGAAGTGATCAATATGCAACACCTGTAGCTCTTGCTTTCTCAAGGTCAGATCTATTGCTGTTAAAGGAAACTTAACTCACAGTCTTGCAGGAGTTAGCAACTTTTGTTTTCCATTTTCTGAGAACTTGTTCCGCTGAGTCACGTCCCCAACTGCTGTTCCTTCAACTTCGCTGGAAGCTAATCCTCCTTGGTTCGTTCTCCACCTGTTGATCGTTTCAACGGTGTTCGCCAAAGAGAAGGTGCGGTTTGCATATACGAGTATTTCGGCCACTTCCAGATCGATAAACCTAAGGAATTGTATGAGAAAAGCTTATTTGTTGTACCTTAGTAGGATTTTGTATTTATCCTTTTTTCAAAAATTGTAGTTCTTATGAACAGTGAGTTTTATGAAATCAAATCGCAACCCTTATGTACAGTTATTACACCAATCTTTGCAACGATTACTCGCGCGTCTCTCTCCAAGACGCCACCAAACTTGGATACTGATTCGCGTGTGTGGAAGACGTAAATGTTAGGCACCCCGACCTTTATCAGTGGGTTTCGGGCCCTGTGACCTACCTGTCGAGGGCCTTAAACCCTACTCACTCACTCGTTCAGTGGATTTTGTTTATTTTTGATTAGCACCTTTTTCTTATGCTAAGAATTCTGTTTTAACTTTTTCAACAATGTACTAACAGGAAGTAAGAGACAAGTAGGACATTACGAATGAAATCTAGATGCGGAGATTTCGCGGAAATACATGTTTTGAAGTTCCGGGACCCAAATTTCTTTTCCCTCAGAAAAAGTGCGCGAGTGCGCGCGCGTGTTTTTGAACATAACTTACAAGTACATTTCCCGAAAGAAACTATGATCCCCAAGATTCTAAGTTCCCGATACAGAGCTTTGCGCACCATGGTAACGCGTGCGACTCGTATTCGGGAGTTCGTGGGTTCAATCCCTGCAGCCAACCACTTTAACTTGGGTTTTTTCCCCTGGCTTCTCCTTATCGCTAGGCAAATGCTGGGTTGGCACCTAGTCCATAGATTTGCTTTCCTTCTCTTCATTACATTTCCCTTGCCATCTTTCAGGCCTGGGGTAACTCTTTGAAGCGGGTTTACGTAGCTAGAAATGCTGAATCGGGGATTGACGTCAGGTGAGCTGCATTTTTCACTTGGGACTGCTCCCCAGCAATTGTTTGCAGAATTTACAAGACTATTATAAGGGTGTCCTTCGAGCCTTTCTATGCACCCCGGTGTACAGAAAAGAGCCATTCCTAGAACGCATACATACAGATAGTCAGACATATGTACTTTTTGAAAACTGCAAGTTATTTTGTACTCTGGAGTTAATCTCTGCCGTTAAAGTAGCCTCGCGTTCCACATAAGATTCATTTTTAGTTTTTCTACTGCGCATAGTAATTACAGGAAGTATTATATTCCACCCAAAAATTCGATGTCGAGATTTCACCGGAAATATATGTTTTGAGGCACCCTGAATCCAAAAAAGCATTTTTAGAAAAAGGTCTGTGTAAGTGTATCTGTGTTTGTCTGTGGATAGCATAACTCAAAACAGAAAAGTCAGTTAAAAACCAAAGTTTATATTTAAGTTTAATGTCCTTTAAGGATGCGACACGAAGATTTTGAAGAAAATTCCTTCACCCTAAATTACGCTTTACATGGAAAATTTTTTCCAAAAAGTTGATTTTCTCGAAAATGACTAAACGATTTTGATTAAAATTCCATATGTTTTAAGATATTTTTGATGGCAAATGAAATGTATATTTTGAATTTTCTGGCCATAGTGTATGTACTCCTGCTTACTCTTGATGACTTTTGAATAACTGGTAATCTGTAAAAGATCTGTAAGAGAGCAAATCTTACTATACAAAAAATGTAGACCTTGTTAAAACACACAAATTATGCCCAAATGCATGTTTTTGTAGAGTGAACCATTTTGGAGTTATTCCTTGTTACTTGTGTGAGCTTTGGAATACTTAAACTTTCGTCAATTTCGTTCATTTTTTTATGTCTTAGCCGCAAAAAATGGAATCTCAAAGCTTTGACTATCGCCCAAAGTCTACAGTATTCCCCCTATTCCCCTTGCACCTACAATGAGATAATTTGAGATATAAATGAGATAATTTCTCAACTAACACGAAGAAGATAGAGGAATGTGAGTTTGTAAGAATGGTTAGTTAAAGAGTAGAGAAAGTCATGTGAGTGCAACACATCAGATTTCTTCTCTCCATTCTGATAGGTGTGTATTAGGTCTTAAAACAACTTTACCAACTTTCACGTCTCAACTTCCCTGTCGAAAAGCCTTCCAATCAACTGCCGGAAGAAACTATTGCGCGCCATTTGGAAAGCTTCGCAAAGCTAAGGCAACATTCGATCTAGGCGCTATGTAGCGATATCATTTTCATCAACTTGTTAAACTAACGGACAACTGGACAACCGGGACGTCATGCCTGACCGTCGAAGCAGCAATTAAAAATGAACACCCACTACAATTTGCAACCAATAATGCTCGATGTGGCTCTAAGACTGACAGAAGTATAACGACTGAATGTTGGCACACACTGTGTAATTAACTCTTAGGGAGATTTCTAAGCTGAAGATATTAAAAAAAAAAAAGTGCTTTTGTACACAAAAATGCTCATGCACTGACCAATACGCAACCAATAATTGATAAAAAATGCTCTCGGCGTGAAAATATAACAGGTCATTGGCACTTTTCCAATTAAATTAACTGGCCATACCTATATCGCACACAATTACTGTTCTCTGACCTAAAACCGATGTTTTTATTTCATATACCTATCACAGCTCCTGTTTATAAACAATAATTTCTGATATGACATCCAGTTGGCACGAACCTTACCAATAATTTCATTACTAAACTAAAATTTGTTTTTAAATTACATTTCAGGCTGCCAAATGCAATATGTTTACTTTGTCGCATCAAACACAAACATCTGCACAAAAAGCGTACACTGAATTAATTAACCATTCATTACGACAAGAACGGAGTGTTATAATTACACAATAAAAATGTCTTCACCTTCGGGCCAGATACTTTGCTGCTATTCGAATACACAGGTTTCCAATGAAAAAGTGTTTGTCTCGCAATCCTGGCAATGACATTCTTGTTGTATTTTAGCGAACCTTAAATTACGGAAGATTGCTGCCCTCTGGCAAATTAAATTTATTTTCCTGTAGCTCGGTCACTCCGCTTCGATTATCTCTTTCACACACAGCGTGTATTTTTAAGATGAATTAACCACATATCCATAGGTTGAGCAAAAACTTGACAGCTTATTTGAAGGTTGAAATACAACATTAGAAAGAAACTTGTGAACTAGGAAATACTCTTAAGGACACGTATGATTGAAAATTTGAATTTTTGAACTTTTAAATTTGTACCATAGATGTAATGTAATGCAAACATCTTAGAGCCTTAATTTCATCCATTTTGCCCAAACCGTTTAGAGATGAGTAACTTTATTTATTTTTGTCGTGTCACTAAAAAATTCCCGCAAAAAAAAAAAAAAAAAAAAAAAAAAAAAAAAAAAAAAAAGTTTAAATTTTGGTGTAATATTTTAACTCTGTTCCACCTCAGTAGCGCAGTGATAGCGCGGAGGACCCGGGTTTGATTCCCATACTGGTGTGGCGATTTTTCCCCTGCTGGGAGGTCTGGTACGGGGTGGACTGAGTGTAGTTAGGTCCCTGAGGGGTCAATTGAGGAGCATAACCGGCCGGGAGGGACCGGGGCACTGACCACGTCCCACCTCCAGCATGCATGCATGACGCCTATAGTTGGTATAGGAGGGGGACGCAGCGATCGTGCGGTAGGCCTTTGGCCCGGATGGGCTGTTGTGCTCTGGGGTTACGTTTTATTTTAACCCTAGGTTCAGAAGACATCTACCATTTAAAATTGTCCGAGGTCTTTCTCAGTTAACGCTCCAAAATTTTTTTACACCTGCAATTTTTTTTGCCTTTGGTGCTTGAAAAATAAAAATATACGCTTAGACATACCTGGCAATAAAATCTAGGGCAATTTTTCTATGTTATGTTTTTGTGAACATCTGTAGCAAATTGTATTAGTGCAATACAAAAACTACTCCGCAAGAAATATTTTACAGGAAGAAAAATATTAAAAATTTCAAACAGCGAGAAAACAGCATTTGAGGATTTGAAGGCTCAGTTCCACGCGACATTAAAACACACAATAGGCCATTTAAAAATAGCGCCTTGAGGTAAATTATGTTTTTTTCTTCCTTAAGCACGAATGTCTCAATTATTTTATAGAATTAAAAATAAAAGTTTGTTTCAGGCTTTTCATGAAATTTCAGTCATTATACGAGTATCTAAAAGCTATGTGTGTGAGTGTATGTGTGTGTGTGTGTGTGTGTGTGTGTGTGTGTGTGTGTGTGTGTGTGTGTGTGTGTTTGTGTGTGTGCTTTCTTGATAGGATTGTTCACCGTTGGGCCGACTTCGGCCAAATCTGGTGCATAACCCTTAACACGGCGAAAATTACAAGTATTTGAATAATATGCTGGAATTAATACTGTGACGCCAGCGGCAACCCGTCAGAGACGCCCAAGATCAAGCTATCTCAGACTACTGCTTGTAAATACGCGGTCCGGCGATAATGGAGTGTAAAGCTTTTCCGGAGAATTCTCGAAGATGTTCACGTGCCGGTCTCGTTTATATGAGGCTCGGAGAAAAAGTGTATTTTCCAAAGAATTTGACTGGCACAAAAAAGCGAGAGACCCCGGACGGAGCGTCAGTCCTTAAGTGTTGAGCAAGAGAGTCTTCAAGTGAAGCAGTTTTAATGTGTGTTGAGTGAGCGTATCGTCGAAGCGAGCTGTTTTTGAGACAGACAGAGAGAGAGAGAGAGCAGGGAGAGACAGGAGGGAGACTGGAGTGTGTGTCAAGGTTGTGAAGGAACAGAATAGCTGTGAGTTACAAGGCCACGACGAACTATAATTTTTGTTAACGATAAAGAGAGAACTGCATATTTTTGTGATTCAGTTTAGAAGTAGCAAAGTGACAGTGAAAACCAACTGGACTTGTCATTTGTCACAATACATAGGAGCACCGAAATAAAGTGTATTAGCCACGGGAAAAGACCGCACCATTTTGAAAATATTATTTTCAATGCAGAATTTGAGTTTGCGTCTGTAAGTCATACTCATTAGCAGACAGTGGAACTAGGTTAGGTGTAACCATACCACAGTACGGATTTCCTCACTGTGCGTGATTTGTCATGGCCAGCAGTGGAGAGGGAGCGGTAAGTCAAAACAAACCGATACAAATGCGACTAAACGCTCGACGTATATATTACCCCTTTGTTCACACTTCGGCATGTTCTTGGCACTCACCTTGGTTGAAAATTTCGTTCTCACAAAGGAGAAAAAGGAAACTAATTGACAAACAAATATACATTTCTTACACCTTCCAAGTATATATGTATATTTTCAAATTAAAATACTCTTGTTTTATGTGACAGATCTACAAAATATATTTACAGAATGCATAACAGAAATATCAGATCTTCATTTTGAAATACAGTGTTCATTCGCCTAAGTCTACTTCTTCATGATATGCTTTTATGCATGCAGAATGTAAAAACATGTTTTCTAAAATTCTAAAAAGTAAATCCCCTGCGGTTTTAACAAAACACTGTACTGCGAGGTGAGCTAGTGGTCACATGATGTGATGGGAGCAAAGCCTAAATACTGGAGGTGCAATTTATGTACTTTGTTATTCTCAGATGGATTGTTTCCCTTCAAATCCATGATTACACTTAATTTGGCATAATCCAAAATTTCTATGTAAAACTTCAACGGGGCAGAACCCAATCTCGTACTGTAATCAGTACATAGTATTGCTACTCTAGAACGTGAAGTCACCTGTCTCTCTCTCCCATCGCTGTCAAAGTTCCGTAACCTAATCATTAGATAACCATTCTATGAGAATTTTCAAGTTCCAATTTACACTCGTGTTCGTTCTTGACCGTGGAGGGAGTGTGTAAGTGTGTGTTGACTGAGAGTGTGAGGGAGTGAGTGAGTGTGTGAGTGAGTGTGAGTGAGTGAGTGTGAGAGTGAGTGTGTGAGTGAGTGTGAGAGTGATAGTGAGAGCGAGAGTGTGAGTGTGAGAGAGGTGTGAGTGAGGGGAGTGAAGAAGAATGAGAGAGGGAGGAGAGGGAGGGGAAGGGATGGACAGAGGGAAGAGAGAGAGGGACATAGAGAGGGAGGGACAGAGAGAGGGAGTTAGTGAGCATGTGCGTGTGCGCGTGCGCGTGTGTGTGTATGTGTGGACAAAGCCGTTTCAGAAGGAAACAAATACTTCAGTGCTTTGTTATTTTGTTTTTTGTTTTATTTTTTTCGCTAACGACGGTTATTTTTTCTGCTCAGATATCCTAAGTTACAAATTCTGCGGCATAGCGAGCTGAAAATGTTCAAAAAATGAAAAAAAAAAAAAAAAAAAAAAAAAAAAAAAAAAAAAAAAGAGGGGGGGACTTCTGAGACAGAAGAATATTCCTCATAGTAATCCTGTTATTACTTCTTTCGTACATTTTTCGTAATACATCTCGTCGAGGATGAGAAAGATTTGCAGTAGATAACGCAACATTAAATCGATTGTTCACATTCCATTCTACTGGAGTTTAATTACTACTTTATTTTTAATTTTTGGATGAGTAATTACAGTGCGAAATTTAGGTTATGTAGGAGTTTTTAATTCGGATAGTGTATTTTGCTTCAATGCTTGCATTAAAAGTGTTTAATGGACTAAAGAAGTAGTGCCTTTAGCTGTAAGAGGAACAACTGCTATTTCTACAGTAAGTTCATGATTGGATACCCCTGAATGTTCAGCATCTCTGCCTCATGACATAAGAAGTCTTTCAGCCTGTTACGGTTACCACACAGAAGAACAGGATTTAAAATGGGAAAACTCGTTCTGTACCAGCAGGTGGTCAGCAAAATAGTTTTTAATTCCACCCTGACATGTTTCCTCTTTTAACGGCCCAGATAGGGAAACGAAGAAACCAGAAACTATGAACTATGAACTCTCCTATTTCAGAGCATATCTAATGTTTATGTGCATGGAGCAGGGAAGAGAACTGGTATTTCCTATTGTGTTTTTGGTTTAGAATCACACGCTTTGTAGGTTTAAATATTCCATACTCACTGGAATAAAATATTAATTTTATAGTGCCTATAATTGTCTATTTTTCATTGTGTGCCTTTTCGTAGATTAAGCGTCTATTGCATATTTTTTATTTCTTATAATGATAATTTTCATCAAATGCCAATGGGGCCAGTGTTGGCAACATACACGAGGAGGTTCATGATTCCGGCATTCATTTGCTAATGTTTCGTGTAATACGGCACGGCAAATGGTCAGCTACTTATACAAAAAAGTATTGGTTTACGACTGGGAAATCCGTTGTTTTGCTGTTAACCAATTGCTTTCTTCATTAATACGACGACTTTGATTTCTACTTTCCACGTGAGCGGAAAGACAGTACTGCCCTAAATATATTATACTTATTCCATTGGAAGCACAGAAGTAGACTATTTAACAGTAATACAATATTATTTATAAACTATCGTGGAAGTTTCAAATGTATTCAACCGAGAAATTATTTAAAAGTTGATAATAGGTTTTCCATAAAAAATACAGTCACTGAAGAGTAAAAATGCAAAGAAATAACGTTAATAGTCCACACTGTGTGACCAAATTGTTTTTAATTGATAAATAAGTAAATATTTTTGCTTACTTCAATGTTCACATTACTGATAGTGTCTACCTACATATCAATTCCTATTTTGAACTTCTTGTAGGGCATATTTGCCTTTCTATATTTTCTCTTTTCTTTTTTTAAGCGCCTATTGCAGCCCTACTGATAACTCTCTTTAAATTGTTTCAGGTGAGAACCTGACAATGTATGCAGAATATCGCCAGGCAGATTTGTGAAGTAGCACCATTGTTGACTGCGCTCATAAACCTAACATGATTAAATCAGCTTTGGAGCAAATTTGGAAAACATTCACCAGTCGTCTGTAATATAACGGAATGAGAATGTCAAACCAAATATAATTAACAGAAGCAATGAAAACGCAATAAACTAAGAAATAACAAAAACCATTGATTGAGAGCGTAGGCTGAAGCTGCAGTACATATCGGTACACAATTAACGAAGTATTATTCCAACGTAAGTAAACAATATGTTTTAAAATTAATAAAGAATACGTGTCTCACAAAACAAAGGATAACAAGCAGAATGGAATTTTACGAGAACAACACAGATGTTTTTATAATCTCACTATCAGGTGATTTGAATGCTGGAGATAGTGATACATGTTGGGAAATAGGAAATATTTTAAACAATTTGTTTGCTGCAATCATTTAAATACTTTAAACACATTTTATAAGTACAAAGACATACATAAATACACCTCGTATGAAAGAGTTCAAAATTAACAAACGCCATGCATGCTCAATTTGCCAAACGCCCTTAATATATGAGCTACTCGTTATCCGAAAGTCGAACTACCTTAACTTGAATACGCGGCTGACATCTGCAGATAAAATGTCCGTTGATTCGGTGTAGTTGGTCATCGGAAATTACCGACATTTCTTGACGAATGTGGTATTTCAATTCTTGCTCGGGTAACGGTTTGATATATTGATTCCATCTTTTGACATTCCCCACAAGAGGTATGGTCCGAGAGCTGACTAACTATAGGTTGCGTGTAATTCATAAGTCTAGGGCTTGGAAGTAGACTATAAATTGCCTAAAGGACCTATAAAAAGAGTTGAAATATCCTTAAGGTACCCTAATAACTGAAGAAAAAAAAAGTATATTGTGACGCCGGTCGCGGCTGCACGTCTAAAAGGCTCAAGGTCAACTTATCTCACACCACTAGCGGCGCGTCAACATCCAACAATAAGCGCGGCAGAAAAAAGTTTCCAGAATGTTCCAGAAGCTTCGACTGTCGGCTTGTTTGTGGAAGCGTCGAGGAAACTGTGAATTTCCAGAAAAACCCATGCTACGTCATTCTCGCTTATAAAGGCTTGCGGAACGACGAGACAAAGGAAAGGGTAGTAGCTATATGGGATGAAATCGTGAAAGTTGAACGAGAGAACTGTCGAACGATAGAGACGGCTGAAACATTGATACGTCGGATAATACACAATGAGCCCATAAAATATTCATTCTTCTAATGAGCTAAATAGGTAAACTGCTCCTTCTGTTTGTGTGTGTGAACAAGGAGGACGAAAGAAAATCGTGCAAAGATACATATACCGTTTAGTTACGTAATCTTTTCCAGCCGTACCCCTACGCACAAGTACTAATTCCATTTGAAGTACAGAGTGAAATTTAGTGTTGTCACTAAGGGCCGTTATTATGATATAGTTTCTGTTATGGAGGATTACAACTGTGGTAACTTTTTTCATCTCTTTTACTGAACACTGCAGCTGTGTCGTACATCATCATTGTAAAGCACACAGATCTTTGGGCGATAAATCTGCCAGAAATAAAAATGTAAGTGACCCAGTAATGAATATGAATAGCAGCATTTCCTCATGTCCCTACATGGGCGTTGATATGATTTTTCTTTTACATCCGGAATATGTAATAAGTGCAGCACAAACGTTTTAATTGCCATTTGCTTTATCTACCTGTCACCTGTCATTGTCTTCAATATTGAAATTTCATCGAAAATGCGTTCTCTCTGGGCACCAGGATGAAACAACGTTCAATAAAGCGTCAGTGCTTGTGCGCGCGCTTTTAGCTCAAAAACAAGAAATGCGTTGTGTTCACGTCAGTTTCTCTAACCACTCTTCTGCATACCCTTCTTAACGAAGCTTATTACTTTCTATACTACGTATAAGTAAGTAGGGGAAGTATTGTATTCGACCCTTAGTTCAGATGTCGAGATTGCACCGGAAATGTATGTTTTGAGGCTCCCTGAATTAAAAAAGCCTTTTAGAAAAGGTGTGTGTGTGTGTGTGTGTGTGTGTGTGTGTGTGTGTGTGTGTGTGTGTGTGTGTGTGTGTGTGTGTGTGTGTGAGAGAGAGAGAGAGAGAGAGAACTTAACTCAAACGCGAAAAGCAGGTTAAAACCAAACTTAGTATTTATAGCTTTCAAGGATGCCACACGATGATCTTTAAGGAAACTCCTACGCTCTAAACTACCCTTTACATTGACATTATCTTTTCAAAAAGTTTGATTTTCTCAAAAATGGCTCTAAGGATTTTAAACAAATGCCACATGTTTAAGATATTTTTAAGGCAAATGAAATGTATATTTTGAATTTTCTGGCTATAGCCCATGTAGTCCTGTTTACTCTTGATGACTTTTCTATAACTGGTAAACCATAAGATATAGACCAAGTCGTTACTATGCAAAAAAAAATGTACATCTCATTAAAACACGCAATTTATGTCCATATGTAATTTTTTTTCGTTGACCGAACCATTCCGGAGATATTTCTTGTTAATTATGAGAGTTTTACAATACTCAAACTTTTCTCAAATGGAAGGTCGTTATTCACTTTTGTATCTCTTGACCGTACAAAGAGAACGTAATTTCAAACCCTTCACATAGAGACCAGCTTTAAAAGATCTCACTTTCCCTCAAAGCCTACTATATGTATTCCCATATTCCCCTAACACCTGCAATACAAATTTTATCTCGACTAACATTGAGGAATGAGAGTTAGAATAGTTAGTCAAGAGTAGAGAAAGTCATGTGAGTGCAACACAGACTTTTTTTAGTATAGTTTAATCCTATTTTTTTCCGTATGTCTTTCTAAATAGAAAATCCTATTAACACCATTTTACGAGTTAGGCACTATGCAACCAAAGAGTGTTAAATATTGTGGATTAGCATCCTATACATCTGTGGATATCTGAGGTTTACGTCACTGTAACAGTCTGAAAAATGCAACAATGTTTCTAAAATTACTGCATACGGGTCATCTGATAACGTTGTATGGCAGTCATGAAGGAGGATGTGTTGGCACATACACAAACACTCCATCTCGAGCAAATTGCGTGAGAGACTGGGTAATCACCTGCACAAACAACCTCCTACTACAGATAACACTCAATATCGGTGCGTGTGGTAAGTGTTTGCTCCATCTCGCCGGGAAATGGGAACACGAGAGGCCAAGGTAAGGTGACAGACTATACACCTCTCCCAACATGAACTAAAATACAGCAGGCCACCATGCGTTTGTTCAGTCCCGCGTCACCGAAACAAATGCAACACATACCCAGCGTCTGGCTCATTCAGGTCACGGTGTATAAGCCCGTGTATGGGCTAGCTTTACGACTGTTTCGCTCAGCTGACAGGTAGCTTGGGTATCCAATACCGTCACCTCAAGCTTTATCTACAGAGTAACATAAACAGAAATGAAAGCACATGTAGCAGAAATCGATCACGCAACTAAGGCCATATATAACTACATGTACACTCAATGAACAGTCCGGTTGCACGATTCCAAAGGCCATGCTATGTTTAAACTCAATAGCAGCTACTATCCATCAGCTTGTGACAGATTCTAAAAGGTGACTGCACAATAGGAGTATATACTGACTGGTGTGAACTAACGAACTTACAGAACAGTGGGCGCAAAACTTCTGGAATTGGACCCTGAATGCGAACCGAAGGAATTGTTGAATGTTTAGCTTACTCGGAGTGAACGATATTGATATCTTTGCTTACTCACAGCGCATAGAAAGTGTTACCCACATGGTTGTGTTTTCAAAGAGAACAGTAAATAGTGCTTATTTGATATTTGTGATATTTATAACTATGACTCAATGTTTTCAAAGTTAATTGGCAACTATGTCTAGATCTGTTGTACCAGTTACGATGAATGTATGAATTGCTAATGACACTGCATGACTACTTTCAACCCGAGAAGAATTATCATCAAGGTGATGATTATGATTTAAATTCAAAGTGGGTGTGGGATCCAATCAAATCAGACATGCCCCAAAATAAATATCTATTATTTGAATGTAAGAAACGGCTGCTATGATGTAGTTCTTATTATACGAGAATAATCGTAGTCCTTCTCAGAAGAAGTGGAAAAACAAAGGTAAATGGACTAAGACTACATCGCTATATGATGGTTTAATTTTTAGAAAACTGTTCATTTATTATACCTTGGAGTAAATGAGATTGCCTTGGAGCATTATCAAGAACGTGCCTTTAGGCATCTCGCCATAGCATAGCATGGCATGGCACGTAAAGCCAAATATCAGCGGTTCGTGCCTCGGCCTTGACTGTATATTTTAACTTTACGGATTCAGCTTAAACTTGGCCAACGTGGAAGAAATCAATTTCAAAATACACATTCGAAATCTTGCCTAAGTAATGACTCGTGATGCAGTTTATACAGAAGAGAATTAGCCAAATTAGATAGTGACTAATCACGCAATTCCATAACACAGACGTCAACAGTATTCACGTCTTGCTCAGCATTGCTTTGCCAAATGCCAGAAATCTTTGGCAGGATTAAATGAATTAACTAAGTCACACGTCCCGGAGGAAGTACTTAGAACCGCTTGACATTTATCTTTTAGGGCTTAAGGGCTACTTCACGCAAATCAAAAGTGTCATTTGGGGCTGAACGTTAGGTAATAAAATCATGCCTATCATATTTATTCCAGAGAAATGATAATAGCTCATTTCTTGGAACGAGAATTTCATACCGTTGATTTCTCTAGTCCTTCAATGCCCGACATTTAATATTTGAAATAAATGTCGACTCTTCTAGAACAAACATCAGTGTAAAGCTTCACTTAGTGCTACCAAGAGTGTAGGATTGGGCTTCCGTTATTACGGAAACGTGTCAACAAAGTATGTCTGCGATCCATCACTCTTCGTCCCTACCCATGACACAGCCTCCTGTGCTTGAATCACTGCAACATTCCATCGTCTCTTTTATCTAAATGACATCGTATAAAACAATGAGGGAATGCGACAAAATGCGCCTGCAATGTTTCTGTAGTCGACAGCTTGGTGACTCACTTACTGCGGGACCAAAACAGTGAATGAAGAGCTTCCGAGATGAGAATCAATTCCACGCCTGAAAATGTTCGCTACTTCCCCCTTCAGCATGTTAGTTTGTGGCCAAATACACAAAGATTACATTTTCTGTGAAAACAGTGCCCACAGTGTTCCTAAGATTTGTTTCCTTAAGCATCTTGTTTCGTTCAGCACGGCTATGACATTTCATTAAGAGTGAAGTTTAGAATTATAATTCTGAAATGAACGCAACTGACAGCGGCAAGACACACAATACATAACATTGAAAAAATATTTCACATCCACATACCGAGTGAAATGTACAAAACCTCCATTGAGGAAAGGAAAAGGGTTTCCCTTCGATTGTGACTTCGGAAAACGCGTAGTAATACAATAGTGTGTCTATACGTTAATGATTCAGGAGTTCTGCAACAAAATTTGTGGAATGATAGGTGATAAAGGACGGTAACTTGGCAAACAACCGAAGTTGTCTGACGCACTGGTTGAGCAGTGGCACATGACGTGAGGTTCCTGCTTGGCTGGGTTCCGCTACACTTCAGTCATACTGTAAAAGAACTTCTCGATACCTACAGGAAGGAACGGATAGGCAGAGGAGGACCTGTTGCATTGCCAGCGCGATTGCTGCACTTAATGCCACTTGACTTCTTTGAGCACGTGAAGAGTGGCATGTATGCCATCACATTCGACACCAGAGATTGATTGTGCGTATAGACGCTCTCTTTAACCACATTCAGCAGAGATCACAAATGTTGGAGTCGGTTCTATGGTGTACTGAATGCATTGTCGTGCGCCTGCTGGACAAGTTTTGTAGTAAACGTACTGTACTTCCCACAACTTATGTAAAGGTACAAAATCATATGCTTTTTCTAAATTCACGAAAGTGAAATGAATTTGTTGTCCAATGTTGGCAGTTTACTCAATCAACTGTTTAATTACAAATATGTGTGCTATCGCAGATCTTCCAGACCTGAAGCCTCCCTGTGTTTCAATCTCTTTATCTTTGTAATTTTGTTCCAAATAATAATGATTTTTCTATGTATCCAACTAAACATATTCATTATTGTGATTCCTCTATAGTTCTTGCAGTCATCTGTTCTTCCCTTTTTATGAATGACCGGTATCAAACCAATCTTCCATTGTGATATTTTTTCACAATTTAAGAACATTTCAAAAATATTTTATATCACGCACACACGCACACGGACAAATTTATGTTATTTTTGGAGTTGGGATAGTCCTTTATTCAGCTTAATATCAATTAGTTATAGAAAATTACAAAATCATTTTTGTTCACAAATTAATTTAATATACATATATGAACAAAGTTAGGATTTGTCTTCGGTACATCTTGTGTAATGTAATAATACTACATGAATGCAGGAACCAGTAATTTAGTACGTCAACTATAACTACATAAAAATAATATGTGGCAAGAAGTCTTCCCTAGCTTTACTTCAGTATGTTTATAGCTGCCTGATACGGAAGAGTGTTGTGCAGAGTAAAAGCCATATGCACGAGAATCTTTCCAAACACAGCTGATTTATCTCGTAAAGCGTTAACGCTGATGCACAGAGGTCGTAAAAATCCATGAAGGAAAAAACACTATCTACAATCTATTGTGTCTTCTAAACCCTTTCCCAGGAAAACACTCTTGTCTCATGGAACGCTAACGTCGAAGCGTGCTTAGGCTGCCAAATTAAGGGGCGTAATTAAATTACACTTTCAAATCACATCCAATGGAGAATTCCTACGCCCTATTTCGTTTCCTGCTTAACATTCCTATTAAATAGATCGCTACGGAAAGTTTCCTTCGCATTGTATTGGTTCAGTCGATGCATTTCACTGCAGTAAACACAATAAAATGTAAATGTTTCGCATCTAGAAGAGGTGCAATAACCTCGTGTATTTGTGAACTTTGAGAAGTATGCTTAAATATATTGCAGGACACAGAAGCAGATAATGCATGATCAGGCTGATTTTCCCAAAAACTCGACTATTGATAGAGGAAGTACTGCATTCCAATTGGATAGTCAGAGTTCACCCGAAATACCCGTTTTGTTGTCCCAAGAACTCAAAAAGGTATTTTACAAGTTGGTTCTTATTAGGTTGTCTCCTAAGTAATGTCGGTTTTTTTATTTGGTGTTTTGGAAAATGTATTCGGTTTCTTTGGTTTGGCGTTACAGATAGCACACGCACAAAAACAAATGAATTTGTATATAGTTCTGGCTTGTTAATGAGGTGGCTGAGCTTGTTTTCTGGACCTATTCGTGGCTGAATCCTCGTTAGTGCAAGTACCAATGGTGATTCTGGATTCAAGCGACTGATGAGTGATGGCTAGTTCACTAAAGAGGTGCCAAAATTTATGGACAACGACAATGGCCAGTTTCAGCATCTCCTTTAATAACATTGGTAAGTAAACTCTTTAAAAGTGTTTTTAAATATGTTGTATGGTTTCATCCGCGTTGTTCTATGAGCGCCGACGAGCGCCGAAGACGAGTAAAGGCAAAACAACGCAGCAGGTTCACAGTCTTTTGGATCATCCGTTAGGTCATAATGTCATGTTTTTGTGTCCAGTCAGTGTCTTGCACTTTTAGCAGATAGAAACAGAGGTTTTTGCTGACGTTTTGTATAGTTGGTTAGGGTCAAGTAGTTCTCTCTCTCTCTCTCTCTCTCTCTCTCTCTCTCTCTCTCACACACACACACACACACACACACACACACACACACGTGGTCTTTTCCTGAAAATACCTTTTTGGGAGTGAAGCATGGACTATGACAGAGAAAAACAAACGGAGGCTCAAAGTAAACGAAATAAGGTTTTTAAGAACAGTGGCAGGATATAAGAGAACAGAGCACAAAAGAAATAAAGATATAAGAAAATAATTATGTACAATGAACAAAATTAATATAAAATCAAGGGGATAAGTCATATTTAAAGAATGAGTAGAGAGCGATTACCGTTCCATTTTAGTAATTATAACCCAATAGGGTAAACAAAACGGATTCCGGACATTCAAATCCCTGGCTGAAACAGTTCTCGTTGTTTGCAATCATTTAGAAAACATATTATACTGACTGTACGGGTATTTTAAATATCAGGTACCCCTAAGAAGTCTTAGTGTACTCCTAGGGCTACGCGTTGAATATCACTGATCTAAAATATAAATAAGTCCTAAGAAAATGATTCGTTCTTACTATTGAAGTAAAGAGGCGAGGAGAGCTAGTAAAAATCTCGCAAGTTAAAACCATGAAGCAGGCCGGGATACATGGCTATATTTAAAGCGCATTAACGCTTTATACTTCAGGAAGAAACAAAAATGACCACTTGTCTGAAACCTCTCTCGGGTAAGCAATCAAACAAGGAATTGATTTGATATCGAGGATTTTCATGAGCTGCATGTGTTGAGAGAAAACCTCTACTCGCATTTGTTGTTGCCAAGCTGCTCTACTTAATAGATAATACAATTCATTGACTCTGTTTCTTTGCTTGACGCATCTTAATGAACAATTCGCACATTTCTGTGGGATTCAACCATTTGGTTGCTCGCATGCCAACCTGCCATAAACAGATATTAGCATCTCCTACCTTTCTTCACACAAAATGGTTTAAGCAGCGCACGGAAGAAAATGCCTGTTACACGAAAGTCTTGCCAAAGCAATGTTTAAGAAAACAGACGAAGCAATTTATAAGACTAGCTTCAAAAGCAAATGGGAATCTAATTTTCAAACATGTTCACGAAATGGCAAAAGGCCTTCTTCAAAATATTTCGTTTCCCCCATCACATAAACTCTGACCGAATGCATTACGGTTCTAGAAAAGCAGGTTCTGATCTAATCAACAGCAATAAACCAGAACTTACCTTGAATCCGAGAACTCCAGGAGAATGACTGTAGTTCTTGAGTGGCCTATGATTGGCCGCAATTTAGTCACGAATAGGTAATGTCACCACTGTTCCACTTTGTTTTATATGCGATCTAACTTTTTGCAACACAAAAATAACACTAACACTAGCGTTCTTCTAACACTGCTGCCATAGGCCGCCCACTTGTTCCCCCATGGGTCTTCGTGCCGACATCACGGTGAACGCGTTGTTGATCCTGAAACGAGAAAAAGGCAGCTATGTAATATTATTTACAGTTTTTAAATTACATTTTTGCCATTAATTTACTCACTAAGAAATAGCAATAGTTTCTTTTGGTGAAATCCAAATCCCATATTGGTCGATGACGACAAATAAAGGCAAAATCCCGAACGACAAATAGACAAGGCCAGTGTCTGTGCAACATTCGTCAAACGTAAATACTTTAAACTAACCGTTTACCTTCTGATGATAACGGATTGGGACCCAAAATAGTCTCCAAAATAAGAACATTGTTAATGTTTCATATGGAAACCTGTTGGATTATTTGTTCATCCCCTATAGCTGGTCTGGTCCATTCCAGCGCGGCCAACGAATCTGTCGGCTTTGAGTCGTCCTTACTTCAGCGATATAGGGTAAAAAAATCTGCCTTCTAATGATAGATCCAAGTTCAACTCTTGGCGAGTGAGGCAAAGTGAGGCAAAGGTAGGGTAGCTCGAAGGCTCCAATTTTATAAATTTTATAAATTTGACACGGTTGATCACCCGAGAATCAATTATTAGTAAACTTGCATATATTTGTAAAGAAAGAAATCACATGGCTTCAGCGCACAAAAGTAGCTATATTCAGCAGCACTACTAACTAATGTGCCCCACTACAAATCGATTTGGGCGGCTCAGTTGATTACAGGTGCTAGCCCAATGTTGTGGGTTAGACGATAGTTTAAAAGCGACAGCCCCATGCAGATTTATTGGCATGTAAAGGAACTCCAACGGGACTAAATTCCGGGACACTGGCAGCGCTGATATGATTCTGGCACACAAAATATTTATTTTACGTATTTAGTCATTCTACCCCAACTCCGTTTTGTGCATGAAGCATATCCCCTTCACTCATTCAAGTAACGAAGCATTACAGAGGTTTGTTCTTGCGTCCCATGAATGCGTCAGAACTTGGTGAACAGCAGGTGGAGGCAAATCCGCCTTCCCTTCTTTCGCATAAGATTGGGCATCACTATTGTAGAGAAAAACTTCCCTTAAACGCAAGCTAAAAGCTTATCATACCACTCAGGGTTGCCAATTTTTAAAACAAAATTATCGTACCGGCCACTCAAAATTATAGATTTGGATTCAAAATTATCGTACATCATAAACCAACTGCTACAACAATAAATGTATCAGCATAACACTTATGAAAATGTAATAGTATTGATGATTATGGTATACAGTTACAAGATTGATGGCCTCAATCAGTATTACAAATTTAGTACTCATGTTTCTCGCACTATTCATCTAAAAGTTTATTATCTCCATCAACTATTGCAGCATTATGCAAATTCGTTGTAGAGATGAACTTTAAAATCTTCTGGGTGACTTGCAGATTTTCGGACCCACCACATTCTTTCATAAGCTGAGACGGCAGAATAAGTGTATTTACCGTATCTAGCGCCAATCTGTTTTTAGTTTTGGTTTTTATTAAACCGAGTTAAAATAAAACACACCTCTTTCATAACAAGTGTTTCTGTGGGGCAACGAAATCACTGATAATGCAAACTCCGCCAGTTGTTTCAAATCAGTATTTCCACCTAAGTGGCACGTGTTTAACAGCACTCCAGAAACTGTCAGGTTCAGGCATGTTCTTTATTTCACACAGAATATTACTTGTTCCGAGTTTTCTCCATTGATCATCAATTTTCTGAACAGTGCCTTCTTCATTGAGATTACCAGATCTGGACACACTGGCAATAAGAGGATAAAGGGCAGGAGGCTTAGTAGGGTATGAAACTGTTGTCTTAGAGGGGTGGAGACAAACCATGAGGGCAAAAATGGTGTCCCTATTTATAATTAGTTTCATTTTGCTGGTGCGACAAACCAGTGAAAATGATATTTTGCCGACATTGAACTATCATACGTTCAAATGATCGAACACCCCCATAATTATCGTATGGGTTGGCAACCCTGATTCCAATCCTAAGTGTGTACAAGTTCTGATTCTTTTCTGTGAAACGGTGCAGAATTCAGAGTACAAAATAGCACATGCAAAGAAATACACAGAAAACATATTTTAAAATTGGTAAATTGCAATAACAATAAAATTAAAGGGAAATATAAACTTACAAGCATGCATCAAAATGCCTTTTTCTCTTATGTTTGCCATTTAGCCTTCATTTAGGCAATCCAATTTTCGTAGAGCCTGAAACAGGCACTTTTGACCAGCGGTTTACTATTTCAAAATATTCAGTTTAGACTCTTCTATCGTCCACATCAATTTGATCTAAGAGGTCTGGAACACCCTATGTATGTGCATACATTTCGAAAAAGTGGAGCACGAAAATAACAATATTTTTTTCTGTATAACGGCTTTTTCACTGCGAGTAAGCGAGAGTAGCGTTCATGAAAGATTAATTCGGATATAAATCTGAGGTAAAACCGTGTTGGCATGCAAACAGGCCAACGTGCCCGCCCCTATGTCGCTTACGGCAAGCAAGTGATGCTGCAAGGTTGACAGGTTGAAAAATAGATGTACGACAAGGCCTCCTCTTCTCGCCAATTTTGATCTTGCGCAATGAAGGGCCAATGACATCTCTTGGACAAATGACAAAACGATTATGCGACCTTGCGCAGTAGCGGATGCGTATAACTATTACAAACACGCAACAGTGCAATGCTATTACGTGTTATTCCAGGCAAGCTGACAGAAAAAAGGTTAAGCTGTAGTTTTCATTCGAAGAAAATTAATCTATCAGGGTTACCAACCTAATTATTAGGTTGGGATATTATATTATCCGTTAAATGTAAAAGTATGGCATTAACGATAATATCAGTCTGGGACACTAAGATGACAAAATCTTGCATTTTAGTGAATCTAACAATTTAAAACGCTTAATGAATTATTAATACTGATATTTTGATTCCGTTTACATCATATGTTGGAAGAAATTATTCAAAAATTCACAAAATCAAATAAAAGCATATTAGGTACCTTTAAGTAATATCCGCCTGTAAGACGGTGTGGTTTAAGTGTATATGCTTATAAAACAATACTATTGCGGAACTAAAACAGTGACGTCCACACAATTCGAAGTTCAACTCTCAACTGAAGCATAGCTGAAATGTTAGATCAAACTAACAATGCACAATGCCCACTATGTGTTGAAAATTTTGATATCCGTCTGAGAGACGGATATTACCATTTAAGGGTTATGCCATTTTTAAACAGCCTCCTCCACCCCTATTAGCTGCCCAACACAAACTTTAAGCACTATTTATAACTAGATTTATGCAAACGGCAGATACAATGTGTTGGATAGTAAAGTGCATACCGGGTGGAAGATACTGCTTCGCCCATACGTTAACCAGGGATTCTACATGATGAGTATAACAAAAATGTCCAACACAATTATTGTCAATAAAGAACAGTTTCACCGAAAAGAAATAATAATTTGTCTTACATATTTGGAGCCATCTAGCTTCTTGATGACTGGATATAAATTATTATTTCACTGTCACGCAAACATTGTATGAAGAATGTTGTAATGCCTTTTTATTTCAATTTGAACGAACGTAATGGCAATTTAACATTAAACTGTAACTAAATCCATACGAATTAAGGTAGAAATTCATTGCAGCATTGTTCACACAATGTTTGCGCGCCAGTCAGTGAAATAAATCATTTATATCCAGTCGTCAAGTAGATAGATGGCTTCAAATATTTGACACACTTTTTTTCTCGGCGAAACGGTTGTTTATTGACAATAATTATATTGGACCATTTTTGTTGCCCTCATCATGTAGAATCCCTGGTTAACGTATGGCTGAAGCAGTACCTTCCAACCGGTATAATAAGAATACACAAAGTAATAAAATTTAACAATTTTACTATGCTTGGCAAAGAAATCCATTAAACCTTTTGGAACATCAATCAGATGGGAATACAAAAATGAAAGAAGCGATTCACATTCCAAAGAAACAATTATTGTTTTGAAGAAAGGGTCTTCGATTTCTTGGAAACTTAGTTTCGCACTTGCACCATTTACCTTGATATGGTTCACTAAGGCTCACTCGTACAACCATTATTTTCAAGCAGTTGTAGTGCACTATAGTTTACCATGTATAACACTTCGCTGCCCGTAACAGGTGTGAACTGGGCCTGCCAAGTTGGAGAGCCTTTGAATAAATAATATATGTTATGCAGGAATGAGTTAAGCTCCAGATTAATAGCCATTAAACCTGTTTTAATAACTCCATATGCATACCACGAATACTCAGGTTCAGGAACCTTTTCCATCAGGATTTTCTGTCTCCATTTTCACTTTGAACATTCTAAGAGAGCTCAAGTTCACACATCCAATAAGTTTTCTCTTGGAAGATGTTGCAGTCTATGATTAAATTTCTGCAGCAATCTTGGGCAGTGGCCCACAACTCTAATGTGTGGTATGTTCTGACGAATCCATTTGTTCTTTGTATTACCTCATTTAGTAACAAGTCAAAAAAGTTTATAATCCTCATAATTCACACTTTCAAACTGTTAAAAATTCGCTGAAATGTCGTCCACTGCCGTTCTTGATAAGGGATTTCATAGTACCCACAAAAAAAAAAAAAAAAAAAAAAAAAAAAAAAAAAAAAAAAAAAAAACGGATTGAATAATATACATCAATTACCATTGGAAACGTCAACCTTCGTGATCAAGAAGTTAGTTTGTGGGTTTAAGGGCGCTCAACTTCTAGGTCATCAGCGCCCTTAAAAGATTCATGGCAACAGCCTAACATAAACTTCAATCAAAAATAAAATTACTAGTACCAAAGAAAAAAAATATATACGTAAACGCAAAAAACAGTGGCAATAGCCGGATATAACACAAAGTAATAAATATATCAAAAGGCATAAACAAATATCTAAAATTTTAAATCCTAAAATTGATATTACAATCCGCTAAAAGCTCAAAAACTCTATCAACCGCTGTTTTGTCGTCCGCTAAAACCTCTGCAAATCTGGAAGGCAGCTGCAGAGAATCTCGAAGGTGCGCTAGAGAGGGACAGTCTAGCAGCAGCACGTGACGGACAGACAAAAGATTGTCACACAGCGGACATAGAGGGGCAGGTTCCCTTTTAAATAGGTAACCATGCGAAAAATTGCAGTGCCCTATTCTTAATCGAGTCAAACTAACCTCCTCGCGACGAGATGTGCGACAGGAAGTTACCCAGTTTATCGGAAGTTCTTTGACTTCTCTAAGTGTGATCAAGGGGTAACATGCTGTTTTCCCAGATTACGGGTTCAAACCAGGCGGAGGGCGATGGATTTTTTGGGCGTAAAAATCTTTAGCACGATTTCCCTCAGCAGCAAATTAAAGCGCGTGATTCCGTATCGTAAATTTACGGCACATTAAAGAACCTAAAGCCCGATAAAAGGTTTTTAAGCAAAATTTAAACAGCCGTTCACGCCCAATATAGAATGGAACGCCAAGAACCATAGCATAGCTATGGAGCATTTTTAGATAAAATGCGCAATTAATTACTACTTGCAAGGGTTGAAGAAGATACGCAATGCTGTAGAATTTCAAGCAGAGAGGGAGGCTGAGAGAGATGCGTGCAGGTAGGTGTGTTTTGTTACACTAATGTGTGGGAATTGGTTACGCACACACTTGAACTCTTCATGTGCGTATGAAAGGGTATCCTGGTCTAACAGCCATGCTACAAGTCTACCAGGGCTGACGTACCTACCAGAAAAGCAATAATTCGACAGCAGTGTGCATAAGATTGAAGTGGGCTGGTACTCCATCTTGCATAAACTAACAGCTATCTTGCATAACAACTCATTGTTATGTTTGTTGATCAACTAAGTGACAACAAAGACAACTACTATGCTCGTAACAGAGTTGCAAGCTGTTGTGGAGACGAAGCATTTGCGAACGTAATACTCTTCATAGGATAAACTTACAAGTTACTCCTCCTAGTTCCTTAATTGAATAATTAAACTGATTAACGAATACAATATGTAATACAATACTTTCTGACTCCATTGTCCTATGCAGATTATAACTTTAATTCTTTTTAAAAGAAATGTCAATTAGGTTTTCGTTTACTTTCTGAACCAACATTGCAACTCAACTGTTATATTTTTAAGGCGGAATGCCGTAATATTAACCGGATATAAACAAATGAACTAAACTATCTTGAAATGTTACCTACAAGGGTGGAAAGATTAACTACCAGTATTAGTTACAGGAACGGAGGGGCGCACCTCGCCATTGCGATCCAATATTTATCTTTAAACTACCACCCCCGGTAAGAAACGATGAGGTGAAGGGAGACCACAAGTCGGCAGAGGGCAGGGACGGAGCAGAGCCACAGAGACGTGCACTACTGCGGCCATACATCTGAATAACTTAAATATACCATGACATCGTTTACTTACACAGTCACATTCAAATAATCTGATCAAATACCAACGGCTTTGATTTTAGAAACAAATGATTGGTATCGACTGGCTTACATTGCGGTTCTGTTCCAGCCAATGCTTTACTGTTTTCAAATACTTACCCTGGCATACACATTCTGCCGAGAGGAGGAACGTAATTTTAAATAAAGGAAAATTTCACCCCGTATCGAGAATCCACCCGGGACTCCTGTGTTGTGAAGAAAGCATGCTGACCACTCAACGGGATAAACCATACGAGTACCTTACTTTCATTTTATAATTTTTTCTAAGCTTCATACATTGTACGATGTTTCAGGACTTTAATTAGAACGGAACATATTTCAGTTAATTGCAATCATGATTTTTTTTGGTGAAATGTTACCTTTAAAATAATGATTATGGTAATAATAACAACAATAATAATAATAATAATAATAATAATAATAATAATAATAATAATAATAATAATAATAATAATAATAATAATAATAATAATAATAATAATAATAATAATAATAATAATAATAATAATAATAATAATAATAATAATAATAATAATAATAACAGCTAATAAGTAATAAATGAGCAAGAAATCTCTTTGAAATTTATTTCTGTAACTTTACATTAGCTACTGGTAAACAAGGTAATTTAATCTACTATTATGCATGCATAATTACTATTAAATGGAAAGATAATTGCGCTCTGGAACAACACATGCAACATCCCATTTTGTAGGTTAAAAGCCTAAACGCATATCTAACGAAACTAAGTCCAAAAAGGATAATAATTATGTACTATAAATCAAATTCATTTGTTGACTACATCCTAATTCGAGGAATTATTTTACCTTAAATGACAGCACAATTATGGAGATGAAGAAAGCTGTTGATACAGTCGTGAAATAAAAAAAATCTTATGTGTTCCACTAACATGACTTTCTCTACTCTTGTACTATTTTTCCTCTATCTTCTTCGTGTTAGCCGAGATAAACATTTGTAGAAATTATCTTATCGCATAGGTTGTTGTAGATGTAAGCGAAATATGGGAATACAGTAAATTCCGAGCTGGTCGCTATAAGAAGGCTTTGAAATTCCGTTCTCTTTGCACGGTCAAGAGACAAAAATGTGAATAATGACCGTTCATTTGAGAAAAGTTTGAGTATTGCACAATTCACACAAATAAAAATGAATATCTCGCAAATTATGAACTCCACAAATAAAATTAATATGAAATAAATTGTGTTTTAACGAGATCTACCTTTTTATAGTAAGATTTGATCTCTCATGATTTATCGATAAAGCCAGGATGATCTAAGCAAAATGCTTAACTTTTTCCACACTTAAAGATAAGCAGAACGGTACAGTACACACCTAGATGAACAGTTTTAACTATGTTTCTTTGTGCTTATTTATGCTTATTTCACAGGAAAACGTTTTTGCTTACTTATTTTAGGATGTTTAATACCTAAAACTGTAAATTTATACGACTAAGTGTATATTTCACAGTTATTCGTGATCTATCAATGACTCACTAATTTATCGGTTAAATGCGTAAGAAAAAAATTCCAGGTGTTGCGAATTAATGCTGCAAGGAGAAAAAAATTGCTACGATTGGGTAAAGAGTCAACTATCAGTCAGGTATCGTCTGAAATATCGCAATGTTGTCATGGACAAGGATGGTGATTCCCGGAGTTCCAAACAGCAGTGTTGTGCAGCCGTCGTTCGATCAGCAAGTGTGCATGATTGCTCGCTGTTATAGTTACGAATACCACCCACAAACACCTCTGCATAAGCATTCCTACGAATTAACGAGTTCGGAAAAAATACTTTCAGCAGGATCCTAGCGCCAATGGATGTGGGTGATGTTTTGCATACCCTCCCAGTTTTCCTTAGTTAACTTTTTCTATTATCTAATCCAACTGACGTAATGTTTGTTGAGGAGCTTGTTTCGAACAACAATCTGTTATGAGTTAGTATTGTTAGCGTATTATGCCAAACATTGAAACAGAGCGGCTGGTGGTTGTGCTTGACTCACGTCAAACGATGTGCACGCGCAGTGGATGCAACGCAGAAAACTGCTTCTCGCTTGCCAATGTTCATGAGGTTTAAAGCTAAGTTTTTCAGTATTTTCTTTGGCAGTGAAGGTTAATTTCATATTTTTAACTTCCTATGCACGTATCGGAGTACAACAAGCAGCACTTTGAACAGTAGCATGTAAGAGAAAAATACGCCAGGAAACCGAAGACGGGGTATGCACATTGCTCATGTGCTTACGCGTGGTTCACGGAGTACGCTGATTTTCCTGGAAACCTACTGCTCCGAATGTGGAATCAGAGTGCTTCTAATCAACAAACTGAGAATGCAGAAAAAAAATAGTGGGAGTGATTGTTCTGTAACTTTAACATTTACCATTTGGTGACTTAAAAACTATAACAATTGTGAAAAAGTATTTTTTTCAAAATCGAACAATTTTTATTTAATACACCAAAGTATTATAACATAATCTGTTCCCAACATTCTTTTGAAAGTACTTATTTATAACAAAATCATATTTTAAATTATCAAAATTTTAAAACCTTCATCGTGTGAAGCATTTTAAGTACACTGCCAAAACAGCTAGAAAAAAATTAATCTAAAAGTGTTAAAGAATTACCATGAAAATTTAAATGTACATTATTCCTTATATGCATTATATCTGATATGAGTTTCAACAAAATCCGCTAATAATATCCTAGAATTTAGAAATTTCACCTATGCATGAACGTACAAGAATTCAAAATGCACACCCAAATCCACGCACCACGCTGCGACACTGATTTTCAGCCAAGATAGTAGTGTCTTATTCTCTTTGATGTGTGAAGATGCAGTACATTCAAAAAAATTTCTCCAAAACACCTGAAATAATTTTAAAACATTTGGAAGCTCGAAATAATTCCTTGGAACATCATTTTCTCTGATTGACGAGGCTTCGGTAACACTGTCGTCGGAAACATACCGGGTTGCAAAAATTGCGTTTGACAAAGTCAATCAGGTACTTCAGAAAAATTCCAGTGCAATACAGTCTCAAATTTCTAAAAAAGCTTTCTGGGGAAGAAGCATATACTGAAGAGAAATTCACCGAAGAACTATAGTGCTTTTCTCATGCACCTGTGATGTCATGCGACTCCAAAGAACATTTGCACTATACAAATCATTTTTCACTGATAGATATAGGAGCTTTACACAGGAAAATCTATGGATGACCTTCCTTGTATACTATAACACCCTTCAATAACGTATGAGTTCTGTGAAACTATTTATCATCGCTTTTGCTTATTTGCTTGCTTATTTTACTTTTTTTTTTTTTTTTTTTTTTTTTTTTTTTTTTTGTGCTTAGAAATCCGCACTTTATCAGTTTGCAAAAATCAAGAGAAAGTAAGACTATAGTCAGAAAATTAAAAATATACGTTTCATTTGGCATAAAATATCTTAAACACATAGAATTTTGATCAAAATTGTTAGAGCCATTTTTAAGAAAATAAAAATTTTCGAAGAATTTTCCATTTAAAGAGTGTTTTAGGATGGAGCAATTATCTTCAAAATCTTCGTGTCGCATCCTTGAAAGACCTTAAAGTTAAATACCAACTTTCGTTTTAACCGAATTTTGGTTTTTGAGTTATGCTGTTCAGGCGGCGCCGTGGCCGAGCGGTTAGCGCGCTCGCCTATCACCTAGGCGGCCCTGGTTCGATCCCAGGGAAACGCTTGTGGTATTCGTGGTGGACGAAGCGGCGTCATGGCGGGTTTTCTCCGGGTGCTCCGGTTTTCCCCCGCCACTCATTCTACCAATTGCTCCATTATCACCTTTCCAATCATCGATTTCTCCTGCATTTCATGTCATCCTCTTCCTCACTCTCATACCTGGTGCTGGACTGACCACCCGCTTCCAGGTCTTCACTCTGTCTAGTCCATAGGTTCCTGTGCTCCCCGACAGTCTCTGACCCTAGGGGGTGTAAGTCCTACATAAGGGGAGGATAATCGGAAGAAGAAGAAGAGTTATGCTGTTCACACACACACACACACACACACACACACACACACACACACACACACACACACACACACACACACACACACGGACCTTTCTCTAACAATGTTTTTTGGAGGTTCAAAACGTGTATTTCCGGTGAAATCTCAACATTGAAATTTTGGGTAGAATATACTTCCCCTACATACCATACATAGTAGAGAAAGTAAAAATAAAGGTATTGACTCGTTTTCCACAAACGGCCAGTAGAATCGAACCCCGGTCACCTGAGCCATGCCATTCTACGTTATAGATTTCATGTTTTAGAACTAGCAAACGCATAAGTTCGTTTATAATGGGAAATAAAATTGCAACCCACGGTGCTAGAGGAAACATAAATTACGAAGCCTTACAAAGTAATTTCTGTTGCAATAAAACACTAAATATAGACCATTAAGCCTGTTTTTTATATCAGTTCACACAAATAACTGCATAAAAAACGATCTTCGCATTCCTTATATGCAGGCTATTGGCAGTCTTGAATGAGATCCTTTCAGCCTCTACAGTGTTAACCATTTACGTCTAATATCGCTCATCGCACCAGTACCATCTATCTGCTCACATGTGCGCTGTTTATGCTTCTTTTGTTATCTTTCTCCACCCTAGCGCACACATACATCTTCCTTTAAAGCAAAGCCAGGGAATAAAAAAGTGAAGATCTCAACATCTGCCTTCCAAAACACGATTTCACCAACAGCCCAATGGCTCTTTTGTAAATATTATTGCTAGCCTACATTTTAGTGTAGAAAGCGTTCCGTATTATTTTAGTAGAAGCCTGGTACAAATAACAACGTGCGTCTGTGGAAAATTGCTTTTAAATCTTCATTCTGAAAATATTGGACGAAGTTTCATTCAGACATTTTGTTTACAAAAGGACAGGCAAAGATGGGTTGCTAAGAATGCTAAGAAAATAGCACTGGAAGAATGGAATGAGAAAATTTCGGTGCTGAAATTGTATATAGCATATGGTGTCCAGCAAAATTTGGAAACCAAATTCAAGGTGATTTAACTGAAATCATTTCTTTTCGAGAAGACACGCAAACTAATAAACAGCGCTAGGAAACGGGTAAGTATGGTAAACGAAAGTAACCTAACTGTAAGCTACATGGAGTTACAATTTAGAAAAGTTTACTAGCTACTCTTAATTTCGGCTGCAAGATTGTGCGAATCATTATAATCACGTCGGAAGTAATAAAAAAAAGTAGTGTAGAAGTAGATAAATCCCGCCTAGGAATGCTCTGAAATCTGCTATGATATTGTGATTGCAGAACAAAGGGTTTCAGATTGAGGTTCTATGTGTAAAACAAATCTTTACACGATAATTTAAACAACCAAACCTAAAGTTTCTAAAGCGGGCACGTTTTTTGTTTCACTGCGCCACATTGCCCCCATACACATGTGATCTGAATCCTATAGAATTTGGGCCAGGGCAAAATGAATAGTTAAAGAAATGTAACAGGTGACATCCTTGCAAAATTGCACGATATAATGCCCAAGGATATATCACTTGTGACGAAAACAGACTGGTAGGATTTTTGAAAATTATAAAAAAGGTAAAAAATGATCAGTGGGAGAAAGATGGGACAGTTGAAAAGATTGTTTACGTTTTAGAAGCTATGTAAATACTCTACCCAAAATGAAAATAACATTTAAGTTCCGCTATTTTTAGCGAGTTCTTTGTATTAATCTAGCGTGAATACACATTCCAAGGTTGGCACTACTATCGTAAGCACAACCAGAAGCATAATTCCGGGTTTAGATCTCCCTGTATACCTGACATGTATACTGGCGTACTGACTCGCTGCATTCTTGCCAGGAACCATGAGCTGGTGAACAAACTGTAGTACTGCTGGCGGGTTAAGCTTTTGTGTAACTTCAAAGTTCAAGTGGAAGATGGGCATAAGTCATGCGCGAGAGTCAACGATCCTACTATCGTACCCGTGGGCAGTGTGTATGGCATCAGAAGTGTTTAAGAAAAAAATTCAAGGAGAGTTTTTGAAATATGTATATTCTTATGTAAGTTTCCAGTTTAAAATGGTACTAAATTTGTCATATTTTTAGATAGTAACAAAATAAAAACACCAATTTGTTCGTAAAGGAATGGGATTTTATTAAAAGAAGGTAAAATGAAATATGATTACCACTGTGATGTTCAATAAGCAGTAGTCCTCCTTCAAGGCATTCGCAAGCGCATTCCTAGCGATGGCATCCGATACTGACAGCTTCAATTCTTCACGTGCAGTGGGTCTGATAAGAAATAACTTTTCTTTAAATAAGATCATAACTAGTAATCAGCTGGATTTATGTCCAGGGACCTAGAGGACCGTCACCAAATGTGTTGCGTAAGTGCTTTTACAGCATTGTGCATATGGGGAGGGGCGCCATCTTGCATGAAAACAATGTTTTCGATTTCATGGTTCTGTAACATTGGAATAATATTGCTGCCCATTTACCGTCAATGGTTTTGTTTGCCCATTTTCAATTTCTTCAATTTTTTTCTGACTTGTTCCTCATCTTGTGAAATGATTTTACAGAGCAGGGTTTTTTTCTCAATCTATTTAATGTTCGATACGTTTTCAGTGCATGTGCATATTGCTCGTTACACTAGTAATAGCACTGAAAGAGGCCTATTCGAACTCGTATTGGAAAAGCCATTTCTCCTATAACTGCTGTCTGAATTCTTGTTTATACTCGCATAGACATAGCTATCACAGCAACAAAAGAAGCCCAACCTTCTACACAGTTGTGAGATCAATATGGAACCAAAATGCTAATATGTCAAGAAGATGCACCTGTTTTAAAATAGGAACTTGACTTACAATAACCTGAGGTGAGTCAGCAGTCCCTTATTTTTTGGAAGGCAGGTCACCCATGCGCTTCAGTCCAGTCTTGCTCTTATTAAAACGTATTGCTTGACGTTCGTAGAGAGAGGAATGCGTAAAATTCAGAGGAACAGCGGTTTAAGGGACTGCGTACTACTCGCTAAAGTACACCTCAAAAACATACGACTTGTTTACTGAGAGCGAATTCAGGTTTCCAGCCGACATCACAAAAATTTTATTAGCGTATATCTACATAGCAACGTATTTCAGTAAACGTCTCTGAAAATATCAAATAAAAATAAAATGGCCGATTCTTGTGCTTAGAGCAGGGATTGGCTGCAAAAAATTAGAGACACGCCTCATGCACCATGGACCCATACAGTAAAAGCCACACAATATTAAATAACGGTTTATTTTTGCGTAAACTATGTCTCCCACATCTCAAACAACATGCATAATAGCTTTTGCCATTTAAGACGTAATATTAAAACTCCCAGACAAGGTTTAAAATTGTCTTAAAAGGCTATTTCAAGCACGAAAACTCGCGAAGTGGCACTGACATAATGCTTGGCAAAAAAAAAGTGGTACTACTGAACTCGGAATGTGCTTTCAGCCAAGTCTGGAATTAGCTGAAGAGAATTATGACTATCCTTGTGCGCTAACCTGTGCACATGGGTTCGCGGCCCGCCATTGTACATTCCTTTTTTTATGCTCAACAAAACTTGGAAACTGAGTTCACAATAATCTAATTATAAAGTCCCTGAGGGCTTAAGACATTATAACTTAAATCGTGTTTGATTGTCTTTATTTTGTAATAGAATAGGTATAATGACTTCTGCCCCATGGACTGGCTTGATACAGTGTGTTATTATGAATGCCGGCTCCCTTCACTCTCCACGCGTAAGCTGTTACATATTTTGTGCCATTCCTTCACCACGTACTGCACAGACGAGTACATTGATATGTTTTTGATCTAAGGAGAAGCAAGAGCCAATGTACAAAGCAACTCAGCATCTATACCGGGAGACATATCCTAATAGACAACAATACCATAAAATGGAAATAAAATGATTACAAATTAAAATAATAACAGCTTTTAACACAATAATTGCTCAGTCAATGTTATTTGTGAATGTTACGCGGTAAAAAATAGCACATGCAGGGTATACGAACCACATCTACACCAAACGGATTACTTACGAATCGGGCGTTCGTTCCAACTGAGCTACCTAATAATGTAGCATTCGCGGGTCCCAATGAACGTTTGTAGAGGGTCAAGCGTCAACTGTCTAATTACGATTATATTGAAAGGCGATGTTCAAACATCTATATTAGTACCTACCTATTAATTTCATCGGGTGTGTAACCACAGACATCCATGTTGAATAGAACCAGGCATAGGAGCCGATGTTTTCATGTTGGAGCATAAAATGCGGATTGCATAAAACAGGAAAATAAGGGCAGCTGATGTGTGTGTGTGTGTGTGTGTGTGTGTGTGTGTGTGTGTGTGTGTGTGTGTGTGTGTGTGTGTGTGTGTGCGCGCACGCGCTTGTGTATGGTAAGTGAGAAAGGAGAGAGAGAGGGATGAACACCCTAATTCTCTTAGTCTCATTCAAATTAAAAAGTTGTTAAAACTGATCTTAACAGGCGATGAAAGTAACTTTCCAAGTTTGGAAGTTTCCGGGACACAGAGAGTTCAAGGTTCAGGAGAAGGTTAGTAGAGCTAACCAATGATTGTCACTGGAGCTGCATAGTTTTGGTTAGTCTATCAACAGAACCAACAGCAAAGACAGTAAAATAAATAATAACAAGAACCGAGCTATGTAAGACCCCTCAGTATTAGATGAGGTCACTGTCGCACTAAATATTTGCACAAAGTCATCATTGTCACACCCGCTGCTCTCTTTTTACAAATCCTTAGTGCGAATCTTGGAAGCAGCACCTCCACCCAAAATTGGACAGACTATTATGTAAGCAATGGATGGAGCAAAGACTTGTGCAAAAGAGTACAAACCCAGACTGTAGGTACAGGCAGGGATGATTTACAATGCTAGTCTGTCCAGTTTGGGGTTGAGGTGTTGCATCCAAGATTCCTCGGTCACAAGTGTTACAAAATGAAAATTTTGGACTCATTTTGAAAAGCCCCTGGCGTGTACGCAACTCTATTGCATCATGAACTTAGATGATCTCTGGATATATTCATTCTCGAGTTCCTCTGATCAGGACTCGCCAAAAGCCTTTATAGAAATAACACATCTCTCTGTAAATATACCTAAACAACAAGAAGTTTACAGGTATGTAAACAACATACGTTTTAAAAGGTCGCTTCGGTTTGTTAAAGGTTTCGTCAGAGAATTAGCCGCTAAGACAGGACTAGTACGGTTGAAAATGTTAATACTGCATCTAAAATTTTACATCGTATGACATGTACACTGCGTCCAACCCACTCCTCTTGTTTGAGCGTTGGACATTAGGGAGAGACCTGAAAGCTTATTAAGGTGCATAGAGTTTCATGAAAGAAATGGAGAAGTTCAGTGCCAGCACATCGATATCTATACATTCGAAAAATTCATAATCATGCATCCCTACATGTAGCAACACCCAGTGCAATGTTGACGTTTCAACCGAATACGTATCAAGTTCTTGAGGAAAAGTATGATCCCTAACATAAGAGTATTATCTTCAGAAGCCGTGTGTTGTGTAGGAGACATGTCTTAAGGTTCTCTATGAGCTAGGGGTGTATATGTAAACCTTCAACTTAAGTACTACCTACTGAACTCAGACTGGTGAGGCCTATTTTTGTTTGAACGCCGTATCTTAACTGTCACCCTTAAAAGTAGCAATCGGATCCGAAGAGGTCAAATCCTGAGAATGAAAAGCTGGATACAATTTCTCTTCAATAAAGCGTGTAGGTATTAGTCGAAGGAAACTGGTTTGGCTTCAGCAAACGCTAAACTGGCCGGTAAATCGCCAGACCTAATCCCTAAACCCGGGGCCTAATAGTTCAACTGTGAAAACCAAATAAGGAACGGATCAAAAAATAGTGTGTATTAAGTTTGAGAGCCAACTTTTGCGTTTTATTGTCCAACCGGTCAATGAATCAATCAACAATACTGAAACTTGATGGCAGTTGTACAGAATACTGGCGGAATACTTGCGGTTATTTTCGTTTATACATTCTACCAATCGAAAAGACGAAAACTTTAGGGAACACACTTTACCGAAAGGTAATAAACAGTATATTAATAAATAACAACAAAAACAATAATAAATAATAATAATAATAATAATAATAATAATAATAATAATAATAATAATAATAATAATAATAATAATAATAATAATAATAATAATAATAATAATAATAATAATAATTGATGATTGATATACGTAAAAAATATGGTGGTTTATTGAACAAAAATACGATCATTTTCTCCTTTGAATGGAACAACTGCTGATTATTTAATCTTTAAGTACCTGAAATAAAACATTTTGTTTTGAATTCATAGCATTGTTTTCTATTAAGTATTAATCCGATCTTTCTGCTAAAGAGAAACCCATTTACCTCAACAATTTATTCAGACATAAATTGTGTGTTTTAGCAAGATCCACATTTTTGTACAGTAAGATTTGGTCTATCTCTTACGGTTTACCAGTTATGCAAAAGTCATCCAGAGTAAATAGGTCTACATCGGCTATAGCCAGAAAATTCAAGATATACATTTCATTTACCATAAAAATCTCAAACATATGGCATTGTAATCAAAATCATTAGAGCCATTCTCAAAAAAATAAAAAATTTTGAAAAATTTTCCACGTAAAGGGTAGTTTAGGGTGGAGGAGTTTTCTTCAAAATCTTCGTGTCGCATCCTTGAATACCAACTTTGGTTTTCAACCACTTTTCGTTTTTGAGCTATGCTGTCAATGCCTGACTGTGCTATGCCTGACAGATACAGATACACACACACACACACACACACACACACACACACACACACACGCGCGCGCGCGCGCGCGCGCGCGCGCGGACCTTTTACTAAAACTGCTTTTTTTTTTATTTTTTTTTATTCAAGGGGCCTCAAAACATATTTCCGGTGAAATCTTGACAACGAATTTTTGGTTGGAATACAATACTTCCTCTACTTGACGTAGTAGAGAAAGTTAAAAAAAGAATAAAAACTAATTCAAGAAATAAAATGTCCCCATTCAAGACAGGTTTCTTAATCATTGTTGCCACGTTGTTAAACCGTATTGGAGATTCAGTTTATCGAAAACATGAAGGGAATGCACACACAATGTAACTTGCAACAAATGACATTTCGAGTTAGGAAATGGTGCTCCCTAAACTTCCTGGTCAAGACTATATGCCTATAAGCCAGCTCTCTTACCGAGTGATACAAGATTATTTTCTCTCGCTAAGTTCCAACTCCAGGGTAATTCGTATTTAAAGCAGCTTTAATTACACATTTCCTATGCAAGCCAAGCTGTTCTGTCGGCGCGCCGAGCGGGGTAAAGGCTGAAGCGACGGATTACCACTCGCTGATGCGTTAGGCTACGTTGACCCAATTAAATCCTGTTAAGACTCGACACAAGGTAAAACGGTTATATTTTTGGCTAAATAACGATACCAGGCGCATTTTTAAAGTTTCTGGAATTAGCTCTCATTTCCAAGTTAAAGAGGTGCATTTAATTATATGTAATTAAAATTATATCTTACTGTCATTTACTGTTAATTCCTTCCCATATAGGTATTCTTCTAAGTCCCGCTCATGGACTAGTTTCAGACAACAGTTGTGTGTAGTTTGTTTATTTCTAGCCCGGGCTAGTATCAAAAAGAGAAAGGGCGGAGCGGAGCATGTTTCAGTCTGTTACGAGCTGTGCTCTGGTCATGTGCTGGAGGAAAGAAAGGTTGGCCTCAGCGTCAATCAGTTGGATCACAACCTCAAAATGCTATGCACGAAGAACTTTCAAATCCAGGAATATAACTCTCCCTACTCTACATATAAAATTGATAAAAAGCTTGGTTAAGGCGTTGGACAAAACTGAGGAAGCATTTCTCCATGTGTGCAAGAAATTTCCACGGTTTAGTGAAGCGAAAATAAAGAGGGAATTTTCGAGGATCTCCAGATGTACAAACATGAGCATTTCAACACTCTCCTGAAAGGAGATGAAAAGTTAGCTTGGGATGCCTTTGTTCAAGTGTCAACAAGCTTTCTAGGAAATAAGAGGGGAGAAAGCTCTAAGAAAGATCTTGTGGAAAAATCGTTCCTGCTGCTACAATAGGCTGGGGTGCAACATGTCCTTAAAGTTACATTTCTTACATTCCCACTTGTACTTTTTTCCTGACAACTGTGAAGCTGTAAACGACGATAACGGGGAACGCTTCCACCAGCTAATTTCGACGAGCTACCAGGGAATGTGGAGTGTAGCAATCTTAACCGATTAGTGCTGGAGACTAATCAAGGAATCACCAGCAGAAAACTGCTAACGCCAAGCAGAGTGGTTGCTCCTTCAGTGACCTTCCTTCGAGGGAGGTAAATACATGCATAAACTTATATAGGCAATAACACATAGTTATAATTTCAGAACGAGAGCTAATCTTGGATGTTCACAAACATTTTCGTTATCAGCACACCTAGAAACAAAGCCAATTACCGATAGATTCTTCCTGTATCTTTGTTTGCGGGAGATCATCGTGAACTTGCAAGCATTAAGGCCCATTTCTTGCAGTATCCGGCAGAATAATGCAATTGTTAGACTTGCAATGATCGATTGCTACATAAAGTAGGCTGTGGGAGATCTGCGCTGGCAGCGAGAGAGCGGATACTGACATCCTGCCAGCAGGATATGGTCACCAGACAAAAAAGGAGTTTATTTTTCAAGGCTTTCAACTTGCTCCATGTCTGAGATAATTGTCGGCGTGCACAGCAAAGCGAAAGCTTCCTCAGAATGGCGGAAACTCTACAACTGTAGCAATGAAGATAGAAACAGAATGAGGGAATTAACGTTCCAAGAACTGCACAACTGCAGAAATAAGAGGAGACAAAGATCCTAGGAAGGGAGCTCCAAAATGGAAAATAAATTAGATCACTAATGTGCATCAACTGTCGCTCAGACGTGTGTACATTACAAAATTACACTCAACGAAAATGATCATCTCGCTTACATTATGATTATAGCATATATATTGTCATTTAGGTGTTTGTTAGTGTTTTAGTGTTGTCTTAAGGCTAGGTGGCAGCACTGGGTCGACTATGACGCTGCTAAGATTTAAACTTAAGGAGTTGTACTACCTGACAAAGCAACCAGGCTGTCGGAGCGTTGCATTCGCTTGTTATTTGTTTACTAAAACAGTGAAATAGTGGTAACTTGGCACACAGTCAGTAATGCCACACAAATGGATGTTCTTTCGCACCTGCCGATGTATACGTTACTGTCCTGAAGACATGGTTGTATCTGAACAGTGTGCATACACTGACCCGCCGTGTATGTGCGATAGGCTCGCGTAAACAAATCGGCAGTTTCACACTCTTTCCGATACGCCTCCTGGGTTTGTCACCAAAAATTGCTGAATTAAGTCTCTTACCCTGAGGATTCACGAGCGTTTATTTTGCGTGCGCTTTAGGCACGTAATATGCGCGCAATTTAGCTTCACTAAGGAACAACACACATGCTCAGCGTGTAATGAAGGTCATGAAAGCAAAGCTAGGGTAAACGTGCGTCTAGCGGGGAGCAGAATTGAAATGCTAGAACGCGCGTAATCTAGAAACTGCGTGCGCACTCAGCTCACTAGCATAACAAGAGAAGTGAAATACTTCACATTCGGCGCGTTTAGTTTGCGTTCTGTTTCTCTTAGTGCCTCTGCAATTGCAAAGATGGATGCAGAGTGGTTAATACGTGAAATTGAAATTAATTCTGTGTTATGAGATACCGCAAGCGTTCCTTTATGTTTGAAAGAATTTCATCAAGTGAAGAAGCTAGAATTCGAAAATAATTACAAAATTTGTCACTATCTTCACGGAGTCGAGGACACGGTATGTAAAAATTCCATGCAAATGCGTCTCACTCTTAATTGAATGCGCCCACCATTTTTTTTTTCCTTCTGTTTAATACAAGACAGGGACACCCATTACAGCAATAGCTTCATTAGCTCCCATCTTCGAGAGCCGAAAGGAAATAGAATGCAAGTGTGTGTTTAGGTCTCAAACGTGGGCAAATATTACGCGCTTAAAAGCGGACGCAAAGAATGCGCTCGTATGTCCCCGGTGTTGTCGGGAAGCTTTCGCCTAAGGCGGATGGGCAAGCTTAGTGTTTAGGCTTGTGATTAACTATAATAAATTGTGCGATGTTGATTTAATTATCACTCTTTAACTACTGATCCCTACGGGTTTCCTCAATGATAACCTATAAAGTTATTATCTAAAGTTCAGTCACTCCTGCTGAGAGGAATTTAATTAGGCTGCGCCTCAAGTGCCTCAAGTTTCTGAAATATTGTTTATCAATGTAAATTTTCGAGCTCTCTGTCCCAGTAATTTCGACACTATTATAGACTAAGATTCCATTCTAATGCAGCCAAGAACTGGGCACAGATTTCTAGAGCTGAGTGTACCGCAACTTTCAAATTGAATAACCAACAATATCCAGTAAAAAAGTAATCGTTCTTTATAAATAAATAGAACAGTAACAAATTAACTAAAAACCACGCAAACAACAGAGCAGCGTCTGGATCATACCGTGGCATAGCCCAATGGAAGAGTGACATGACTGTACTTACCTAGACAGTGTGAAATCTCGCATCGCGATCGTGTGTTGTTCAGAAGCTGGCAACGCATGGAGAAAGGTATGCAGCATTCCTCACAAGCATAAAGTTTGGAGTTTGCATGCCTTGCGTTAGGTAGTGCCTTACGTGGTGTTTATGTGAACCCGTTCATTCAATAACATGTTGCAGAGTCCTGCGTTTATGCTATGTCTGCGCTTACTTCCCATTGTGAATGGCGCTTAAGGGAAGGTAGGCAGTGTTCTTATGGTATAGCACACAGTAATAAAAATGAAAATTAAAGAAATAATTATAGATGTAACTTCAAACATGGGTGTCAGTAGAACAAGGGTTGAAAGGTAGAATCAGACTGAAAAGCCGCAATTTGAATCAGTACAACTAGTTAAATAGCCATTTGTGGTCTTGAAATTGATGTTAAAAAAGCTACTGAATATCATAAAATTATATCATTGATAGTAAACATGGAAGAAAAAAGGGGGAATAGTAATTTTCAAACTGTTTACCACATTTTACCATCACATTGTCTTAATGTTAAGTCGTTTAAATTATCAAGCAGCTTTTTGCACACTATAATAGAACATATAGCAGCTCTATGATTGCATGGGGCTATATATAAATGAATTTCATTTAATAAATTACCAGAAGATTAAGGCGGATTTACAAAGCCTTTATTCTTGTATACAAACACATTGGAGTTAAAGAACATGCTTGCGAAGGTCTTAACATTTAGTTGAGAGCAATACTGCGTGTAAAATAGTTGTTACAGCAAAGAATATCACGTAAAATAAAGATAAATACCGCGAATATTTCATTCCAAGCAATATAATAGGTATTAAGAGACCAACTTTCTTGACAAGCTGAAACATGACTTCCTCTACCATGATCCTATAGGTTGCAGAAATAAACAATCAAAATCTGTCGAATGTTTCATTCTCAATTCTCCTTTATGGCTTACTTCTTAATTCGCATTAGATAGCTTCAGAAGACGATTTACTCGTCTTTTCCATTTGTTGCTAAAATGAGTTGCTTAGCCACAAAATATTAAATAATTGCCTGTTTATTGGTATACATTCGTGGACATACATTTGGCAAGCGCGCAAAGCGGAAGGTAAGGAACATTAAAAATTATCTGCACCATTCTTTCAAGCTCGAAATGCTTGTAGCAATACTTCACTTGCAGTAGCTGATAGCAGGCACCTGGTGAAACCAGTTTTTTAGGGCTGGTCTAGTTTGGACTTTTCACTCGCTGTAGGTGTGAACGCATGCATTATAGCAGTAGCCGCATTAGTAAGCAAAACATTCACTCAGTCCTACTCAGTTGTTTTTCATTAATCGTCCGATATGATCTATCCTGCAAAAGGACGTTAAATTTACATATCAAATGAGATAGGCTAAGAAGATTTTGATTTGCAAAATATTATTTTAATTGTTGTGCTATCATACCAAAAATGTAACCTTCTTTAACAGTGCGAGTTCTTACTTCACATGGCACCATAGGCGGTGATGCTGGCAAAATGTGATGAAATGATAGTTGGAAAAGAAAATTTGGAAAGGAAACCTTCCAAGCCTAAGTATAAGAGTATCTCCTCGACATTTCCCAGTTACAAATACTTCGGAAATACTGGGAAAGCTTCAGTAGGAGGGCAATTTATGGCGAGATTTGAACCACTGATCTCACATTCACCTTTATAGTTGACTAAATATGATTTACAGGTCAAGTAAGTGCATTCGCCTGGCAACACTATGCCTGATTAAACGAGAATAAATATGCGCTAATGTTACATCAGAGCTTTAGTTTGGAATTTTCTCAAAAGGAATGTTGGAAACATTGGCCACTTGATCTACCATAGGAGACTAGAGACGATAACGGAATTTCTGAGAGAGTGGAAAGCCCGAGTGTGTACAAGGAAAGTCACCACGGTCGAAGAGGCCCATGACGCAACAAGCTACAGACAAATCTTGTTCTGGGATGAGTCTGCAAATATCAGATCCTGTTGCAGCCTGACCTTTAGTGTGCTCCTCCAAACCCTAACAGATATTTATGGACATAGCTGGGGAAAACACTTTCATAGAGAACTACTAAATCTTACATTAATCTCATCTAAGGTAAACTGATTCTTTCTTAGCAATATGTGCATTTTGTACAGATGATAAAATACGTTTCTTAGAGAGTGAAAGATAAAAGAGGCGCTTTAATGATAGATGACATTAATTAAAAAGAAAAAAAATCTGATGTGTTGCAGTCACATGACTTTCTCTACTCTTGTACTAACCATTCTTAAAAACTCTTATTCCTATATCTTCTTCGTGTTAGTTGAGATAAACATTTGTACAAATTATTTTATTGTTTATTTCCTTGTAGGTGCAAAGGGAAATTAGAATACAGTAGGCTTTGTGCGATTGTCAAATCTTTTAGAGCTTTGAGATTCCGTTCTCTTTACACACTTAACATATAAAAAAATGAACCACGATGTCCATTTCACGAAAGTTTTAGGTTTTCCGAAACTCAAACACATAACAAGGAATATCTCCGAAATGGTTCACTCTACAAAAAAATTTATTCGGACATAAATTGTGTATTTTAGCAATATCTACATTTTTCGTACAGTATGATTTGGTCTATCTCTAAGGGTTTACCAGTTATGCAAAAGTCGCCCATAGTAAATACGACTACAGAGGCTATAGCCAGAAAATTCAAGATATACAGTTCATTTGTCATCAAAATATCTCAAACATATGACATTTTAATCAAAATCGTTAGAGCCATTTTTAAGCAAATCAAAATTTTAGAAAAATGTTCCATGTAAGGGGTGATTTAGGGTGGAGCTATTTTCTTCAAAATCTTCGTGTCGCATCCTTGAAATACATTAAACTTAAATACCAACTTTGGTTTTTAACGGACTTTTCGTTTTTAAGTTATGCTGTCCACTGACACACACACGGAACTTTTTCTAAAAATGCTTTTTTTTGGGTTCAGGGGGTTTCAAAACACATGTTTCCGGTGAAATCTCGACATCGAATTTTTGGGTGGAATACAACACTTCCCCTACTTACCAGTAGAGAAAGTAAAAATTATGTAACTGAGTGATACCAGTTATAACACTCCAGGATTGCCAACTTTAATTTCCAGGCAAATGTGAAGATTATTTGAAAGGTAGAGTCGGAAGTGAAAAACTCAATGCCACAGCTGCGGCATAAATAAATAATTTTTACCGTGAAGATTATTACCCAAGAAGTATTGTTGATGTAATAGCGGATGATTTGAATGCAGTAATTATGGAATCTAAAAAACCAACCCAAATTTTTGTGAATGCACTATCAGTTTTTAATACATTGCTTTTAGCGCTTTTATTACACCATAACGGCTAACTCTTATTTCTAAGGAAGTATTTTCTTTAAGAAACATTTCTCGAATAGTAAAGCCAAGGGGAAGCGCGAGCAATTTCTTTCCCCCATCCGAATGCAACTTGATAATACTTTCACTCTTCTGTCGACTTAAACAGAGATTGCGAGAAAACCGCGGAAGTAGCATAGGGGATTGTGGAAGAAAGCAGACTAATAAAATCTTGTTAGTCGCACGAGAAACGGACTAATGGGATTTAACGTTTCACTATTCCGTTTTCTGCTGCATTATTAACAGACGTACAGAGATGAAGTCGCCTAACACAATTTGCAGTGAAACACTGTCTCGTTTATTAACTAGTTACATTGTGAAATGAATGCCAATTTACTCTAAACGGATTTATTTCAAATGTCCAACTGGTATCGATTACAAAGTTCTATTCGTCTACCAGACAGGGTCGGACCAAGAATGGAGCGTTTTATTTAACTGTCCTACATGACAAATCAAGGTTTACAGTAATTGGTGTACAGCAAACGCATTTCTTTCTTTGATTATTCGGCTGGAAATTCACTTAATGAGCAGTTTTTAAGCTCAAATATCCAGGTAGTTTCGATTCCCTTTAACGAGATGTACAGATGTTTACTCTTTACCCCTTATTTTTGTGTCTTGTCTTGTTGACAGCTGTTTTCGATATTTTGTTCTAGTCACTGGAAATGAAGTATACTCTTTCTAGATTACGAATTCAATTGCAGCATGTCGAAGGGCATAATCCTCCCCAATGAAACATAATACTGGGGCTGGTAAACAAATAGGAAACAAGTGGATCTCTGGTGAGTTAAGCCAAATATCGTTCATGTAGTCTACAGAAGTCAGCCCGAAAGTCATTAAGACGTTTGTTGCAGAAGACCGGGTACAACAGGGGAAGACAGGTATCGCTCGAGGCTGGCGTGAATCTCAGGCTGCGGCCCGCTTGCCGTATCTTTGAAACAGCTGATCAAGAGGAACCGAACATCGAGCTAGCCGAACGTGAATGACTTTCCCGCTTGGAGGAAAAACGTACGGAAATGATATCCATTGAATTGTCACTCATTATTGAAAATAAAAACGCGTAAGAAAAGACCTGCACAATATTATAATACGTTACCGAAATAATAAATGGCATATCAATATAATAAAGATTATCTCACCATATTAGATGTTAAGGAAATGCGAGAAATCAATGAGGCAAACATTGTCTCTCTTTGACACATAATAGCTAATGAGAAATGGGTAAATGTTTTTAAAGAAGTTGACGTGAACAAAAAATGGAATAATTTTTACGTGATTTCTAATTACTACTTTGATATTGCATGCCCAAAAAGAGTAAAGAAAATAAAGAACTACACCGTGAATAAATGGATAAACAAAGATGTAACAGATGCTAAAACAAAAATGAAATATTACGATAAATACAGAAAAACAAAATAACAGACAAAGATGTGTATATAAATTTTAAAAAGTTCTATAAAATATTAATAAAAAATCTAAAAGGGAGTATTATAATAATGTAATTAATAACTCGGTTAATATCTCAAAAACAACTTGGAATGTGGTAAATAATGAATTTGGCAAAAACAAAAACAAATTAGATAACATTCAAATAAAAACAACACACAAGATAAGTAAAGCTCCCAATGTAATAAGTAACATGTTCAATGATAGTTTTATGAACATAAATAAACTAGTTGAAACTAACTTAAACACAATACCAGTTAACCACTGCAAAGTTACGAGTATTAGTAATTCAGTATATATTCCTGAAATAAGTAAAGAAGAGGTATTAAAAATTATAAATAAACTAAAAAAATCATATGGTAATGATGGGATCCCTACCATGTTACTTTAAAAAAGGTACACCCTACACGCTTGAACCATTAGTAGAATGGATAAATACCTCAATCAGTTCAGGAATTTTCCCTGATTGTTTAAAGAATGCCATCGTAAGCCCACTTCACAAGAAAGGTGACAAAGAATCTATAGATAATTACCGACCAATAACATTAGTTTCCCCATTCTCTCTCTTGCTGTCAAAAAAGTAATTGCAAAACATGGCTTTTTTTAGTGAAACACCAAGTATTAAATAATTTACAATTTGGTTTTAAAAAAGGTAAATCCACACAAGATGCAATAGTAGAAATAATAGAACATCTGATAGACTGCTTACAAAAAAAGCATCAAAATAGCTGTATATTTTTAGATTTGAGCAAAGCGTTACACTGCGTTAATCATGAAACACTATTAAATAAAATGCAACAAAATCTCCTCTAGCCTGTTCATTCTAAAGCAAATGGCAAAACTCGTAAATGCAGACCTCCTACGAAAAATTTATTATGGGTTAATATACCCACATCTTGCTTACGATATAACAGTATGGGGGCAAAGTGTAACAGTACACACAAAAAGACTATTTATATTACAAAAAAGAGTTATAGGAATAATTGTAAGATTAATTAGACAGGAATCCTGTAGAGAATACCTTAAGAAACTGAACATTTTGACATATTCATTGTACATAGTTGAGATAATTTTGCTAGCAAAAAGAACTGAAAACAGCACTAAAACAACCAGATTCATGAATACAACACTAGGAGTAACACGGATTTTCACATAAATTCCCATAGACTAGAAATTTCCACTATCTCAGTAGGATGTAATCAATATCAAGCGAACTCTCAGATATCTCATCTGCAACAAGAATCTTGGAATCCATTACTCACCAGCGAGTGAACATGAAATCCAAGTAAAGACATACCTACTGCGATTCAGATTTTGCTGGGGACATGAAAGACAGAAAAAGTACAACTGGTTTCATTGTTATGATTGGAGGAGGACCGGTCATATGGAGTTCAAGAAAACAAAGTATTGTGGCATAATCAACCACAGAAGCAGAATATGTTGCTGCTGCACACTGCTGCAAGCAAATAAAGTTTTTGAAGAATCTCATTGAAGAACTCAATATTGGAAAGTAAAAAATTGTAAAATTACAATGTAGTCAATCAAAGTTGCATTAAAATGATCAAATCTGGCCAAGCATCATGTAACGCAAATCACATTGACATAAAGTATAATTTCATACATGATGAATTAAACAATGGTTTAATTTAGAGTATTGTCCTAATGATAAACAAATTGCAGACATTTTAACAAAACCTTTGCAATCTATTAGATTCAAAGAACTATCAAACAAGTTTGTATATCCTTTGTGATACACATTCAAGTAAAAGTGTTTCTGTTAGTTAAATATTTGTTTAACTTAAATTATGTTACAATTACTCAATGTAAAAGTATTTTTTGAGGGAGTGTCTTGTGTATTGTGTGAAAGAACAATTAAGATACAACATGATTGTCTATGTTAAGGGAGTGTGCTGTGATAGTAACATACAAGACATAAAAATATGGTGCTCTAAAAAGCGGTTACTATTACTGCTATTGCTGTCTTCAATATCATCAGTGAAAAATATTGGAGAGCAAGAGGATTAATGGCTTCATTGTCTGAAATCCAGCATTAGCTAACAACAAACAAAAATCATGTTGGTAACACATCAAATTTCATATATTAGCAATGAAATAAAATGCATTGCATGTAATGGACGACAAAGATACAAAATAAGAACGCTGCTATGTACTGTAATAATAGACCCGACACTTTATCACTTTAAATATAAAATAAAATTTAAAAATATCAATAATAATAATAAAAACAACAGTTTCATACAGACACATTCGCTCTTAGGCATACCAGAACTATATGTCCCATTACATGCACACACAATTTTTTTTTTTTCAAGTGGAGGAAAAATCCATTTACGGAGCCCCATGCGCTGGGATGGCACAGAGGGGGACTGTGAGCCTCACCCGAAGGTACTACTTCACTAAAAAACCTCCACCGGAGAGAATTCAAGGAAGCATATGTGGCAGTACTGTGAATTCATGGTGTGGGATGTGGTTAAGGACACATTTTCACTGGACACACCAAAAAATATGCGTCCCAGCTTACACATTTTCACTCGGCACACCAAAAAATATACATCCCAGCTTACACATTTTCACTCGGCACACCAAAAAATATGCATCCCAGCTTACACATTTTCACTCGGCACACCAAAAAATATACATCCCAGCTTACACATTTTCACTCGGCACACCAAAAAATATACATCCCAGCTTACACATTTTCACTCGGCACACCAAAAAATATACATCCCAGCTTACACATTTTCACTCGGCACACCAAAAAATATACATCCCAGCTTACACATTTTCACTCGGCACACCAAAAAATATGCATCCCAGCTTATGCACTCAACTATTTACATTTCACTTCACTTTGTACACTATACTACTGACTCTGTACAATATTATTCCCTGCCCATATGTGCTGAACATTTAAGTTTTCAACTTTTTTACTTTTCTTAAAGTGTCTTTGACATCATATGATTGGTCGTTGGACATTTTCACAAAATTATTTATTAGAATTTTGTTTACACAAAGGGCAACACTGTCCAATTTTTCCATTAAGGTCTTCTTTAGTGAACATTTACATTCAGTATTTTCCATATCTGATTTCATCAATCTTAAATTGCAAATTTTATGAGCTACTGAAAGCTGTTTTCCACATGTTAAAAATTTCTCCATGTAGTCTTGTACCAATAATGACATGGTATGCCACACCAACCCAACAGTAAACACAACTTTTTCAGTAGGCAAGGTTAACTTTCCTCTGTCCAAGTCTTTGACAAAGTCATATGAAGAATCTACTTCTACTTCTTTGTTTAATTGGAGCCACGAAGTACATACATTACATTTTGATCTTCGTAGAACTTGTCTACTTGCAAATCCTCCTAAATAAGTTAATATTGGTACAACATCATTGGGAATGACATCCATTTCAAAGTCTTCCAGAGAGAGAATATCAGAAAAATGACTTATATCAATATATTTGTCATAATTTTGTTGAGTAGGAATCAATTCCTTTAAGCTCACATTGCCATTTTGAGCAGCAAACAGTACAGAATTCTTGAACCTTAATTTTCTTTCATTTTCTAAAACCTGTAGGTAACTGATATAATAGTTTGCACCACTTAGTTGCCTATAGCAGCCAAAACGACCTTCCAAATTGTCACTCTGAAATTTGCTTAGCAAAATGTAATCAAATTTATATTTTTCCAATAGATATGGAATGATTTCAAGGAAAGATTCAAGCGTCGTAATCAGAGATTGAAATGTTTGAGGAGTTAAACCACTGCCTGAGTGAACAGACACTCGCCAAATTTTTAGCCAATGACACATTTTCTTTAGAAATTCAAACTGCATGTCTGATGGGCTTCTAATCGCCTCCCTGTATGGATCATTGAACCGCTTCCCCTCAAACACACTCTTAACATTAACAATTTTCCACCACTTGACAATTATGTTTAGGAAAATTACTGTCTGATTTATATCTTCAGAAACCTCAGGCAAATCTTTTGTGGCATGTTTCAAGGCAACAATGTTATTATCATTAAAAATTTTCAACACCAGGCTCACGTTCTGTTTCTGAATAGAAGATGGATATAATACTTTAGCTGAAAGTGTATGTCCATATTTAACAAGTGAATCTTTTTCTTTTTCATACATTAATTCTAAATGCCTGTACTGTGCTGACAATATATTAGAATGATCATTCATGTCAGGAAAATACAAAGTCTTATTTATATTCTTTTTTGTTTCCCAATTATTTCTAATACACTTCAGGATGTGAACAGTGTCAAACATAAAAAAGAGCCTTCGAGATGAGTCTAATGGATGACTAATGCTAGACTGCAAAGTTTTATTTGATGTCATAAGTTCATAGGCCTTCCTGTTTATCATATTGTTATCTGCTACTAGGCAAACAACTTTAAATCCTATTCTTTCTAACAAGTTCAGAATATCAAATATGAATGACTTCAACTGTTCACTTGTCATGTGAATAACCGGTATAATGGCCACAACATCTAAATATTTAGATAAAAGTGAGGAGACCATAAACACTTGTGCTGTCTTAGCACATTTTTCAGCATCATTACTACTACTGCCATAAATTTCTCCACCCTTAAATGACAGTCGAGGTTGTATATAAATCTCATCCATTATCAGTGATACCAACAGTTCATGTGGTTTTAAGTGTTTAATTCTGTTCTCCAAATATGAGCTACTTTCTAGTGACAATTCATAAGATGAAATTAATTTTTGCAAGGTACGTGGGTGTGGCAAAATCAATAAATCACATTTTCTCAAAGCATTATATGCAGATGGAGAGTGAACATAAAGTGTCGATGATAGTACCATACTTTTGTTGCCATATTGCCTGTTATTTTTTGGAGTTTGTGACAGACTCAATTGTTCTACAATAAATCTAATGTGCTCATTTTCATCATAAGCAGGCAAAGACTGTAGTAGTTCAATAGCAGAGTCCAATTTATCTTTTGTTGAAGACATTGTTACATTGCTGTTTTCAATTTCTGACATGATTTTGTCCAAAGCATTTAAAGAAATTTAATTGCTTTATTGCACTTTTAGTACTAGGCAAACGAATATTATTCACATTAATTTCAATAGACAAATCTTCTTTCACAGTCAGAAAGGATTTAACACAAGGAATTCCATTGGTGGTACCCAATAAACAAATAAGAATATTTCCCTGGTCCTTAATTATTGTCCATTTACTGGAATGTATTTGTCTCGAATTTAGGTATGAAATAACATCATTCATACTATTAACTGAGTCACGTTCATTGTATTCTTTATTTGACTCAATACTTTCACGAATAGCCTGGGCCAGATTTTCATCTTCTACGTCAACCAGACGTTTAACTTTTGGAAGTGTCTTAGAACAGTAAGCTGGTGTATTTGGAAATATAGTAGGCACTGCATTTTCTCTAAGTTTTGGTATTTTCCTTTGATATTCCAACTCTTCCCCTTTTACTGTAACAACTTTATCTATTCTTATTATATAAGATTCTTCAAAATGTTTTTCACAGACCATTGGATTTTTCAATTTTGAAAAATCAGTTGGAATATTTCTTAGCCAAGCCCTACGAAGATTTTCATCTTTTGGCAGTGAGAATACTGAATGACTTTCTGCTTGACTGTCGTAATTAGTTCTACATCCAAACACACTACAACGTCGACCCATATTGTTCAATTCTTTTCTACACCTAAAACAAAACAGAAGTAGAATTACATACCTTTCAGTACCGGCATCACCATATAACAAAATAGGTTATGGATTCTTGAATAACTTCACTGAAGAATTAAGCATTTCTTAAATCACTTAAAATGACATACTATAAATGAAAATACTAATTTTAATTTAATAGTTCAACTATAACAAGTAGAACTTACGAAAACCAGGCGAAAAGCTGTTCAATTACTCAAAAGATACCGTTAAAACTTTGAGCGAATAGCACGTGTATATAATTCTCTTACTACAGCAAGAAAACTACTGCAAAACGAATTTTTATACTTTACACCGTTTACAAATAAACACAGTCACAAACACAATCACTTAACAGCATATACCACCACTAATTCACTTTCAATTAAGCAAAATTAACACGTGTTAGCAATAACTCACAACACTGGTAGCCATGTTTGTATGTTCATAGGTTCCCCTGTATCAGCTGATTGATTCGTTTCTGGGCCTTCTATACCGTGGGCCTCGGTATCGCTGCTATGACGTCAGCTCACTCCGCTCACATGCTCCCACCGAAAGCCAATGGAACGTGTGACGTCACAGCGGGGAAGAGGAAATGCAAGCGGGACATTGTAATTTTAATGCTGACTGTTTCAATTACGGAATAGTCACAGATTATAAATAATTACATTTCGGCTTTATGCCATATAAATTCTAGTTTATGTGAACAGTCATGTTATAACGCAAATAGAACAGAAATTATAACTATTTTGCCTGAGCTATACAGAACAATTAGGTGGACATTGTCCAACATTTGCCGTTTCGCTTTTCTTTAACTAGTTTGTCAATGTTGGGGCGCAATGTACGGCACATTTGGAACCGAAGACTGCATGTTAGATTGTGATCTGACAATATGCTTCGGGATTTTGACTTAGAAAGGTTCATAACAGAAAAGAATTGTTCGCACAATACGTAGAACCAAACATACATAATATCCGTGCAACAAGGGCATACTACTGTCGTATAGAAATACAACTTCTGTGACATGCCAACGTAAAGCATCCCTAAGTAATATGATACCATCCCTCGTCCATGTTTACTTTGTAATTATTTTTAACTGGAAAACATAAATAACTTAACGCTCTTATATGAGTCAGCCTAGAAAGTGTGTGGACCTTGTTTTATTTTTTTGTGCTGCGTAAGCAATTATCCCAACGGGGGAGTTAACGGCCCTAAAGCTATAAGACACCCCGTTGGAAATTATTTGATGTTACTTATGTCCTGAACGTCGTCTGTGTAACGCTGGCAGACCTGTTGCCAGTATTCAACGAGGATTTTACCAATTTCTTCAAGTTTTACTAATAAACTTCTTCTCACCTTTGAATTGTGCCTTATTAATTGCTGAGCTGCCTTGTTCTCGAGTTCAGGCTCGGGGCTTACCTACAATCCCAAAATCTATAGTCGTGTGTGCAAAACACCGTTACACGACATCTGGTGGCAGCGGCGGGATTACAAGGTGATTACAAGGCGAAGCAATCAAGAAGACGGCACTTCTTCGACTTCGACTGAACTTCTTCCTGATTCAGGGTGTCTTCTGAAGAGCTGAATCAGACCTTCATCTTCATCTTCTAGAACTTCGCAGATCTTTCATCGAGGTGGAAGACCTGCAGTACTTCAGGAGGGACGGCGCCCACGAACCTCCGAACGTCTTTGCTTCCTCTAGCCGGAGGCCGGCGCAGCCCGTCCGCCTTCTGGTGTCGAGCTCGTCAACAAGCCTGGGCTCTGGTTGTCAGCTGGGGTCCTCGAGGGGACACAGATCTACTCAGCAAGCCTGCAGCTATCCTTCTTCGCGGTGACAACTACACCTGGACAGTCCCGAGGGACGGCGAGACTCCCTTCATTCTTTCCAAGTAAGTCCTCACCATCGTTAAATCTGGCATTGTGTTAATCGTAGACAATCAGGCTAAGTAACCCTTGCCATGTCTTTCGCAAGTAGAAGTAGGGTAGAACTTCCGACAGAACCGGACGATGAGGTGGAAGAAACGAATAGTTTCGTGTCAGTAGCTACTGCAGTTAAATTATTGGAAACAAAATTTGACGGAAATCCAAAAGATTTGCAGGAATTTATAGACAATGTGGAAAATGCTTATAGCATTTTATCTCCAGCAGATCATCCTACATTTTTAAAATTTGTTTTAGCTAGAATTACTGGAGATGCTAAAGTAACTTTAAACTTCAAGGAAATGCCCGCTGTGGGGGCTACCTGGGAAAATGTTAATGAAAAAATTAGAAACGCACTATGCAGTTCACAGAACGTTAGATTATTATACTAATAAGTTGTTTACTAGCAAGCAGACACACAATGAAAATGTAACTCCCCACTGAGTAGAGATGCAAGAGTAGAAAAGATGACCTCCGCTTTAATACGATACACTTCAAAAATATTGAATAATTGGAATTATGATAGGAAAATGGGAGGCCGAGATATAATAGTGCATTTAAGTAGAGCATGTTTTGTACAAGGTTTGGCAGATGGGCAAGTTAAAACTATAGTTAGGGTGAAATGCGATCAAATGTCGATGAAACAATTAATCGAATTAGCAGTAGAAGAGGAAAGTGCACAAAGGTCTTGCAAAAAATTTAAGGGTTATTACGGAGAAAGAAGGGCAATGGCAAGTAACAGTTCCCACCAGTTCCAGGGTGCTCGCATGGGCGTAAAGAGCAGGCCTGAGAACGTGAGGCGCGGACCATCAGGGGTTCACGCGATAGCACCTATAGTGTGTTTTAGGTGCGGTAAACGGACATGTTGATAAAGAATGCAGAGGGAAAGCCTACTGCATGGCATGCCGTAAAGTTGGACATGAGACGAGGGAATGTCTCGCACAGGGGAAACAGGCAGTAGGGCTACCTGTGAAACCTGTGGTAAGTCCAAATTAAAGTAAAGGTTGCAACCCAGGTGTGAAAGAGAACCTGATAAACAAAATAGGTATGAAAGAGGACCTAACAAACAAAATAGGTATGAAAGAGGACCTAGCAAACAAAATAGGTATGAAAGAGGACCTAGCAAACAAAATAGGTATGAAAGAGGACCTAGCAAACAAAATAGGTATGAAAGAGGACCTAATTAACAAAATAGGTATGAAAGAGGACCTAACAAACAAAATAGGTATGAAAGAGGACCTAACAAACAAAATAGGTATGAAAGAGGACCTAACAAACAAAATAGGTATGAAAGAGGACCTAACAAACAAAATAGGTATGAAAGAGGACCTAGCAAACAAAATAGGTATGAAAGAGGACCTAGCAAGCAAAATAGGTGTGAAAGAGAACCTAGCAAATAAGTTTAATGTTACTAATGGGGTACAGGAAAATCCTTACGTAGTTTTTGTATTAAGTAATGATTTAAAGAAGGGTTATGGAGAAGCACTGATTGACACAGGGTCAGCAGTCTCTCTGGTAAGACAAGAAGCATTGCGGTCAAAGAAAATAAAGAAAGAGGAAGTTAGTTTTCAAACAATAACTGGGGAAAGGTTCAAGGTTTTTGGATGCGCAGAAATAAGTTTCAGCAACGTAATGTTTGGGCCGAATCATAAATTTTATGTAGTTTCGCATCTACCTGAAAAATTAGACCTGCTACTAGGAAGGGATTGGTTAGAGGCACACAAAGGTGAATTAAGGGTCCCGTGGAAGCATGCGGCAATAAAAATAAAACCGATGAGTGAAGTTTTAGTAGAGTTTAATACTTCAGAGCAAGGTGTAAGGTACTGTAAGAAACAGGAAGTAGGTGAAAATTTAGTTTGTGCTGAAAGCATTGTAAACTGTAAGGGAGGAAAGTTTTGCTGTTTAATAGTTAATTTAAATGAAGATGAGAAAATAGTGGCAGTAACTCCGCAATTGACAAAGTCTGATATAAAAGGGAAAGAAATTAGAATAAGGAAGGAAGGGAGAAGCGAACTACTGCTTTCTAAGTTAAGGGTTGCACATGTAAAAGAGGGGTTAGAAGAGTTGAAAGAAATTTGTTTGGAATATAACGATATATTTAGGTTACCAGGGGATAGGCTTACAGAGACTAAGGCAATAACACATCACATCCCAACACCATCTTTACCACCTGGTAGATATATCACATTAAAGAATTACAGAATACCAGAACAGCACCAACAGGAGGTAAATAAGCAAGTGCAAGATATGCTAGACCAGGACATTATAGTCCCGAGTTCGAGCCCTTGGAATTTTCCAATTTTGGTAGTTCCAAAGAAAGTGGATGCTTCGGGTACTAGAAAATGGAGGATTTGTATTGACTTTAGGAAATTAAACGAGGTGACAGTAGGTGATAGCTATCCTCTACCCAACATACAGGAAATTCTAGATAAATTGGGAAGGTCTCGTTACTTTTCGGCTTTAGATTGTGCAAGTGGTTATTGGCAAATACCCTTAGCACCAGAGGACCAAGCAAAAACTGGCTTCAGCACCAGTCAAGGTCACTTTCATTTTACTAGAATGCCCTTTGGATTAAAATCAGCCCCCGCTACTTTTCAAAGGTTAATGAACACCATATTGATGGAATTAATTGGAATTAGATGTTTGGTTTACTTAGATGATGTAATTATTTTTGGTGAAACTTTGGAGGATCATAATTCTCGGTTAAGACAAGTTTTTCAAAAGTTGCGAGAAAATCAAATGCAATTAGAACCAGATAAATGTGAATTTCTTAAAAGCGAATTGCAGTATTTAGGTCACGTAGTTACTGCAGAAGGTGTTTATCCTGATCCGAAGAAGGTTGAAGCTATAAGTAAATTTCCAAAACCTAAGACACCCAAAGATGTAAAGTCATTCTTAGGCTTGGCAGGTTATTATAGAAAATTTATTCCAGCATTTAGCAAAATTGCTAAACCGCTTAATGATATGTTAAAAAAAAAGAAACAGAATGGGAATGGTCGGAAAGGCAGGAACAAAGCTTTCAGGAATTAAAGGGTAAATTGTTGGAATATCCAGTATTGCAATTTCCAGACTTTACGCAACCCTTTGTTTTGACAACTGATGCGAGCAATTATGCAATTGGGAGTATTCTAAGTCAAGGGAAAATTGGTAGCGATAGGCCTATAGCTTTCGCAAGTAGGATATTGAATGACGCGGAAATAAACTATAGCACAGTGGAGAAAGAGTTACTAGCTATAGTATGGTCTTGTAAGCATTTCCGTCCATACTTACTAGGAAGGAATTTCACAGTGGTAACAGATCATAGACCTCTTTTATGGATTTTCAATGTTAAGGATCCGAGTTCGAGACTTCTTAGATGGAGACTGTTATTGGAAGAATATGAATTTCAAATAGTGCATAAATCAGGTAGCAAAAATGTAAACGCAGATGCGCTTAGTAGGTATCCCCTTCCAGAAATTAATGCTGTTCTAAAAACAGAGGAAGAAATTTCTAAAGAAAGAAAGCAGAGATTACTGAAAGAGATGCACGTATGTCCTATAGGAGGGCATCAGGGTATTCAAAGAACATATGAAAGGTTAAAATTGTACACTTGTTGGCCTAATATGTTTAAGGATGTAGAGAATTACATAAAACTAAGTTCGACTTGTCAACTAAACAAACAGACACTTCCAAACACTAAAGCTGAATTGCAAATAACAGACACACAATCACAACCTTGGAATAAGGTGTACTTGGATATTGTAGGTCCATTGTCAACTTCAGATTCAGGAAATAAATATTTATTAACATGTCAGGACAATTTGACTAAATATTTGATAGTAATTCCCATGATAGATCAGAGCGCAAACACTGTGGCGGATAAATTTATGAATGAAATTATTCTTAGGTATGGGATTCCTGATGAGATTTTAACAGATCAAGGATCTCAGTTTATGAGTCAGGTATTTCAAGACTGTTGCAAATTACTTAAGATTAAGAAGTTGCACACAAGTGTTTACCACCCAGAAACCAATGGAAGTTTGGAAAGATCACATAAGGTTATTGTAGAATATTTGCGTTGTTTTGGAAACAAGTTACAAACTGACTGGGATAAATGGGTTAATTTTGCAAGCTTCACATATAACACAACCCCTCATACTGCAACCAAGTATACACCTTATGAATTGTTATTTGGTAGAAGGGCAAATCTGCCAGGGATATTGCAAAGAAAGCCTCAGCCATTGTATAATTACGATGATTTAGTGAGAGAAATTAAACAGAAATTCCAAGTAGCATGGCAACAAGCAAGGTCTAATTTACAGGAGCGGAAAGAAAAACAGTGTAAAAAATTTAATGAAACTATAAAGGCAAGGAAATATGCCAAAGGAGATTTGGTGTTAGTATATAATGAGCAAAGAAAGAAACTAGATCGTTTATGGAACGGACCTTATGAAGTGACCGAGGTAAAGGGCCCAAATGTTTCGTTGAAAATGGCACGAATAACAGGTAAAAGGAAAATCGAAACTCGTTTTAATAGGACCAAACCTTATTTTGCAGGTGCGATGGAAGATGAGGGTTAGTTATTTGATCAAGGTGATCGTTTTATGGTGGTGGTGGGAACAGCTTCAGGGAGAAGCGTTAGGAACAGCTTCAAGGAGAAGCGTTAGGAACAGTGGTTGAAGAACAAGAGATAAAAGCTCAGGTAAAAGTAATTAGCAATCAGGCAGGCGTTTACTTCGACCATGTAGGAACATTGTATTCCTATCCAGCAGAGTGGAGTTTCTTAACATATGTAGATTTAGAACCTGTAAAACAGCTGTGGAGAAAGACAAAACAACAGATTACAGTTCTGATACAAACATGTGAAAAGGTAAAAAATGAAACATGGTATATGTATACCGATTGTAAACCTTCCATTCCGTATCTTCGTTCAACACGTAAAGTGATAGACAGGCTAAAAGATGTCTTAGGCGATTTGATAGGGTTGAATAAAAATGTTAGACGCAAGCGCAGCCCTCTAAATTTCATTGGTAGTGCATTAAATCTTCTTTTTGGAACAGCTACTAAAGATGAACTTCAAAATTATGCTAAACACATAAGGCATTTAGAATCAGATCATAGGGATTTTTTGCGAATAGCTTCGTAACAGATGCTTGTTTTAAAATCTACACTGATCACTATGAATTCCACTGTTAAAGAAGTAGCATTAAATGAAAATAAAATTAAGGAAGTAATAGAGAAGTTGTCATTAGAAACAACAAAACAAAATGCAGCTTTACGTTATGAACTGGAGACAAGTATGGTAATAAATGAATTAATACAACAGATTCAAAGAGGGATTGAAGAGTGTCAAAACACTTTCGATCTTCTCATTAACGTATATTTGAATTCACAAAAAGGAATTTTACAGCCTCAAATTATCACAGTGCAAAAGATAAGAGAGCTTTTAAAAAAGGAAAGCATGCCAGATCTAACGATGTTCCCTCCTTTCCCTTCTTCACAACTTTTGTCCTTGATCCAGCCAACAATTTATACTCGGGGATCAATGTTGGTTTATGTTACAAAAATACCATTGTTGCATGAGAAACAATATCAGTTGTATAAAATATTGCCATTTCCAGTGCTTATGCAATCAAATTTGACTGCAATTGGAAAAGTGTCATAATCCAAATAAGTTAACCTATGTGTGTTCAGAAGCGATGCCTATTCTGACTTATGTTCCAGGTCAGGATTGTATAGCCACATTACTACATCCAAACACCCAAGAATTACCTCAAAATTGTAATGTAAAGTACCTTTAGCTCACACCCTTTGGATACCATTATATATGAGTAATGAATGGTTATATGTGGCACCGCAAGTTGAACTGTTTACAACTATTTGTAATGAGAAAAGTGAATCTCATAGACTTTTAGGAAGAGGACTAGTGTCCTTAGGTAAATTATGTAAAGGGTTAACAGCAAGAAGTGTGTTGTATCCACTGGCCCATTTTGAGACAAACAATACCAAGGAAGACATTATTCCCTTCTCTCCTTTGGACACCGATTGTTGTGTAACACTTCCTGATCAAGAAGAAATTCATAAAATTCCTTTAACCCTTCCTCTACATAACATAATGTCTTCAGTGACGGATTTGAAATTGGCCGGTTATAAAATAGACGAAGTGCAGAAACTAATTAAAGAACAGGAATCAAAGGAAGCCAATAGACCAAGGGATTGGTCAGATTTTGTATATTCTGGCTGGAGTTATGTATTATGTATGTGTATTATTTTTGTGATTTGGATATGTAGTTGTTATTGTAAGTGTTGTAGAGATTGTAGCACCTGGTTATTTAAGCAATGTCCACCGAAGAAGTGTACTGACTCAGTAGGTGAACATATGAGAGCCTTAGTTAACGTCAATGTGAACAGCGGGAGAAATGCTAGATCGCAGATACTGATTGATGGACAGGGTTATCAAAGGTTACCTGTAATAACTTCACAGCCTGAAAGGTCAGGTCAGGATTTTGAAATGGGGTCTGCACCTGAGGAGGAGATTATACTACCGTCTCCAGTAGAATTTCGCAGGTCCTCCAGACTAAAGGCAAAAGAAGATGTTGCCTCCAAGGGGTGGATGTTCTCAAAAGCTTGAGCTTGTCATAAGACAGCAACAACCTTTTTCTTAAGGGGGGAGGTGTCGTATAGAAATACAACTTCTGTGACATGCCAACGTAAAGCATCCCTAAGTAATATGATACCATCCCTCGTCCATGTTTACTTTGTAATTATTTTTAACTGGAAAACATAAATAACTTAACGCTCTTATATGAGTCAGCCTAGAAAGTGTGTGGACCTTGTTTTATTTTTTTGTGCTGCGTAAGCAATTATCCCAACGGGGGAGTTAACGGCCCTAAAGCTATAAGACACCCCGTTGGAAATTATTTGATGTTACTTATGTCCTGAACGTCGTCTGTGTAACGCTGGCAGACCTGTTGCCAGTATTCAACGAGGATTTTACCAATTTCTTCAAGTTTTACTAATAAACTTCTTCTCACCTTTGAATTGTGCCTTATTAATTGCTGAGCTGCCTTGTTCTCGAGTTCAGGCTCGGGGCTTACCTACAATCCCAAAATCTATAGTCGTGTGTGCAAAACACCGTTACACGACACTACCTCAGAAATCTGGTTTGAGGAACATTCTTATAAAAATCAGCCAAGTCTTCCTTGTGTTTATACTTGTCCTTCAGCAAATCGTCGCACTGTAAATTTATCAATTCAATTTGCTACCTGCTAGAAACATTGTTAACATCCATTGAATAAGGAGTCGCAAAGATCTGAAACGTAGTTGACAATGTCTCTACATCTTGAAGCCTGATCTCAATCTGGTGTGAAACACGGGGAACTTAACACAAACACAAAACCACAACACTACACAACGTCAACAAAAACACAAAATAAAAACAAAATTCGCACTAAGGCCGTTAAGATCCCTCACACAACAAATAAAAGCCTAAAAAGGCTAAAGAGGGTTCTCCCTAAACAGCTCGGGCGTGTTGGAAACATGCCCAAATAACAGTTCATTCAGTTTCGTGCAAGTAGCGCCGCTCATCTAGGCAGCATAGCAATACACCGCTCTCGCCTGACGTAACACGAACGTACAAGCTGGCTCTTCGTTTAAATACGTCACACGGCCCGAAGTTGTCTTCCCCTGGGGTACAACTACTGCTCCGAAACGTGCAGCCAAGAATAAGACCACTCGACGGCAGAGGCAGTCAAATAATTTATTTGTTAACCTCTGTCAGTTGCCAGGATCATATCGATGCCCCCGATGTGCAGGAATTTGATCCCGCAGGAGTTCTTTTACACGCCAGTAAATCTACCGACATGGGCTGACGTTTTTAAGCACACTTGAAAACCATCAGTCTGGGCTAGGTTTAAACCCGCAACCTTGGAATCAGCATGCAAGTTGCATATTCTGACCATTTTGTTACTTATGAAGTTTCGATAAGATAAACAAGAAATTATTCTACTAATTAAGAGTTGGTCCCCCACCTCCGCAAGTTGCAAAATATATATCGGTGACGTATCATTTCTTATTATTCGTGCATAAAGCCAGTTATACAATTTCTGGATTTACTATAATGCCATTAAGTAGTATGGGAAACTTCAAGCCATTACCTAGATAATGTTTGTTGTTAGTTTTAATTTTCAAATACTTACACTTTTCTTAATAATAGTCATTTGTTTCTCGCTCCCGGTCATACAAAGGGAAATCAATTTCAAGGTCATTACATAGCGACCAGCTGATAATTTTTCTTTTTATTACCGCTGTATTTTCCTACTCCCATTGTAGCTATAAGGAAATGTGTAATAAACTACAAACGTCTATCTCGGTTAACATGAAGTAGAAGAATAAGTGATTTTATGAAGAATGATGACCTGAGTGCACGCATCAGATTTTTCATGTTTTAATCTGGTAATTTTTAAGTACTTTTTAACGTTTCCTGCTTAGAGCGAGGTACCTGCCTGACCCAGAAATAAAGGTTTCCTGTCCTTCGCCACTGCTACAGCGAAGGTTAATTCTGTTTCCGTTCCGTCAGTGTTTCGCGGAAGTGAATGCACGCCACTGTTGGATCTCGTCATCCCTTCCTCCTCCACATTCCAAACAGCTTGATAGGCCACCTCCCCTCCCTCCCCCCTCCTGACTGCCTGACTGACTGCTTGCTAGCCAGCCAGCATGGAGGCAACCGCGTACTCTCACGTGAAAGAACCATGCAACAAGTCCTGGGCTCTGTTCCCGGCTCCTTTCATTTCATCATTCTTCCATATTTAGCACCTTCTGGGTCAAACACTACCATTACTGTTTGGCAGCAATTATTACTGGATACAATGATGACGAGGTTCACCAAAGGCCATAGATTTATTCTATGAAATTGGATGAAGATCTGGGATAAATGCAAAAACTGAACTTTTTGCTTTTTACTGTACTTATATTGCATAATTTCAATTGGCGCATTTGACTTACTAATATCGGCAATAGTTGAAACACTCCTGAATACACTTTTTCAGTATTTTTCATTATTTAGAATGCTCCACATGTCAGAATTTTTTACTGATTGTTCTAATTTTCCTCAAAACTTCACGAATGATTGCTTACAAGAATAACCAGTTCTGAAATTTTAGAATTATATTATCTTTTATTAAATATATTTATAGCCTGACATTCACAAAAATCTAAAAATGACGAATGCAAAAGGCGTATTCATTTTTTTTTTTTTTTTGCCATAAGTTCATTTTAATTTAAAAAAGATATATATGTCTTGCACTCGCATGACTTTCTCTACTCTTGAAGTAAATATTCTTACAAATATTCTTACTATTCCTCTATCTTCTTCCTGTTAGTCGAGATAAACATTTGCAGAAATTATAATATTGCCAAGACATAAAAAGTGAATAACGACCTTCCATTTGAGAAAAGCTAAGTATTGCAAAACTCACACAAATAACAAGAAATGTCCCCAAAAGGGTTCATTAAAATGCATTTGGACATACCGTGTGTTTACCGAGTTCTACATTTTCTATAGTAAGATTTGGGCTATCTCTTACGGTTTACCAGTTATGCAATAGTCATCAAAATACACATTTCGTTTCCGTAAAACATCTTAAACTTATGACTAGGGCCCGGATTCTTAGTTTTTTAACTATTTTATTCCTTGATAGTTAACTGCAGTGGTTTAATTTAATTATCTGTTTCATGATCATCGAAGACAAATGCTTGAATCTTATAAAAGCTAAAAATGGCTAAATGAGACTTTAAAACCTAAAAGAGGCTAAATCTCCTATTTATTTTAAAATGGAAAAAAAAAAAAAAAAAAACTTTTTAAAATGGGGAAAATGAAATGTTTATGGAATTATGAATGGACTTTGACTATTACGTCTTTGCTAGGTCTTTTCGCTTATGTATGCTTAGAGGAGTAATGAAAACAATGCAAGAGGCAACTGACTTGTATTTAGCTGTGTGGGACCAAGTTCTGTATTGTTGCAAGCAAGCAATGTGGGGATTGCTGTCGAGGGGAAAGGGGCATTAGCAGAACCCGCCATAAACTCAAACCAATCAGTTTAAAAACAGTATCCGTTGTGTTCAGTCGACTATCGTGTATTGTTAATGCATACAATTACTACATCGTGAGAAGTCAATTTTCCTTAGATTAAGCAGGTAATTTAAGGAGCCAGTGTCATGCCTAAAGTCAGCTCATCTCGAAGGTAGTTGATTCGTCAGTGGATAGGTAACGATCCGAACTTCACCACAGATGGCAGAGTAATATTTTGCCAAATCTGTCAAAAGTAAAAGAAACCATTGCCCACAGACACAAAAGCTTGAACAAATATGAACACCTTCTATACTGCACAGATAAAGTCGCATTAAGCGGCTAGGTGCTATGCAGATAAACATACTGTATAGGAGAACCTGTACGACCTGTTCTCCAATGCTGAAATACAGGTAAGGATTAAACACCTTTTATAATGCACATAGCGTATAAACTATAATTTTATTTACGTATTTTCCAGGTACCCTCTCGCCAAAAATCGCATTTTGAATAGCACAAAGGATCTACAGGACATATCAGCAACATTCCTATAAAAAAGAGGACAATTAATAATAAAATTAATAAACAATAATAAAAAACTATTTCAGGAGGTTAAAGAACTAAAAAAAGACTTTTTTAAGATACAAAAATAACTAAAAAGTTAATTGTAAAAACCTAAAAATCCGGGCCCTACTTATGACATTTTAGTCATAATCGTAAGAGCCATTTTTGAGAAAATCAAAACTTTCGAACAATTTTCCATGTAAATGGTAGTTTAGAGTAGAGGAATTATGAAAAAAGTCGTGTCGCACCTTTGAAAGATATTAAACTATAAATACCAACTTTGGTTTTTACTGACTTTTTGTTTTTCAGTTATGTTGCTCACAGACACGCGCGTGGACCTAGATGTTTTTCTAAAAATGCTTTCTTGGATTCAGGGCCTCAAAACATATATTTCTGGTGAAATATCTACATCGAAATTTTGGGTGGAATACAATACTTCCCCTAATTATTATATCTAATTGAGAAAGTAAAACCTGCCATGTGAGGGTCGTCGTAATGATCTGTTGAGGGAAAATGAAGTCCTTAAGAGGATGATAAAACCATGTCACTAGTCGGACATTTTAATTAACGTAATTACATTAATTAAACTTGGAATAAAACATTAATATCTCTGAAATAAATGCACGTGTCTAACTGAAATGTTGCATGTTTCCTTATGTGGCATTGCCACACTGTGATAAAATGGTTCAGGTCTCTCAAATGAAAATTGTGTTTTTTTTATATTTTAGTGCATTAATTATCTTAATGAGGATCATGTCACAATTAGCACAGACTATGCAAAGCAGAGCATTGCTAGATCATTATGCAATTTATTTGATTGGGGGAATTAGAAGATAAAATACTCTTCTTTAGGTTTAATATTACCACAAAAGAAGTAAGTTGTATATAAAGGTTAACAGAGATGATATAATTAGAATAATTCCTACTTCCTTTTTACTTGATGACAGCTAATTTATTTTAACGCATTTAAAAGCCACTTGGAGACGTTGGTGAAAATTTGTTTTCATTACAAAGAAGGAATGGTTGCAGAAGGAAAACTAAACAATGCATGCGATTTATTGATAATATGGCACGACTACCTAGAGAAGAAAGTCGTTTAAGAAATATGCTAAGGAAATAGATGATAGCGACGGAGAAAAGATGGAGATAAATGAAAACAACATCTATGATTCTAGGAAGGGATGAAAAGAAGGCGCAGTTGTTATTTTGAATTGGAATAATGGAGCAAGTAGACACAAACTAATGTTAAGGCAGGACAACTATGGTAAAAATCAATTTGTTTCATATTTTTACTTTAAATATCACTAACATAATAGGTATAGAAGGTATCGCACTCCACCCAAGAATTTCTTATCAAAATTTCACCGGATAAACATTTTGTGTGTTTATGCATCGCGCGCACACCTTGCCTGTGAACAGTATAACTCAAAAAAGAAGTCACTTGCCACTAAGATCGGCATCTTTTATTGATGCGACACGGAGAGTTTGCAGAAAAATCCCCCCCCCCCCCCACCACGGAGTACCTTCCACATGGAACATTTTGCGTAAATTCTGACTTTCGCAAAAATGTTCTAACGATTTTGATTACAATATCACGCGTAAGATATTTTTGTGCCAAATGAAACGTTTATCCTGAATTTTTTGCGCACGTCCTCAGAGGGCCTCTTTATTCTGGGTGATTTTGTATAACTGGCAAATCGTAAGAGATACACAAAATTTTACTATAAAATGTAGATCTCATTAAAACACATAATTTAGTAAAATACATATTTTTTGTGGGGTGAACCATTTCCGAGATATTCCTTGTGATTTGTCTGAATTTTCCAATACTCATACTTTTCTCAAATGGCAAGTCGTTATTCTCTGCTATAGAGAAGCTTATAAACGTTGTGCCATAGCTTAAAGTCTACTATATTCCCAAATTCCCCTTGTAACTACAAGAAAATTAGCAATAAGGTATGTTTCTAGAAGTGCTTATCTACCTGCCTCTGTAGTCTAAGCGTGCTTCGATTCCCGGCTAGAGGGTGGGCATTTTTCTTTAGTCAGGATTATCTCCCATCCTCAATAGAAGTCTGGAAGTATGAATCAGACGGTGTATGTGTGTTAATTTAATAATAACCAAAAGTAAACCAACTCAAAGTTTAAGATCACTGTAAGCGAGTGAACATCATTGCTGTTCGACAATTGTACCAGCCGCGGATATGACCTTATATATTAAATGGAACATTAAAAACGTTTATATTGATTAATATGATGTTGATAGAGAAATAAACATTTGTCCTCGAAACTGTCAAATACCGGGGGTATCTAAACTTAGGCCTGGAACGTTTCCTTCTAAATTTTCTTCTCCAGTCATTATGTTATGTGCCATCAGTACACACCACGTGTGGTGTCATGTACACAGGCATTAACCTCTACCAGGGAATCCCCAAGATAACTTTTTATTGTATCCTTAACACCTTCTGATGAAGCCTGTTGTTTTAACAGCTAGGAAAAAAACAAACAAACAAACAAATCTAAATTAAGTCAGATGGGTCTTAGTTCCGTACTCATTGGGACTGGAACATCTAATGAGGGTCTTTCCATTATCCTCAAAATACAAACGTAGTTTACTCTTAGCTCTTTGAACCCTACGCTCACTTGAGCAATCTTTAAATTATAGTCAGCAACTATATTCATCGCTTTTCTGCATCTGAGGTGTTAAATGCCATTGTTTTATTAAACTTTAACCTTGTCTCTCTTCTTGTTTTATTTCTCAATTTTCTATGCACTGTTCCACATATCATTTGGAATCTTGCAAGCTTTTTGCTCATATCTCTTTCAGTTTCATCAATTAATTTAGATTACATGCTAAATAGTTGTACTGTTAAGGGAAGAAATCCCTACAGAAAATCTACTTACTGTGCAAGAGGCCGGCTGTTAAAAAGTTAACAATTTTCAAGTTCCTAGCTCCCTAGCCTTAACAGTTTATTAAAAGACACCTTCAATATTTTCCACAAAAATCAGCGCAGTCAGTTTTTATGTTATGCTTTTAACATCATGTCTACTTGCCTCCCTTAATCCTAAGGTGTAATCTGTTGCAAATAAAAACATCCTGTCTGCTTAATGTAGTCTGAAATTCATACATTGTTTTCTTAATTTGAAATGCCTGCACTTTAATTGCTGTTACACGAGCGCACACATGTGGGTATAATTCTGCAATACTTGAGGGAGCGAGTTTTACTGCCACGTTAATTGATGAACCCACAGCATTGGCCTCAATGGAGTACGGCCCAGTGACATCATGCTCCACTGAACGTACGAGTATATTTCCACTGCATAAATGCGTGTTAAGAGACAAAGGCATATTTTACAGAACAACAACAAACAACAAAAGATTAAGGCTGTGTCTATGTTATTTGCTGTTTTGACAATTGCTTTTTCGCTCTAGCCGTGTGTGTAAACAAAGTTACGCTCTGCCAAAGCACGGTTGGGCATTTTTGGGACAGTACATAAATGACATAGTAAATGGTAGTATTGGCAACATTGGTAGGGAAAGAAACAATACAAATCATGGCGAATTAAGAAATTTAATGATAAATTCAAACACGACCACAAAAAGCTGTGAACAAAATAAAAATTGTACTTTTCGGTTCAAATTACCACTAGCTGTGAGCTGTAGTATACTTAGAGCAGCTTTCAAATGTTTTTGAAGACACTAGGTTATGCGACCCTTTACATACGCTCTCTGTTTCGAGAAGATTCAAAGCTCAACGCTTCTGGTTCCTAGAGGAATCTAGTAAACCATGATCAAAAAAGGTAAACAACGGCGTTATGAGGTAACGCCGGATAGGTATACAACACACCTAACGCACAGGTAATGCGTTGATCAATTCTACAAGGAAAACTACGGTAGTATATAGGCACTTATAGTCTACGGTAGCCTAGGGTAATCTTGCAATTCTAGAGCAGATTAAACTTGGAGGCTTGAATCAGGTTTACGGCAGATTGGAATCGAACCACTGACTTGGCATTGACAGCAATGCTTTGCAGCTGAGCTACCATATGAGGTTACTGGAAATACATTAATTTTCACATGAGATTCAAGTATTCCGATAAAATTACAAAGTGATGTCACATCTGAATGTTGCAGTATGGACCCTAAGTTAGATAACCTTTTTTCTTCTAATTTTAAATTATTATATTTGTGCCATTTATACTTCTTTAACTTCAATTGTCATATAGTGATGGGTGTTTTCTTTTTCTTTCTTTTTTCTTTTGGTTTGTTAAATTGTTAAACTGGTTTATAGTGAATTCTGAGTCAGGGTTTTATACACTAGATTATCCACACACACACACACACCCACCCACACACACCCACCCACCCACCCACCCACACACGCTGACCCTCTCATTCGTATAACCAGACTCTCAGGAGGACAGAGAACAATTTTTGCTAAAGAAAAATTTCGCAACTGAGTTACTGGGCCAGTTCAAAGCTGAAGCGCTCTACAGTTATTCTACTAATAAGAAAAGGAGTGACTGCACTGCATGTTTACTAACAATTATACAAAATTACACAAAATTAATTCAGAACGAAGAGGATTTCTAGGACTACTTGCAGAAAACTCAACATATACATGCTTATTAGCCATGCAGTATCGTAAAAACATTTTAATTAGCGTCGTTAGAGGCATTATTGAGAAAATCAAGAATAAGGAAAACATTTCCTTGATGTAACTTGGAATAAGGCTGTTCTTAAAAATCTTATTGTCCATCAGTTTTGGTAATTATCGGCATTTTATCTTTCTCAACCATAGTAGGTAGAAAAGATATTGAGTTCCACCCAACAATTCGATACCGATATTTCATGGAAATAAACCATTTTTAGAAAAATGTGTGTGCGCTCGCGTGTCTGTGTCTTGTGAACAGAACAACCAAAAAATGAAAAGTCGGTTAAATATCAAAGAGGAAGGCATATGAGTGCAACATACGAGACATTTTTTTAGTTACGCTGTTCACAGACATGCGCGTGCACACACTCCTTTTTCTACTTTTTTAACTCAGCCGACTTCAAAACGTATATTTGGGGTGATACCTGGATACTGGAGTACTCAGTGGAGCACAATAAGAAATAATGTGAGTTGTTTATACGAGCTTATCGCACAAACACGGCGAGACAGTATATGTACACTGTTTAGATGCAATCATGTCTTCATGACAGCAACGTCTTATATATCGACAGGCGTGAGAGATCGTTTATTCGTGTTGCATTACTGACTGACAGCAAGTTATTAGTTCTCGTAAACAAGATAAGAAGCGATCGCAGCGCTCGACAACCAAGGTCAATACGTCCTGTTGCTTTGTCAGGTACTACACCTCGGGAGGAACGGATGGGATGAAGGAACCGCAGAGGACGTATGGGCTGCAGGGCCGATAAACGCAGAGACAGAAACGTCCAGGGTACCCTGACAGTTATTGATTTCAACACCACGCCGGGAGGCACTTAATGGCGATGTATCCAACCCACTGGAGGGTGGCTCAAAGTCTCTGCTCTCGAGGGAACCCGGGAAAATTGGACCCAACAGTGGAGGCTCGGATGTCACCCTCTGGCGGAGCGAAATACAAGTGCCAATTGGCAAGCCTCTCTACCAACAGAGTCACGGTGTCATCCTGGAACATAAAGAGGGTGAGAAAATGGAAGAAAGAAGGACAGTGGTTAAAGAGATCATTCCACATTCGACTTGCCAACCAGGGAAAAACTTGGAAAACCCATGGTCAGAGTTGACGGTCGTCAAAAATCGAACCAGGGACACACCAAATGCGAGCCTCACACGTTACCGCGGAACCAATCTAGCTTGGTTACAGCTAAATGGCAGAGAAAGCAATAAACACGGTAGAAATTACGCACCTCGGATCTAAATCGTCAAACTTATGGCATAAACACAGAGGAAAATGTGCTCCTGTGTATGATGTGGAAGGCTTGAAAGTTGATACTATGAGACGGGTACATCTCTGGTTCGGTTCGTCTCAACTGGATGTTTAGAGAGCCAGTTAATTTAACAAATGCAGGTCATGGCCATGCCGCTTCTACATACTTTCTTCCGAGAGGCTGGTTTGTTACTGGTCTCCTACCTTCATATCATCACACACTGTCAGCCACTGCTGGTTAGTTAATGGTCTTCTCGTAACCAAGTGGAAGCCTGTACATAATTAGCTGAAAAAGATCGCAAACGCTGTATTTCATTTAGATGCACTTTATTTAAACTCTTGCAGCAACAAAGTTGTTAACAGCTGTTTTACATTCCAACTGATAGTTTTTCTTAAACTGTGCTATATATTTTTCACCACTGTATGCTAGTTTAACCGCCTCCGTACTGGTAGCACACCTGCCTCTGGCGCGGAGGACTTGGGTTCGATCCCCGATACCGGCGTGGGAATTTTTACCCCGCTGGGAGGTCTGGCTCGGGGTGCACTCAGCCTCGTTAGGTCCCGGAGGAGCCAATTTAGGAGCTACTTGATAAAGAAGTAGCGACGCCAGGTTGCGAAGGTCGCATAACCGACGGGAGGACTCGGAGCACTGACCACGTCCCACCCTCTAGTATTGCACCCCACTCATGACGCCTGTAGTGGGCAGGGGTGGTGAACGCAGTGGTCGGGCAGTAAGCCATGGCACGTCAGAGCTGTTGCGCTTGGGGGTATGCTGATGAGATACATATTTGACCTGGGTTCAACGTCACATACATTCCAGTGCCAGCGGTCTCTATTTTTGTGTTCAAACTATAACACCACTTCAGGAAGATCTAGAATTAAAAACGACACGCTGCCTTGGTCCCGTTTCTAATATCTGTCACACCACTCTGTATATTCTTAAATATTTTACTGTTGCATTATTGGTTTTAAGAACATCGAATAAGACGAAGGAGAATGGGGATGAAATGGAAGGGAGAGATTGTGAACAAGGGAAGAGATGAAGAAACAGGAAACAAGGATATGGGAGGGAAACAATGAGGGAGGAATGGAGAGATTGAAAGAATTGTTTAGGCAAAAAATGAAAGACGAAGATTCTTCACATTTCTTGCAATAAGGCGAGAACAAGTGCGAGTCCTCAATAGCTAATATACCTGAGGCAGATTCAGGAAGGCAGTTCATACGCCTCCTATAAGAACGTGCAGTTTTCAGTCTTGTGATGGCATTTTGGAGTGACAAAGGGATATAAAAAGTCTAATGTGTTGCACTCACATGACTTTCTCTACTCTTAAAGATGCTTATTCCTCTATATACTTCATGTTAAGCCATATAAGCATTTGTAGAACTTATTACTGCAGACGAGACTTTCATGCAGATGCATGTTTTTATAGAAACAAATGTCATTGCTCAAATTTAGTATTTAACTAGTTCATTACTTTCCGGTTCCAAATATCCATAGTTTTTCCATGTATATTTGCATGTTTTGGCATTTCTGGGTATAAAAACATGCATATTTAAGGAATTTTTGGCTTTATTGTGCATATAATATGCAGTACCTGGGGCACCCAGCTTCGCTTGTCTTTTCTTTTCCTTTTTTTAATCGTGTTTTTTGGGAGAAGATACTTATTTAGATAAACTTGAAAAACAACATGTTAACTAAATATGAATTTTGATCCTAATTGCTGGAGCCGTTTCCGTGACGAGACCCTCAATATCCTAGCTTGTTTGTTGAAATTGGCCCATTAACAGAGAAATTATGGCCAAAATAAGGTCTCGAATACATTAAATTTAAAAGAACCCACAATTTGTTAAATCTATTGAAATGCGCCAAAGGAAAAAGTTGTAGTTTATTCAATTTTCTATGAATACAGCCATAAATCAATAACCTTCAATTAATAAGGGGATGACAATTTTTTTTGATAAAAATATTTTTTTCTAGAAAACTATAAACTTTTCAACATTTTGGTATTGGACTTTCTTGTTATTCACAGCATCAGAAATTTGCTGCTAAAGTCTGGCGGATCATCTCACTTCCACCCTGTATATACAAGAATTGCTCGTTTAAATAATAATATTGTATTCATTTTAAATGAATGTTTTAATGCTTTAGTGAACACTTCAGCCTCTCGATTTTTGTGGCAATTATTCTACTCGTGTTCCTTACTTGCCATTGTTTCATTGGACTTTAACCTTGTCTCTTTTCTTGTTTCATTTCTCAACTTTCTATGCACTGTTCCACTTATCATTTGGGATCTTGCAAGCTTTTTCATCATATCTCTTTCAGTTTTCATTGTATAACTTAAATTACATGCTAAATAATTGGACTCATAAGGGAAGAAACCCTTACAGAAAATCGACCGTGCAAGGGGCTGGTAACCGCTACACAGGAAATTTAATTTAGTCTTCTCAAAATAAACAACCGACTGTTAAAAGCTAAGCACAGTTTTTACAGTTCGTGGCTCTCTAGCCTTAACAGTTTACTTAATCCTAAGGTATAATCTGTTGAAACTAAAAACATCCTGTCTGCTTAGTGTAGTCTGAAATTCATACATTGTTTTCTTAGTTTCAAATGCCTGGACTTAATTGTTATTGCACGAGCGCGCACACATATGGGTATAATTCTGCTAGTTGCATTAGGTATTTATTATAATTATAGTATAATAGTATATAATGTTAAGCCTTAGTAGTTGCTTTTGGACGCGTAGTTCTTTAATAGCATAAAAACTACATCATTTTCACATAATGCAAAAACTTTTAACATATACAACATTAAGATTCCGCATTCTCTACCAAGGTTTCTTTAGAACGGATTCATTCTGTGATCATCGAGAAAAAAATCTCAGTTAATACAAAATATAGGTTCACCATTTTCTATGTTGTTTTCTCTCTTTATGCCATTATTTAGTATGACCTGCTAACGGGGTTAACTGCAACATAAATATAGGAAACTTTTGTTAAATGAGGGTTATTGGTAGGTGTTGACATACCTATAGAATTAGAATAAACATCTCCAGAGGTTCTCACGCTGTTTCGTGATGTGCACATCTGCATGAGACAAATATAAACAAGTATTTTAGAGGTGGATTCAGGGCTGAAAAATGCAATGCCATAGCCGGAATTTGAACCACGGATCTTCCGCATATCGAGCGGCTGCTCTAACCATTAAGCTACCACGGCCAGCTTGCCAGTATGACATTAAACTCCCCGACTGATTTGTACTGTCATACTGGCAAGTTGGCCATGGTAGCTTAGTGGTTAGAGCAGCTGCTCGATAAGCGGAAGATCCGTGGTTCAAATTCTGGCTATGGCATTGAATTTTTTAGTCGTGATTCCACTTCTTAGACATTACCCACACATGGCTTGTGTGTTTAAAAATACCAGCAGTACGTTTGTTGGCATAAATAAATAATAAACAAATATAATTGTCCATTGATTGTGGCTGTTTAAAATCTGTCTTGGCTGATATAGATGTATATACCTACGGCCTTTCCTTTTGGAACATATTGCCTGTAGGCAATGGTGTTAGGTTTTTGACACCCCCCTCCCTCCACACACAGATATATTTTTCACACTTCCAGACTCTGGGAAAGATAGGGAAATAGGGAATCATCTTGGCTAGAGAAAAGTTCCCACTCTCCAGCTGGGAATTAAACCCAAGACTCCTCGTACAGCTGTCAGATACTCTACCGACAGCCAGTCTGGGTATATTTCTTGCAATAAAGTGTCACTAGGTTTTTGTTTATATACTTCACGGAGTGCAGCAACTATTCCGTTTTTTCCTCTCCGTGGCACTCTCAACTAAAAGGGTCTCCTTCGCAAGCATGTTATTTTGACTCCAATGTGCTCGTATTCATGTTCAAGAGCTTTGCAAATCCTTTTTAATGTTTTACTGTTTTATGAAATTAAATTAGAAGGTGCCTTGCTACTTTTTGTCCGTCAGAACGAATTATAAAAGTTGGTGGACAGCCTTTTCAGATTAAAGATAAAGGTAGCCTGACAGATCCCACTGAACAAGGGCCTGCTCTATGGAATTTACAGAGTGAGTTAATTCCTATGAATTTTCCTTTTGGAATTAATTGGCATGATAATTTCGAAACACACTAACTTCCTTCCATCTCTCTCTGTCTCTTACCACTCTTATCCAATGATCAATCACTTAACTAAATCTTTGTGCCCATCTCTTACGTGGCTGTCCTTTCTTTTTCCCAGTCTAAGATCCCACATTGTCGTGGCCTAAGCTCACCTTATATTTATTTCAGATTATCCTACAAAAAATGTTTGTTTATAATGTTAGTGTAAGATTTACAACCAAATACCGCTAAAAAGACATATTTCGACTGAAGTTTCTCGAACATTAGCAAGCGCCAACATTTCTTTCTTTCAATCAAGGGCTGCCGCGTAGCTCTTTGGTAGAGCATTAGCCTGATGTACCGGGTTCGATTTGGAAGGTGGGAGTTTTTATTTAACTAAGATTATTCCCATCCTTCCTAGAGCATGGAAGTATGAATGGGAGCGTGAATGTGTGTATCAATTTAATGCAATTAAGTTAACCTAAAGTAATTGAAACCCGAGTTAAAAATAACTGTTAAGCGAATGAACACCATTGCTCTTGAGTAATTGTTCTAACAGGTTAAAAAGCCGCCGATGTTAAATGCAGCATACAAATGAAAAATTAAAAATCTGACGTGTTGCACTCACGACTTTCTCTACTCTTGTACTAACCACTCTTACAAACTCTTATTCCTATATCTTCTTCGTGTGAGTTGAGATAAACAGTGTAGGTACAATGTATCTTATTGGTTATTTCCTTGTAGGTGCAAGGGGAACATTAGAATACAGTAGGCTTTTTGCGATAGTTAAATCTTTTAAAGCTTTGAGATTCCGTTCTCTTTGCACACTTAACATATTAAACAAATGAACAACGATGTTCCATTTCACGAAAGCTTTGTTTTCCGAAACTGCCACAAATGACAAAGAATATCTTCAAAATGGTTCACCCTACAAGAAAATTTATTGAGACATAAATTGTGTATTTTAGCAAGGTCTACATTTTTATATAGTATGATTTGGTCTATCTTTAACGGTTTACCAGTTATGCAACAGTCGTCCAGAGTAAATACGATTACAGGGGCTATAGCCAGAAAATTCAAGATATACGTTTCATTTGTCATAAAAATATTTCAAACAAATGACATTTTAATCAAAATCGTTAGAGCCATTTTCAAGAAAATCAAAATGTTCGAAAAAATTTCCATGTAAAGGGTAGTTTAGGGTGGGGCTATTTTCTTCAAAATCTTCGTGACGCATCCTTGAAAGACATTAAACTTAAATACCAACTTTGGGTTTTAACCGACTTTGCGTTTTGAAGTTATGGTGTCCACACACACACACACACACACACACACACACACACACACACACACACACACACACACACACACACACACACACACACACACACAGACCTTTTTCTAAAAATGCTTTTTTTTTTTTTTTTTTTGATTCAGGGAGTCTCATAAACATACATTTCTGGTGAAATGTCGACATCCAATTTTTGGATATATATATTTTTTTCTTCTAAAAAGTCGGTTTTCAGCAGTTGCGCTTCTCTTGGATTATTTGCCTGAATTTTCCTCCCATATCATATATGGGATTTTTTTTTATTGAAACATTTGATGGTGGTTATACTCCTTGAAGTTTTAGGTTAGGTTATTGGAGATTTTCGTCATTTTTAACTTAATTTCACAGATACACACAAACATCTATACTTTCATAGTTCGGAATAATCCTAATGTAGAAGACCCGTGTGGGTACCCAAGCCGGGCCTCCGGATCATAGCATAGGTGTATGGCGTATTCAGTGCATCTGGTAGATCCCAGAGTCGGTGTTAAACCAGACATGTCATAAGGAAGTAGCACGAAACGAGCAGTGTCAGTGACTCAGACTAAGGTTTATTTTCACTGCTACCGGTTTACATAACTTGCATGCTACCCATTCAGGTAGAACTAACTCCCAAGGTAGCGTATACTACGGCGCGCTGACGTCCATTGATTTCTTCCCCTCTCTGTCTTGCTGAATATTCTCCCACACAACCGCCGTGGCTTGTTTAGCCGATGCCGTAAATCTTCCAAGTTGATGTTTGGGCCGGCATTTCCGGGTTAGAAGCATTCCTCGCCAGAAGTCTTCCACGTGCACAGCGGACTACCAACGAAAGCGTACACACTTTTTTCCAAACATGACGCCCCATACACCTGCCCAGAACCTCCCCCCTGCCACTGGGCAATAACTATTGGCAAAACAGGCAACCCTCACTACGAGGGTAAGAAGCAACAAAAACAAAAGTATGTCTCCTGTATTTCCTTCGCTTCTTCAAAGTTTGTTTTGTATTTGAACTTCTAAGTTTGCTAACCGGCGAGTTTGTGCACAACTGTCGTTCCTTTTCCGATCCAAGATATCACCTGAACCTGAATCTGATGACATGAATCAGCTTCAAGAATCTGGATGTTCCTCACCGAAAACTCTCGTAAAAAAAGACAAAGAGCTCCGTCAATCGAAGACGTGCTAGGAGGTTATATAAACAAAAAGTGGCAATAGTGAAAAACGTAAAATTCTTCTTAGGATAATAACTGATAAAAAGAATTAATAAGAATTACTTAAAATTAACGCATGTTAATTTACAATAGTGTAAATTAATTTCCTGGATTCAAACCTAGTAACCTCACCTACCTGCATGTTTGGCATTAACTATATATGAAATTCTCTAACCTTTTATATTTATTCTGAAACTTCCCTAGGTTTTTAATTCCTTTTTATTTGTTGATATTGAATTATTATTTAATTCATTAAGCAGCTAAATATGAGCTATAAGTTATTTTTAAGACGTGAATAATCAATCGCTAGTAATATGTAATACAGGTTAGTCTCAGAGGAATGAATATATAGGGAAAGAGGGAGATGCAATCTAATCCGTTAGATAACACAAGGTGAACGAAGCTGCGGATCTGCTATTGTCACAATACAAATAAATTTAATCTTAAGTAATTTTCTCATGTGTACCATCCAAGAATCGCGCCCTGCAGATTTAGAACCACTGAAGACTTGGCAACTATGAGGTTTGCTTTAAATCGCAAAGCTTCTATAAGCAAAGCTCTGCCGAATTGGGGAGGGTAAGAGGTGAGACCGTCATATTTGAAGAGCATTGTGGGTAGCTCGTGGTGACCGATCATCTGGAACAAGGCTTTTCAAAGCTTAAAATCGCACCGGGTGCAATCCATCGTGCTCGTGGGGACTCGGTTTAGCTCGGCCCAATTCGCGCGCCGCAGAGCGAAGAATCGAGCAAGTGTGTGTTGATAGCTTGTTTATCATTGAATTAGATAGGTGCAATACAACTATCTAATTATAGGGCTACACGCACAAAAGAAAGCAAAGAATGCCTAAAGTACATTTGAATTAGAGTAGTAACGTTTATATTTTTTGAAAGCCGTGACCATAGAGCCAAATGCCTTATTTCGATACAATAATTAGTTGTGTAAGAAAATTATCTGTTCAAAGATACTGAAACAGAATACATACACGAAGAAACATGGTGAAATCATAACGTAGGAAATGCCGGAGAGGAAGATTTAAAGAGGTTACTGTATCTCGCCGAACAGCATTCCTTATCCAAAACTGATGTTTCTACAGTCATTAAAAACACCTGGTTTGGTATTAAAAACCAAATGAACCAGTTTCACACTGCGCACGGCACGTAAACTTTGCGTAGTGAGGAAGGAACGGCGTTTAAAGTGAGGAAGAGGGAGACGGCAAAAAGAGAGAAAGTGTAAGGAAAGAGCGAGTGGAGCTTGCACCAAGGTCAAGTTTTCGTAGTCGGATTTGGCACCTTGCACCGTGCAATGCACTGGTGCGTGCACCCAGAGAGTTCCTGATCGGGAGATTAACGATTTCCTCGCCAAGCACTGCGATCTTCAGCAATCTGTTGCACTCTCCTATCCTCACGTGCTTTCGTGTGTCTCCTTTTAATGAACGGAATCAAGTTACGGACTTGTAAATCTTGTAATTCCAATTTTGGTAAATGTAACCCAAAAATAGAAAATCTTTGATAAGTGAGTTTATCTGGCAAAGGGACGTTACGAAATAAAGAGTACTGAGGTATTGGGCCTTTGATCCCTCTAACCAAAGAGGGCGTCAGTTGCAAAGAAATTTCACTTATGATTGGAAAAAATCTACTACGATGCTTCAATTTAGACATATACTTTTAGTTTGATACTCTGTCCCTTCTGCACAGACATCCTTTAACCATTCCGTGTGCTTTATGGAGTACTGCACAAGAGAACTTTCTACACAACCAGCCCACAAAGCCCTCGCATGAGCGTTAGAGGGTCTGAAACTATTTGTTAAGTTCTGGTTCCTCTCAAGTTGCCGAAGTATCCGGTTCATGACAGATAATCCCATTACCGAATAGGTTCAACGACTGGAATCTTAATTCCCTTCTGGACAGCCTCATCTACCCTTACATTTCTCGAAATCTCTGTATGTCGTGACGCCTATTTCAATTCAACTTATGTTGAGGCATTACCAAAAGATCTCGCAGCATTCTAACTCCAACTTTGACTTGTGGCTATCTAAAAGTCCCAACCACATATTTTGGGAACATTTCCTCGCTTGGAAAGAGAATACATAATCCGGCACAAACTGGAAAAATAACTCTTAGATTCTTATATTCCAGAAAACATGAGCGTTATAGTTTCCACAAGTATATTACTTTAGCCTATACGAAATACAGCTTACTTGTTGAGCTTTTACTCATGAAGAACTATTTCTGCAAGTACATTCTGTAGAGAGGGGTTCCTATTGATAAATAATTCGATATCGCAGGAAATATGAGTTCCCTGGAAAGAAAGACAATGTTTTAACAAGGGATGTGCACAAAGTCGAACGCATGGGGCCGCACAAGGGTATGGTCAGAATGTGGATCACAGAGCCCAACGGTGGCCTGAGTCATTGCCAGGCGAACTCCGCTGTTGCTAGAGCCATTCAAAGGTAGCAAATCGTTTCATAGTACCGATGTACATTGTTTACACTCTAACCCACAACCAAATGCTCCAAAATAATCCTCCGACTCCAGCTACAATCGCCACACAACTTGAACAAGTACCTGGAACATGCCATCCCTGACAGCAGCAGAGTTTTGTATGGGAAAGACAAGCGCCACTGTTTCTGGGACGAGCTAGCAGTACTCCAAGCACTCCTTCGTGTGGCTTCGAGCGTTCGAGGCTGCGCACATGCCTTATAGGAGTCTGGCAGCGAAAGGGTGAGGATTACTACTCCATAATGAACATCAGTTTAATGTTAAACTTCGGCTGTAAGTGCCCAGTGAACCTCACCATGGGGTTTTCTCTACATCAAACAACCTTTATGATAACATAATTTAGTTACTTTTGTTTCCTGAAATACGATTTGAACGATTTTAAAGGAGAGAGTGTATCCTTCACCAGAAAAACATCTAATTATTAGAATGTTATGCATATAGTATTGACTTCTCGATCATTTCAACGCCTTAGCCATTATAACTAATTACCTTTTTATTGTATCTGGGTAGCCCCTGCGATCGGGGACTTTGATTTTAGAAAAAACCATGGGATTTTATCGATTTTCATAAGAAAACATGCATATATTTATACCTTAAGAATGTGTGTAGGGTAGGGAGGATTCGAATTAAAGAAAAACTTTTCCCACCGGGGGTGAAGATAAACAAGACCAATTAAGTTGACAAAATTGAATGCAGGTTGATAGTAACCTGTTCGAAATGAATTGCCAACTATTGAGGTTGAAGAATTAAATTGTTTCTTAATCTTATCACTAGAAATGGTAATTATTGTATGCGAGGGTCACTACGAAAGTTTTGAGATGTGAGACAATGAAAGTTGATGTACTCGATTTGAATGCCCCATCCATTATGAGTAAACTGGTAGTAATCTCCTACTACAGGAACTCAAAACTTCCGTAGAGACCTCGTATCTGCTAAATTCTCACTTTTCCAGACTTTTAAGTTTAAAAATAATTGTTTCAATATTAATAATAACAATAATGATAGGTAATATACATTGGCGTTACTAGCCGAAATGCTAAGCTGAACTTAGCGCTAATTCTACATAACTCAAGCGGGTCTTTAAGCACTGTAGCGGCCGATAAACGCTCAGGACGGAAAATACATTTTAGCAATACTCTTTTATTAAAGTTCCGCCTATATGTCTATCCCTACAGACGTTCCCGCATATGTTGCCATATCTTATAGCTGCTAATTCGTATCTGAAACGCTGTTACTGCGTTAATATCCGAGAATTTCCTTTCCTCGGTAATTTTCAAAATTCTATTGCACCAACCCACGTACGACACATCATTTCCAGGTACACCTTGAGTTAATGGTATTCTGTCGACTGAGTTTCACCGTAACCTTAATTACTTAGCTACTTACCTCTACCTGACTATGAAACTAATGACCTAATGACAAAATTTTACCTTCCCTCTAATGATTATAATTGACATGTGCATTGATTTTAACGTTCAGAAATTATTTATTATAATTATCTATGTCTTCGTCATTTCTTTATAAAATTATTGAGCTTACCCGTCAATAATTCTGGTATCAACCTCCAAAATAAAGATTGTTGTGTCGTTTAAATTTCTAGGATCACATCAGAGTCGCCGGTGTGCCGGAATTTCGTCCAGCAGGAGTTTTTTTTTACATACCAGTACATCTACTGACAGGAGCTGTCGTTTTTAAGCACACTTAAAAACCATCGGTCTGGGCCAGATTTGAACCCGCGACCTTGGAATCAGTAGACCAGCATCTAACCAACTGAGCTACCCAGACGACGCATCAACTTACAAAGAATTCCATGTTCAAGTATTTCGTACCATTCGATTGTTTTGTTTTCCTTTGTTTGTTTTTCTACACCTTTCCGAAAGATTTGCAACAAGTTTTATAAAGCCATAGCAGTGCGTGCTTTGATACTATATCGCAGTGAAACTTGGATGTTAATAAAAAAGGTTTGTCAAAGGACGCAGATGTTTGGTATCTCTAGCGAACTATAAATTAGCAGATCAAAGTGCATGAGAATGAAACGTATTCGAGCCAAATGACATTTTTATATGGAAAGTATATGAAATACAAGCGGAAATGGCAAAGCAGACATTTATATGCAAAGTTAAAGGAAACACAGTCGCGCAAAGAAAACACGAAATATAAAATCTTTGAAGTCCCTGCTTCAAACTATGTAAATCCGGACGACAGCGATATAGGTTTTCTTTAAAACAAACCAAGAACATTTTTTTTACTCAAAATTAATCCTAAATATAAAAATAACACTTTATGTGGAATACTCGCACGAAGTCATACCCACATTACAAATACATTTCAAAAGTGATTTCACTGCATACATTGCGTTATGTATGTTAAAATGATTTATAACTAAGTAACAGGGGACTTAATTTCATGCTACCTGAAAAAGGAACATTCTTTTGTTTATATCATTAGTCGGTTTTTCGCTAGCATGCAGCTCAGGTGGAGTAAAATAATCGCAAACTTTCAAATTATTGCATTAGGGGACGCTTCTGGCCCCTTAAACACAAATCTAAAACAATAAAATCTCGGAAAGCTATTTAACACACAAATGTGTGTTGTAACGTGTTTTACATTTCTCCCAAGCAAGTAGTCTTAATATTTATTGTTTTCAAACTGTATCAAATTCAACAATGTATTCTCAAAACATTGTGATTGTTTGGCAATTTATGTTAATCAAAAATGTTAAGTATACTTACGGTGTCCATTCAAAGTATAAAATATGGATTTTCTGCTTTCAGTTGCATTGTTCTATTGTGTCTTACGCACCCCCCCCCCCCCCCACACACACACACACACACACACATTTTTTTTCAAGGATTTAAATTTTATTTCCGTAAAATCCCGATACCAAATTTTTTGTCAAAATACAGTAGTTACCTACCGGAAGAGCGAAAATGTTTCGAAAGAGCTGCGTGGTGTTTTGCCTGTGCGTGTTCTCGGCGCTCGTTGCCGTCTGTCACTATCATAGAAAGGCACGGATGAAACCATAGAACACTTAACTACTTTTAAAGGTTTTTCTTACCAACTTTATGAAAGGAGATGCCGAAACAGGCCGCCGTTGTTGTCCATGCACTTTGGCACCTCTTTAGGAAACTATCCCTCACTCACCGAAATTCACGTTGAGAAATACTAGCATATCACGAAGAGATATGAAATAATCGTAATAAATAATTTCTGTATGTTAAAATCAATGCACATGTTGTAAGTTGTAATATCGGCATATGGTTTGAAGCTCCTTGAAAAAAAGGAAAGAAATACAAAAGAAGAAACAAAGAAAAAAAAAACAAACAAAAATATCTTTAGAAAAAGGTCCGGGCGTGTGAGAACAGCATAACTCAAAAACGAAGAGTCGGTTAAAAACCAAAGTTGGTGTTTAAGTTTAATGTCTTTCAAGATTGCGACACAAAGATTTTGAAGAAAACTTCATCCTTAGAAAATTATTCGAAAATTTTTATTTTCTCAAAAATGGCATAACCATTTTGATTAAAATTCCACAAGCTTAAGATAGTTATGGCAAATGGAATACTTATTTTGAATTTTCTGGCTATAACATATGTAGTCATGTTTACCCCTGATGACTTTTGCATTACTGATAAACCGTAAGAGATAGACCAAATCCTACTATACAAAAAATGCAGATCTCGTTGGGATACACAAGTTATATCTAAATGCCCTTTTTTATGGAGTGAACCATTTCGGAGATATCCCTTTTTATCTGTGCGAGTTTTACAATACTTAAACTTTTTTCAAATGGAATGTCGTTATTTACTTTTTCGTCTCTTAGCCGTGTAAAGAGAAGGGATTTCACAGCCTCCATATGGCGACCAGCTTTAAAAGATTTAACTATTGCTCAAAGCGTACTGTATTCCCATATTCCCCTTGCACCTATAAAATTGTCAATAAGATAATATCTACAAATGTTTGTCTCGACTAACATGAGAAATAAGAGTTTGTAAGAATAGTTAGTACAAGACTAGAGAAAGTCATGTAAGTGCAACACATCAGATTTCTTTTATTTATTTGGGAGTCTCAAGACATGTATTGCTGGTGAAACCTCGATACAGAATTTTTGGGTGAAATAACTTCCTTAATTACTCTACGTAAAGAAAATAAAAAGGTAAGCAACTTTCGTATTGTTTTCATTCGCTGATAGCTAAAAATATTCAAGCATTTAATAATTTAATACTGGTGATACAGCAGTGCCCACCGCATTATCCAAAGCTTGTAATTGCACTAAACGGAATATGTTAACATATGTAAGCAATTTCTCATTAAATGAAAACAAATCGTTTGAATGTTATGCTCTCGGATATTTTTTAAACGGTAAAATATACTGAAGGGCTTTAATTATGCATTCTTTGAACTGAAGTAAATCGCCCCCATCCACCGTTGTTTTCTCCTTTCTCATGAAGATTACATGCAATGCAAATAGAGGTCACTAACGTCTGTATTTGTCGTTCCAGCGATGTGAAATTGTTGCAACACATTTCATTTACATTCGATTACAGCTTCGTCCCAAGCTTTTATGAGGTCAACTTAACACACTTTAAGAATAATTATTTTTACTTTCTCTACCACGTACTTCCAGTAATGTAGAAGAAGTTTTGATTTCTACTAAAAATTCGATAGCAACATTTTTACCAAGAATACATTTTTAGACTCCTTGAATGCAAAAGAAGCATTTTTAGAAGATGTATCTGTGCCTGAGAACAGAATAATTCAAAAGCCAAAAGTCAGTTAACACTAAAATTTGTATTTAATTCCCATTACTTCCAAGGATGCTACACGAAGGTTCTCAAGATAAACACCCCACCCCCCCAAAAAAAATTATTCACACGAAACATTTTTCCACAATTTTTATTTTCTCAAAAATGGCTCTAATGATTTTGATTAAATTGACATACGTTTTAAGATATGGTTAGCCCATTAGAAAAAAATTATACAAAGTTTCTTCCTAATAAAGAAGACCGCAGATTATTCTCACAAAAGTCAAGATGTATCTTTTATTTGCAATGTAATTACCTTAGCTATATGGTATTTTAGGTCGTCTGCTTAGAGCGGAGGTAGCGCTGCTGCTTACCAAGTGGGAAAACCCGGTTTGATTCCCGGTACCAACGAGGAGATTTTCTCCCGCTGGGAGACCTGGCCCGGAGTGCACTCAGCCTCGTTAGGCCCCTGAGGGACTGCTTGATTGAGAAATAGCAATTTCTGGTTGCGAAAGCAATATATACCGGGGCGCTGACCACGTCCCACCTTCATTACTGCATCCCACTCATGAACGTCTGTGATGGCCAGGGGTGGGGGACGCAGCGGCCGGGCGGTAGGCCTTGTAACGGAAAGGGCTGCATCTCGGTATTATCATGATGATGATGATGATTATTATTATTATTATTATTATTATTATTATTATTATTATTATTATTATTATTATTATTATTATTACTACTACTACTATTACTACTATTATTACCATTATTACCATTATTACTATTATTATTATTATTATTATTATTATTATTATTATTATTATTATTATTATTATTATTATTATTATTATTATTATTATTATTATTATTTGGTATTTGTGAAATAAATATCAATTTCTTTTGCTTTTTTTGTTTGTTTCTTTCTTTCTTTAAGGTACTGCACTTCATTCCCAATTTTGGTATTCACCCAACTTTCCATTTTTGAGTTTTGCTATTCGCACACCCATGCACAAACACGGACCATTTCCTAAAACGCTATTCTTGGATTCAGGAGACTCAAAATACCTATTTCTGATGAAATCTTGGTATCAAATTTTTGAATGGAATAACATACTTCGACTACCTGTAACCAATTGGTAGAGAAAGCAATAACAGTTACGCTTATATGTAACATAAATGGACGTTTACAATACCATTTTCGGAAGAATTGGGAGGCATTTTAGTCTCTTTCTTCAACGTACAAAAGAACCAAGTCTGTTCTACAGACACAAGTAAACTGAAATTGACAATGCAACCTTTAAAGTTCACTCAACATATGAATCTGAAAAGCTCGAATTCTCATTCTTCCAGGAAATGAATGATTTTCACTCATTTTGTGCAGCAGGGATAGCTCTATTTAAAAAAAAATAAAAGAAGAAAATAAAAGAATTAATAACCTTTGAGTCTGGCTTAACTTTCACTCCAAGCTCTTTATTCTATTACATCTTTTTTCTGGGACCAGCAAATCAGTTGTACTATTTCGTGGAAAATGACGTGCCAATCTCAGAAAATAACCCTCAGGTTCGTTAAGATCAATAAGTTTGACAGCTCGTTTGCTGGCATCAGACAGCTACTAAGCTAGAAAATTTCGATTTGGATTTTTTCTAACTGCAGGGAAAGTTGGCCTGTTTGCTTGTTAGAGGCAATTACAAAACATTTACTTTCCCTGGCGTCCACGTCAGCCCAGATGCGTGTATATACTGTACCAGTTTGTTAGAATAAGGTTCCATGTGTGCATCAGGTAATCCAATTTTCAAGGTTCGTGCTGCTGGAACGGTTTACTACGGCACGTAAGTGCAGTGAGAGCTTGCACCCAGGATATTAACTTGGAGAGAAGTAAAATTATGCACACATATGTGCCTAAATTTAGAATAAAACAACATAAACAATAGTCTTAACCTTTCCAATGACCCCGTTTGTGAACATTATTGCTTGAAAATGCCTGGTCCAGTGCTTAGATGGGCAATTCATGTACTTCAAGAGACAGAAATATATATAGGTAATTTTTTCTGAATTCTTTTACGTAGTCATATCGCGACGGATCTGTTAGAACAGGCCTGGGATACCTTGAGCGATCTTCAATGTGTTTATCTGCTATACATACAGTTATCTGTGCAAAGCCATGAGTAGGCTGTGCTCAGTGAGCACCAGTTGCCCAGCCCTCTGTCAGGAGGTGTTCGAAGAACAGTCTGTGGCGAACAGTAAAGGTCCCATCCCAATACACACAATCCTGCTTCGCCACGAGTTCACAGAGGGAGCAGTGCAGGACAACTGTACTTACGTCTCTGTGACAGCAGATGACATTAGGATGCCATCCAGTCCATTGCTTACATTATCTGTGTATACTAACGTTAGTCTAACGTGTAGATAGCTTTCTACACATGCAGTTTCAATAGACCGTACTTCTGGAAGTCAAAACAGAAATACTAAAACCAGGTAGATTTACTCGATGATGTATACCAAAATCAACAATTTTAGCCACCAAATTCTAATGTAGCTATTTTACTACTAATATATTAGTGGTTTTAACATCCATAATCCAGCGTTCTTACATCAATTTTATATTATTGAGCATCAACGATATTACCCAGAAAAATGTAAATATGATCACATGCGTGTGGAAAAGAATATCACTGCAAATATGCTGGAGAGAAACGAAGGCTGTAAATATGCTGTAGAAAAACAAAAGCTTGGGGCTTTGAATGAGCAGACTGTAAAATTGGGGCTTCCCCCCACCCCTGAAAATGTCGGGTAAGCGAGGAACAAGACAACACATTAAGGTTATGGAAAGAAGATAAGAAAACCCTTGGTACATTTAATATGATGGGAGAGTGCCACAACGTGATATTCTGGAAACCTCACACGAGAACAAAGGCAGCATAGTTTCTGTATAGTATCCAGAAACAACTGAATGGGTTTTTAAGACACAGGTGTAAAATTAAAGAGGCGTCATGTAGATTTGCAATTACTAAAAGAATACAGAATCGTGGCCATTGAAGGGCAGGAATTCCCATGGATTTTACCTTCTTCTTGGTATTAATGCCACATTTTTACTTTCTCTACCAAATACATAGGACCGCCTCCGTAGCATAATGGAAGCGCGCCTGCTTTTGGCGCGGAGTACCCAAGTTCAATCCCCGGTACCGAGGCGGGAATTTTTCCGCCTCTGGGAGGTCTAGCACGGGGTGCACTCAGACTCGTTAGGTTCCGGAGGGGCCATTGAAGAGCTACTTGACAAAGAAGTAGCGACCCCAGGTTGCGAAGGCCGGGAGGGCTCGGGGGACTGATCACGTCCCACCCAACAGTTCTGCACCCCACTCATGACGCCTGTAGTGGACAGAGGTGGGGGACGCAACGGTCGGGTGGTAAGCCTTGGCCTGCGAAGGACTGGTGGCTAGGGGTTATTATTACCAAGTACGTACTACGTAGAAGATAGATATTGCATTCCATCCAAAAATTCTATAACATATCACTGGAAATACACGTTTTGGGGTCCCCCAAAGCCTAAACTGCATCTTTAGAAAAAGGTCACGCATGTTCCAAGGATATGAGATGAATATTTTCATAAAATCTTCTCATCCCGAACTACTCTTTGCAGGGAAAAATTTTAGATTTTTCCCCCTTAAAATGGCTCTATCCTAAGGGATATAAGTGCTACATAAGGGGAGGGTAATCATGAAGAAAGAGGAAGAAAGGAAAAAGAAAAATGGCTCTATCCTAAGGGCTGTAAGTCCTACATAAGGGGAGGGTAATCATAAAGAAAGAGGAAGAAAGGAAAAAGAAAAATGGCTCTATCCTAAGGGATATAAGTGCTACATAAGGGGAGGGTAATCATGAAGAAAGAGGAAGAAAGGAAAAAGAAAAATGGCTCTATCCTAAGGGCTGTAAGTCCTACATAAGGGGAGGGTAATCATGAAGAAAGAGGAAGAAAGGAAAAAGAAAAATGGCTCTATCCTAAGGGATATAAGTGCTACATAAGGGGAGGGTAATCATGAAGAAAGAGGAAGAAAGGAAAAAGAAAAATGGCTCTATCTTAAGGGCTGTAAGTCCTACATAAGGGGAGGGTAATCATAAAGAAAGAGGAAGAAAGGAAAAAGAAAAATGGCTCTATCCTAAGGGATATAAGTGCTACATAAGGGGAGGGTAATCATGAAGAAAGAGGAAGAAAGGAAAAAGAAAAATGGCTCTATCCTAAGGGCTGTAAGTCCTACATAAGGGGAGGGTAATCATAAAGAAAGAGGAAGAAAGGAAAAAGAAAAATGGCTCTATCCTAAGGGATATAAGTGCTACATAAGGGGAGGGTAATCATGAAGAAAGAGGAAGAAAGGAAAAAGAAAAATGGCTCTATCCTAAGGGCTGTAAGTCCTACATAAGGGGAGGGTAATCATAAAGAAAGAGGAAGAAAGGAAAAAGAAAAATGGCTCTATCCTAAGGGATATAAGTGCTACATAAGGGGAGGGTAATCATGAAGAAAGAGGAAGAAAGGAAAAAGAAAAATGGCTCTATCCTAAGGGCTGTAAGTCCTACATAAGGGGAGGGTAATCATAAAGAAAGAGGAAGAAAGGAAAAAGAAAAATGGCTCTATCCTAAGGGCTGTAAGTCCTACATAAGGGGAGGGTAATCATGAAGAAAGAGGAAGAAAGGAAAAAGAAAAATGGCTCTATCCTAAGGGCTGTAAGTCCTACATAAGGGGAGGGTAATCATGAAGAAAGAGGAAGAAAGGAAAAAGAAAAATGGCTCTATCCTAAGGGCTGTAAGTCCTACATAAGGGGAGGATAATCATAAAGAAAGAAAAAGAAAGAAGAAAAATGGCTGTATGATTTTGATTACAATACCATATGTTAAAGGTGTTGTCATTACAAATGGAATGCATGTGTTGAATTTTTTGAGAATGTTCTCAGAAGTCATCTTCATTCCATACACATTCCCGTAACTGATAAAACTTTAGAGATGGACAAAGCCTTACTGCACAAAAATGTACATCTCGTTATAGCACATAATTTATGTCAACTGCATTTCTTGAGGAGATAACCATTTTCGAGGTATTCCTTATTGGTTTGAATTTTTAAATATTTAAATTTCATCCAATAAAGTCGTGACTTAGAAGACCGGAAACAATACGAGCGAAAATAGTATTACAAGAAGAAATATTTGAACAAATAAACTGTTTTAAATACTTAGGCTGCAATGTGTGACTGTTCAACACTTCAGTGTCGAACACTTGGACAGTGTCGAAACAAGAAGAAAGAAAATGTGAGCCAGCAGACATATTTTTACTTTCTCTACTGGTAAGTAGAGGAAGTATTGTATTCCACCCAAAAATTCGAAGTCGAGATTTCACCGGAAATACATGTTTTGAGGCCCCCTGAATCCAAAAAAAGCATTTTTAGAAAAAGGTCCGTGTGTGTGTCTGTGTGCCTGTGTGCCTGTGTGTCTGTGTGTCTGTCACTCTGTCAGTCTGTGGACAGCATAACTCAAAAACGAAAAGTCGGTTAAAAACCAAAGTTGGTATTTAAGTTTAATGTCGTTCAAGGATGTGACACGGAGATTTTGAAGAAAATAGCCCCACCTTAACCTACCCTTTACATGGAAAATTTTTCGAAAATTTTGATTTTCTTGAAAATGGCTCTAACGATTTTGATTAAAATGTCATATGTTTGAGATGTTTTTATGACAAATGAAATGTATATCTTGACTTTTCTGGCTATAGCCCCTGAAGTCGTATTTACTCTGGAGGACTTTTGCATAACTGGTAAACCGTTAGAGATACACCAAATTATACTATACAAAAAATGTAGATCTTGCTAAAATACACAATTTATGTCTCAATAAATTTTCTTGTAGGGTGAACCATTTCGGAGATATACCTTGTTATATGTGCGAGTTTTGGAAAACTTGGAACTTTCGTGAAATGGGTCATCGTTGTTCATTTTTTTATATGTTACGTGTACAAAGAGAACGGAATCTCAAAGCTTTAAAAGATTTGACTATCGCACAAAGCCTACTGTATTCCAATATTCCCCTTGCACCTACAAGGAAATAAGCAATAAGATAATTTGTACAAATGTTTATTTTAACTAACACGAAGAAGATATAGGAATAAGAGTTTGTAAGAATGTTTAGTACAAGAGTAGAGAAAGTCATGTGAGTGCAACACATCAGATTTTTAAGACATGCAGCTGGTTGTACTTTAAGAGATAGAAGTGAAGAAATACGTGAGGAGCTGAAGATCTTCAATTTAAGAGAAAAAATTCACCAATATTTGAATAACTGGAGGGACCATGTACATGTCAAAGAAATATTGGTAGGCCGAGAAGATGGACAGAAGAGTTTTGATATATGAGATCGGAACAAGCCTAAATGGCTTAAACCCTGTTGTTGATGCAGATGATAGATAAAACTGATGTTATGGGAATTGACACTTTTACAAAGCAGCAGCACTGTGATTCGTTGTCGATTACATCTAGCATTACTTTCTTCACCCAATTATCTTTCTAACTTTCACTTTTGCTGGTGGTTATGTTTTTAGTGCCGCTGATCATGGCAGTAAGCATTCACTTTACTATTTCATTTATTACTTTCACTACTACGTTTAGTGAAGTGGAGGAAGTATCGTATGCCACCCAAAAATTTGATGTCGAGATTACACCGGATATATGTTTTGAGGCCCCCTAAATCCAAAAAAGCATTTTTAGAAAAAGGCCCGTGTGTGTGTGTGTGTGTGTGTGTGTGTCTTTGTGTCTATTATTTCAGAAGTTTTCTTTTTCGTTTCGTTTCTTTCTTTTTTTTTTAACATTCTATCATAGAAGTCTTGCTCCTGCAATTGAAATTTCTTTAATTCGTTTGGTTTATTACAATGTTAAGATATGTATTATATATAATTTTTTTTAATCTCTTTATGTTTTATTACTAGTCTGTCAGTCTGTGGACAGCATAACTCAAAAACGAAAAGTCGGTTAGAAACCAAAGTTGGCATTTAAGCTTAATGTCTTTCAAGGATGGGATAATTTCTGCAATTGTTTATCTCAACTAACTCAAGATAGAAGAATGGTTAATGCAAGAGGAGAGAAAGTCATGTGAGTGCAACACATAAGATCTTTTTTAACTGCAACTGCCATAAGAATATCTTGAACTTTAATTGTATGGTTTAAGAGAGATTACCGACTCAGGTTCAATTAACTTGATTGCGTTCCTTTTCTAACAGAATTGATTTTAGCTCTACTGCTCTACTGGTTTCTACATGGAACTGGATTCCGGATTCCTCAACAAGTTGCCCTGGGTATCATCGACGTCACTTAATTAGATAGCTGGAGGACTAGACTGATCTCAGAGTGAGTTAATTAAGAGGACGTCTTCCTCCCACGTGAAGAGTCCAGTGCGGAAGTTGCGAACAAGATTGCTGGTCTTTTTGTAGATCATTTTGTGCTCCCCATTTGATATGCCAGCGGGGAATTAGTATTTGAATAGAAATGTTACAGTTCATGAATCCTTTGTCAATCCTACTGATGCAACAGTGTGTTTGCTTTATTTGACCATGGTAAATATCACTGCACTATGTACCTTTAACATTGATTTATAGCAAGTTTAATCTTTAAAAAGAAAAATAAAAAAGAAATCCTCACACACATGTAGCACTGAGATGATATAACATAAGACCTGATCCATTGTTCAAGTCCCTCGCGGACCTCTTAGATAGTCAGTAGCACAGTGGTTCCCAAACCTTCGTAAATAACTTTCCATTTGTAAGCTTTGCGAATTCCATGCTCCTTTATGGTTATTGCCCGCCTCGGTAGCGTGATGGTTAGCGTGTCTACCTCACGTTCAAGAGGTTGTTGTTGTTGTTGTTGTAGTGTTTAACGCCCGCTTTTACTACTACGGCACCGCAGGCGGTGACACTGATGATACACGGAATGAAGATGGAGCACCGGTGGAATGAGATGGCGGGGGAAACCGGAGCACCCGGAGAAAACCCGCCCTGACGCCGCTTCGTCCACCACGAATACCACATGCGGGTCCCTGGGATCGAACCCGGGCCGCCTAGGTGGTAGGCGAGCGCGCTAACCGCTCGGCCACGGCGCCGCCGTTCAAGAGGTCGCGAGTTCGAATCTCGCTTAGGGTAAGTTATCCGGGTAAGGTTTTTTCCGAGGTTTTCCCTACCCTGAGAAGACGAATGTCGGGTAACTTAAAAGCTCCATGGACCTCGGGCTCATTTGAGCATCATTTCACCCATTTCATTTCATTCATTCGTCCGATATGACACAATGCTGGAGGACGTTAATTAAAAAAAAAAAAAAAAAAAAAAAAAAATATGGTTATTATTATATACCCACAAACACGTGTGTTTGAGAATGTAAAATAAATCATTAACATCAGTACAACTAATTTAATCTAAATGAATACATACAGGACGATATATGAAGGTGGTTCGGCACAAAACCTGAAGTGCTCCAGACTACCTCAGCCTGCCCTACATTTTAGTTTTAACAAAATTAATTTTAAGATATATCACGGATATAATATAACAGAACAATCAGTTGAATACGAATAAACTTAAGTTTCTTTTGCAATAAAATATATTGTAACAAAGGCAACCTGTTGCTGCTCCACACAAAGAACAAAACGCAATTGATTCGCAGAAACGTATCAGAACTGAACCGCTGAATCACAACTTAACTGCAATTGGCACTGTCCACTGTACTCAACTACATTCTGTCTACTCAACTCTCTACTGAAAAACTACCCCTTCTCAACACAACTCCAATGCCAACTCCCAGTTATCTCGGCTTAACTCCACTCCTACCAGGTGCCGAATAAAAGGAGAACGTTCTAGAAAGGGAACCTACTAAAACTGCCCGAAACGAATCTTCGGGAGCCGGCGCGCAATGGCTTAAGTGCTGCTCGCGCTAGTGTTCAGCCAAGAGGACCGGCCACTAGCCCCATTCCATACTTAGGGGCCGGCCTGCACGAACGGCGGCTGTTGCGAAGTCTCGCGCCGCCTTGGCAAAATGTAATTATAAATTGACATGCAAGAGACAAGCAACTAAGTTACTAGTATTGCTATAATCGTAGAGAAATGTTTATTTTGGCCATTGCAGCATAAACTTACGCATTTCCTTGTAAAATTTGCTTGGATACATCTAACACCCTGCATTAAATAGAAAAGGAAAATGTTACCCGAAAAGATCGATAACACATGAAATAGAGGAAATTATAGATTAATTTTGTGGTAGCAAGCTTACAATACAAAAGTACTACTTAACAAAGCGCGAGGCATATTGACCTGGGCTGTCGAGCCCTACGATCGCTTATCTTATTTATTAGAACAGCAAAATAATAGTCAACTGGCATTTAGTCAGTCATAAAACACAAATAGATGATCTCTCGCACCAGGCAATATATGAGACGTTACTGTCCTGAAGATACGATTGCATATGAACAGTGTACACACATCGTCTCACCTTGTTTATGCGATAAGCTGCTCACGTAAACTGCACATTTTTACATTCTTTCCGATACGGCTCATGGCTTTGCCAGCTAGTATTTCTTAGACGTGGCGAATGACCTTGCTAGAATCTGCGCAGCTGACGTCATGCAAAGTGATGGTGGGGGTAACGTCTCTCATATTTGAAGTTATTTTTCTGAAATGCTTATAGGTATTTTTGAGCATACTAATTATTACATTCAACTAGCAACATACAACCACCTTAGAAATTCCTTTTACAAATTTAATAATTTTTTTTCCTACCAGATTAAAAGGTTAACAAATATTCAGTTTCCAGCATTTTTTTCTGTAGTGTTCATTTCTCTTGGAATAAATATTAAAAGTAATAAAACTGTTAAAGTTCATTGTGTTGAGCATCTTATTTGTTGTTAAATTGTTGTTTAAGTGATTAATACCTTCGGGACTAATGAAGACAATCCAATGAAATTTAGAATGTACAATACTCCTTGCGTACAGAATGCCTGATATAAATTTAGAGCAAGTATACTTATTAATCATGGAAGTTAGAAATTTCTCGTTCTGAGTGGGAGAATTTTCTTTAAAATCTAATTGTCCCATCTTTAGAACATACTAAACTATGATACAAAGTTTGGTATTTAACCGGCTATATTTTTATGTTATTCATTACGCCCCCCCCCCCTCTCTCTCTCTCTCTCTCTCTCTCTCTCTCTCTCTCTCTCTCACACACACACACACACACACACACACACACACACACACACACACACACACACACAACCCACACATGCGCGTTCGCTGTTTTCTAAACATGACCTTTCTTTCATAATTCAGGAAGTCTAAAAGCGTGTATTTGTAGTAAAATCTCGGTAACGTATTTTTGAGTGGAATGCAACACTTCCTCTAGTTATGGTAAGTGATAGATAAAGTAAAAGTAATCTTTACGTCACTCTAGCCAACAATTTATTTTCAGCTTAAAGATTGCGAATATTTCAAGAGCTGTTCTCAAGACTTTGTCTCCCTGGGTTATCGCCGCATTTTATGGCGCCTATCTATTTTGCTGAAGTGCTTATAGCTATAAATGTGTAACTCTTAACAAAAGAGCTACGCTGGAATAAATCTGAGCCATTTTAACTGTGATTTGTGACAGTGAAGTGACTAAGCTATTTTCCTATTCCCTAATTCCAGCTAGCCGAGAGAGGATAACAAAAGCGAATTGCGGAAGATTTGTATGCTTGTTATATAGAAGCGCGGTTCTAGTAAAGCAGAGAAAACAAACACAGGAATTACTCTGCACATAAAAGAGCCATTGGTAAATTGGAAGGTAGAAGAGATACCTCGCATTTATTCCCGATATAGCGTGCAGCTGCTCCCCTCTTTACAGAAGCGACTAGCTGGAGGGCTCGCTTAAAGAATACACTCCTTTTAAATGCTAGTTTCAACAAACTACAACAAACTTTCCTTTGCAATTACTGAATACCAACCCCACAAGCTATTGCCGAGCAAATATTGGGCTGGATTGTAGCAAGTTGCTCTGGGTGTAAAATACCCAGTTAAGGTACTTTTGGTCTGTACAACAATGACGAAACAGACAAAAAATGAATTATTGTATTCTAAACCATGCTTAATAACATTAGTAGAAATAATCTTATTGGCAGGTGCAAGGGGAATACAGTAGGCTTTAAGCTAAAGTTAAATACGAGTATGTTAAGAATGGTCGCTATATGATAACTGAAATTCTGTTCTCTTTGCATGGCCAAAAGATAAAAAAATGAATAATAACCTCACATTTGAGAACATCTATAAATGTTCAAAATTCTGACATAACAATATCTCCGGAATGGGTCACTTCACGAGAAAATGCATTTGGAAATAAATTGTGTTTTAAAAAATCTACATTCTTGTACAGTAAGATTTGGTGTAGATGTTACGATTTACCAGTTATGCAAAAGCAAACAGTAAACAGGACTACATGGGCTACAGCCAGAAAATTCAACATATACATTTCATTTTCCATAAAAATATCTTATAGATTAGCATTTTAATTAAAATTGTTAGAGCTATTTTTGAGACATTTAAAGTTCTCAAAAATGCTAGGTGTAAAGAATAGTTTAGAGTAGAGTAGAGTTCAAAATCTTAGTGGAGCATCCTTGAAATATATTAAACTTAAATACCGACTTTTCTCTTTTGAGTTATGCTGTTCACAGGCAGACAAGACAGACATAGACACACACACCTTTTTCTAAAAATGCGTTTTTTGGATTCAGGGTGCCTCTAAATATGCACCAGGTGACATCGAATCGAAATCGAATTTTTGGGTCCAATACAATACTTCCTCTACATACCTGAGAAAGTAAAATCATGTCGGTCTATAGACAAAACACAGAGTCCAACTTTATCGAAACTTACATTTTACGTTTCCTATATAGAATTCTATGCTCTTTGTTCTGGTGAACTCTGTTGTGTTTTTAAACGCTTTTAAGAACTCTATATTTCTATTTCCATTAAAGACCGCTCGTCTCTCACCAACATGGAGACGCGGACAATGAGTTCCACAAGGTTATATAAGAAACCAAAATATGAAGTCAGCAATTAGTGCCACTGAAATGGTTTCAATTGCCAAGAAAAGCAATGATGGTAAGACTCATGAGAGCAGAAAATTCTACAGAGATCAGAAGCAGAGGGGAATTACTGGGTAAAATGAATGGAAAATGTTACGAAAAACCTCAATCAAATAACGAAATAGATACATATCTAAGAGTGGCATACTGATTTGGAACGAGGGTGTGACTATTAAGGAGGAAGTGCTTCTGGCATGGAATGTGTTGCATACATTGACGTCAGAATCAACTAAAGAGAATATAGAATTGATAAGAACTGCAGAATTGTAATTATATGTAATTCGATGAATGTGTGTATTGTACGAGATGAAACGTATGAAGGAAAAAAAAAAAATAATTTAGAATGCTTTCTAAGCATTCAAGGTATTGCATTTTGAGTATCATTTAGAATAATTCAAATCGTGCTAAATTACATTTCTGAAAAAAATCTGATGTGTTGCACTCACATGACTTTCTCTACTCTTGTACTAACAATTCTTATTCCTATATCTTCTTCATATTAGTTAAGATAAACATTTGTACAAAATACCTTATTGTTTATTTCCTTGTAGGTGCAAGGGGAATGTTAGAACACAGTAGGCTTTGTGGGATAGTCAAATGTTTTAAAGCTTTAAGATTCTGTTGTCTTTGCTCACTCAACATATAAAAAAATGAACAACGATGATCCATTTCACGAAAGTTCTAAGTTTTCCGAAACTCACACACATAACAAGGAATATCTCAGAAATGGTTCACCCTACAAGAAAATTTATTGAGACATAAATTGTGTATTTTAACAAGATCCACATTTTTGGTACAGTGTGATTTGATCTATTTCTAACGGTTTACCAGTTGTGCAAAAGTCGTCCAGAGTAAATACTACAGGGGCTATAGCCAGAAAATTCAAGATATACATTTCATTTGTCATAAAAATATCGCAAATATCGCAAAATCGTTAGAACCATTTTCAAGAAAATCAAAATTTTTGAAAAATTTTCCATGTAAAGGGTAGTTTAGGGTGGGGCTATTTTCTTCAAAATATGCGTGTCGCATCCTTGAAAGACATTAAACTTAAATACCAACTTTGGTTTTCAACCGACTTTTCGTTTTTGAGTTATGCTGTCCACAGACTGACACACAGACGCGCACACACACACGGACCTATTTCTAAAAATGCTTTTTTTGGATTCAGGGGACCTCAAAACATATATTTCCGGTGAAATCTCGACATCGAATTTTTGGGTGGAATACAATATTTCCCCTACTTACCAGCAGAGAAAGTAAAAACATTTAGTTTACAATATACATCTAGTGTAATAATTCTCCCAATATCAAACATGGGCAACAGATCAACAAATTTTATGAATTATTGTAGGTTGCTTCTAAAATAGCTAATACCCTGCCCCATTAATTCCAAGGTTATGACTAGAGGGCAGAAGACTGTGCGATAAGTAGCAAGTTTAGTGTAAATGCGTTATATTGTTGCTACTCGCGCATGTACACAGCTGCAGGAGTCTACTGCATAGGCGACGGCTGCGCGGTACCGGTTACTCCTCCACTCTCCGTGTCCAACTAACCTGTATCTCACGTAACCGCAAGCGTCTCCGCGCTCTTTCATGGCAATATGCTAGTCGCATTACTCATTTTGTAAAATTAACTTACCCCTCCTACGAAGTAACTTGTCCAAATGTACACTCACCTGCAAAGAGAAGAAAAGCATGTGTTAGTTAAATGACATTTACCGGATGAACGTTGAGATCTTCATAATCCTAAATATTCCATAAAAATAATGCTAATGACATGCAAATCTGAACTAAAGCGTGAGTCTAATGGATAACACTACAAAAGATCACCCATCTAAAAAAGCTGCGATATGAACCCTCTAGGGTAAAAGTTATTCTGATGTCATACGACAGCGAAGGTATTATCATTACCTAAGCCATACATCATTAGCAAAATGTCAAAGCAGCACTCTGCCAATATTTATTCAAACACAACCTAAACGTTCATTTCTCCTGAGAGACCATCCACCTTTCATCTTGCTTGTCGTCGTGTTTGTAGAAGCAGTACCCTGGCTTGCGATAGTCTGTTTGAATCTAGAACGATACTGTTGTAAACATATAGTGGGAGAAAGAGACAGACACTGAAACAGAACGCTCTTGGGCCGCTGTTTCGTGGAGGAAAATACATGGTTGTTTTTAGAGGCGGTTATTGTAAGATAAAAAAGAAAAGAAACCTTCCACAAATTTCCTTCCACCATGAGCGGCCTATCAAACCGGCGGTATTATCGTGCTGCTCAAATGGTTAACATGCGCTTTATATGTGTTAATAGAAACCTCCCAGATAACGCACTGATTACATCCGGAAGTGACCAACGTTTCGCAGCGCGTCACTTCAGCCAATGAATGTGTAGAAATCACAAATGACAGATATTAACTCCACGTGGAGTAAACACAGCGTTGCAACGTCTTCCCTCTTTTCTCTCTCGTTCTTCTCATTCATTGGTACCCTAAGAAATAAATGTTCATTCTTGTAACGCCTATGTTTACTTGGAGAAAACGTGACAACATTGTTTTCTGCGACACTCAGTACCTGCAATCTTATCGCACACTTTGATGCCACGATGTTAACCATTTGAGTAGCAAGACTATAACTTATGTATCTGAAACATGGTGCATGTTAAAGAGCGATGAAAGAGTGAGTGAGTAGTGGGGTTTACGGGCCCGTCGACAACTAGGTCATTAGGGCCCGCGATGAAAGAAGAATAGCAACATGGGAAAGGACAACTCTACGAAGAATGTATGGAACCAAAGTTAAGAATGATGAGTGGAAAATTGGACCAACAAAGAGATCTATGAACCACATATTATAGGAGATACTAAAGGGACAAGGCTTAGATGGATGCGGCATGTTGAAAGAAGTGGAGAGGGATCCCTACTGCAAAATTTATATAAAGGAAAGCTAGGTGGAAGATGTGTGGGGAGACCGGGAAAAAATGTTTAGAAAATATAGAAGAGGACCTAAAGGAGTTAAGAGGATGGAGACGTAGGGCACAGGACAGGACAGATTGGGGTCCGATTGGCAGGCTCGCCATGGAGTAAAGCAATCCTCATAACCTCCGACCTTTTAATCTTCTTTACTCTGTTTTATACCTATTTATAACGCTCTAATGAATACCGATACACTAGATATACTATTATTTACATTTCTCTTCTAGATTTCAACCACATTACACTTCTTTTACCAAGCGTTGCTATTTGTTTCACCAATTGTAACACAATCGGCTCTCGAAGCCTCTATATTTTTCATTTTCTTTTGAGGGCTTAAAAAGAAACCGTCTCAACCTAAACCTGTACATAACCACATCAAATGGTATTACAAAAAATGAACTTAGACCAACATGCCTGGTACATAAACATGGTGAACTTATGATGAAGAAACCATAGGCGCCTTGGAAGCGCTAAGTCCTGGGGAGTGCAGTGTCCCTGGTGGAGTCTGCGAGCCGCCCAGGAGCGGGGGATGAGCAAAGTAACTTCTACTGGCAGGACATCTGGGTGAAGCAGAGCTAGGGTATGGCTAGTGAGGTTGCAGACAGATCGCGTCACGATGGAGGTAATGGAAGAGACCGTAACCTCCAAGGCTGGGATATCTGTGATGTTAGGGTTAGCAGGGATGGAGTCGTTCAGGCAAACCTTAAGAGAGTCCCAATCGACGCCTGAAGCGGGACGTCTCAACTAGCAACCTGGGTGTTAGTCCCGGGATTGTGACCTGAATGAAGTTCTTTGACCGATGTACTAACCAAACAGAAAATGCACTATTCTTAATAAATAAAATGTCGAGTCCGCAAATGAAGCACTGATTGATGCAATGTTGTATTGTTACCCTGTATAAATGTTTGCACTATTCCTAACAGCCATTATAACTGATATTCAACAGAAATTATATGTATTTTATACCTATTTCGCTTCAACAAGAAAGATACTAAACTTTTCAAATCATAACATTGGACACTTACAGATGACTGTACACATGTATTCCAAAACAAAATACGTTATAGGGTAGGTTTATTTCTTTTTTCGAGCGTCCATCTGAATACTTCCCTTGTGATTGATTATATAATAGTATCGAGAATGAAGAAGGATGGCTAATATGACAGACGAGAAGAAAGCCTTCTGGTGTTACAGTCCAAGAGTATTTCAACAAAAAGTTCGTATTTTACGTAGTTTCTCCAATTCTATCTTTATGTCATTCCAACGTGTAAATACTAATGGTGGTGAAAATCGACATTAGATTCATTTTGCGTGAATTTCACAAGGAACTAAGAGAATTACTGGTATGCTAAAGGACTTTGCGTTCCGTTTCCTTGGTTACGCCTCGCGAGGAAAAGCAAGTTAACATCCGTGACTATTTTATCCTACCACGGTATTTTCCGAGAACGTGCGCAACAGAGCATGGTAATAGCTTTGTTTGGTCGTGTTCACTTTAAAGCTCTAGAGGCTCGCAACAGCATGAGCGAGTATCATATCAGAAGAACACGGATGTACACTTGATTCAGTGCAGTGCACAGAAAACTTGTCATACCTTTAGGGATTTATTTTTGAGAGCAATACCTACAGATGTACTGTCTGACATCACAAGATGGAGTTTAAGGGCCCGTTGGGTGTACCTAACAGAACGAATGGTTGCCTTCATAAAACTCTTTGAAGTTTTGCACCTATTTTAAAAATAATATTTACAAGTCTTTTCTGTATTATAAAGACTATTAATTTTGTTATTTAGTCCCCATATTCCTTAGATATGACACGAAAAAATATCTGGCCAAATGCAGAATAAAAGCTCTGTGTAACTTGGGGCTGTCCTTATAGATACAAAGGGAATAGTAACGGTCAAATGTTTAGGGAATTGAACAGCGTCGTACGCTGCCCTTAAAATTCCACGCTCCAACGCGAGAAACAACTGAATATGGAGTTTAAAAAAATGATTGTCTTAAACCATTCGAACAATTAATAACGGATATCTCGAAAATGGTTTATGCCACAGAAAATTATTCGCAACAAACGGTCTTTTAAAGAAAATTAACTTCAATTTTATTTAGGACGCTTATCAACTTCTATGGTTCTCGGCGTTCCATTGTATACTAAGGGTGAAAAACCGCTTTACATTGCTCATTTACGTGATTTAAATCTATGGCACAATACCATCGGCTTTACTACCGTTCCTAACGAAACCATGCTAAGGATTCTTACTCCGCGGTTGAACCCACGGTCTCAGGAGCCAGAGGCTGTTTCAAACAGATCTACATGTTTCGTTTTCGTCTATCCTGGACATTTACCAGTAATACAAGATTATACAAAAACTTTCTTCCAAATGATGACATCACAGGCTGTTAGTAAAAATTGTATATACACATTTTATTTGTCATGTTATTATCTTTAAGATATAGCACTTTAATCAAATGGTTAGAACTATTTTTGAGACAAAACAAACTTTCGAAAAGAAGCTTAACCTATTTGGGGTTGGGCAATTTTCTTGAAAAGTCTTCGCAGCATCATTAGAGGATACTAAAGTTAAGTATTTATCTGACTTTTCATTTTTGAGTTGTGCTGTTCATAGCATTCACAGATCTAAAAATGTTTTTATTTACGGGGCATCAAAACAAGTATTCACGGCCAAGCTTCGATGTCGAACTTTTGGCAGGAATACAATACCTTCTCTTAGTAGAGAAAGAAAAAAGAAAAGAAAAAGAAAGAAAGAAAGAAAGGGGGAAAGAAGAAGAAGAAGAAGAAGAAGAAGAAGAAGAAGAAGAAGAAGAAGAAGAAAATCGGGGTGAGAAATGCGGTCGATGGTTTTCAGGCTGAACATAAACTTGAGGGCAACTTTTTCAAGGTCGATGAAGTTCAGCAGCCGCCCTGAAAATGGCAATTGTGGGTTACTAGATGTCAATGGTCTCTGCGTACCTTGTTACCATGATTAATTCAATCCAGCATCGATTGGAATACGATATGGCAGCCAGCACGCGAACTTCGAAAAGAAATAACATTATTTATTACAGTCATGACTGAAATATCAGCGCTTCACAAACTCTAGTTCACTACAAAATTACCAGTTTCGGCTTTTTCGAATTTTCGGCTGTTCCTTTGTGTTCTTCCTTTCCTTTTTTCTAAACCACCCCGGTATAGAAAATAAATTATTCAAATCGGTCAATTTACACACACACACACACACACACACACACACACACCCACCCACCCACCCACACACACAAATAAAACCTTGCCATGCAATGTTTTAACAGTTTTGTGTACATCTACATATCCGAAAAATCCTCTCCCTCTGCGAAATTAATTTAAGATTCTGTCTACTAACTGGAACCTAAGGTAGGCTACACAATTTTCGTAACAGTCGGAGCGACACTGTGGCTGTATTACTTCAGCAGAATGGGCTTGCAGGCGTAGAGAAGGCAGCTGGGGTTAAAACCTCAATTTCAGTTCCTAATGCTCCTGGCAAGAAGTTCTGCGGAAGGTCGGAATCTCCCCACACCCCAGGGTTAAAATTAAATACTCATAACCAACGCCCGGTTTCTTAGGTTGTGACCTATTTTAATCCTACCCTCTTACTCTCAGAATTTCAGTTTATTTTACTGTTTTAGGTACCAACGATTCAACTGTGTAGAGCCTTTATGCATATAATTTTCCGTTAGGGCCTAGTAGGGCCTATTTTTCGTGATAGGGTCTAAAATACCTAATTAGCTTATTCAAGCACAGTACCTACCTTTATTTATATAAAATATTTTCAAAACGAAAGGGGCCGCTCCAATAAGAATGTTAAATAATTGTGATCTTAAAATTTTGCATAACATTTCAACATAATACAATAATAAACTGTAATTAAAAGGTCCACATCAACTCATATCATATTTCTGTGAGAGTGACGTTTACAGGTCGTAAATTCTATAGACTAAAACTTGTGGGGAAATATTTAATAGCACTAATTAGGTAGTATGTATTATTGCATCTTTCATTACAGGTTACCCAGTTTTAGTGCGCAGTCAGATTTCAAGGTCACAGCAAACATCAGTCGCGTTCTCTATGGGGAAAAAGTGCAAGAATCGTTCATCAGGAAACAGCCGAAATGAACTTGGCACCTCCTACCCTATGTGAAGTGGAGCGCGTTTCTTTGCTTTCAAGAGCATTCTTATGCATGAAGGTCTACACCGGAGAGTACCCTGTATAATACTAAGTGTGTAAAATGACTACTGAAAACATTTACGCACGTGGTGCTTAAAAGTGTGCGTTTTTCAGTGTCATACTTAAACAAAATGCTGAGAACTTTTGCACACGCAGTGTTTGAAATTAAATTACGTGTATTATTGCCATACTAATCGTAGATGTATTGAAATGAATTCTTTCAAATACATTTCAAAGTTACAGTTGATTTAACTTTTTGTAATATGAAGTTACAGTGTTTTAAACTTGACAGCCTGTGGTTTACACAAATATATCTATACCTATTACAACAATTCTATAAATTCCTAAATAGAGCGTATAAGATCTTATGAAATACTAATATGATGCCAGATAAAACCTAATTTTAACTTTTTAGAACTTAAAAAAATCAGAGACTTTCTCATAACGTATTCAGGAATAGCGGATAGATATTCCTAGGTGAAAAGTAGCGAGTAAGCCCGCCTTGAAGAAGAAGAAGAAGAAGAAGAAGAAGAAGAAGAAGAAGAAGAAAAAGAAGAAGATGATGATGGCTGTTGTGTCTGCCATTTTTAAGTGTTGGAACTACATACATACCAAAAACAAAACAAATATTTTAAAAACATATTTTCCTTTAAGGGAGTCCTTTATATACGATAGCACAAATCAAGCCTGGGCGACTCGTGCAATATCTTCAGCAACCTTCATTTTTTACTGTTAAACATACAGTTATTAGTCCAGATCGTGAGCAATCTGCGCTCAGTGAGCACCAGTTGCCCACCCCTGTATAAACGAAAATTACAAACTATCAGCAACAGTTTTACTGTATTATATTACTCGACTTGATATTCGAAATCATCCATATTTCATTCCAGAAGAGAATAGTTGCACAAATAAACAACTTATATTCTACTATGCATTGGCATAAAATAGCTACCAGTAAGTTACATTAGCCTGAAAGAAAACAGAAAAAGATGTGATGTGTTACATTCACGTGGCTTTCTGTACTCATTCTTCAACATACTATTCTATTCTCACAAAAGCTTATTTTTCCATCCACGCCAGTTTAATCGAGATAAGCATAGCACAAGTGCTTTGATTACTCATTTCCTTAAGTACAAGGGCAATAAGGCAATTCTGCAGGTTCTAAGCCATTGTGAAATCTTGTAAACCTGTGATGTCTTTGAAATTCCGATCTTCTTGCATGAACCAGAGAGGGAGAGAAAAGAGGAAAAGGAGGGAAGTAAGGTTAACGCATCCCGTTTGACAAAGAATATCTCGGAAATAGTTAAATCCTAAATACCACAAATTGTGTGCTTTGAGATCTACATTCTTGTGTATTTAGATTTTGTCTTTCACCAACGGTTTACCAGTAATCTAAAAATCACCAACAATGAACAAAATTTCAGAGACTATTCCATAAAAATTCAAGATGTATATTTAATTTGTCTTAGAAACGTATTAAAACAAACAGTATTTTAATCAAAATCGTTATAGTCATTTTAGATAGAACCAAAAGTTGTGATAAATGTTTCATATAAGGTTAGTATACGCAGTAGGGAAAGTAAAAAGCTTCATATTTTGCAGGTTAAATTTACCTAATACTCTGTTGTGTCAATCACAATTCAGTGCTTTCAAGTTTGTCAATAATCAAGACTGCAAACTGCAAACATAATACAATTCCTAGTTTAGCTAGATAACCCTTTCAAAAAGGTAAATACTCGATAACTTAATTAGATTTTTGTACATTTACAACAATTGTCAGCATGGATAGATAGAAATGTATTTAATTATTTATTCTGCGCGGAACGGGCACTCTGCCCACGTCCTGAAGTAAAAAAGATTCTGAAGAAGATTCGACATCTCTCCATTGCTAATTTGGTTTATTACTGTTTAAAAACATGTCCGTTTCTCTGAACGCCATGTAATCTTTATGGGAGAAATCCTCAACAACCCCCACCCCAAAGCACGAGATTTTCTCATTCTGGAATGGCGATGGAAATTAATGATAGTTCTTTATATTTGTTTCCTCTACTACTCACTATTCAGTTCAGGAGGTATTTGTATTCTACCCAAAATTCGATACCGAGATTTCTCCAAAAATGCACGTTTTAAGAGTAGGTACGTGAATCCAAGAAAAGTATAAAAACGTGTGTGTGTGTGTGCGTGTTTGTGTGTGTGTGTGTGTGTGTGTGCGCGCGCGCGCGCGCAGAGAAAGAGAGAGAGAGAGAACAGCGTAACTTCAAAATTAAAAGTCAGTTAAATCCCAAAACTTGTCATTTAAGCTCAGCATCTTCGAAGAAAGGACACAAAGGTATGTACTATTACAGTAAGTAGGCGAAATTTCGATGTCGAGATTTCACCGGAAATATGTGTTCGAGGCCCCCTGAATAAAGAAAAAGCACTTTTAGAAAAATGTGTGTGTTTGTGTGTGAACAGCATAACACAAAAAGGAAAAGTCGGTTACAAACCTAAGGTGGTATTTAACTTTAATATCTTTCTAGGATGCGCCACGAAGATTTTGAAGAAAGTTCCTCCACCCTAAACTACCCTTTACATTGAACATTTTTTCGAAAATTTTGATTTTCTCACGATTTTGAATAAAATGCCATATCTTTAAGATATTTTTATGGCAAATTAAATCTAAATTTTTAATTTTCTGGGTATAGTCTATGTAGTCCTGTTTACTCTTGGTGACTTTTGCATCACTGGTAACCCGTAAGAGATAGACCAAATTTTTACTATGCAAAACTGTAAATCTCGTTAAAACCAATTTATGTCCAACTGCAGTTTTTGTGGAGCGAACCGGTTCGGAGATATTCCTTGTTATTGGTGTGAGTTTTGCAACACTTAAACTCTGCTCAAATGGAAGGTCATTGTTCACTTTTTATCTCTTGGCCGTGCAAAGAGAACAGAATTACAAAGCCTTCATACAGTGACCAGCATTAAAAGATTTAAGTATCGCTCAAAGCCTATTGTATTCCATATTCCCCTTGCACATACAAGGAAATCAGCAAAAGAGAGCTTCTACTAATTGTTATCTGTTAATATGAAGTAAATGAGGAATAAGTGTTTGTAAGAATAGTTAGTATAAGAGCAGATGTGAGTGTGAGTGCAACGCATCAGATTTTTTTTAAACTAATGAAAAGAAGCGGTCCAAATACGTATAAGATATACTTTCATCAAGGAGGCCCAAGCTCGGTCTCAGAGGACCATATGTGGGATTTATAGTGGACAAAGCGGCGTCTGGGCGATATGGTGTATGAAGAAGTTAAGTGGGAAGACAGTCAATCAGGTAGTGTTTATGTGGGTAGAATGAGTTGGAAGAAGGGTGAACAACAAACCGTTGCACGTATTTGGAAGAATGACGCCACTGGCAAGTGGGTATCAGGTAATAAAATGTGCTAATATATTGGAAACCAAACAAAAGAGGGAAACTGCTACTCTGCGCCGCGTGACAAGGAAGAACAAGTGGTTTTAGTTTACTATAGCCAGAGTTAGAAGGGAGGATAGGATGAGAAGTTTAGGGTCAAAGTTAAACATGAAAATAGAAAACAAAGACGAGAGTTAAGTGCGGAAATGGAATAGAAGGCTAAGGAGAAAGTGAATCATTGTGGTGAAGGATTACATTAGCAAATGGCTAGGAAATTTAAGAAAGAAACTGAGTGGTTTAAAGGTAATAAAGACTTTTAAGGAACAGGAAAACATAAAGAATAGGTGCAAAAAGAGATGCAAAAGATAAAAATAAAATTGATGACAGTCACAAACATTAGCAAAAGACGGCACACATCAAAATGTAAATATATGCAAGGGCTAGGGCCAAAGTTCAAGGGCAGACCAAGATGTAAATGCTTTAGTACTTAATAAATTCAATTCAGCACTATATTCGCTGTTTAAAATGTTTTACTCCATATTTTTTACTCTCTTTCTTTTCATTTTTAGAAACACGTACCCACTGATTAGAAAAAGAGCTACTTCCAATGTTTGCCATGTCCGACGGGTAAAAGAATATCCAATCATAATCATTCTCAACACATTAAGTGCATGCTAATAGATCTTCTAATTTAGCGACGTTTCTTACTTGACTTGAGTCCTGTTAAAGTTCACCGCAATCGCAGCATAATTGTCTTACTGTGGAACAAATTATTTCTGTAGAAGCGGTGTGAACTGGTAAAATTGTTATCTTGAGAAAAACACACAGCCAAATAAGGCATATCTCTGAAGCTTCCCGTGTTATCAGATTGTCTCATAAAATTTTTCCTTTCAAAAATAAAGATTGTCTTTATGAACAAATACTTGCCACTGGATTGATTTTAGCTAAAACGCCTGTTATTGCGTTTCCTTACCAATTTAGTTTCACAGCTGCTGTACCAGGAAAGAAGGAATTTTAGTAGTGGGCAAGGCCCCTCAAATAGCCCAACTATGAAAAGTAACAAGCATTAAATAATTATTATTTATTTATGCCAACAAATTTACTGGTGGTGTTTTTAAACACACAAGCCGTGTGTGGATGGTACTTAAGAGGTAGAATCAGGACTGAAAAAGGTAGAATCAGGACTGAAAAATTCAATGCCATGAACCACGGATCTTCCGCTTATCGAGCGGCTGCTTTAACCACTAAGCTACCATGGCCAACTTGCCAGTATGACATTAAATTTTCCAACCGATTCGTACTTTCCAGGTAGACCGCATGGGAATCTCACATCAGAGATAAATACCCCAAGGGCGACCTACAATTGTAAGTACTTCATATCCCACTGGGGAATTTAATGTCATACTGGCAAGTTGGCCATGGTAGCTTAGTGGTTAAAGCAGCCACTCGATAAACGGAAGATCCGTGGTTCAAATCCCGGCTATGGCATTGAATTTTCCAGTCCTGATTCCACCTCTTAAGTATTAAATAATGTCATAACATCTATAGAAACTAACTGTACTACATTTTAATGTTTATTACTTACCAATTCAGCACAAAGCAACGGTCAACACTCCAAGCAGCACTATTTCTTTATTTACAGCAACTTATCCAGTCAGATTTGTCATGGATCAGTGATATCGCCACAGTGTAAGTATTAATTATATAACACAAAGAAAAAAATGTATACCAAAGTCGATACGGATGCCCACTTTGACACTTTTAACCTCTCTGTTTTCTCAGCGGAAAAAAATATCTCCAAGGTCGATAAACAACATTAAGAGACGTCGGAAACTTATTCCTTATGAGCGATATGATTCACATTTACACACCACACATGCACATGGTAACCTTTGGCACTGCCTGACTAGCAACATTTGATCAGCTGATTAGCGTATGCTAGAGATTGAGGATGTACACATTGTATCCAAGTGGCAGTGAGTGAGAAACCCCTACAACAAAGCACTTGCACTTGTAGCACATGTTCCCGACACTAACACCACACATAAACACTTAGGAACTAGAGGAACGAAGCGACGACCGTGCACTGCTGAAATATCACTTCATTGCGTCATGGAACGGTTTCTTTAAGGCCCGCACTAGCCGGCTTCACGAGAGAAAGACCCGCGACCCCAAAACCTAACGCCTGGCTTCGCTTCGAGCGGATGACCCACTTTCTTCTACTCCCTCTCTGTCTCTCGTGTATACTACCGGGCCTGAAAATAGCGTCGCACTACTATCCATTCAGAAATATAAACACACAGGCAACCTTGTGAGGTAATACTGGGGGCTTTGACTTCAAAAGTGAATGAACTGCAAGGCAACAAATACTAACCAACATGTACTGAGCATATGCCCAGTGCCTTCTATGCCACATAAACGTAAATTTACGCATTTCTAATACAATTGGTGACATGATGTTCGTCACATATCTCGTGTGTAACATGCCCATCACTTTCCCTGGACACTATCATTTATTACTTTCTCTACTAGTAAGTAGAGGAAGTATTGTTTTCCACCCAAAAATTCGATGTCGAGATTTCACCGAAAATATGTTTTGAGGTCCCCTGAATTAAAAAAAGAAGCATTTTTAGAAAAAGGTGTGTGTGTGTGTGTGTGTCAGTCTGTGGACAGCATATCTCAAAACCGAAAAGTCGGTTAAAAAGCAAATTTGGTATTTATGTTTAATGTCTTTCAAGGATACAACACGAAGATTTTGAGGAAGTTTCGTCCACTACCTTTACATGGAACTTTTTTCGAAAATTTTGATTTTCTTGAAAATGGCTCTGACAATTTTGATTAAAATTACATATGTTTAAGATATTTTTATGACAAATGAAATGTATATTTTGAATTTTCTGGCTATAGCCTACGTAGTCTTGTTTACTCTGGGTGACTTTTGAATAACTCGTAAACCTAAGAGATGTAGATCTTGCTAAAACACACTCTTATGTTCCAATAAAATATTTTGTAAAGTGAACCATTTCGGAGATATTCCTTGTTATTTGTGGCAGTTTCGAAAAACTTAAACTTTCGTCTAATGCAACATCGTTGTTCATTTTTTTATATGCTAACCGTGCAAAGAGAACGGAATCTCAAAGCTTTAAAAGATTTGACTATCGCTCAAGGCCTACTGTATTCCCATATTCCCCTTGCACCTACAAAAAAATAACCAATAAGATAATTCCCGCAAATGTGTATCTCAACTAACAAGAAGAAGATACAGGAATAAGAGTTTGTAGGAATGATTAGTACAACACATCAGATTTCTTCCCTCTTCTACAAATTATAATTCTTGCAAAAGCGTACAAATTGCACAATTAGTTGTCGATACAATATAGCACAAGCGATAGTCAAATGTATAAAAAGCTGGTCGCTGTATACGGGCTTTGAAATTCCACACTTTTTCCATGACATCCCGAGATTCAATTGAATTGTAACAGCAATTCAGAAAATTATTTAACTATTGCTAAATTCTCACCAATTATGCATATCTTCATAATGGGTGATGCCAATAAAGGTATTTGAAATAAACTGTGATTTATAAGGAAGTATTTTTTGGAATGTTTAACGTCTGTTTTTACTACCTAGGCACCAGAGGCGGTGGGAACTGATGAAACGAAATTACGTTTCCTCGGGGAATTCAGACCGATTTGAGTTCTCATTCCAGATTGAATACTACATGGAAACACGGATTCAGATCGAACTGAATCTTTGGATCCGATCCTGTTTCAAGTGGGATTGGAGCAAAATTATGTTTCATGGAAACACCTACCGAATTCAACTCGATTTGAATCCGCCAAAGATGCTAACTTCTACTCGTCATGTTGTTTCCTTAGCGAAAGTGGTGTAATAAAATACAACAAAGCCACTTGTTTCTATAACCTCACAATATAGGAATTCTTGTCAAAAAAAATTCACTGTCCTCAAAAAACTGTTAATTGACGATGGAAAAAAAAATGTTTACAGATTCGCTAACAAACTAAATGCCAACATAAAAGCTGAAATTATTTATGCTTGAGTTTTGTATCTAAATTACTCTCATTCCGGATTGAATTCGACATGTAAATGTGGATTGTATTGAGAATGGGATTGGGCCTAAGTCCCCAGGAAACGTATGTTTGGGAAAGGAATATTCGGAAGCAAATGTTTCAACCAAAAAAAAAAAAAAAAAAAAAAGACCTTTAGAGCAGTACGAATGAAAATAACTTCATACGCTATTCACAAAAAATTCAGGATGTGGTTTAAATTTAAATATCATAGCTACATGGTTCTTTAATTAATTCACTAATTTAAAAACGCAAATTCCTTCACGTAAAGGTTAGTTTGATATTATGGAAAATACTCGTATTCCAAAATCTCTTATAACTTACCAATTATATAAAACTAAATTAAATTGATTCAGATGAAGCACGACTTTACAAACTATTCACAGAAAATGCAAGACCAAAATTTTGTAAATATCTTAAACATGTGGCAATTTAATCAAAACTGTTACAGCTATATCTTGTAAAAATAAAAAATAACCAATCTTTTCACATAAAATGTAGTTTGGAATAGGGAATTTTCTTGAAAATCTTCGTGTCGCAACCTAGGTTTTCATTCATACGCGATTACTGATTCTGGGGCCTTAGAACGTTTATTTCCGTGTAATCCCGGTATTGAATTTTAACGTGCAAGGCAACATTTCTCTACTTGCTATAGGTAACGGGTAAAGAAAGTAAAACAATTTATGTTCCATTCACATGATTTTCTATCTCGTCTTCTAAAAGCTGTTCTCACAAAATATAGTTACTTTATCTATTCCACTTTAACTGAGAAGAACGTACGAGTACACAGGGATACCTACAGAAGATCATAGCGATTGTTAGATATTTAAAATGTGAATCGCTGACTTCGAAATTCTATAGCATCCCGATGAATGACCCCAGAAATATATGTATATATTGTCTAATATATGTGTCAGTCAGTCTGTGGACAGCACGAAAAGTCGGTTCAAAACCAAAATTGGTATTTAATGTCTTTCAAGGATGCGGCAGGAAGATTTTAAAGAAAGTTACTTCACCCTAAATTATCCTTTAATGGAAAAATTTTCGAAAATTTTTATTTTTTTGAAAATACCTCTAACGATTTTGATTAAAATGACATGTTTGAGACATTTTTATGACAAATGAAATGTATATCTTGAATTTTCTGGCTATAGTCTATGTAGTCCTGTTTACTCTGGATGACTTTTGCATAACTGGTAAGCCCTAAGAGATAGACCAAATCTTACTATACAAAAAATGTAGATCTTGCTAATTTGTCTTTTTTTTTTTTTTTTTTTTTTTTTTTTTTTTTTTTTTTTTAATAGAGTGAACCATTTCGGAGATACGCTCTGTTATTTGTGTGAGTTTTAGAGAACTTGTACTTCTGTCAAATGGAACATCGTTTTCATTTTTTTAATATGTTAACCGTGCAAAGAGAACGGAATTTGAAAGCTTTAAAAGATCTGACTATCTCCCAAAGTCTACTTTATTCCCATTTTCTCCTTGTACCTACAAGAAGATAATAGGATAATTTGTGCAAATGTTTATCTCAATTAACACGAAGAAGATATTCCTATAAGAGTTTGCAAAAATGTTTAGTACAAAGTAGAGAAAGTCATTTGAGTGCAACACATCAGGTGTTTAAATTTGTTGTGGGTATAAAAAGCGAGTCGCTATGCGATGATTGATGTTTTAGATTCTTTGCAAGACCGAGAGAGAGAGAGAAAGCGAGAGCGGGGGGGGGAGGGGGGGGGAGGAGGTCGGATGTGTTGCATTCACAGCATATTCTCTATCTGTTGTCGTTCTTGCAAAAGGCTCCTCGATTTGCAAGAGAGAATTGAAGGTTGGCAGTTCTTAAAAAATGAAATGACAAAGTACAAAAAAAAATCAAACAAGAACAAGGGATATCTCAGAAATGGTTGATACCACAAGTTATTTTAAATAAATAGTGTGATTTAAAAAGAATTACATTTTTGTATAATAAGATTTTGTCTCAACTCTTTGAAGGATATTAGTTTATTTTAACTTAAAGCCTAAGCATATAGACAAAATTAAAGTACAGGCTAACATCCCGAGTAATAAGGTAGACAGGGAAAATGCAGTTAATTTTTAATAATTATATTTTAGGTGGAATGAAATTATTTCTGAGTTTGTTGCTTTACGAGTTATAGACAATTGTATAAAATTCCTTCCGCAGGCAGAGGACCTGAAAATACTCTCAGGAAATTCGAGATGTAAATTGTATGTAATGTTTAAATATAATGCCAAACACAAGGCACAATAGCCCCTTTAGGGCCAAGGCTTACCGCCCAGCCTCTGCATCCCCCACCTCTGCCCACCACAGGCGTCATGAGTGGGGTGTAGTGCTGGAGGATGGTTCGTGGTCGGCCCCCCGATCCCTCCCAGCCGGTTATGCGGTCTGCGCAACCAGGGCTGCTATTTTTCAAACAAGGAGCTCCTCAACTGGCACTAATACCAAATTTAATATTCATCCAATATTTCGTTATATACACAGAGAGAGAAGAAGCGAGAGAGGAAGAGAGAGGGAAAGAGAGCGAGAAAAGATAAGGAACTTTTTCCTGTATTCAGTGGACCTCAAAACATTTATTTTTGGTGAAATCTTGAAACTCGAAATTGAATGTCTTGATGGAATACATATTTCCTCTGCTAATTCAGGTAAATAGTAACGAGAGTAAAAATCTTATGTGCTGCATTCACATGACTTTCTCTACTCTTGTACTAACCATTCTTACAAACTCTTATTCCTATATCTTATTCTTGTTAGTTGAGATAAACATTTGTACAAATTATCTTATTGCTTATTTCCCTATAGGTGCAAGGAGAACATTAGAATACAGTAGGCTTTGTGCGATAGTCAAATCTTTTAAAGCTTTAAGATTCCGTTCTCTTTGCACAGTTGACATATAAAAAAATGAACAGCGATGATCCACTTCACGAAAGTTTTAAGTTTTCCGAAACTCACACGTAACAAGGAATATCTCCGAAATGGCTCACTCTACAAGAAAATTTATTGAGACATAAATTGTGTATTTTAGCAAGATCTATTTTAGCAAGATATTATGATTTGGTGTATCTCTTAACGGTTTACCAGTTATGCAAAAGTCGTCCAGAGTAAATACGACTACAGCAGCTATAGCCATAAATTCAAGATATGCATTTCATTTGTCATAAAAATGTCTCAAACATATGACATTTTAATCAAAATCGTTAGACCCATTTTCAAGAAAATCAAAATTTTCGAAACATTTTTCATCTAAAGGGTAGTTTAGAGTGGGGCTATTTTCTTCAAAATCTTCGTGTCGCATCCTTGAAAGACATTAAATTTAAATACCAACTTTGGGTTTTAACCGAGTTTTCGTTTTTGAGTTATGCTGTCCACAGACACACTGACACACACTGAAAAACACACACACACACACACACACACACACACACACACACACACACACACACAATGACCTTTTTCTAAAAATGTTTTTTTTTTCTTCAGGGGGTCTCAAAACATATATTTCCGGTGAAATCTCGACACCGAATTTTTGGGTGGAATACAATACTTCCCCTACTTACCAGTAGAGAAAGTAAAAATACTATAGAAGTTTATCTGTGAATATAGGAATATAAGATACGCTGCTCTGAAAGAGTGGTACAGGGAAACGATGAATTTCCCTACCCCTTTATTAGAATGTTGGTATTCCGTTCTTTTTGTTCGCATGCCCCCAAAAGTACATTATCTTAAATTGTGTATCCCAATTTTTAAACAATTCTTCTGAAGCAAACTACGGCCTATCACGCAATCCTGGGACGAATTCAGGCCCGGGGTGCACTCAAGTTATAAAATAATTTTCGCCTGTGGAGGGAAATTTGAATTGCTGCAAGGGCAGAATTCCTCTTAAAATAGTCCCTTAATAATACGCTAGACGTTTCACTTACCGTTTAGAGCGGAAGGTATAGAGAACATTGTGCTGTACTATCATTTCGGATATGAATTATTTATTAGACTCTGTCTTTAAGCATTAATGGTGATTGTAACGTGCATGCTCAAATAAGAGAAGCAAGGAATGCCAATGAACAACATGCAGCACTACATAACCTCAAAAACTTCAAAATGTGTGTACCTAGATCCTGTACATTATTTTGAAACTGTGCTGTCCATTGCTTTGCACGTGAAGTTGGAGAAAGAAAAAAGTGACTTCAATAGAAACATGAATTCAGACTCATGCCACACCTTAGATGGCGAAAACGGGATTCGTGATGCCGTTTGGTTTGCCTCTTCCTCTGTGGCTGGCAGTCTGTTTGCATTTTATATTCTTCCACGGCATCATGCATGTTGAACATACACAGTGTATAACAAGAAATAGCTATAACTTCTGACCTGATAGAATCTGGAGATAAAACTACTTGCTATTATGAAGCATCTGTGACGTAACATTGTCGGCAGCAGTGTCTTATATAAATGCATCTTTCTTGACAAGTTACTAATGGATTTGTTGGAGTGAAGTTATCAGGGTATCCTAGAATATATGGTTCCTTTAAAGATAAAATTGATAAACATATAAATACATTAATTAACATAAATTCTCTGTCGTTAGTCTGGCAAATCACTTAGTGGTGTTCTGCAGACCTGATCCTTAACAAATGCCCACAGGAAAAACTCAGGTGGTGTCAGGTGTGGTAATCTGGGAGGTCATGTGATCTACGGTGATCCTCTTCCGATCCATCTTTCAGGGAACTGTCTGTCCAAGAATGTCCGTGCTACATTGCTAAGTGTGGTGGTGCACCATCTTACTGGAAAATTGTCCACATGCTGAATGATATGCATTCTTCTATGCGCATGCATGCGCGATGCGCGATTGTTCTAAACTTAACAACACCAACGGATTAAAGCTTTCCAACTTCCTCTATCCAATGGTACCAACCATAATCCATTTGTATGCATACTTTTGAAACTATAAACGTTCCTTTTGTTATACTTATAAACGGAAAACAGTGTATTTGTTGATTTGGCTAACGACTAGCAGAATATAGATAAATTCCGGATCATTGGCTCTCACATTTTCAAGACTTGATCATCAAAGGTTCGGTTAATATTATTCTCAATCGTTAACCCACATCTGTAAAACAGAGGTGCTTTTCAACAATTTAAAACATTTTATAACCTTCATTAATACGGTTTTATTTTAGATTAATTTAATCAAAAGGGTCAAAGGATGCGATAGAAAAACAGTTGGATATCAATAGCTTTTTTATGTTGGCTAACATGGATATTGAAAAACCGCAATTCATTAAACAAACATACCTCGCTTGTAAAGAAATTGGAAAAGATTTAGGTACAAAATTATACTGGTTGGTTTTTATTATTTATGGGCAGTATGATGAGTTCTATTGTCTGCAAAATGGGCTTTGCTCAATAAGCATGACAAAACGCAAAATAACAGAGAAATAACAATAACTCGGGCAAAGCATGAAGGAATCTCCAATAGATGAAAATTGATATACAAATTACCCATACATTATATTATAGGTATTCCACTATGCTAAGCCAGAGGAGTCTAGCAGTTAAGCTTTCTTCTTCATATGTTGCACATTTAAATAAACAGCTCACTCTTCGTATAGTAATTTTTGTCTCCTATGTCTCTTATGATCACTTGCTAATTACATAAAACTAGATGACCCGTTCTAATAACTCGCACAGACTTGACTAATATCTAAATATATGCAATACATTAATTTAAACTGTCAACTTAGAAGAGGAGGGTTAGATCTTCATGACTTTCAAGGGTTTATCCCCGCGCTAGGAGGAATGAGAATCCACGTCCTGTAATTTTGTGGTCAGGACCTGAGGCTACTCAAAGCAACTGAGCAATGCAAAGTCTTTCTTCATTAGTTTACTCTGAAGTAACTTGCAATGCACTTGGTCAATATTTGAGGGTCATTAATGCACCTTTGAGACATAAGCTTCAGTGGACAGTTGTGGACTGAGCATATATTTTCGGGTTCCAGTTCAAACTGGCAGCTTCTAATCCTATTATCTCTCAAATGGCAGCACAAAGTCCGTCCTTCTGGAATCTCGTTTGAGAAAATGTAGCGCTCTAATACTGATATACGGAAGTTCCTCGTAACTTGTTCATTGTGGAGTTGTCTGGTGGATTAATGACAAAACGCTGACAATAAACCAACCTTGCCAGGGAATAAGCCAACAATAAATCAAGATGAGACCTTAATTGCCCGAAATTGTCCCATACTTGATCCAGAGAATATAATTACTAGACTCAAATAACAAGCAAAGAAAACGAGACAGGCACACTAAATATAAAACCCCCAAAAGATGAAGCAACAGCACAGAAGCTGTTTGAATTTAAAAGTGTGTGAATCAAAAATAAACGGTGTTCCTTTCGTTTCAATTGCTTGCTAAAACTATACATAGGCAAAACATAAAGGGAAATATGCCAAAATATAAGACAAAAAATCCCAATATTACATGAAATGTGTATTTAAAGCTACTTTATTTGTGTATTTATAGCTACTTTAAGAGTTCGGATAAGCAAATACGTCTTATATTAAACAAAGTATGAGGCGAAATTTGCCAAAATATGAAATCCCAATATGACATGAAATATGCACTTGTAGCCACAACATCTTGTGTCCACTTCAAGAGTTTGGAGCAGGTTTTCGCTTCATTAGCTTAAAAAAATGCACTTTGTAGATATTTGTTATATTTAAACATCTGTGCCTTGCACTCACATAACGTTCTTGTAGGTACAAGAGGAATATGAAAATACAGTTGACTTTCAGCGATTGTCAAATCTTTTAAAGCTGGTCGCTATCTAATGACATTGAAATTCCGTGCTCTTTGCATGGCCAAGAAATAAAAAAAAAAATAAATAAATAAATAAATTAAGACTTCCCATTTCAGAAAAGCACCTGCAACTATTAATTCAGACAAATGGAAGGAATATCTCGGAAAAGGTTCGCTTCAGAAAAAATAAACTAAATAGATATGTATTGACATTTGTTTTAACGATATATTTTGTGTAGTAAGATTTTGTCTATTTCTTGCGGTTTACCAGTAATGCAAAAGTCAATCAGAATAAAGAGGACCAATTCTGAAAAAATAAAGTTTTCGAAAAATGCTCCATGTAAAATATAGCCTGGGGTGTGGAACCGCTTTTTTTTTTTTTTTTTTGTTTTGTTTTTTTGTTTGTTTGTGTGTGTGTTATGCTTTTCACGCACATACACACATCCTCTTTTGCACTTAAGGGTTCCCAAAACATGTATCTCCGGTGAAATCTCGATATCGAATTTTTGGTTGGAATTCTATCTATTCCCCCTACTTACTATATGTAGTAGAGAAAAAAAAAATCAAACGAAATTACTTGAGAATTATGGATTTGAATCATTGTGAAAACTTAAACCGAGAAAAAAGGTTACTGTCTGCTTTATCGTTGCAAAACACAGTATATGGTATACAAGGGAGGGAAACATCTTGCGCATTGCGATCTACGTGGGATCTGTTGGGGCTATTAGCCACCAAGAAGGAAGGGATGAAGTGAAGGAACCACAGGAGGCTGTAGGCCACAGGCAGACAGGCCACCGAGATGCGCGGAGTCCCTAACAATTCCTGGCTCGAATATCCGTCCTACAGCTGGCGCTGGCAGAGATGGAAATGAACGACCCATCGAACCAAGCAGACTTCTCGTGTTCACGGGAAATATTCTTTCCTTGGAGCGAGCATCCGCGCCATCTGTCCGGTTTCACGAAACCTAGAGGCACACCCGAAACATGAAAGCGAAGCGAAATGGGAACAAAACGAAATCGTGCTAGATGGATAAATCTCCCAGCGATCACCTACCGGACAAGGAAAACCTGAAAAACCCAAGGTCACAACAGGCGTCCAATGGGAATCGAACCTGTGACCTCTCGATTGCAAGCCATTCATGTTACTCGCTCGGTAACTTGCTTAATACTAATTGTGTACATTCTAAACAATCATTTGTATACTGCACAGAATTAAACAAATATATAATTCTGAAATTATGATCTGTCCTATTTCCAAATTTTATAAGTTTGTACATTATGATACTTAAGGTGTCTGATGTATTATCAGACTGGGTTTTTATAACAATTCTAAAGTAGGACAACATCATCATCAACAACAACAACTCAGCACATGTCATCAAACAGAGAAAATGCTACTTATTCTGAATTGTATCTACGTGAATTCTTGGACAGAATGGTTTGGGTTTTCTAAATGTATTTCTCACAAAACTGACCCAACTGAATATTCTTTTAAAAACAAAAATGTAAAATGACGATTTTCATAAAACATAAAGGTTTTATCAATATGAAATACTTTGTAACGTGCATTTAAGTTTACACAATTAAAAAAATCTTGTTTTCATAACCCTAAAAAAACATGGTTTATAATATATTACACATTTTGCCTGCCTCTCGGTATAACAATATAATTTTATAAATATTTCCAGCTTTTTTAAATCTCACAAAATATTTTCGCTTGAAATTGTTTCACATCCATGCACACAACTATTTTCTCGTCCAAAATTTTAATGATGCTATTGCTTCATGTTCTTCTAATTAATAACTGTTACATCATGCAGAGGGATGACAGCTATAAAAAGAATAAAACACTATCTACTACAGCTTCCTGCAGGAAGTATTTAGAAGGTCTATTCAGCGTACAAGGTCATGGCATTTATCAAACATATGTGGGCCAAATCTTTAGACAAGGATATTGTATCGCGTGCGTCATAGTAACGAACATCCTCCTTCCTGCTCTCCGGAGCGGCTAAGAAACACATCCTAACACAATCAATTAATAAACAAATATACTTAAATATTCTCTCTCTCCTTCGCCCCTCTCTCCCTCTCACGCATATGCACACACTCCACACGTGCGAAACGTAAGAATTCTGAAATACCACGCAGTTCACAGTTATGAGTGTTATTGGAAACATGCACTATAGACGTCACATATTCACTTCACCTTAAAGCAGGCGTGGGGAAGAGGGGTGACAACACAGTTTTGCATATATTTAACGTTAACTCACAAGTACATCCTGACGTCAACACAGCACGTAGGGTGTTATCTCTCAATCACATTCTGCTTTTAGATTTTATAAACTTCATTTTAGACATCAAAAAAGCTCACATACATGTATGTTGGGCTAAACATAACACTAATATGCACAGCATGTCTGAAGACAGAAATATTGCTATATGCAGTTGTCTAAATATGTACATCTAAAAACCAGCCTAGCTTTGTAATTGTGATTTCAAAATTTGTCTGTAAATTCACCTCAAATCATAATTATTGTGGTTTTACTGTCCACGTAAAAGAACTTGCGAAAATTTGAAAATCATGGCTCATTGCTTCGAGATCACACAACCTTTGATGTTAGAGCTCATTTTCAACTTTAATAATATACCTACATAAATATGTAAGAAGGTTCCTTTGGGTTTTCATGATTTCGAAACAGTCATGACATATCAATATGGTTCACACCGCTGCTTGTGTATTTTTGAACACGTGTTGTTTGAAACAGGAAGGGTGAGGCAGGGTTAAGTAATGCTTTGTCCCTTACTTTGGTATTACGTCCATCACCAGTCGGTGCAGATTTACCGACCCTTGGTCTGCAACATAGGATATTTTGTTGCTAAAACACCGAGCGGGATGACTCAGGCGGTAACGTCTGTGGCCCGCATTGGGGAGGTCGCGGGTTCGATCCCCGTGGCCGCAAACTCTGACATGTGTTTTTCCGTGGTTTCCCCATGTCACTTAGTGGAATGCTGGGGTTCTTTATTTCATACCACGGTTTCCTTTCCATCATTTCCCTTCATTGCATTTCCTATTCCCTTTAAGGCGTGTACCGTTGGCAGTGCCCGGCAGATGGCGCGGATGACTACAAATGGAAAGTGCTGCTCTAGGTGGCGTTTAGCCTTGTCCTCCGTCGGGGGGGAGGGGGGTCACTGCGACACCGGAATCGTGGTGTGATGACTACTTGGCGGGGCCTGGCGCTGGGATGAAGAGATCTAGCACTTGTTAGGGACTTCCGCGCGTCTCTGTGGCCTGTCTAGCTGCGGCCCTGTGTGGCACTTTCGATACCCTCATTTCATCCCTGCCTCCTGAGGGGTGGTAGCCACAACAGATCTGTCTAGATTGAAGTGAGAGAGGTGACGCCTCGGTGTCTCTACCCTTTACCCTTTTTGACAATTTGTTGCTAAAACATGTTTCTAAACGCCTCAACTACAAACAAAAAACGTGGCGCTAACATGCCTCTGTTTGGTAACTCATCTAATTCGTTAATGATTTCCAAAGTAACCAAAATGCTGGTATATTGCGACGAAGCTATGGAAAACCTAAACGTCATTCAAACAGGAAACTTTATTTGCGAGAGAAACGTTTAGCGCCCGGGGCAAAGCCAAGAGTACATAAATCTGTTTACTTACGCGTGGTATGAAAAAGTTTCCCTTTACTGGCATCAAAACGAAAGCAATATTTATATTTATTTTAATAACATGCGTACAGCCATGACTGCTTACAGGTTAGCCCACGGTAATCAACGCGGTAGTAATGGCTGTCAAAGAGAAAATAAAAGCATTTGTTTACGGAACTGGAACCTTTGTGAATATTATTTGTGCACAAATAAAACAAAGGAAAAAGTACTTAGCTAGAAGAAAAGATTGAATTGGGTGGCAATATAAATGAAATCACGTAGATTAAAAAATTGTATTTCAGTGATAAATTTAGTAACTACTTTCGTTGTATGTAAATGCATTTAATATTATCTCAAAAGCAAAAGTTTCCTTCTATATTGCAATAATTTTATGATCAAAACACTAGTAATGATGTAAAACTTACCGCTGCATTAATATTTATTTACTTGTGTCCAAATTCTTTGTTGTGCTGTATGAAAAATAACATTCTGGCCATTGAATGCTCAACATAGAGGTGTATCCTGAATTCCATACATGCTTCGTAGAGCATTTTACCAACCTTCTCAACCAGCGCGTACATAGCAGCGAAAGGTATGTGAGGAGCCTTCTGCTTTTGTTGTTCGACCAAGCAGTGGTGTGTGTTAGGAACCCTAGAACTACATTTCTAGGTGAACATGACACACTTCTTATTTATATCATACTAATATTTTATAGACATCTATGAATCATTATGGCCAGTTTTCCCCACACGCCATTTTTACTTTTTCTGCTGTAAGTAGGGGAAGTATTGTATTCCACCCAAAAACTCGATGTCGAGACTTCACCGCAAATATATGTTAAGAGACCCCCTGAATCCAAAAAAAGCATTTTTAGAAAAAGGTCCGCGTGCGTGTGTGTGTTTGTCCGTCCGTCTGACAGTCTATGGACAGCATAACTCAAAAACGAAAAGTAGGTTAAAAACAAAGTTGGTATTTAAGTTTAATGTCTTTCAAGGATGCCACACGAAGATTTTGAAGAAAATAGCCTCACACTAAACTACCCTTTACATGGAACATTTTTGAAAAACTTTGATTTTGTTGAAAATGGCTCTAACGATTTTGATTAAAATGTCATATGTTTAAGATATTTTGATGACAAATGAAATGTATATCTTGAATTTTCTGGCTATAGCCCCTGTAGTCGTATTTAGTCTGGACTACTTTTGCATAACTGGTAAACCGTTAGAGATAGACCAAATCATACTGTACAAAAAATGTAGATCTTGCTAAAATACACATTTTATGTCTAAATAAATTTTATTGTAGGGTGAACCATTTCGGAGATATTCCTTGTTATGTGTGCGAGTTTCTGAAAACTTACTTTCGTGAAATGGAACATCGTTGTTCATTTTATTATATGTTAAGTGTGCAAAGAGAACGGAATCTCAAAGCTTTAAAAGATCTGACTATCGCACAAAGCCTGCTGTAAGACTCTGTCTCTTACTGTTTGCCTTCAAAAGTCATCCAGGATGAAGAGGTCTTCTGAGGACATTCCCAGAAAACTCAAGTTATGACTTAGAAACTGCCATGGAATCACCTTTTGTATCCGTCACTGAATACTATCTGGTTGTATCTACACGTCACAGCGACGAGCTGTCACCCTCCGACTGAAAGAGGTGAGGTTGTGTCGGCTGATTACTCAAGCGTCTCCAAAAACACGGGTTGGACATCGCTGAACTAAAGGTGATAGAGAAGATAAAAGGAATGTTTTCCCAAAGATCATATTGTAAACTTTCATTAAACACCACTATCCCTTGTATTAACAATATGGTATCCGGACTGTCCCTTTGGTCGAGTGGTCATCAACGTTCACGCTTCTCCGCCCACAGGACTTGCGTTCGATTCCCGCTAGATGCGGTGATTTTTTGTTAGCTAGAATCATTTGATATCCTTTGCTGTTCTGGAAGAATAAATGTGGGGGTGAGCATGTGCTAACTGTACAAGCTAATAAAACCGACATTAAGAAAATCTACAGTTCAGAGAGGAAAAAGACCATTAATAAGCTTCTCTCAAGTCAACACACCATGATCTCGGAAATCAACAACCCCGGTATGACCTCGGAAGTCAAAGAGGACTTACGAATGAAGCAATTTAAAAATTCTGATGTGTTGCACTCACATGACTTCCTCTAATCTTGTACTAACCATTCCTACAAACTCTTATTCCTCTATCTTCTTCATGTTAGTCTAGATAAACATTTGCAGAAATTACCTTATTGCTCATTCTCTTGTAAGTGCAAGGGGATACAATAGGCTTTGAGCGACAGTCAAATCTTTTAAAGTTGGTGACTATGAGAAGGCTTCGAAATTCCGCTCACTTCGCGCGGGCAAAATAGACAAAAACCGAGCTTCTATATGAGAAAAGTGTAAGCAATATTGCAAAAATCACATAAATAAAAAGGAATATCTCCGAAATGATTCACTCCACAAAAATGCATTTGAGCATAAGTTGTGTGTTTGTTTTTGGTCTATCTCTTGAGATTTACCAGTTATGCAAAAGTTATCAAGAGTAAACAGGACTACATGGATTATAGCATGAAAATTCAAAATATACATTTCATTTTGCATAAAAATATCTTAAACCTATGGCATTTTAATCAAAATCGTTAGAGCCATTTTCTTCAAAATCTTAGTGTCGCATCCTTGAGATATATTAACTTTGGTTTTTAACCGATTTTTCGCTTTTGAGTTATGCTGTTCACACAGCACACAGGACCTTTTTTTAAAAACTTTTTTTTTATTCAGAGGGCCTCAAAACATATATTTCCGATGAAATCTCGACATCGAAATTTTGGGTCGAATACAATACTTCTCCTCTTTACAATACGCAGTAGTGAAAGTAAAAATGTTATGCAGGTAACGAGGACATTATAGCTGTTGTACAAGGGATTAGTAAACGTTTTAATGTCTGGAATGGACGCAGAGATTATGCTCGTAAATGTAACTATAACGTTGAAAATGCAGTATGCACCCATTGTACCAGTTTCTTAAGTCTTGCAAAAGTACTGACCTATTTAATATCGGTACCAGTTAATCAGCTAGCCTAGAAGGACAGCAGAAACGTGCCTGAGGATACCAGCACGTCCACAGAAACAATAAGGTCTGTTACAGTCCATCAAAATCACATCACATCCTCCAAACTCATTTCAACATATCCGGTGCAAACTGTCATCTTGCTACTTGCGAAACGGCGTTTGGAGAAAACCGCAGACCCACACGGGGGAAGGAAAATGATCCAACACTTCCCCAGAACCTGTCAAGTTCTATTCTTCATCATGTTAGTGTAACTAATTGCTCACCAACATTACTGATGTGACATTATGTAAATATGCAATAAACTTGATAAAACTGTATGTTGCATTAACATAACTTTCCCCATTCACACTCCTAGAAAGGTTTGTTCTGGTATCTAATTTTTGTTAACAGACTCAAATCTTCATTACACACTTCATTATAAGTATCAGAATAAAGTAAACAAATACTTAAATCTTTTGAAAGTCATGTGAAGCTTTAGAACTTCACCCCGTTTGCTCCAACACTGAAAAAAAGAAGATTTGCAGCTGAGAAGAACAGGAAATATCAAACGAAAAGACAAACACTAATGGCAAACTGGGGGAAAATACATATAAGGTCGAAAATAGCCCTTGATGACAAAAAGCCTCAACAGCTCTCCTCCAATTATTTAGGATGTGAAATTACTAATGAAAAGAATAAAGAAACTGACCGAAAACTACTTAGATTCCAAACAATTTCTGGAACAAAACATAATACCTTAAACAATAAAACAAGCCCTGAAACGAGAGTAGAATGTTCTAATACCATGGCAATTCCTACGTTATTTTATGGATGAGAAAGCTGGGTACCAACAAAAAAGACAATTACTAGAATACCAAGTTCCTAAATGTGCAAAACAAAAGGATGCACAACAGAAGACAGAATTAGAAACGAAGAAATAAGTAAGGAATTAGAAGTGGAGGCTGTCATTCAAAAATGGATAGATACCGAACATGGAAGTTTGAACATGTTTGGAGGATGAAGGATACCAGAGTGCCAAAAATCACTTTCCACTATGCACCTAAAGGAAAGAGACACGTAGGGAGACCGAGAAGGAGATGGAAGGAGCCTCTGTGAAGACGGAAAAGTTAGTAGCACAATCTATAAAGTGAAGAAGATTCGACGAGTTAAAAAGAAATGTAATTTTAGAAATCAAAATAATATCATTATTGCTTTCTCGAAGCATTGTATTCGATCCAAAAATTCGATATCTAGATTTCCCGGAAATCTGTGTTTTGAGGCCCCCTGAATCTAAAAACAATTTTAGAAAAAGGTCCGTGTGTCTGTGAACAGCATAACTCAAAAACGATATGTCGGTTAAAAACCAAAGTTGCTATTTAAGTTTAATGTCTTTCAAGGATGCGACACGAAGATTTTGAAGAACATTTCTCCACCCTAAACTACCCTTTACATGGAAAAATTGTTTGGAAATTATTTTCTCAAAAATGGTTCTAACAATGTTTGATTAAATTGTCATATGTTTAAGATATTCTTATTGCAAATTAAATGTATGTTTTGAATTTTGTGACTACAGCCTACACAGTGATATTTACTCCGGATGACTTTTGCATGACTGATAAACCATAAGACATAGACCAAATCTTACTGTTCAAAGAATCTAGATCTCGTTAAGACACAAAAATTATATCCAAATGTATTTTTTGCGGAGCGAACCTTTCGGAGATATTGCTTGTTATTTGTGCGAGTTTTGCAATACTTAAACTTTCCTCAAATAAAAGGTCGTTATTCACTTTGTTATTTCTTGGCCATACAAAGAGAGCGGAATTTCAAAGCTTTAAAAGACTTGACTATCGCTTTAAGCCTACTGTATTCCCACATTCCTCTTGCACCTACAAGAAAATCAGCAATAAGATAATTTCTGCAAATATTTATCTCGATTAACCTGAAGAAGATAGAGGAATAGTTAGTACACGAGTAGAAAAAGGCATGTGAGTACAGCACAGCCGATTTTTTTAAAGGATACAGGGGGTTCCAAAATATGTATTGCTGGTGAAATCCCAACATGGAATTTTTTAAGTAATGCCATATTTCCTCTACTATAAGTGTTGTTAGCTAATGCTGGATTTCTGACAATGAAGTCATTAATCCTCTTGCTCTCCAATATTTTTCACTGATGGATGGGGCATTAGAAGTGTCCGGGCATATTTGAAGGTGGTCTCGATCCATTTCCTCTTGCAGATCACATAGAAGACAGAGTGGTGAAGAATATATCCCAATTCTGTTTAAATGTTTTGCCAGACAATCATGTCCTGTAATCAACCTGAAGGTTGCAACTGCTGTTTTCCGAGGATACTCAGGAATCACTGTTTGAATGTTTGGTAGTTTCCATCTTTTATTCTTTGATTTTTCATAGTAATATTTTGCAATATTTTTTTTGAATTCAGAGTTGACTAATCTTTTAGCTGCATAAAATGGTAGATTAACTATAGATTTTTGTACACCGCTGGTACCCTTTTTTGCAAGAAAATCAGCTATCTCATTACCACTCAGTCCACAGTGAGCCGGTATCCATTGGAAGATTAGGTGTTTTTGAAGTGCTGTTAGATGGCTAAGCATCTTCCAACATTCTATAATAGTTTGGTTTTTTGGTGACAACTTGGAACTAATTGCTATAATTGCTACCCTGGAATCTGAGAGAATAACTGCTTGCTGAAAATGTGAAATTCTGTACAAAAGATTTTGTAGGGCCATTCGAATTGCTTCAATTTCTCCATCAAAGTTAGTAGTTCCATAACTTAAAGATTTGTAATAGGAAAAGAGGTGACATGTGGCTCAAGCACCTGCTCCATCTCGGTTTGATATCAATGATCCATCAGTATAAATATGGAGCCATTCGTGTTCTGGGAATCTAGTATGGATTGTCTCTAATGCCAATAAATTTAGAACACTAGTTGGAGTATCACTTTTCTACTTACTATAAGTAGATAAGGTAAAAAAGAAATGTAATTTTAGATATCAAAATATTAACCAAGGTTACTGCTTATATAATGTACGTATAAAGAAAATGATATAACGTCAAAGTTGGTTACATTAGTGACATTCTAAGAAATGAATAAGACTGCCTCTGGTTGAGTAAATCTTTACAACATTTACATATTTAACAATTCCAACATGTCGTCACTTGGGGGTTAACAAAAGCTGCCAAGAGCAACGGAAACACTAACAAAGGATTGTCTCGAGTACTTTCAAGTCCATAAAACGTCACGTGCAGGAGGGAGTGTGTTACTTTATCCCTGTCTGGTAGATCTGATGGAAGAGGTGGAAAAAGCAAACATCTTGAGAGGGTGTGGCTGTTCTGGACCAAGAATAATCACCGTTGTCGTCCCGGACATGTCACCTTACCTCAGAATATCCGATTACAATGTTTGGAAACAGATTTATCGGTGACAGTCCAATAGCTTCGCGTATACGCCGGAATGAGAGATGTTGGCGTAGCCTGTAGCGGGTATACACCAAAAAGCAACATGTGGTTCTCCTTATTTTAAATACATTTATATTAATATTACAGAAAACGAAAATTTGTATGTAGGTCTATGAAGGGTAATCTTTAGAAACCATTCTAACAATTATTTCACCATTGCAAAGCTCTGTTCTTTCTGACAGACATGGGCTAGAAAACACTTTCTGGTTTCAGTTCAGAAATTATAATAGGACTAAACAGGTTTATAAAGCTATTTACTAGAATACTAACACACTCAAGTTATAAAAGGACATACTTGCGAAGGAAGCATTGCTCTCTATTGAGATTGTCTGAATTAGTGTTGTTGATCACCATAGAATGTGCATGTAAAAAATCTGATGTGTTGCACTCAAATGACCATTAATAAGCTTTTCTCAAGTTAACACCGCATGATCTCGGAAATCAATAACCCCAGTATGACCTCGGAAGTCAAAGAGGACCTACGAATGAAGGAATTTAAAAAAAATATGTGGTGCACTCACAGGACTTCCTCTAGTTTTGTACTAACCATTCTTACAAACTCTTATTCCTGTATCTTCTTTCTTGATTGTTGAGATACACATTTGTACAAATTATCTTATTGCTTATTTCCTTGTAGGTGCAGGGGGAATGTTAGAATACAGTAGACTTTGTGCGATAGTCAAATGTTTGAGATTCTGTTGTCTTTGCACACTTAACATATAAAAAAAAATGAACAGCGATGACCCATTTCATGAAAGTTCTAAGTTTTCCGAAACTCACGCACATAACAAGGAATATCTCCGAAATGGTTCACCCTATAAGAAAATTTATTGAGACATAAATTGTGTATTTTAGCAAGATCTACATTTTTGTATAGTATGATTTGGTCTATCTCTAAAGGTTTACCAGTTATGCAAAATTCATCCAGAGTACATACGACTCGAGGGGCAATAGCCAGAAAATTCAAGATATACATTTCATTCGTCATAAAAATATCTCAAATATATGGCATTTTAATCAAAATCGTTAGAGCCATTTTCAAGAAAATCAAAATTTTCGAAAAATCTTCCATGTAAAGGGTAGTTTAGGGTGGGGCTATTTTCTTCAAAATCTTCGTGTCACATCCTTTAAAGACATTAAAATTAAATACCAACTTTGGTTTTTAACCGACTTTTCGGTTTTGAGTTATGCTGTCCACAGACTGACACACACACACACACACACACACACACACACACACACACACACACACACACACACACACACACACACACACGGACCTTTTTCTAAAAATGCTTGTTTTGGATTCAGGGGGCCTTAAAACATGTATTTCTGGTGAAATCTCGACATCGAATTTTTGGGTGGAATACAATACTTTCCCTACTTACCAGTAGAGAAAGTAAAAAAGACAAACGCCATTGCAAAGAATACTAGTTATGGAAAAAAGTATTCTTACACCGCTGTTCATGTAAAATAACTTCATCTATTAGAACCAAAGGTCACAACCACAGGCAAACTGTTCCTCTCCAATCAGTGTGTGTCAAAGGATTAACTAAATTAGTTGTCTGCAAAAATTAAATAAACATTTTGTACCAGCTGGCTTCACACAGCGAAGAAAAAAGTATTCATACATTCAAAGAAAATGGCAATTTACATAAATATTGTAACAATGCTAATACTCTACGCATCCTATCTGTTAATCTCTTTGGCATGGAATGAACCAGTTTTTTGGTAACCTCCGAAACTTCGCTGTTATATTTTGCCATTTTTGTTGTAGATATTGTTTCAGAGCTGTCTGAGCAACCTTTCAACTGTACTCCAAAGTTGTTCAACTGGATTAAGGTCTGCAATCTGTGCTGGGAACTTGAACATGTGGGGAGTATGGTACAACAACAGGTACGAACAATTTCCGCTGTATGTTGAGGACCACTTGTCTTTTTGGAAGTAGTAATCTGGGCCTAAATGTAATCTATCAACATATTTTTGCAGTTTCATTTAGGATATGTAAATACTGTTGCCTTCAACAAAATCAAGTTGCCCTACACCAAATGTAGCCATATCTCCCCATACCATAATTCCTCCACCAATAAGCTTCACTGTGACTTGAATGTGTTTGGGATCAAGCTCAATATTTGGTCTTCTCCACACCAAAATTCTGCCATCGTTAACAAATATATTAAACTTACTTTCATTTGTGAAGAGTATCTTGTTTCCAGAAATTTGCCTCCTTAGTTGTACGCACTGGAGCAAACTCAAGTCTCCATTATTGTTCTTCTTACTGGGTTCTTCTAGGTATCGTAGCTAAGCTCTGCTTAGAATATAGCGAACAGCCCTAGTTGGATTTCCTTCCCAAACTGACCATTAACAAGAGGGAAACCGAGTTGAATGGGAAGACGCTACAAAGCAGGGAAAATGACCTTGAAGGGACTGGTGAAAATGAAAACATGTCCTTCGTGATTTTCAGTTAGCTGCTTTTGTCCTACTGGCTGATACAGAAGCATGAGTAATATTCCGAAATAGCAAATAACACCAGAAAATAAAGGGTGGAGTGTTAAAAAAATACTTTTATAAAATGCTGACGTGAGAGATAAGGAGTGAACTAAACATCACATATGCCCAGTAGGGTGGCTCACGCGGTAACACTTGGGGCTCGCATTCGAGAGGTCCCACATTCCATTCCCACATCCGACCAATCGGAACAAAGGTTTCTCGCGGTTTTCCTTGCACACTGCGCGGCTGCTGGCTGGATACTTTCCTTTCTGCGACTTCCCGTTCCTCCAATTTCCTTTTACCTTCTTTTCGTCGGCGATAGGCGAGCGCGGCGCTGCTGAGTGGGGACTTAGTGAACTGTAACTGCTGTTTTCGGTATAGGGACAGTGTTGTACTCGTGTCTTACAGGGAGCGGGTGTCCAAACGCCTGCGGCCGGTGGATGGACGAAGAACCTGGCGCCGAGATGAATCTCCAGCTCACTTTAGGGACGCTGACTCGTGCCTTTCCGGCACACCCATTTCATCCCTTCCTTCCAGGAGTCTGATATACAATCGCCCACTCATGGGTGCTGAAAGGAATCCTCTCCGCCATTAATCCAATTCAACCAAACATTTCATATAAGCGATAGAGCCGTTCAGTTACACGTAATTTTCCCTCCCCGGAAGCAAAAAGACAAAATATATTTTGTTGACACGCTGAATGACGTTAAAATGAATTTCAAAACGATGAACTCGATGGAAGGTAAACTGACAGACTGGTTATTTCATCTGTTTCCCGGAAATTAAAGCAATTTATAAATAGTGCACATTACACTGAGATGCGGGTATTTCTGCCCCTATTGGTTTTCGATTGTTCTGTGTACTTGTATCTGAGCGCTGTTTCCCTGCTCTCTCCTGCATGGTTAACATCCATCAGAACTGCGAGGTTCGATTTAACGACATATTTACACCCTTTTAACATCATTCAGAGCATGTAGATTGCATGTATATTGTTCATTGCAACTTAACCAGAAGTACGCACTAATTTTGCTGTCTTTATTAAGCAGAGGAAGTACAACATTCCACGCGAAAATTCAATAGGCAAATTTCACGGAAACACGCGTTTTGAGATTACCTAAATCCCATAAAGAACCGTTTTAGAAATTGTCTGTTTGTGCACTATGTTTCCGTAAACAGCACAGTTCAGGAACGATTAGTCGTTAAATACCAAGGATGCCACACAACGATTTTCAAGAACATTTTCCCGCCCTAAACTACACTTTACTGAAAAAATGTCATTTGTACTGCTTATAGTAAGTATAGGAAGTGTTTTATTAAACCCAAAAAGTCGATGTCGAGATTTCACTGCAAATATGTTTTGAGGGCCCTGAATAAAAAAAAAAAAAAAAGCATTTTTAGAAAAAACTCCGTGTGTGCCTGTCTGACTGCACGCGCGCGCGCGCGTCTGCCTACGTGCGTGCGTGCATGTTTGTGTGTGTGTGTGTGTGTCTGCCTGCCTGCCTGCCTGCCTGCCTGCGTGCGTGCGTGTGTGTATCCGTCTGTCAGTCTGTCAGTCTGTGGACAACATAACTAAAAAACGAAAAGTCGGTTAAAAACCAAAGTTGGTATTTAAGTTTAACGGACACGGAGTGAAATTTGAAAGTTATTTTTAGATTTTTCTGAAATTTTTACTGTTGTATTTATATGAGAATAAAATGTACACCAAATTTAATTAAAATTGGATAATTCGTTTATAATATATAAATTATTTTATGAATTTAGTAGGCACATTTTCAAAATGTGACTCGCGTCTATCGACTTTTCAAAATTGATGTATATAGGCAAAACTGGTACTCTAAAACATGGGTAACAATTATATGAAGAGATATTTCAAATATGTTTGCTGATGATGCATTACATGTTTTTCTTTTTAACAAAGATAATTTAATCTTAAAAGTTATTGATTTTTTTCCATGCCAAAAAAAGTTTTTTTTTTGAATTCATGTCAATGATAACATCAATGTTGATTCATAGTTTTGTTTAGCTGCTATTTATGAATAATTTTGGAAATTTTCATTAAATTTGAAGCAAAACTCATTTTCCCGAAAATAGCTCTAACGATTTTAATTACAATGACATGTTTAAGATATTTTTGTGACAAATGAAATCTATATTTTGAATTTTCTGGCTATAGCCCATGTGGCCCTGTTTACTCTCGATGACTTTTGCATAAACGGTAGACCAAATAGACCAAATCTTACTATATAAAAATTTAGATCTTGCTAAAACACTTTTTTATGGTGAACCATTCCTTGTCATTTGTGTGAGTTTTGGAAAAACTTTCGTCAAATGGAACATCGTTATTCATTGTTTCATATTTAGCTGTGGAACGAGAACGGAATTTAAAAGCTTTAAAGATTTGACTATCGCTCAAAGCCTATTCCCATATTCTCCTTGCACCTATAAGGAAATACGCAATAAGGTAATTTCTGTAGATGTTTATGTCAACTAACACGAAGAAGATAAAAGAATAAGAATTTGTATGAATGGTTAGCACAAGAGTAGGTACAGAAAGTTATGTGAGTGCAACACACCAGATTTTTTATTTTAGCATACAAGGCCTTACCCATTTTTATAGTGCTCCAGCCATACGTTAACCAGGGATTCTACATGATAAGTGTAACAAATATTTCCAATACAATTATTGTTAATAAAGAACCGTTTCGCCGACAAAAAATAATTTGTGCCAAATATTTGGAGCCATCTAGCTCCATGATGAATGAATGTAAATGGTTTATTATTTCAGTAACCGTCGCATAAACACTGTGTGAACAATGCTGTTATGCATTTCTCCCTTAGTTCGAATAAATTTAGTCACAATTTAATGTTAAAATGTCATGCAAAGTTTAATTTCTAAGAGAAATTTGGCAGCGTCACTTAACATTAAATTGTGAGTATATTAATTCGAATTTAAATAAAAAGACATACAGCTCTTCATCTGAATACTTTCTATAATTAGCAAACCGCAAGATATTCAAAATCTTACCACACGAAAAATGTAGTTCTCATTAAAGTCCACGATTTAGAGAGAGAGAGAGAGAGAGAGAGAGAGAGAGAGAGAGAGAGAGAGAGAGAGAGAGAGAAGAGAGCATTGTTGTGGCGTTGACAGATTCCAGATATTCTTTGTTATTGGCTGGAATTTTGAAATACTTTATACTTTTTTGAACTGCAGATAGCTATTTTATTTTTATTTATTTCTTTCGTGGTCATCCTTAGAGAACAGACTTTCAAAGCCATTACAAACTTCAATAGGTATGAGTATTGCTTCATTTTATTGTATTGTAATCATACCTATGAGAAAACGTGTAAACTGCGAGAAAAAGTTTAGCTCAATTAACAAGAAGTAAGCTTTCGAAAAATACTTTGTAAAAGAGCGAGTAGAGCAAGTCATGTGAAAGCAAAACAGGATTGTTTTTATTCGCTTAATATTATTTGATTATGGAACTAGTGTGATTTACGCCAATCAGAGGGACTGGAACCGATTCTAGTTGAGGCTTTATTTTGGGAAACGCACAGCCTGTAATCCTTACAATTATATTATTATGTGATGTATTTGAAAACCGTTAGTCATAAATGCGGAGATACAAATCATTCAAACAGATTAGTGAGGATGAGTGTTTCCAGTTTATACGTACAGAGAATTTCAGATTAGTACCAACATATGTATGTAAGCTAAAGTTATTATGATTGTAGTCCGAGTTACAGGCACCAGTACTGAGTAATAACCGAGGAAGGTGGCGCAGGTGATAGCGCGTGTCAAAGGGAGATTGTGGGTTTGTTTCCCATAGCCGAATTTCCTGACCAATCGATTTTTTCGGAGATTTCCCTGGGTGGTAGGAGTATTTAGGAAGATTAATTACATCCAAAGACTTTCCAGTACCTCCACATCTTATTTTGCTTCACCTTTCACCTAATTGTTTTGGTAGGGTTGCAAGTGTGGGCGGGCCTTTCGGCGTTGCATGGCAGGGGATGTGGAAGTCTACAGGAGGCACCGGCACCGAGGAATTTCGACCTAGAAAAAAGTGCGGACCTGTACTCTGCTCTGTCCTGACTCCTGTTCCAGCCGCCCTCTGTCTCCTCTCACCTCAGCCCTCATTCCAGGCGGTGCCCGGTCATGGCCACAGGCACAAAAGATCTACCGAAGAGCGTGGTGCTAGTGCACCCCCCCCCCGCCCCCCTAGCACCACCTGGTCGAATGTCATACTGTTAATAGTGTGCGTTCTCCTATTAAAGTAGTGTGACATTACTATTAAATTTCCGACTGTACTGTATACACTAAGAAAATTAATAGTAAATCAGAATGAGAAACTCACACTTGTCCTCTAGAAAGACATCTACCAAAAGTGTCCAACTAAATCTGAAGCTATTAACTGATGTTTCATTTGCTGTCCACAAATGCACACGCACACACACAGATATCTTGGAAATGCTCGTAAATTTATTGGAAATAAGTTGTGTGTTTTAAAGAAATCTTCATTTTTAGTATTGTAAGTTTTTGCCTATCTCTTAACTTTTACCGGTTGTACAAAATTCCACAAAGTTTCTTCCGAATGAGAGCACTACATAGGCTGTTCCCAGAAAATGCAATATATACCTACATTTCATTTTCCCTAAAATGTTAAATATGTGCATTTCAATCAAATCATTCCAGCGATTTTTTATTAAAAAATACGAATGACGAAACACTTTTCGATAGTTTGAAATAGTTTTTGAAAATTTTTGGAATATGCTGCAACTTCAATACCAACACTTTTCGTTTGAGTGCTCTTCACAGACAGGAAGTCAGACACACACATACAACACACACAAACACACACAGACACACATACACACAAATGGACTTTTTTTCTAAAAATGCTTTCTTTGCTCAGAGGTATTTTCTGTGAAATTTCGACATCGAATTTTGGGTGGAATACAATAGTTTCTCTTAATATAAGGTAGCCCAAAAATTGACCGCCCACGTAGCGCAGTGGTAGCGCGCCTGGCTCTGGCGCGGGAGACCCAGGTTCGAATCCCCGTACCGGCATAGGAATTTTCCCCACTGGGATGTCTGGTCCGGAATGCACTCAGCCTCGCTAGGTACCTGAGGGGCCAATTGATGAGCTACTTGATTCAGAAGTAAGCGACACTGTCGCGAAGATCGCATAACCGACCGGGAGGGCCCCGGGGCGCTGACCACGTCCCACCCTCCAGTACTGCCCCACTCATTACGCCTGCAGTGGGCAGAGGTGGGGGATGCAGCGACAGGGCGGTAGGTCTTAGCCCGCTGGCGGCTGTTGTGCTGGGGCTTAGTTAAGCAGAGAAAGTGAACATGCTAATATTTAAATGTGTCATTTTACTATCTCAAAACTTCTTTTATTATATTAACGGAACATTTCTCTTCCTTTTACATCTAGATATCGAATCAGAGAACTTTATTGTGCTTATTATTCTTTCAAAAATGCGGACGTTCCTATTTAATTAACAGTAAATCTAATATGGCTACTTGTAGGCGCACGCGATGAATTGCGTGATTCATTACCTACTATCCATACCCCAAAAGTGAGTCGATGGAAGCTCAGTTAACCACAATGGAGCACGGCTTCCCAACTTCGCGCATACGAACTACGCAATGCTAGAGTCTAAAGATCGTCTCAGAGCAAATCGCAGTTCCAAGTGCTCAATTCATAATTTATTCGCTCATGTATCTTATCTCCCCTCATATTTTACAATGTATCATATATTCCAGATAAGCTTGACACAAACAAGTTTCAATGTATCACATTTTTTCTGCCGCAATACTTTTCATAGTGCCTTGCAGCGAATTATCTTCATTTGACTGGCGAAATTCGCCAACAACCGGTCTACGAACATCTTGCTTGTGTTAAGATGGATGGTGACATATACAAGCTCTCATTCCGATGTAAGCATAATAATGGAAGACCTTGTGACTTCGTACTTCAGTGTACTTTGAAACATTTGGGAAAAGGAAGTTGACCAAATAGCGGATTTACGGCGTCCATTTATCAGCAAGTGTCTTGGCTGCACCTACGAGTATATTATGGTAAGCAAATCAATGCTAATCTACTTTCATATCTAACATGAAGAACAATGAGGGCAAGGCGGGAGCCGAGATACCCTGTACCCCGCAGCGGTAAATGTTTTACGGTGAAGCCAATTTACTGACACATCACCATTCGCCCAGCTTGGTTACTTACATTCAGCGTTATTTACTTGACTCTTCATCTAGTTATCCTCCCCGTATGGTAGACTGAGACCACCAAGGACTTACAAACCTGTGCCTGCCGGAGAGTAGATGAAGCTATGGAGCAGACAGAATGAAGACCTGGAAGCGGGTGGTCACCCTAGCACCAGGTATGAGAGTGAGGAAGAGCATGATATAAAATGCAGGCGAAATGGATGATTGGAAACCTGATAATAGAGCAGTTGTGGAATGAATAGCGGGGGAAACCGGAGAACCCGTCCCGACGCCGCTTTGTCCACCAAACATACCATATGCAGGTGCCTGAAATCGTACACTTGGTGATAAGCGAACGGTGTAACTACTCGGTCCCGGGGCCGCCTTTTACTTGACTCTTAAGGGCCAATTATAAAGGAGGTTTAAACTCCCAGAATGAAAGAACAGAAAATTCGGGAATGAACTGGAATGAAACCCACGACCTCCCAAATGCGGGCCGCAAGCGCAGTGAGCCATTCCGCTCGGGGACATTTATGCAAGCAATTTCACGTCGCGGGATAAAATGTGACCGATTTGATACTACATCGAATTTAAATGGAAGCACTCATACCACGCGACGGAGTAGTCGCGTACGATTCTGTCACGCGAACTAGCGTGGTCTTTCAGCGACTTTGAGGTAATGTTATCGGGTTTAAGTTTATTCCTTCGCAAACTGTACTGATATATGTGATTCATAACTTCAATACATACAACTGAAAAATTTGAAAAACTATAATATGGAGGATAATACGTTTCCAATGAAAACGCGGAACACCATATTAAAATATAGGCAATGAACCTATAGTTAGGACAGCTGCTACTAGCAAATACTTCTCGCTGTACAAAGTTAAATTGATTTAGTATCATCAGCGTTATACATTGTTACTCTTTATACTACTTAACTGTGCTAAGTGGAGAAATTATTGCATTTCACGCAAACGTGTGTGTGTGTGTGTGTGTGTGTGTGTGTGTGTGTGTGTGTGTGTGTGTGTGTGTGTGTGTGTGTGTGTGTGTGTGTGTGTGTGTGTGTGTGTGTGTGTGTGTGTGTGTGTGTGTGTGTGTGTGTGTGTGTGTGTGTGTGTGTGTGTGTGTGTGTGTGTGTGTGTGTGTGTGTGTGTGTGAATCTAGTGCAATAAGTTAATCCAAAGTAATAGAAGCTCAATGTTCAAAAACCACGTTAGGTGAGTGAACACCAATGCTTTTAAGCAATTGTTCCAAAAGGTTAAAAGTCGCCGATATGACCAACGTTAACGGCGACATATAACATTAAAAAATTAAAAATATAACTTCAATTTTTTTGTGTAGTTAACCATTTCTAAATATTTTTGGTATTGCCGCGAATTTTAAAATAGTTTTCCTTTTTTATGTGGCAAGTAGCTATCCTTTTCACGCACATTGGATGGAATTTCGGACATCACACAGAAATTCTTTTTTAACGTGACTATCGCTTTAACCTTGAGTATCCTTGTACTACAAGAAATGCGTAATGACCGATTATTCCGATTAAGAAGAGGTACACAGGAACATAAGTTTTTATAAGAATAGTTTGAAGAAGAGTGAGCACAGAATGTCATGTAAATGCAACACATCAGGTGTATTTTATAGACAATGTTCTTACTTGCTGTGTTCACGGGAATAAGTTGTCAGTGTTTTACACTAAAGATAAATTTCATCACGACTACATAAAGATTGACTGATATAAAGATCGACTGATGAAAAGAGCCATTGATTATCTGCATCTAGTGCCAACACGAAACATTAAACGTGAAAATTGACAGAAAAAAAATTCTGATGTGTTGCACTCACATGATTTAATCTACTCTTGCACTCAGTGGCGGTTCCTGCATGATCGCATACTCGCAACTGAACACCCACTAATTTTTTTTCCGCGTGTGAATGTGTATTTGCCTTTATAGATATGCATACGAGAAAGTCGAATGTCTTTCTTCTATATGAACTTGCTCGTTTAATTTTCCCGCGCCCTCTTCACCAAATGACAGCTCATGCAGTCAACAAGCTGAAACGCATAAACCCGATTTTGCGACTGGCGAAGGTAGCTTTGCGGCGAGGGGTACGCGGGGAATGGTGCAAAGCTTGCATTTAAGAGTACGGCGAGTTAAGGTAGCATAATCGACAAGGCCAACACATGCGATTCTTACCGCGCAAGCGCACTACGTTCTCCTACAAGCCTCTCCATTTTCCTTGCTACGAGCATTTCCCTCCGATTGTTTAGCAGAACCTACTAGGCAGCCAACGTGACGGTTCTAAATATAATGTAGCCATCTTCTATATTAAAATGACAGTTATATTAATGCTATAAACACAATTACATCTAGTCTTATTAAGCGATTATAAATACATATAATTACTCTTCATGTCGCAATTTACTAAGGCTAATACTTCAGTTTGGAATGGTTATTTTGTTACAGTCTTCATTACTGTTTGTTATGTTTGTGCTCTGGCAGCAAGTTGCATGCAGTTGTGTCTGCACATAGCGCGAAATTTGAATCTATAAAGTGTGGAAATGAATTACATGGCGAAACTAAAGGAGATAATCTTTCGAGTTTATTCTTAGAAGAGAAGCTGTTTTCCGTGCTTATTGTTTGCGAGTGAGAGAAACGGCATCTGGACAAATAATAGTTCTTGTGATATTGGTCATGTAAACAAAAAAATAGCAAAACATAAGAGCTCAATTGTTAATATGAATTTAGAATTAAAATTGTGTGGTGTGTGTCAGAGAAAGAAAGAGAGTAAAGGTGGAGAGGAAGTAATATACTGCACACCCACTGCAACAAGTCACGAGCCGCCACTGCTTGCACTAACTATTCCTGTGAACACTTATGCCTCTTTCTACTTCATACTAATTGACATAAACATTTGTAGAAATTATCTTATTGGTAATTTTCTTGTAGATGCAAGGGGAATACAGTAGGTTTTAAGCGATACTCAAATGTTTTACAAGTGGTCACTATATGATGATTTTGAAATTGCTTTTCTTTCCATTACCAAGAGAAAAAAATATATAACAACCTCCCATTTGAGAACGGTCTATTACAAAATTCTCACAAATAACAAGGAATATCTCGGAATAGTTCACTTCACAAAAAAGATAATTTGACATAAAGTGTGTGTTTTAACAAGATCTACTTTTTGTACAGTAAGATTTGGTCTAGCTATTGCGCTTTACAGAAGTCATCAAGAGTAAACAGTAAACATAGGCTAGGGCCATAAAATTCAAAACATACATTTCATTTGCCATAAAAATATCTTAAAACATTTTAATGAAAATCGTCTGAGAAAATAAAAATGTTCGAAGTTTTCCATGTAAAGTAAGTTTAGGATGGAGCAATTTTCTTCAAAATCTTCGCATCGCATCCTTGAAAGATATTAAAATTAAACGCAAACTTCGACTTTTAACCACTTTTAGTTTTTGAGCTATGCTGTTCACAGACGCATAATCTTTTTCAATTTTTTTTTTAATTCAGAGGTTCTTATAACATATATTTCGGTGGTCTCGACATCGAAATTTTTGGGTCGAATGCAATACAACCCCTACTTACTGTACGTATTAAAGAACGTCATATTTGTGAATATTTTAGTGTCGGTATGGACAAGTGTGGGCACCCCTTGCATAGCATTCCCTTGAAATTCCTCAATCCAGTGTGTTTGAAGCCCACCCTTTATCATATTTAAGGCCACATTATTTCTCCTTGTCGCCTTTTCCCGGGTCTAATGTGTGACCCCCTGCTAATGATTAATGGTCCATGTTACTATAAGGCTTGGGCAGGCTTTAGAACAGGTTTAATGTGAACCCGCATTCACTATGGCATGTTGCGGCACATCTTGCAAGAAAAAAAGGGCTTCTTTTTATAACGTTATTAATTTTATTTTATAGACACACTATGCCATTCTCTTCCGCATTAAGCCTAGGCCTTTGTTTCTTTATGAACGGTCTGAATGAAATGAGGTGGACCTGGCTCACCGAATTTTATAGGATAATAAACCATCGAATTCCTTTGATCACGTCTTGTAAACTTTTAATAAGTCAAGCTGGTTATTTAACATGCTACTCGAGGAACTAACACCACATACTTACACAATATTGGAATGTTTTAGTTCCTTTTGCTACTTGCTTACCAGAATTTTGCTGGAGTGTTTATGTTATGTGTTTACATTACCGAAGTAACCATTAACGACGTATGTAGTTGGCTACGGGTAATGTTTACCGTAAATACCGTCACTTGTTTAAAACGTGGAATGGATACATCTTTTCAGGCTTTAGCAAAAGCTAAAAAATCCTATACAATTTTTCAAGAGATGCTTGAATATAGAAATTTCCCCACATTGATGTCTCTGGCCTCGTAATTCAGTCGGTAGAGCATCTGTCCCCTCTGCGAGGGATCCCGGATTCCATTCTCAGCTGGCAATTCTTCTCCAGTCGAGTGGAAGTATGAATGAAAGAGAATGAGAGAATGAGAGAGAGAGAGAGAGAGAGTGTGTGTGTGTGTGTGTGTGTGTGTGTGTGTGTGTGTGTGTGTGTGTGTGTGTGTGTGTGTGTGTGTGTGTGTGTGTGTGTGTGTGTGTGTGTGTGTGTGTCAGTCTGTGTCAGTCTGTGGACAGTGAAACCGAAATTATAATGTCAATATATTTGATCATGGAAAGAAACAAAAGGAGATTCTAGTCAATAGTTAAGGGGAAAACGCAATAAAGTCTCAAGAATGGAAGCCTAGGCAGATTTAAATGAGTGATAAGGTTACAATTGTTGTTTGTACTAAGCCATAGTGATTCCGCGGGCTGATTCCTATCTTACCATGACGTGCTCTAAAGTTAGCCAATGGAAATCGCTTCCTTCGTGTTGCTCGCGCAAAAACAAATGCAACGCAAGACATACTCGTCTTCAATCGAGTCGAGATAACGCACGTGCAACTTGGAAGTTGTACGTAAGCTAGCGCGTACACATAATTCGGCGGTTGCTAAATGGTGACAAAGTTAAAGTGTTATAAAGTTGTAGTTGAAGTTACAAAGTTACATTCTATTTAAATATCGTCGGCAGTTCTCTACAAATCTGGAAATTTACAAATAAAGTGATATGTTGGTTAATTCTTCGTTTGGTTCCATTCCTACCACAACTCACGCACACCCTGTAGATTAGGACCTATTGCTAGAGCTAGTCCGGACACCAAACACGAAATCTTATAGGTCTTAAAGGCGACGTCTTCGAAGGAGAGGAACGTTTGCGTCAACAGCATAGCTCAAAAACGAAAAGTCGGTTAAAAACCAAAGTTGGTGTATCTCTTACGGTTTTCCAGTTATGCAAAAGTCATCAAGAGTAAATAGAACTACATAGGCTATAGGCAGAAAACTCAAAATATACATTTCATTTGCCATAAAAATGCTTATACATATGGTATTTTAATCAAAATCGTTAGCCATTTTTGAGAAAATAAAAGTTTTCCATGTAACCGTAGTATAAGGGTGGAGAAATTTTCTTCAAAATCTTCGTGTCGCATCCCTGAAAGATATAAAGTTAAATACCAACTTTAGTTTTTAACCGACTTTTTGATTTTGGTTTAGGCTGTTCTCTCTCTCTCTCTCTCTCTCTCTCTCTCTCTCTCTCTCTCTCACACACACACACACACACCACGCTGGACCTTTTTCTAAAACTGCTTTTTTGGATTCAGGGACCTTAATACATTTCTGGTGAAATCTCCACATCGCAATTATGGGTCGAATACCATACTTCCGCTACTTAGCATACGTAGTAGGGAAAGTAAAAATGACTAACAGTTTTGATTGAAATGTCCTATAATATATTTAAGATAACTACAGAAGAAAAATATACATTTTGAATTTTGTGGGAATAGCATTTGAAGTGTTCTGGGTTTGAATGGATTTTGTGCAACTATGTAAACATCAGTGTTAAAATATGCCGATCTCCTTAAATCCAACACTGTGTCAAATAATAGTTATTTATATACCTATAATTTTCACGAGTGTTACAATGAAAAGATAACATGTGTGTTACATACGTTATATGCAATTCTAGCCTTAGAATACCAAAACATAATAAATTTCCTAAATGAAAAATTATGGTGTATCAGAGATCACATATGTATGACGTAATATGATTGCTAAGCAGATTTGTTTCAATATTTAGAGAGGGTATGATAAAATTATTGAAAATATAAATTGTGCTCCGCTTGACATTTTGAACGAACCCAAGAATGCTAAGAGCTTATTAATTCCAGAAAAATCAAAAGATGTTTGCATAAAATTGAGCTGATTCTTGTGGTTGAGTGTTGCTGCACCTATGAGAGTGACGTTTTAAGGTTTTCTTAGAGACACATTGGAGAAAATCATGTTGTGGTGGTGATCTCATTGCTATCTTGTTACCATGGTAATTACGTCATTCATTTTCTGGCACTGGTGCCAGAAATAGGGCAATTTCGCACGATTTATGCCGTCATAATAAGCAGTTTTAATCCTAGGATTGCGTAAACAATTTTCTTTCTTGTTTTTTCTTTTTGTATTAACCATTTTCAAAATATTCGTAATTATTGATTTATTGAATTTTCAAATACGTTATGCTTGTTTTAGGCTAAACTGTCTAAATACGTAAAAATTAGAAAATACCTGCATATGGCTTTCTCTACCACTTATATATGTAGTAAGTACACAAGGTATTGCATTCCACCCAAAAATTCAATATCGAGACTTCACTGAAAATACACGTTTTGAGACTGAATCCGAAAAAAAAGCATTTCTAGACAAATCGCGCGCGCCTGTGTGTATGTGTGAAACAGCATAGCGAAAAGCGAAAAGTTTTCCATCTTCGGGCTCAAATGAACTAGTTGTTGAACTCACTCCCTCCCTCCCTCACTCACTCACTCACTCACTCACTCCATCTTCCAAGAATGCGACATGTAGATATGCAAGAACATCCCGCATCCCAGACTATCTTTCCGTGGTAATTTGTTTCGAAAATTTTGCTTTCCTCAAAAATGAGAGTTCTTCTCCTAGTCATGCAAAGAGAATGGAGTATCAAAGCAGCTATATTGAGATCAGCTCTTAAAATATTTGACCATCGCTTAAGCTTACTGTACTCCTCTGTTCCCATTGTGACCTGGGGAATACGTAATGAAAGCATTTCTACAAATCTGTCTCGATTAACATAAATTGGGAAAAATAAGTGAGTTTTTTAAAGATTAGTTTGTTGCAGAATTGATAGAGTGGGGTTAAAGTGACCGTCGACAATCAGGTCATTTGGGTTCTAAGGATTGGTAGAGGCCATGTAAATATACCATATCAGCTTATGTGTGTCAACAATGAAAACCTAAGCATCCACTGCTGTTGGCGCCAAAAATTGGCGTACTTCTGATTAACGTTTTTACGAGGCGTGTTTTTAAAGTAAGTGCCGTTTAAATATTTTGCCACTGCAGTCGAGATTTTGAGTATACGCGATGTCTTCCTTCATTCATTAGGAAGCCAGACGCAATTGTTTACGACCATCACTTTATTTTCTACCATTGTTTGAGCGTGAAGTCATTTCAGTGATTCGTTTTTTGAATACGAGAAACGCTATATTAGTAAACATTCATCCCCAACTGTGTGAGGTTTGTGGGCAAACAATGAATGACAATGCCCGGCCACACACAGCCTAAACCCAAGATCTGATCGCATCATTTGGTTGACAAAAATTTGACCATCCTCCTTAAGAGTCCAATTTGACACCAAGGGATTTTCATCTGTTTCCTCATTTGAAGAAATGCCTTGGTAAAAACAGTTCAACCACTATGATTTTAAAAAAAGTGCAGACTTGGCTTTTATCACAAGTGGCATCATTGTTTGATAAAGGCTTACAAAAGCCGATTTCCCGTTACGGTAAGTGGCTAAATAAGGCGATAAAAAATGCCCGCCTCGGTAGCATGATGCCCGCCTCGGTAGCACGTGTCTGCCTCACGTTCAAGAGGTCGCGAGTTCGAATCTCGCTTAGGGTAAGTTATCCGGGTAAGGTTTTTTTCCGAGGTTTTCCCTACCCTGAGAAGACCAATGTCTCATTTGAGCATCATTCCACCCATTTCATTTCATTCATTCGTCCGATATGACAATGTTGGAGGACGTTAATTAAAAAAGAAAGAAGAAGAAGAAGGCGATAGATAAATGTAGAAATAGTGTAAGGTTATGATTAATAATAAAATATTTGGAAAATAATGTTCTGTTATTTTTTAAAAAATTATCGATACTTACTTTAAAAATACGTCTCCTTGAATGTATCAATGGCAATTCGCAATTCATAGTACGCTTAATTTCTAGTTTTCTTCTCTGTGCATATGGTTTGCTGCAATCTTGTCTTAAGTCAGTTGTATTCCATAGCACTGTGGAGAGAAAGCCACAACAGAAGTATTCGAATTGATCAGTGGATTATGGCTATTTTATTTACGATGGGAAAATAATTTTTGTTGTCTATATAACAATTATGTATGAAGTTGAAATGTTCTTTGTTAGGGTAGGCAAAATGGTAACAAATTTTTAAGAAATGTAAAATCAGAGCTTTTGTTCTTTAGCGTTGTATAATTGTTGTTACTCAAGAGACTAGACCATATGTTTACGAATCGCAGTTTGAAAGGACATAAATTGCTTAAAACTAAACTATTCATTCCGAATCGCCATCCATTCTGTCAGGTTTCATTCAAGAAAAAACCTCCAGGAATCAGAATATAGTTGACGCAGGGCGCATGTTGAAACAACAATTTAGAGTTGTTGCTAGTGGTAGGAATAGGGTATTTCTATGGTGCATAGACGCTTTTTCCTATTTGATGTCAGCCCTTTCTCTTCTTTTCTGAAAACCTTGTACCCTAACTTTATACATGTCACTTGGTTTACTCCAAGCCTTTCACTGGATCTCAGCAGTATAAGCAATAAACTGTTCCCAAGTCGGTACCCGTATCTCCGACATGAAGAAAAGGTTCTGCGAAGTCCAACCTACATTGCATTCTTCCAGTAACTTCTCCTCAATCTACTTTAACACTTTGGTACGCCTGAATAGAGGCCACTCTATGTTATGTGGAACATGGGGATGATACTGCTGCTGTGGTAAAAGTTGCTTCGTAGTAAAATTGTAGTTTGTGTTTTATCTGCAAAGGAACTGTTGAAAAATTCAACATTGTAGCGACATATTTTCACAAAGGCAAATTTTCTCCTCAAGATTAGTGAAACTAGAAGGCATAGAAACCCTTTTGTAGGATTAGGTGTGATGCAGAATTAAGTTGTCCCTCATTGTGTCGCCAATTTGCTGCTGTATTATTCAACGCCTATTTGGTGCTGCAATTTTCTTCGAAATTTCTTGAAAACTCTGCTTTCCTGCGTTGGTCGATTATTGGAGTTCTTTCTGCAACTTTACCACGGCTGCTAAAATGGAGAACTCATGAGCTTTATCCTCAGAGTATGCATGGGCTGGTAAGAAGACACAGAAGCTGATTCTATGAGTTCTAATACTTACATAACAATGAAATCAATGGAGGTATGCCGACCGTTGGTTAGCACAGAAACTTAAGCTTTTACGCAGCACACACTAATTGTTGACCTGGTCTTCCCTCGATGATCACCAAGAACATGCCATTGCACTTTGACCTCTCGGCAGTAAATGAGCTGGATTCTGACCACCTGTCGTGGTAGATTCCACAGTAGCCATGCCAGCTCTGTTAAACTCAGACGACATTTGAGACCGACTGGGATGCAGAAGTCCTAGAACTTAACCGTTCCGTCGACCCTCGACCACGCAATGATGATATCGAGGCGTTGGAAGAGGCAGCGTCGAATTTTTCCCACCAGATCCTAAATGAGGTACGCGCACATACCCACCGCACTCCCACCAACACCCCAGATCCTACAACCTTAGCTATAGAACTCCGACAGTTGATAAAAGCCAAGGCAATTGTTCGGAAGCTATGGCAGCGTTTCCGCCATCCCAGGATAGGAGCAGTTTACCAGAGGTTCAAATCCCTGGTAAGGCGACTGATCCGTGAAGCCGTTGGTCAATATGCATCAGGCTACCGAAGTCAAACGAGTGTGCGTGGACCAGCGGTGTCAAATGAATTTGCATATCAGATGCCAGTGCTGCTAGAAACTGAAGTGAAAATTAGTGCTGCTAAGGGAGGAGTTGTAGATACAGTGAAATGCAAGCGGGAGAGAGGTATTAAAAATATTGGTTATGCTGCAAAGATCCGTATGATAAAAGACGGGGAAGGTGTAGAAATTCCAGAAGTAGGGGTGAAAATGTAAGAAAATTTAAATTTACTTATAGCATCTGTGTGAGTTGAAAGGTGATTTTCAGCCTTTAAAACTATTTTAAGAGACAACATTTTCAGCGTAACTGTAGACAATTTGGAGAAAATCTTCATTAATATATTGTAGAACCTGTTTACTCAACGCGCGTGCAGTTGCTGCTTAAAGGAAATGTGCGCTACACACAACTAATGACTGTCATAAATCCATCCTCACGCATGAAAAGGCAAACCTCTATCCCTGTACTTTTTTTTTTTTTGAGTGTTTAACGCCCGCTTTTACTACACACGACACCGCAAGCGGTGACACTGATAATACGTGGAATGAACATGTAGCACCGTTGGAATGAGATGGCGGGGGAAATCGGAGAACCCGGAGGAAACCCACCCCAGCGCCACTTCGTCCACCACAAATCCGCCCGCCTCGGTAGCGTGATGGTTAGCGTGTCTGCCTCATGTTCAAGAGGTCGCGAGTTCGAATCTCGCTTAGGGTAAGTTATCCGGGTAAGGTTTTTTTCCTAGGATTTTCCTGCCCTGAGAAGACGAGTGTCGGGTAACTTAAAGCATCATTTCACCCATTTCATTTCATTAATTCGTCCGAAATGACACAATGTGGGAGGACGTTAATTAAAAAACAAACCCACACACACACAAATCCCCCATGCTGTTGCCTGGGAACGAACTCGGTAGCTTTAGTGATCACTGTCCTTGAAGACCAATAGCAACCGTGATTTTAAAGGAATGACAGTTATATGTTGACTCCACTTGGAGTCTCAGTTGCCAAATTCTGAATTCTAGTTCTTTTCTTTTTCATTAGCTACAAAGGTTCATGTTACGATGTTACAACTGTGCCTGAAAGGACTCAGAGGAAGGGCCCGTGTTGTAAAACGATTATTAGGGTTCCTCAAAGATGGCGGCCGAACTGCACACGCCTTGACTAAACAGACTCTACTGCAAATTATGAAAACAAATAACACGTAATGTTTACAAATGTTTGTTTACATTTACGCCCCATATAAAGAATGGTAGTTAACTACCGTAGTACTTTGGCCATCTTTATGTTATATCTTAGTCATACCGAGAATTTTAGAAGTTCCCTCGTTGTTCCTAGTTTGCTGATAGAACTGTCGAACCACTGCTTGATGCACTCAGGTGCAATTTCCTATTCCAGCTACCTCTAACGTTACTGTGTTCATACACCCTGTACCCGTATAACAGATAACATGTAAAATACGTAACATTCTTTAACATTTTAATCTTTGTACTGTGCATGCGTAAAAAACTGAGGTTAATTGATACGGAATTCTAGTTACTGCTAGCATATGGTGATGATCTTGAAACACTGTAACAGCTAACCGCTTACATAATGGATGTTGTTATGTACGAATTGTGATGTAAGAAAGTGCAATGACACGATGCATCATGTTGTAAAGTAAAATCGAGTCACGAAGACATAGTTATATTGAACTGACTGGGTTACTGATCAAGCATTTTCTCTTCTTCCCCTCAAATTATTTTCGTAATAATCGAGAACTTTCGTAATAGTCCCCTTGCACTTGCACAATCAAGTGTCAGGAAAGAGAACACTTCAGAATCTTCTTTCTGAGAACTGAGAAGCATAAATACAAACCGTCTTAACCAATAGGCACTTTTTTATGGTTCCGTTCTTACTGTATGTGGCCCCACACGCGATGGGCACTGAAGGTACATGAAATTATAATAGGGGAAAGTAATTTTGTACAGGAAAGGTTTCAGGTCTAACTCCAGGGTACCTCCCCAGAAACTGCCAGTTTGAGCATCAAGAAAAACCAGGAAAACGTTCTGTCAGCTGGTACCAAAATTATATACTCAAAAAATCTGATGTGTTGTACTCGCATGACTTTCTCTACTCTTGTACTAACCATTCTTACAAATTACTATATCTCCTTCGTGTTAGTTGAGATAAACATTTACATAAATTTGTTATTGCTTATTTCCTTGTAGGTGCAAGGGGAATATTAGAATACAGTAGGCTTTGAGCCAAGTTATGTCCAAATATGCACTTCTATGTAAAGTGAACCAGTTTGGAGATATTGGTTGTTATTTGTGTGAGTTTTGCAATACTTAAACTTCTCAAATGGAAGGCCGTTGTTCTCTTTTTTATCTGTTTGGCCATTCCCATTCTCCCCTTGCATCTATAAGAAAATTAGCAGTAAGATAATTTCTGCAAATGTTTGTCTCGACTAACACGAAGAAGATAAAGGAGTAAGTTTGTAAGAACAGCTAGTACCAGAGTAGAGAAAGTTATATGAGTGCAACACATCAGATTTTTTTTTTTTTTTTTTTTTTTTTTTTTTTTTTTTTTTTGTAAAAGTACTTTGGGTAGGAACATTTCTGTGAAAATCTTCTTATCGCAACTTTGAAAGATGCTGACCTTAAAATACCATGCTCAGTATTTAACCGACATTTCGTTTTTGAGTACCTAACGCTGTTCAGAGAATCATTCAGAGAATCATAAAACATGCATTTTTACGAAATCTCAATATGAAATTTTTGGGTGGAATGAAATACTTCCTCTACTTAATATAGGTAAGTAGCAAAGTAAAAAAAAAAGTACACGTGTATGTAAATGCAATATGACGAAGAGCATGCACACTGGCAAGTTGTGATTAAAATCACAAAAAAACATACCTAATTAAGCATATGCATCTCTGGGTGGAGCTACACAACCAAGTTCATTACTGGCTCAGGGATATAAAGTTATTTTCTAACGGTAATATGGACTTTTACATTACTATCTTTTATCGTTAGTAATGGCACTATAATACCTTACACTTCTGCACGCGTAGAACTTTTATCCTCTATGTAGATATACTTGTCGACAGGATTTTATTAATCTACTCCAAATGTCTACCTTAGAAAAATGTAAAGTAGTTGTCCTCTACAGGACATCACAATGATAAGGGGGAGGGGGGGGTGCTTTGCGTTGTAACATTTTCTCAGTGTTGTACAGCTATTATTATTATTATTATTATTATTATTATTATTATTATTATTATTATTATTATTATTATTATTATTATTATTATTATTATTATTATTATTACCGAGAGTCAAAAAGTTCCGAACCGGCTGTCCGCTGTATTGACTGTCGGCGTCCTTGGCGCTCGTTGCCATCTGCCGGTATCATAGAAAGACGCAAATCAAACCATACATGTTTAAAACTATATATATATATATATATATATATATATATATATATATATATATAAATTCACATAGTGCTTAACGCACTTCGAACTACGTACGGTATCACGCTGATACACGAAATTAAATAATGATTGGGAAAGGAAATTTGAGAAAGACTCCCCGATGTTTGTTAGTTATGAGAATAGAGGAAAACCTGGAAAAGTCTAGTCAGGAAGGACGGCTCTGGTGGGACTCTCTCTCTCTCTCTCTCTCTCTCTCTCTCTCTCTCTCTCTCTCTCTCTCTCTCTCTCTCTCTCTCTCTCTCTCTCTCTCTACTGCACCTGGTATTTAATTTCAGCATCTTCCAAAAATGCGACAAGATTTTCAAGAAAATACTTCACACCAAATTACGCTTTAAAGGGAATTTTTTCGTTATTTTTATTTTGCCTCTAGTGACTTATTAAAATATCACATATTTAAGACATAAATTACATGGCAAATGAAATTCTTACCCTGAATTTTCTGAAGGAGTTTGCTATAATTTTCTATGACAGGTAAACCATTAGATATAGAAAACATATAGTAGATAAAACTTTTTGATCATTTTCAAATACACAATATATTTCAATACTTTTTACTGTGGCGTTAGTTATTTCCAGGATATTCGTTATTGTTTTTAATTTTTCAACACAGTCATGTTCTTGAAGTGCTTTCGCTAATCAGTTGTTTCTCCAAATGTCAACGAAAGATATGCAATTAGAAGCTCAGCCTATAGTGGCAGCTCTTTAAACACCTGAATATCGACTCAGTTTCTCTATTCTCCTTGTACCTAAAACGAAATGTGTAATGAAACTACTTCTGCAAAGGTTTGTTTCGATTAATATGACTGAAGTGGATGGAAATAGCTCTTCCAAGAATAGGTTCTAGAAGTTGTATAAAAATAAAGATAAGGGAATGACATATGAATGTAACTGCAAATTACTGTCTCTCTCTCTTTTTTTTTTTTTTTTTTTTTTTTTTTTTTTTTTTTTTTTCACCTTGTCTCTTATATACAAAACAAAGAAATATCACGCAAATTAAATTGCTACTCAGGCACTTAATATGAAGTATAAGGAAAAGCCTGGTATTACGTATAATCACATGAATTTCTCTACCTACTTGAGTTCGTTTTTATCTTTTTTCTAGAAACTATTCCTAAAATTTTATTTGTATATTTACTTAATGCCCATTGAGATTAGACAGACATAGCTTTATGATGTACTTCCATAAGGAATTTTATTGCTAACGTAGAAGTGAGTCAAATATTAAAAAAGCGGGTCGCTATATCCTGGCTTTGAAATATCATAGTACTTGTACATCACAAAAAACAAATGAACGATGAGAGCATTTAAAAAAGTGTAGGTATTGACAAATTCAAATCGATAACAACGAATATTCCGAATATGGTTAATAATAAAAAACAGTACGACAAAAATGTTTGTTTCAACGAGATTTACACTTCACATACTAAGTTCCTATATATTAAGGATTATACAAAATCATTCACAATAAAGTGAGTGAGTGAGTGGCGTTTAAGGGCCCGTCAACAGCTAGGTCATTTGGGCCCCTTCAAAATAAAGGAAATCTTACAGGTAATTCACAGAAAATTAAAGAGAGGTATGTTTTATTTTTTATGCAATGAACATATGGTATTTTGATCAAAATCATTATAGCCGTTTTTGAGAAAATAAAAAAAAAATTATTAAAATTCATCCATGTAAGGAACAGCAGTCTGTAGAATCACTGCGAGGTTGTAATTGGTAAGATAAATGTGTGACTGTTACACGTCAAGGATTTTACGAGGGAATTACTAAAGAAGGCTCAAATGTATGTGTTAGCCACAAATATGCATAAATAATTGTTATCAAATTTGCATAACGTTTCACAGATGAGCGAAAAGCGCATGCATTAAAGGCACAATTAATCACGGTTCATAACACACAGAGAATATTTATATTTGATGGCACCATTGCCACAGGCCCAAAGAGGCCGCTGGTCCGGGGGTTCACATTAAAAAATATTCCAAAATTAATTATTAAGTTAAAACATTAGGCCATTAACAGCAAACTGAATAAATGTATCTGATGCACAAATTATTTTCATCAAAATCATTAGAGCCTCTTGTTTCTAGAAGATCGGGATTCTTTTAGCGTGTAATGGGTTTTCGAGGCATCATCTCTAACCAGACATAAGCATTTGTGGAGTTCGTCGTTAAATTGACTTGCTTGAAATAAACCAATCCGTGTCTAACAATTTCAAATTTCAACTAATGACAGCCTTCATTCAAGAAAACTTTATCAAATTTCATTATCACTTCCTCTGAATTTTAATCACCACCTTTGTTTTTATGCTGTGATCAGGTTAGGGAATCTACCTGCACTGCCCTACAGATGCGCAACATTTACGTAATTTGACGCAACAGAGCCGCAAGGTTTGAATGTCAAAAATGGCTGACTCTCGCATCGGTGAAGCATCTAATGCTGAATTGATCCGATGAGGGAAATCTCAGAACACAGAATACAACATGAAATAAGCCCAACTCCTGACATTGTCAACATCTTAAAAGATTGGAGCATCAATATGATAATCTCGTAGACCGTGTCCATGGACGCTGATGTATGTATGTCTGATCGATGTTCCTTTTAAGAGGTTAGTAATTATATTACAGCATTTAAATAACATTTACCGACCATGCATCTCTCATCTCAGTGAGAGGTATAATATACCTGCAAATACATGGGAGGTGAAAGGTCTTCTCTTTGGGGCTCGTCGACGCTGTTTATAAACTTACTAGTGATTATCTGAAACAGCTTGGTGTGCCCATGATGAGCTTGAGAACATTTGTGTTAAAATTTTGAAGGATTCTGTCACAATATTAAATAATTATTTATGCTCTACACTTTAAATGTCAAGCATGGTATAATCACAGAGAAATTACATTTTTGCTATTATTTTATTGTTTACTATTGTTATATTATTATTTGTTACTATTGTTACCATCATTATTGTCTGTCATTACTGTACGTTTTTTTTTTCCCAAGTTTTCAGATCAATTTTTAAACTTGTTTATGGTTTTTTAAATAATTTTTTATTGGATCCAGATGATACCTCCACTGGAGGAAAGACGATATATAGGCTATATCATCCTTTAATTCGAGAAATAGTCAAATACTCGTGATAGTGAAATTCTCTAGATAAATTGAGTATCACTCCTGGCATTATGATAAATATGGCTTCTTGAGGTTATTTAAATTCTCTACCGTGTAGATGTGCACTGCAGGAAGATTTCCAGATTGGTTGACTCTAGGGAGCAAGGAGATCAAGGAGAGTAGGTTCAGTTTTTCTCCCAGGTCACTCGCTGGGGAGCCATAAACTCTCTTGTTTATTTAAATTACAAAAAAAGTCCCATTAAGGCAACACTCGTGATAGCCACATTGCATAATACATATATTGCATAATTAAAGAACGGCGGAGATATACATATAATATTGCCATAGTACAGGAAGATAAAAGAAAAGAGCACCTATTTAGGATTAATTAGCGGAACTTATTAAACATTGAATTTATAAACCAACGGATAAAAGTATGATTAATAGTAAAAACCAATATCAGTTAGTATGAACGTAGGGATATAAAACTACAACACGGGTGATGAAATCAATTATCAAAATGTTTTAGAAGAAACACTACATTCTTTCTGAATATTTATCTCAACATGGAGACCTCATCTCATGAAGTGAATTGTATAAAGCGGTTTGTAATACTCTGTGAACCATATCTGCACGTATTGATGGTTTGGATTATATTAGCTCTTCTGGTTATTTGGTTATGAATATTACTATTTTATAAGCATTAACTGGGAGTGTGTCTAAAGAGCCTGTGGCCCGCAAAGAGATGGAGCCCAGTCATACTTGAGATGATTTTAGAAAGTATTTGAGACACATCTACCATGTCCAGGTAATTTATTTCTCTCGCTGCTTTCTGGGGCCAAAGTACGAGTGTCATTTGGAATTGTGTAGACAGGACAGTTTCATAAACTGAGGTGTTTTCACGATGTATACATTTCCAAAGGATACCCCATGCAGTCTATCTTAATTACTTGACAAAATCCTCTGCTCGTACTTTTCTTAATCAATTATTTTATTGCGCTATCAAGGATAACCTTACTTTGCCTCAGCCAAACCCTTACGCCTGTTGCAGGGTGACAGTATCCCTATTATAAATGGACTCCAGTGTCTAACAACGTCTCGAGGAGTGCATATCGCAGCGAATGAATCAACAGTGGGACCGGCAAGTACAATGTGGGAAGTGAAAATGGCATGTGGCCTTCAACCAAGCGAGGTAAGCCCACTTTATCCGAGTAGTACCGAAATTTCGCGCAGCTCTCGTTGGCAAGCTGTAGTTGCTCACTACTCTTCTGCCAAATGAGGAAAACTAGCCCGCAAGATGTCACTAAAAAGTAATTTCTTGTTTTATAGAAGTGAGGAATCTATCTTAACGACAATGTATTGTGGGTCAATTGCACCCATTTGTCTCGGGCGTAGTGAGTAAGCAACTCACTTATGCAAAATTCCATTTCCATTCAAGTGACCTGAAAGTTGTATTACAGTATTGTACTATAACATAAGGATCACATACAAACTTTCAATCAGATATCAGAACTTTCAGAATATGAATGTTTTTGTATTGGATTAGTTAATTTAGCTGCGATTTTTAAAAATCTTTCATGTGTCAAACGGTTTTTCACATCCTACAAAGGATTTCATTCTTTCTTTAACAGACCATTATAAATAATCAAACATTAAAATTCAAATGAAGCTACACTGTACAAGAATTAAGCCTTTTACATTTTTGTACTTTGCCATTTTATGAATATCAGCTATGAAAATATTTAATAAAAATAGCGTAATTGAAGAATGGTAAGAAGGTAAAGACCAATGCAATACTTTTGAGGAAATCCAGAAAAACTACTTCAATAATTTTATTCCACCATTTAGGAAACTTTTGTAGTCACTGCAATGTTACCAATCCTTTTTAACATTTTATACCTTAAAGGAAATATAATTTTAGCCTTAAGCAATTTAGTAACAAAAAATGATTATGGATTTACCAAATCCTCACATTCAATCAACCTAACCTACGATTTTTTTTTCAGCACAAAACACTAATACATGAACTTAAACACATTTATCTGAGTTATTCGCATCGTGTTGCAATAAGCATCAAATACTAAATATATAGCTTTATGGTAAACATCTAATTAACTAGAAAAATAAAGAAACATTAATATAAAAGTTTATTTATTCATTCTTTTCGTTAACTACACTAAGTTTTTCAATACGGTCATACGGTTGCTCCTACACTGGAGGAATGAACTTTCCCAGTTTCATAATATCGTCTACATAGTTCCCTCTGATTTCTTGATAATGGTGAATTGTACAAAATTGTAGCTAAATCCAAATTAATTTCATTAGCATGTACTCGTTTTTTCATTGTGAAAAAATATGAAATACAAAGAGTATTTCAGTGTTTAAAACAGAAACCATACCACGCGAAAATACAAACTGATATTGTAAATAGTTGGTTATCATTTTGATAATCTTCTTTAAAGAATGGTGCCAAATTGGATATGACCTCTTTGTCCACTTCTCAGTAAAAAGTGGAAATCTATGAAATGATAACCCGCAGAGCCTTCCACAGCATTCTGTATGAATTGGAGCATGCATTTTAATTGAATTTTGTGCTCATAATTCAATTTCATAAAAAATGGTCTTTCTTCACCTATTATTCTCATGCCTTCAATTATAAACTTCAAAAATGGGTGTATGGTTTTCTTAGGTAATGACTCATGAAGTTTTTCTGAAAATTAGAAGTTAATCGGTCAGTTTTTAGCATGTGGAGCATTTTAAATAATGAAAAACACTGCAAAATTATTTTGAGAAAAAAGGTATTTAAAATCTGATTTTGCATTACAGTATTGTTTCAAACGCCACACAGTGAAACACTGCCCATATTAGTAAATCAAAGGTGCCAAATAAAAGTATTGAGTGCGATTGAATTTTTAAATTGTTTACATATTTTCATTCTGTTTCACAGGTGCATTGCCTTGATTTGAGATTTTGATGTTAAACTTTCATATTATTTATTTACCTATCTATTCCAGGTTTACAATGTGTCTGGGTGGCTCAGTTGGTTAGACGCTGGCCTACTGATCCCAAGGTCGCGGGTTCAAACCCGGCCCAGGTCGATGGTTTTTAAGTGTGCTTAAAAACGACAGTTCCATGTCAGTAGATTTACTGGCATGTAGAAGAACTCCTGCGGGACAAAATTTCGGCACACCGGCGACGCTGATGTGATCCTGGCAATTGGCAGCGTCGTTAAACAACAAAATAATTTTTTTTTTTTTTTTTTAATCTGCACTCATCTAGGAATTATCGTTCTCCATCTTCTCGGTCTTCCCAGGATACATCTTCTAATCCCCTTTCTTCCATTGTTTGAACTATTCCTTGTTTCCCTTGCGAATTTGGATCTTACCTTCTTCCAAGCCAGGTCAAAAAAGGGTGAGGGGGAGGAGTAACAACCTCGTTAAAAAAACCTAGGCTCAGCTGGTTCGGCTAAGGACCCCTTGTCTAGCGTTACACACACAGCTGCCTCGCAGTTAGGCGTTGGCTCGTCAAAGGCTAAAGGAAGAAAACCTTGATGCAAAAATTACCTGATCCCCCATGTTGGGGGTTGATACAATGGGCCAGTTTCATCAGAAAAACTGTAATTCGCTAAAAGAGCTCGTTAACGAAGAGCCATATTATTTACACCTACCAGATTGAATTTCTAACCACCAAATTTAGTACACGCATGTGCCAAACAATTTCAATGATACGGGACTTTGGCTTAATATGTCGAGGCACACTAAATCAAAAGAACCTCTTGAAGCATTACTCAGTGCTATCTGGGAAGCTTCGGGCTAGAAAGCACGCAAGGAATTACTAGAAAGCTTGCGAGTCGGTAAGAATAACTGCAATGTACAACACCGTTGCGAAATTCAACTAAATGGTGTTACTGTAGTTTTGTAATAGCACCGCACAATATTTCTGCAGCTATGCTAATGCTACATTATACACAGAAATATGCAGGCAAAATGTGATCACGCAATTCTTTTTTCGCAGTTTCCAATGCCCCAACAGCTACACTCGCAGTAAAATGTCAAAGGTTTAAGATCGGCAACTTGATATGCCTTTAAAAACTTAACAGCCGGGATGTCCCATTGCATTCTGCAGTAAACCATCTTACAGAAGTTGCGAACATAGGAAGAAAAATCTGATGTTTTGCACTCACATGACTTTCTCTACTCCTGTTAACCAGTTTTACAAACTCTTATTCCTATATCTTCTTCGTGAGATTAATTGAGATAAACATTTGCAGAAATTACCTTATTGTTTATCTTCTTGTTAGTGCAAGGAGCATATGGGAATACAGTAGACTTTGAGCAATAGTCAAATTTTTTAAGTTTTCAAATTCCGTTGTTTTTGCACGGTTAATATATAAAGAATTGAATAACAATGTTCCATTTGGCAGTAGTATAAGTTTTCCAAAACTCACAAAAATAATAAGAAATTTCATCGAAATGGTTCACTGTATACAAAAAAATTATTTAGACGTAAATTGTGTTAGCAAGATCTACACCTTTATGTGTAGTACGATTTGGTCTATCTCTTCTGGTTTACCAGTTGCGCGAAAGTCATTCAGAGTAAATAGGACTACATAGGCTATAGCCAGAAAATTCATGACATACATTTCATTTGCCACAAAAATATCTCAAACATTTAGCATTTTAATCAAAATTGTTAGAGCCAGTTTCAAGAAAATCAAAATTTTCGAAAAATTTTCCATGTAAGGGGTAGTTTAGGGTGGAGGAATTGTCTTCAAAATCTTCGTGTCGCATCCTTGAAAGACATTAAACTTAGATATCAGCTTTGGTTTTTAACCGACTTATCGTTTTTGAGTTATGCTGTCCACAGTCCGGCACACACACACACACACACACACACACACACACACACACACACACACACACACACACACACACACACACAGAGAGAGAGAGAGAGAGAGAGAGAGAGAGAGAAAGAGAGAGGCAATTTTTTTTTTCTAAAAATGCTTTTTCTTTTTGATTCAAGGGGCCTCAAAACATATTTCCGCACAAATCTCGACATCGAATTTTTGGGTGGAATACAATACTTCCTCTACTATACGTAGTAGAGAAAGTGAAAAAGCAGCTTGCTGATAATGTCGCAGCGGCCATGTTATAATAATAATAATAATAATAATAATAATAATAATAATAATAATAATAATAATAATAATAATAATAATAATAATAATAATAATAATAATAATAATAATAATAATAATAATAATAATAATAATAATAATAATAATACTGTACTTCTGTACTCCCATCACATTGCCCATTACTAATCCAACATGCGGCCGAATCCGAACCCGGGCCGATTTGACGACAGGCGAATGGTCTAACCACCCGGTCACGGCGCGGCCCGCCCTGTATTAACTCTATACTTAATATGAGACGGTAAGAGGCGCTGCACAGGGCTCTCGAAAACAATTACAAAAAACTGCTATTTCACTAAATTTAATCGAATAGAGATTATAAGCTTTGTTTATAGGGTTGCAGAACCAACATGCTACTTATTATATTTAGCTCAACAGTTTTCTCTTTAATAATACATTGGTCTCTCCATAAAAATGCAATTGGAATTTAATTGTTCTTTCATACTAGCCATGTGTAGCACAAGGTAGTAAAGGTAAAATCAGGCCGAAAAGTCCAACGCCATTGCCAGATCTGAACCACGTATATTCCGGTCTCCGTCCGGTTACTCTTACCAACTCACCTACCATGGCAACATATCGGCAAGACCGTGGTTGGAATCCTAGCTATGCCATTGAAGTTTTCAGTCTGATTCTGCTTTTCCAAATTTGTAATTATTTGAGTTTAAACCTGTATAACAAGTGTCCTCTAGATAAGAATTTAAATGTATATTTTAGACGTGGTGAATGGCCTGAAGTTAACTTTTGTATTTAGAAGACCATAAGGATATCAGTTTAGTATCTCTCCTATTAGGTGATAAACCCATGCGGCGCATCGGAAAGAATATGATACTGCGCAGTTGTGCGAGCTTGCATACACGGCGAGACATTGTATGTACACTCTGTTGAGATGCCATCATGTCTTCGGGACAGCAATGAGTCATCCATTGGCAGAAGTGGGAGATCATCCATTTGTGTTGCGTTACTGACTGTGCGCAAAGTTAGTATTTCGCTGTTCTAGTAAATAAACAACAAGCGATCGGAGCGCTCTGACAACCAAGGTCAATACGCCTGGTCGTTTTGCGTGGTAAACATCGCAGAACCATGCGTGATTAAGCAGTGCCCGCTCGCATTATCAGCGGTGTCTTGTTCATTTCAAGTAGGAAACAGAGACGTTACCCCCACCATCAATTTGTATGACGTCACTCGCGCAGATCCAAGCAAGCTAATTCGTCACGCCTAAAAATACCTCTGTACAAGCCTTAACAGGACACAATGAAGCTGTATACATTAAATGAAAAGAGTAACTCTATTAAATGTAAAGAAATGTAAGAACAGTGTAAGCATAAAATTAACGTCTTATTGCACAAAGAAACCAGCTAATTAAATATTTCATTCCCTGTAAAATAGAGCCAAATACACATTTATTGGGTAAGGTGAGCTATAGGTGATAAAGAAAGTAACAAAGTGAGTTGGCTACGCTTCTAAATTGGATAATAAATTTTTAAGTGTACCGAAAGTTCCTCAATTTTAACGCCTTTTCGTTTATTTGTTTTTAAAAATTAAATCTAACAAAAGCATCGGTTTATTCAATGGGTATTTATTAGTATTCTGGAAAAGCAATATAAGGTATTTTTTATTTTTATACCTATATGTCCGAAGAATTATAATGCCGAAGTAAAAGAAATAAATAAATGTCTCTACTCGTACATACGAATCAACGTTTTTCGTATTATTTTTATTTAGAAGTTTCAGCCGTCAGTATGAAACACTCATATGAAACAACTTGGTTTATTTTTCTTCGTCGCTCATTTACAAGGTGCTGACAGCTTCATTTCAAAGCATGGAGTCCAACGACTGCAATCGACAATTTTAGCAGAGAGGAAGCAAACTTCAGCTCAATGTACTGATTTTATCAGAGTGGGAATAACACAGTGACCTATCAGGTGTACGTCGTTTGATGTTTAAACCAATTAGATAATCAGACATCACATCTACACCACCAGCATAAAACCAGAAAATGTGTATTTGTGTAGCTAGGAAATCAATGAAGAGATTTGGCGAATTCTTTCGCCATTGAAAATCGCTGTTTTCAGTGGAAGGGCTGCAAATCGGCTTCTAATTTCAACTGTTAAACTACTAAAATACTACGAAGAGTTTGTGTTTTCATGCTGTAATGCAAATCTGTTAGAGCTGCTGTTTGCTTGGGAAGAAGGATTTGGCTTTTCATTGAGAATGCATATAAAATAAGACAATATATAATTGTGGATATTATGCAATGCCGGCCCTCGTAGCCGGATATCTGCCTTTGTGATTCCGCCACGCACAGGGTCGCGGGTTCTTGTCCCGCCTCGGGTATAGGTGTGTATATGCCTGGAAGTGAGTGAGTGAGTGAGTGAGTGAGTGAGTGAGTGTGTGTGTGTGTGTGTGTGTGTGTGTGTGTGTGTGTGTGTGTGTGTGTGTGTGTGTGTGTGTGTGTGTGTGAATTACACAGAAATGCTAAATGGTCCTTGATGACCAAATCAAAAACAAGGAAAACAATGGTCATAACAGAAAATAAATGAAAATCGAATCTGCTTATAGGTGAAGATACTATGACGCCGGACAAGGCGGAAAACAAAGTACGGTCGGGACTAAATTGCTTTAAGCACATACCAAGCCAACGAGCATACAAAGGCGCCCAAGGTCAGGCTGCCTCACGCGACTGTTTGGTGTACGTGAGTAACAACAATCGAGCGGCAGAACCAAAATGGGTTTTCACCAGCCTTCGAGAAAGATCTGACTGCGTCATCGCGAAAGGTCCATGTGATGTGATCTCCGCTGTATAAGGAGGCAAGAAAACACCAGAGAGGGAGTAGGAGATAAAATAAATGATAGAAAAATAATTGGACTGATTTTATCGTTTTGTAACCATACGTATGCAATAATATCTAGTTATGCTAAAACCTGGTAATAGTCCTTTCGTAAGGAAGCTTTGCGGTAGTTCCTATAGCTGTGACCAGGTTCATTATTGCTATATGCTAAACAACTATAAAACAAGAAAATCTCTTACATTACACTAATGAATGAGGCTGGCTGAAGTCTGAATATCACCATTTGTTATTTATATTTGTGAAAGCATAAAGCAGTGAGAATAGAAGAAGTTTCAATCCTCTGCGGTCGCGTGGTCAGCGTCCTGGCTTCTCAACCCAAGGCCCAGGGTTCCATTTCCAGCTGCGGTTCGGACTTTTTCTTTAACCAAAATAATTCCCTATCCCCCACCGAATCTGGAAATCGGCATTTTCCCCAGGGCCGCCCAAACTTTTAATGGTGAGTCAATAAAATATTGTGAGATTGATAGCGGGCCGGTCGAAGCATACGCTATTACCACTACTCCTGAGTAACTTTATAAATTGCAGTGAATTTACCATTGTTTTATTTCTCTCTTCAAGGCATTTCATGGCATCTGTTAGCACAGAACAGTAAGCAAAGCAAATTTTAGTAATGTGCAACATATGAACCCATGAGATGCAAATTACCTATATGTCAAGCATTTTTATCCAATTTTTCAATGAAATAGGGGTTTTCTGCTCGAAAAAAACGGAAATAGGCATTTATAGCCATTATATGTTAAAAAAGCAGCTCCAAGGGTAGTAAGTTGAACTAAAAGTAAGTGATTTTTATCATTCCTATAGTGATTAAGAATAGGCATTTTGCTTAACATCCGGTCTCTAGTTATGAGTGCGCTGCAGTTTGCTATGATGTCACCATCACTCAGCATGGAGACATTATGCAGATCCGGAACGAGCTCATGGTTGTCCGCTGTTTGTGATCAGTCACATCTGACAAAGGAAGCTCAGGACCAAATCTAAACAAATAGCGAGTTCAGATAGCAACAGTTTACCGTAATATGGTCCATAGAGTTACTCCACAGAACTCGCTTACAGATTACCGGATTACAGATACCGGTTACCGGGCGGAACCCTCAGTACAATATTGAACATTTATAATACCTACTTGTACATGAAATCTGAAGTTGTATTAATGTGTTTGCCCCAATATTCGATTAAATCTAGCTTACAAGTTCTTCACCATTTGAGTTCATTTTTGTATAACTAATATTTAAGTGGTCCTTCCTCGACACCAATTGGCTTTTGCCATGATTTGTTTTAGAAGGACGCTGATGACCCTAGAACACACATGGGGAAGAGAGGTGACAGGAATGGAACCAAGTATTTACCCTCCATACTTTTACCTCATCACCAAATGCAGAGCACCTGTCTTTTCGGGTTCTGTTTGTTTACGTGTAGACACAAACAAGGTAAGTTTCAAGGCGTACAGTGGCGGAACCGAATAGAAACTTGAGGTATTGGTTTTGTGATTACGTTACGTACATTTTCTTTTGGCACAGCAAACACAACGCTTTATTTTTACTAGGAATACAAAAATACTTGTGTTCCATTCGGCTTTGAAGCATTTTTTCCTTCCACTGACGCAATGTAAGGGACTGACCGGTTCTCTGAGGTAGATAAACAACAGCGTGGGGTGTGGCCTGGTAGCTAACCCTGTGTAGCCGCGTGGACGGGGTTAAAAGCACGATGATGGGGAAACGACACATTGTGTCACTTTTTTCCATCTATGTCCTAGTAGTTTGTCGTCCTTAAATATACGTCATCACCATCTTCATTATTATACAATTAACACCTACAGTAATTAGTTGAATTAAACTGTCAGCCGATTTTAGATTGTTTTCTGTTTGGTTGTTGCAAAGAATTAATAACTAAGTTGTTTTGCATTGGTCCCCATTTCCTTCTTCCGCCTCTAATACAGAATACTCTCTCAGAAATGAGTTGCATCATTTAACTGAAGAGTCACTGAGCGTCGCCCAACGAATGTGGGTTTTACACGATGGTGCGCCAGTTCATTTCATTCTTGAGTGCTACAATTCCGTATAGATGGATTCATTGCATGGCCTTCTGATCTAATTTGAACCCAATGGATGTCTTTGTCTGTGGACATTTAAAGTCCGTGCTTTATGCGACTTCACCGAATATTGACACTGAGAGAAGATATGACCACTGAAGTTGACCAAATACTGAACACTCCAGCAATTTGCAACAGAGTACGGTTTAGCGGGGAACGCAGGCTTAGGACATGCATGAAAGCAGGAAGAAGTCACTTCAAGTAACTTGCCTTGTAACTCAGCAATAAATGATTTTCTTTCCCATGTTCATATAACCATTTTTGTTTGATCTTGGAAGAGCGTTCCCAAAATAATAAAGATGCATTCTGTAGAATTCATCTAAGCAAAATGTTACGAAACCTTTTATTTTCAACCTCACGGATAGATCTGGGGAGTGTACACAAACGTAATATTTAAATTCATAATATTTATATATGCACCATAAAAATTATATTGCAAACCCTAAATTGCGATGGATAAAGAACAGAAAATTTGTAGAGAGAGTAATTAGACGTACAAACAGTGTACTATAAAGCAACGCTCCCCTAAACCTGGAAACACAAGTATTTTGTTATTTGAAAATAATTTCGAGAAAGCAGATTTTCACTCTAGTTTCCTCTTGCTCATAGTTAATTTTAAAATATAATGCTATAACTTTTAACTTACGAAAGAGAAATGCTGACATTTAGAAAAAGATTAAAGTTCAGGATATAAACTCTTTGTCAGCATAAAACACATGCAGGTTCCACTTTTATGCAGACAAATCCTTTCTTTTAATGTAAATTTGCCTTTTTAAAAACAAGTTGTACCATCAAGTTAACGGAAGTCGCTCGCTCGCTCTCTCGCTCGCACACAGCAGCGGAAAGTGGGGTAGTAACAAAAAGTGGTAGATTAACAAAGCAGCTAATATCTTCAAAAGAACATGCCACTTGTTCCCATCTGCTCTAATTATTACACGAACCAACACTCTGCTGTAATTTGCAAGCGTTGATTACGTTCAATTTATGCACAACATGGCACGAATTAAAAATAAATAAAGAACAAAATGCTCGAGTACAACATGGGTGAATGTTGGCATTAACGCGACATGTTGCATTGTCCGCAACCACACATCTATCAGCAGTCAGTGGCCGACACCCTGCACCAACGACAGTCACACTACCATTGTCTGAAGTAAACCATCTAATGAAGTATATATATCTATAGTTTTTATAGTACCACAGATAAAACGGCGTTGACCCATAGTAGAAGCAATGTTGAAAGTAATGACAAACTCATTGTAAATATAAGGCTGCGAACAAGAAGTATTGACATGCATAGCTTATTTATATTTCATGTTCTTCAGGTTCCCATCTTCAACTTCATCTCGACTGCCAACTGAAGGTGAACGTTACAACATGAAGAAATATAAATAAGCGATTAGTGTTAGTTCACTGCCAGAGAATTGCACAGCGTTTTTGGTGGACAAGACGATCCGTGTTACATCTGCCCGTACTCCACATTATTGGAATTTCATTGACCAAAGCTATTTACTTTTAGATCACTTAGTCATTCAATACAAGGTTTCTGTATTTGTTTTGAAGTAGCTTCCGACACACACTGTGGTGCACATCAGAGGTGTTGATGTATCATACAATATGTCTTATAACGCAGGTTAATAGAGGGTTATGCAGAAGTCTGTGAAACATTTTAAAAATTCATAACTACTAAACTACACAACGGATAAACAAACATTTTACACTGAAAGAAAGATGAACTCTCCAAGTTTTGTTTACATCTCACAAATGCTCAATGTGTACACCATGGTTGCCAACCCTTACGATAATTATAGGGGAGTACGATAATTTGAATGCATGATAGCTCAATACCGGCGATTTATCCTCTTATTGCCAGTGTGCCCAGATCTGGTAATCTCAATGAAGAAGGAACTGTTCAGAAAATTGATGATCAATGGAGAAAACTCGGAATAAGTGATGTCCCCTGTGAAATAAAAACCATGCCTGAACCTGACAGTTTCTACGGTGCTGATAAACACATGTCACCTTGGTGGAAATACTGATTTCAAAGAACTAGCGGCCTTTGCATTATCAGTGACTTCGTTGCCCCTCAAAAGTACTTCTTGTGAAACTGGGTTAAGGAAAAACCAAAGTTAGAAACAGACTGACACTAGATATCGTAAACAGACTTATTCTGTCGTCTCAGCTTATGAAAGAATGTAGTGGGTCCGAAAATCTGCAAGTCACCGAGATGTTAAAGTTTATCTCAATAACAAATTTGTGTAATGCTGCAACGGTTGAGGAAGATGATGAACTTTCAGATGAACAGCGCGAGAAACAAGTGTTAAAAGTTATAATAGTGATCGAGGTCATCAATCTTGTAAGTGGATATCATAAACATCATTACTATTACATTTTCATAAGTGTTATACTGATGTACGGCAATTTTGAATCCAAATCTCTAATTTTGAGTGGCTGGTACGATAATTTTACTTTTAAACGTTGGCAACCCTGGTGTACACTCTTTACGACAAATATTGATGCAATAATCCGCCTCTTCCCATACACGCTCCAGTATAACACGGTCAGGGTTGCCAACATTTAAAAGTAAAATTGTCGTACCAGCCACTCAAAATTATAGATCTGGATTCGAAATTATCGTACATTATAAACCAAATGCTACAACAATAAAAATATCAGTATAACACTTGTGAAAATGTAATAGTATTGATGTTTGTGGTATCCACTTACAAGATTGATTACCTCAACCAGTATTACAAGTTTAGTACTTATGTTTCTCACACTTTTCATCTGAAAGTTCATCATCTTCCTCAACTGTTGCAGTATTATACAAATTTGTAGTTGAGATAAACTTAGCATCTTCTTGAAAATTGCAGATTTTCGGACTTGCCACTAAGACGACAGAATAAGTCCATTTACCGTATCTAGCGCCAATCTGTTTCTAATTTTGGTTTTTATTAAACCTAGTTTGGGGGAGAGAGAAAAAAAAACTCTTTCACAAGAAGCGCTTCTGTGGGACAACGAAATCACTGCTAATGCAAAACCCACTAGATCTTTGAAATCAGTATTTCCACCAAGGTGACATGTGTTTAACAGCACTCCAGAAACTGCCAGGTTCAGGCGTGTTCTTTATTTCACACGGAATATCGCTTATTCCGAGTTTTCTCCATTGATCTTCAATTTTCTGAACAGTGCCCCCTTCATTGAGATTATCAGACCTGGGCACACTGGCATAACGGGATAAAGGGTTGGAGGCTTAGTAGGGTTGGAAACGGTTGTCCTAGGGGGTGGAGACAGGCCATGAGAGCAAAAATGGTATCGCTATTTGTAATTAGCTTTATTTCGCTTGTGTGTGAAACCAGTGAAAATGATATTTTGTCGATATCGAGCTATCATACATTCAAATTATCGTATACCCCCATAATTATCGTACGGGTTGGCAACGAACTGTACAACCATTAAAATTATCGTATGCCCCCATAATTATCGTACGAGTTTGCAACCCTGAACACGGTTGACCATAGACAAGGCAGCGGAAACCCGGCGCGAAGTTCCTGAAGATTAGCGGGTGGCAGAGGCACACAGATAATGTGCTTCACAAATGTCCACAGGAAAAACTCACACAGAGTCAAATCTAGTGATCGTGGTGGCCACGTCATTAATGCGTTATCTTCATTTGCAGTGCCATCGATCCAATAATGGGTCTCTAACAATTCTAAATTTGTTGCGTACTTGCTAAATTTTGAAATGTTTCACAGACCTATAAGTAACCCTGTACAAATTGCTCTACAAAAATCGTATGCGTCACATTCACATAGCTTTCCCTATGCACTAACGTTTACTTTTATGTGGATAACTTCCACACTCTGAATCAATGATGAATGAATGAAATAATGATTTATCTTGGACATACAATTTGCACAATAATACTCCCTCTTGGAGCTACTTTATCTTTTATTTTTCTCCTTATGATTAACATTCTGTTGTTTACACCTATACTGGGAAATATAATATATCCACTGTTTGCTTTTTATGCCACACTGTCCTTTTTACGTGTTTTTCCCACTTTCCTTCACGTTTCTTTTAGCCATTTTAACCTTATTATTTTCTCTACCACGTATAGTAAAGTAGAGGAAGTATTCTATTCCACCTAAAAATTCGATGTCGAATGTTTTGAGGCCCCTGAATCAAAAAAAAAAAAAAAATTTAGACAAAGCTCCGTGCGTGTGTGTGTGTGTGTGTGTGTGTGTGTGTGTGTGTGTGTGTGTGTGTGTGTGTGTGTGTGTCACTGTGGGCAGCATAATTCAAAAACAAAAGGCCGGTTAAAAACCAAAGTTGGTATTTAAGTTTAACGTCTTTCAAGAATGCGACACGAAGATTTTGAAGAAAATTGCTCCACCCTAAACTACCTTTACATGGAAAATTTTGATTATTTTGAAAATGGCTTTAACGATTTTGATTAAAATGCCATAATACGTTTGAGATAATCTTTATGACAAATGAAATGTACACCTATCTTGAATTTTCTGGCTATGGCCCCTGTAGTGGTATTTACTCTGGATGACTTATGCATAACTGGCAAACCGTTAGAGATAGACCAAATCTTATTATACAAAAATGTGGATCTTGCTAAAACATAATTTGTCTATTTTTTTTTTTTTTTTTTTTTTTTTTTTTTTTTTTTTTTTGATGGAGTGAACCATTTCTGAGATATTGGTTGTTATCTGTGTATGTTTTGGAGAACTTATACTTCTGTCAAATGGGACATGGTTAGTAATTTGTAATATGCAAAGGGAACGGAATTTAAAAGCTTTAAAAGATTTGACTATCGCTCAAAGCCTACTGTATTCCCATATTTCCCTTGCACCTACAAGGAAATAAGCAATATGATAATTTCTGCAAATTTTTATCTGTATTAACATGAAAATATAGGAATAAAAGTTTGTAAGACAGGTCAGTACAGGAGTAGAGAAAGTCATGTGAGTGCAACACATCAGATTTTTTTCTGGAAGTTTATTTCAGTACTCAGCACAGAGAGGTAGAGCTTTAAAAGATGCGTTATCCGTGTTTTTTTTTTTCGTTTGTTGCTAAAATGGATCATTTGATATTAAATACTTGGATTCCAGCATGTCTACTGGAATTAATTTGTAGACATCGGTTTGGCAAGCGCGCGAAGCAGAAGACCAGGGATGTTGACACTGCTCGAGTCTTGTGAATACTGCTCGGAAAGCTTGAAAGAATACCACCTGAACCCACTTTAATTACACTAGCTGATAAACACAGACACGTGGTCAAATCAATTTTCTAGGGTTGGCCTACTTTGCCTTTCACTTATCGTAGTTGTGAATGCATGCTTGGTAACTGAAGTCCTACTCTGTTACCACACTGTATAAATAATGTATTCGATAATATTCCAATATAATGTGCACCTTCATACCCCTAATAACCCTACACGCGCTCACGCGCGCGCGCGCGCGCGCGTGTGTGTGTGTGTGTGTGTGTGTATTTGGGATGACTGGAAAGAAAATGGAAGTTTTCAAAATAGTTATGCATACATCTAACAAGAACCCTTGCATGTCACTCAAAAATATTCATCAAAATCGCCTTAGTGGCTTTCGAGATTAACCTGGACACACACATTCCACTTACGCAATTTCTACAGATAAATGTAGCCAAAGTCCACAAGCAGTGTTAGACCATTAAGAGAGGTTCTCTAAATTGAAAACAGCCGCTGCAAGCGACGGACAAATGTGCGGTACAGTGGCTGGCTTAAGTACATAAAATAACAAGAGACCCCAGCAATTGTTTTATTTCAGGCATAGGACCCTTTCGAAAGTGAAGTCAACATTGGGAAGTATGACTACCTACGCTAAATAAATACGTAGAGCAGAACTATATTATCTTCTCGCTCCTAGCCTTACTAGACCACGTAATAAAGTATATTAAGTATTTAATAGTATTAATAAAATATATGTGCTGGATAAACGTAAATTTATATTCATTGCAGCACTCATAGCTGCACTTTTCACAACATAAAACAAAATCATTATGTACCTAACGTATTACATTAAGCATGGCAAAGAAATTAGTGTGATATGACACATATTTGTAGCAAAATAGCCTTCAGCTCAATCCGGATAGGGGCGGGATTTAATTGTGCATTTGAAAGTATTAAAGTACACATGGAGTGGTGAGGTATGTATAAAATCAGTTAAGTACTGTATAGAGTTTTGAGAGTAATCCGATAGCGTAATCAGATTTGGTGATTGCTATTAAAATACACACAAGTCCCCCTTAAGCGACACTGGGAGTGAAATTTGAAATTTCCATAGTTTTGCATGGATGTTTGTGAAAATTTTACTGTGATTGTACTGCTGTTGGGGTAACCTGCATACCAAATTTCATTCAAATTGGATGAATAGTTTTTTAATTATATATTATTTCATGCATTTTATTATGCAAAAGCGTCGCGTATTCGAGATGAAGCCCGCGCCTCAAAATTTGAGAAAATTATTTGTACATTTTGGAATAGGAGCTTTGAACCGCGCAAAATAATATTATGCTCAGATGCTATCAAGAAGTTGAACGAGTGAATTATTATTATTATTATTATTATTATTATTATTATTATTATTATTATTATTATTATTATTATTATTATTATTATTATTATTATTATTATTATTATTATTATTATTATTATTATTATATATTTTAATGTTAGAAATTTTATTCTGTAAAATTAATAATTTTTTAATGACAAATATTTTTTGAAACATTATTATTCATGTTAGAATACAATAGTGGACATATAATTTTACAGTGGATGCTTCTGCACATTTGGGGAAAATTTTATTCCATTTAAAGAAAAACTCAGGCGCGAACTTATCTTTGAATACCTGAAAATGAAGTTTTGAGAAAAACAATGTTTTATAAAATAACATGCTACAAAACAAAGAATTATTTTTTTAGGAATCAAAACCCTCCTCTGTGTTTTTACTTCCTCTTTGTATGCTTCCTCTGTTCTTTTGAGCCCTTTTGCCACCTGCAGATCCTTTCTTGTTCATAGCGGTAGTTCTCCTTCTCTCGTAGAGTCGAGTTAGGTCCCAAGTCTGACTGACCTTCGAAGTAACTGCTGAACATCCCTCGCACCTTACCACAGCTCTTAGCTCCTGAGAAGCTGAACAGCCCATATTGAATGCAGTAACACCATTTAATCCCCCAATATCTAGCCGCTTCTTAGAAATAAAAATACCAATTTGTGATACACATGCAGTGTAATTCCTAAAGATGCTAGTAATTTTACTGGCAATAGTATTTGTTTTATTGTATTTGTGTGTGAATGAATAAATGTAAATATGTATTAAATATCTCAAGTTTATTATGCAGGATTACTGATTATAATACTAACATGAGGAAAACTTTCAATCTCTGTGAGTTCCAAATAGTGACATAATTTATTATTTGATTACCAAAACAAGTTTACCAATTTGTGTACTAACATGTGGGCTCACATTTACACCATGCAATTTGGTTTCTAAAACCCCAAGTAATTGTAACATTGATTACCAGTTATATTTGTTTTCTAGTTATATTATGTGTAGAATGAATGAGTGTAAATATATATTTGATATCTCCAGGTTATGATGTAGAAAACAATGTATGTTTACCACGTGCGTAGGTAATATTTTTACACACCTCACATTTGTTTTCCTTACATTTCTTCTGGCTATTCCCTAATACCTGCAAATGCCGCCTTCTTTTGCTCATACTCCATTTTAGAGGGTGCCATCTGCGATTTATTACATGCATAATGATTTTACTAAAACACAATTTGCACTGAAACCAACTGAAACACACACGCCAAACAAGCTGGATGGAAACAGGTACTATAGAAATCAAACGATGCAAATAAACGCCTATTATGTTTAAAATAGCTGTGACTGTGGAGTAATATCCTATATACAAAGCGTTATTTTTATTTATAAGAACCACTCCATAAGGAAAGAAACACAAACACTTTGACTTCACGTTATACTAACATTGGACATGTATAGTTGACAAAAACATGCATCAGATGGCAGCACCTTGCAGAGATTGCGATTTTCAGCGCAAAATTCAATTTCAGATTTACAGAAACTGTGAAAAATGGACGTAATTTCTAGAGACAAGAAGTGGGTGTGTCAGGAGAATTTAAAGGGATAAACACAACGCGCACGGAGCCATTTAAATGGCTGTAGCGAGCGAAGGGAGGGGCCGATCTGCAAAAGTTGACTATTTTTTAATGGCCAAATGTTCAAACAACCATTTGGAGCAAAAAGCTAATTTTCGAATTTCTGGCAGATTTTGCCTAAAATTTCACTCCCAGTGTCCCTTAACATGCTGCTGTTATGTCACCGAGGGCAGGGGCCGACTCTCGTATATAAAGTTTACGTTTTAATGGAAGAATATCATGTAGCATATCACATAAGTCTAGAACTAATAATTCTTGAATCCACAGCCAGAGTTCTCTGCGAATGTGACCTCTCATTGACTGTAAAAATAATAAATTTTGCATTTTGATGGAAGGCCATGCTGCATATCAAATAATTCTAGCACTAACTCACAGATACAAAGCCGTAATCATATTTGCCACATTTTCATCGTAAGGACCGCCATCTTGAAATTCGACGGGGTAACCAATTGGTGTAATCATACAAACAACCTATGTTGAACGTATAATACAATGACCCGCCATGGAATCCATCAAATCGATGAAATACATAAATTGTTTGTTTACTGGAAGAGTGATCATTAGGGTTAAATAGCCCAGCTACATTAAAGAGAAATCAAGTTATCGGTGTTCGCAGTCCACGTGACGGTAGAGTGTGGGGAATCGGTTCTGTCCGTCTGCTGTACAGACAAAGCGCACATAACTTCATTCTTTTGGTAGCTCACCTACTAAGCTTAGTGATCATATTAGCATAATAATGAGACCAATTAACTGAGAAATCCATTGTTACAATTAAGTTTGAACCAACTTGATCGTATGAATGCACAGATACTGGGAATGTTGGAAAGATTTGCGATGGTGTGATCATTTATTCTAAATGGTTAAAATTCCTTTCACACGGGACAACTTTACAAAATTAAGAGGAAGCCTCTCTGATTACATAAACGGGTTTACTTTGAGACGGGACGGTACAAACATCAACTCTGAACGACATAAAAATTAGCAGAAAAGTACGTTAGTTTCCTATCATATCATATGTGTATTTAAAATTATTTAAATATTAATGTTGTGGATTCGTACTGGTTAAAATGGGAAAGTGTACTTATTTATGGTTTCCTCAAAACTATGCCGAGATGCAAGTGAGCAATTTTTTTTTACTTTCTCTACTGAAGAAGGGGAAGTATTGTATTCCACTCAAAAATTCGATGTCGAGATTCCACCGGAAATATATGTTTTGAGACCCCTAAATCCAAAGAAAGCATTTTTAGCAAAAAGTCAGCGCGCGCGCGTGGGTGTGTGTGTGTATGTGTGTGTGTGTGTGTGTGTGTGTGTGTGTGTGTGTGTGCGCGCGCGCTTGTGGACAGCATAACTCAAAAACGAAAAATAGTTTAAAAAGCTAAGTTGGTATTTAAGTTTATTGTCATTCAAGGATGCGACACGAAGATTTTGAAGAAAATAGCCCCACCCTACACTACCCTTTACATGAAAAATTTTTCGAAAATGTTCATTTTCTTGAAAATGGCTCTAACGATTTTGATTAAAATGTCAGCCCCTGTAGTCGTATTCACTCTAGACGACTTTAGCATAACTGGTAAACCGTTAGAGATAGACCAAATCATATTATACAAAAATGTAGATCTCGCTAAAACACAATTTATGTCAAAATAAATATTCTTGTGGGGCGCCTACTGTATTCTAATATTCTCCTTATACCTACAAGGAAATCAGCAATAAGATAATTTGCACAAATGCTTATCCCAACTAATGCAAAAAAGATATAGGAACAAGAGTTTGTAAGAATGGTTAATACAAGAGTAGAGAAAGTCATATGAGTGCAACACATCAGATTTTTTTCTCTTCCTACGCTTCAAATAGATGCTAGGTAAAAAGGTCAAAACAAAGAACAGCCTTCATAATATCACAAAGCCATTACGTTTATTATAACTGTTATTGGCAAGTTTGTTTTTCAATAAAACTAGAAATACACAAGCGTTTTACGTCACATTAATATAGAGGTAGCATTTTAGAGAGTAAAAACATTGAACAGAAAGCGATTTGGACCATATGTCTAATTAAAATAATGAGAAGATAACAACTGTAACTAACAATTTAAATGCACTATGCAAATTTGGATGAGAATATTACTCTGCCGGGTACTTCCTACACGATGCAATTGCTGCTATTGATAAAAGTGGGTATTTATCAATTGTTTTTTACCTATTCATCGAACAAAATAACTCAATGAAGCGAACAGTTCCTATTGAAAGAAAAGTCAACGTCTTATAGTATTTGTATATAATGTTCCGTCACTAAACCTGTGAAAAGCAATCTATTAAAACCAAGGGTAATTGGCACATATAATATTACCAACACAATAGTATTATAACTTACAGTTGATTATAACGGCCATCAATCGTAATAAATTAAATCTTAAAGCTTAACTAACGATTGGCTGATCTCTTAAAGCGTAAAGCCATCTTTAATGCATTACTAACCTGAAGGTAAAACTGTGGCAGCAGTTATACCTTTATAAAGCATTATAATATTTCGAGGCAGTTAAATTTAAAAATTTGTTTTGAAGGCGCGCACACACACACCCACACACACAGAGAGAAAGAGACAGACAGAGATTAACCCTTACCAATGCCTCTATAGTCCGGTGGTTAGGAAATTCGGAGGTCTAGGGTTCAATTCTTGAATTTTTTTAGCCAGGATTACCCACCCTCCATAGTCTCTAAGCAAGAATGAGAGCGAGTGAACTTAATGTTTATAAAGCAAAAACTTTTATGTCTATGAGTGAGTGAGTGTGTAATGTTTAAGGGCTCGTTTTTTAGCAGCATAACTTAAAAACTATAATGTTGGAAGCTCAGCATCTTCCAATGATGCGGCACAAACATTTTCAAGAAAATCCCACCTTTCTCTACATGGACCGTTTTTAAAACATGTTAATTTTCTCAAAAATGGCTAACGATTTTGATCATTTTCATGACAAATGACACGCATATATTGAATTTTACAGGAATGTCTTCACAAGTCCTTTTCATTCCGGATGACTTTGGCATAACTGGTAAACCGTAACAGACAAAATCTTACTGTATAAAAATGTAGATATTAAAACACAATGATTACCCATATATTTCTTGTCATTTTGAGTTTCCATTTCTTAACTTTTCTCAAGCGAGAGTCGTTATTCGTATCTTTTTATGTCCTGGCCATGCAAAGAGAGTGGAATTTTAAAGCCATCACTAGCGACCAGCTCTTAAAAGATCTGACTATCGCCTAAAGCCTACTGTATTCCCACATTCCCCTTGCACATTGATACAGAAATTATATATTAAGAAAAGAAATCATTTAAAAGGAATTTTAAAAAATAATCAGAATAATAATTTTGGAAAGAAAAAAATGAATTGTGGAAACGAACGTAAAAAAATCTTATGTGCTGCACTCACATGACTTTCTCTACTCTTGTACTAACCATTCTCACAAACTCTTATTCCTATATCTTCTTTGTGTTAGTTGAGATAAACATGTGTACAAATTATCTTATTGCTTATTTTCTTGCAGGTACAAGGGGAATATTAGAATACAGTAGGCTTTGTGCGATAGTCAAATCTTTTAAACCTTTGAAATTCCGTGCTCTTTGCACACTTAACATAAAAAAATGAACAACGATGTTCCATTTCACGAAACTTTAAGTTTTCCGAAACTCACACACATAACAATCAATATCTCCGAGGTGGTTCACCCTACAAGAAAATTTATTCAGACATAAATTGTATATTTTAGCAAAATCTACATTTTTTTCTATAGTATGACTTGGTCTATCTCTAACGGTTTACCAGTTATGCAAAAGTCGGCTAGAGTAAATACGACTACAGGGGCTATAGCCAGAAAATTCAAGATATACATTTCATTTGTCATAAAATATCTCAAACATGTCATTTTAATGAAAATCGTTTGAGCTATTTTCAAGAAAATCAAAATTTTCTATGTTGAGGGTAGTTTAGGGGGAGGAATTTTCTTCAAAATCTTCGTGTCGCATCCTTGAAAGACATTAAACTTAAATACCAACTTTGGTTTTTAACCTACTTTTCGTTTTTGAATTATGCTGACCACAGACACACGATTTTTTTCAATTTCTTTTTAATTCAGAGGGTCTAAAACATATTTCGGTGAAGTCTCGACATCGAAATTTTGGGTCGAATGCAATACAACGCCTACTTACCAGTAGAAAAAGTAATAGGGGGTAGACTCACAAATTTAAAAAGGTGAGTAGAGTGTAACGTTTTCGGTAGCGTCACTCTAGTTCATAGGAAAGAGACACTTTTGGCTGGTCAGTCGAAGTGAACACGTCGTAGATTTTTTTTTGGCGTGGAATACATTTAAAACCAACATAAGCACATTTTTGTTACAGTAAAGCATATTTGTACCTTTTTTAAATACGGGCACAGTTTTACTTAACTGGTCAACTGTTTTATAATCTACACTGGTAGACGTCTCAGTGCTAATACCGAAAAGATTGGAAATATTTATTAAAAGACGTTATCGTCAAAATTAGCGTCATCTCTTCTGAACAAAACCCAAACCCACGCATACCCAGGGAGAGAAATCGCAGTGATCCATCGGCGGCAAGATACTGAATCAAATGACATTATTAGGCGACTAAGGTATTGTTTCACACTGTCTTATCAACGTGTGACCTACAAAACGCTAAAACTACAAAAATTTCAAAATTGTTGCATCGACGACATGTAAATGCTGCTGCACAACAAAGGACGGACGGGGGGGGGGGAGGTAAAGCTACTTTACATCACATGCCAGGCCGGCGAGCAGTCAAAGATGTTTAAGTTCAGGCTGCTTCGCGCAATTGTTGCGTGTACATGACTGACAACAATGGAAGCGGCTGCACTAAAGGGACTTTCTCTACAAGTTTCGAGAAATATCTGGCCACGCGATCGCCGGTGTGTGTAGAAGTCGAGAAAGATCCGTGTGACGTCATCCCCTCTATATAAGGAGGCGAGAAAATATCAATGTTAAACTTAAGGACATGAGTCGGTCAGTGTGTTAGTGAGTGCAAGACAGCTGTGCGTGCGTGTGTCGTCGTGAAAGATACGTCGGTCATAGCGAAGGTCCTAACGGGGATCGAGTGATTGTAACGTGTAGTTAGTGTATAATAGAGAAAATGAAGAAAGACAGTGAACGGACTGAACAAGGTTACGAGAAGTAAAAGTTGTGATAGCACGAAAGACTATAGTGTGTAGTGTGTTAAGACGAAAAGAAAACTATATATATATATATATATATATATATATATATATATATATATATACACACACACACACATAAACACACACACACATATACATACATATATGGTAAAATTTTAGAAGACACAGTGATAGAAATGTAACCGGACTGGATTTGGTACTAGGGAATCCGCACGAAAAGAACGACTATACTGGCAAATGGCGATGGAAGCGCCTTTCAAACGCAACGGAAGTCCGCTAAACTAAGAAAAGCGCTCTCCATAGCGCCAACATGAATGTTATTAACGATGACGTAAGAGTACCTAGTACAATTACAAGCAATTATTTTCAAGTGTTTGAGTCTTGATGTAGTCGCAGGTCATTAATCTGATAAATAAGTCATTTGAATGAGCCATCCTTAATTAAGAACACTACACACATGCACATTCCCTCAACTTGCCTAAAAAGAAAGAGTCCCTCTTTCACAGTACACCTAAAAAAACAAACATGCTGCCAAATCGGAGATCATTAAACTTTCCAGGGCCCATTACCTTTTGATACGGATGTACGCATCTCATAATTTACAAGCCTTTGCGGCTTAGCTTGCCAATGACATTGAAGTTAGTAAAAACAAAAAGAGATTAGAGAACGCAGCTCGGGAAGAAAAATGCAATTACGGCCGTTTGAGTATATTGTCCATTAATTAGAAAAACCCACACGTATAGCTTACTCTTTAAATGTCTTGCACAGTTAAAATGGCCTTGATTTAAAGTCAAGCACCTGCAGATGGTTCTTACAAAGGACGCTGATGTTTCCTGATAAAGTGTTTGGATTCAGGGAAACCTGCCTTAACTTTTGGCGGCTGAACATCAAACATTACTATATTCCTGTATATTAAATCACATTAGGCATCTATTATCCACGGAGTTACAAATTAGCAAGCAAGTTTGTTACCTCGTACACTGGTATGCCATGCCATTCCGTACCTACTGCTTCAAGGGGAATTTTGCCGATCTTCTCAGGCCTGTGCTTCAGTTTACCACACTGTGGTGCACAACATTGGCTCTTTCTTTCTTTTCTTTTTTTTTCCTCTACCCTTTTTATTTTCTATCTACATATAGGAAAGTAGAGGAAGTATTGTATTCCACCCAAAAATTCGATGTCGAGATCCTACCGGAAATATATGTTTTGTGGTATCGCAAATAAAAAAGAAAACATTTTTAAAAAAAGGTCCATGTATGTGTCAGTCTGTGAACAGCATAACTCAAAAGCGAAACGTCGGTTATAAACCAAAGTTGGTATTTAAGTTTAATGTCTTTCAAGGATGTGACACGAAGATTTTGAAGAAAATTAATCCACCCTAAACTACCCTTAACATGGAAAATTTTGATTTTCTTGAAAATGGCTCAAACGTTTTTGATTAAAATGACATATGTTTGAGATATTTTTATGACAAATGAAATTAATTTTCTGGCTATAGCCCATGAAGTCCTATTTACTCTGGATGACTTTTGCATAACTGGTATACGGTAAGAGATAGACACAATCTTACTCTACAAAAAATGAAAATATTGCTAAAACACAATTTATGTCTGAAAAAAAAAATATTTGTAGAGTGAACCATCACGGAGATATTGCTTGTTATTTGTGCGAGTTGAATTTATACTCCTGTCAAATGGAACATCGTCATTCATTTTTTTTTATATGTTAGCCGTACAAAGAGAACGAAATTTGAAAGCTTAAAAGACTTGACTATCGCTCAAAGACTACTGTATTCCCATATTCTCCTTTCCTACAGGGAAATACACAATAAGATAATTTCTGCAAATGTTTATCTCATCTAACACGAATAAGATACAGGAATAAGAGTTTGTCAGAATGGTGAGTACAAGACAAGAGAATATCATGTCCGTGCAACACATCAGATTTTTTAGTCAGTTTTGCATTTTTATGAAATTAATTCCTTACATTTCAGTTTTGCTCTGATTTGTATGTAAATTTGCATACATAATCTCAAACCTGTTATCTAAAGATTCAAATATGCATTAGACGATTGCTTTAGTCATTGGCTCACAAAAAATTATTTATCCTGAAAAGAAAAGGAAATTTAACACCAATTTCATAAAGTTCTGCAAGCGAATACTTTAATTTATTTTCAGTTTATTTAAGTATAAGAAAAGGCCACTGGTGTACCTCTCTGAAAAAAGTGTTGACGCAATTTTAGAAGTGATTTTTTAAGCTAGAACATTGCGTTTTTGCACAGTCATTTCTTTACTTATATTAAGTGTGCCAATCTTCAAGTAAACATATATAAAAATGAAAAGGTTGACAATTTAATCGTCCTGTGCGTTCACTGATGACGCGATGTGCATCAGGGAAGAACTGGTGGTATGTGGGCAGCCAATTTGCCATCTGAAGACATTGCTCGACGTTATACAGTGAATAATTTAGAACTGCGCACGTAAAAACACGCCACTGCGCTTGTTAAAGCTAGTAGAATGCCTCCCGAAACTGCAGGGACGGCATTAATGGAAGCGAGTGTACAATTGGCAAGATTTAGTTGTAACAAAAGCAATGCAAAGCATAAACTACATTTTTCCTGTTATTATTTATTTTTCTTTTAGCTTACACACGTTCACACACAGACACCCATGCCTGAGGCGGTACTCCGTACCAGAAAATACCAAAGCGCAATGCCTTAGCGAGCGTGGGTGCAGGGACTTGTGGCATTTGAAGTACTCATATCTCAAAAAATTTATATCTTGCCCTCGAACAACTTTCTCTACTCTTGTACAAACCATTCTTACAACGATTACAGCACTTACTCGAAAATAAAAATCCCTTTGATTGCAAGATCCGCCCAGTTTTGAGGGCAAATTTTAGAAAAAAAAAAAAAAAAAGATATACAGAGTAACCTGGCTAATAGATGCAGATGCAAGAAATATAAAATACTAAGTTTCGTTTAGGTAGGTTTAATCGTTTTACAAATTTTATTTTCTTGGCAATGTAAATGTCAATGCTGAGTTGTCCTCGTACACGTCAGCGACCTGTGTTGTACCCAAACAGCATGTGCCTCCAGGCCAGTACTGCCTCAGATGTAAACAAAACACCTGATGTGTTTCCAGGCCAGTACTGTCTCAGATGTAAACAAAACACCTGACTGGTGTGTGTTTCCAGGCCAGTACTGTCTCAGATGTAAACAAAACACCTGACTGGTGTGTGTTTCCAGGCCAGTACTGTCTCAGATGTAAACAAAACACCTGAGTGGTGTGTGTTTCCACGCCAGTACTGCCTCAGATGTAAACAAAACACCTGACTGGTGTGTGTTTCCAGGCCAGTACTGCCTCAGATGTAAACAAAACACCTGACTGGTCTGTGTTTCCAGGCCAGTACTGCCTCAGATATAAACAAAACACCTGACTGGTGTGTGTTTCCAGGCCAGTACTGCCTCAGATATAAACAAAACACCTGACTGGTGTGTGTTTCCAGGCCAGTACTGCCTCAGATATAAACAAAACACCTGACTGGTGTGTGTTTCCAGGCCAGTACTGCCTCAGATGTAAACAAAACACCTGACTGGCCAGTACTGCCTCAGATATAAACAAAACACCTGACTGGTGTGTGTTTCCAGACCAGTACTGCCTCAGGTGTAAACAGAACAGTAGTTGCAGTAGTTGAGCCGTTCTTGAGCTCAAATAATCGGGATGTGTTGCATTCACATCACTTCCTGAATTCACTCTTCTGCAAATATTCTTATAAAATCTCACTCTTCTATCTACTACTTGTTAAATGAGATAAATTTTCATTTCATACTTATAGCTATAGGGAAATGTGTAAGGATACAGAACACCACAGCGACAGTCAGATGTTTAAACATCGGAACACCATATAACTAGATATATTTCCATCCTCCTGACACCACCAAAAGATAAACGAATAACTTGTCACTTTTTCTCTTAGTGTTTATCGCCCGTTTTTACTACTACGGCACCGCAGGCGGTGACACTGATGATACATGGAATGAAAATGGAGCACCGGTGGAATGAGATGGCGGGGGAAACCGGAGAATCCCAGCGCAGCTTCGTCCACCACAAATCCCACATGTGGTTGCCTGGGATCGAATCCGGGCCGCTTTGGTGAGAAGCGAATAGTTTAACCACTCGGCTACGGCGCGGCCGACTTGTCACTGGCAAGCATTGTCAGTATTTGAAAATATGCACCAATAGCAAAGAATATCTCGGAAATTAACATAAATAGATTTCTTTGAGAAATTGTGGGCGTTAGCGACATCTACTTGCCTTTTGTGTGGTAAGATTTTGCCTACAAAAGGCATTCAGAATTAAGAGTTTCGTCCTCCGTGGTCTAGGGTATCCGTGGTATCCTCTGGTTCCCGAGGTGGTGGGATCTAAACCAGCGAATGACTACCTTAGCTTGGCTTTCTTCGGAAGGGAAGTAAAGCTGGAGGTCCCCTGTCGTAGATTTAGGGCACGTAAAAGAACCTCAAGTCCGATAAAAAGATCTCTGAGCAAACTTCAGCGGTCTTTCATTGAACAATATGGAATGGGATGCTGAGTACCTTAGAAGGTAAAGAGGGTCTATAAATAACCACTCAATTTCAAAGAATGAAGAGAACTTCACAGACTATCCTGTTCTTCCATAACAAGTAGTAGGCCGTAGGACCTGTTACGAGGCTAACTGGAACTGTCCTACGTCTCTTCGTCCATGGGGTTTGTACAGGATATCTTGAAGGTTCCAATCTTTGCAATTGATCTCTCCACTGTCGCTGATATTGCTGTATTTCCTCTATTACATACTGTTCCACCAGTCGTTCTCTTAGGTCTACATTTCTTAGTCGCTCTGCTCTTGTTACACCCAATTCTGATCTTAGAAATCTCATCTGTACAGCTTCAGGCCTTGATTTTTCACTATTACCTATGTTTCATATCCAAATGTTCTTGCCAAAATGTCTTCTAATGCAACCATTGAGGTTATTATATTTTTCAATGTTTTCTTCAATTTAGACATTCCTGATATTTTGCTTCTAAGTATCTCAATGTTGTCATTTGTTCTATTGATTTTTCCTCTATAACTATTTTCATTCTAAATTGTTCTTCTCCCTAGATAGCCATAACTTGGAATTGCATATATCATTTTATTATTTCGTTCAGTTTTACGTTTTCCCTTGGAAATGAACCGGACAGATAATGCTGTTGACATGTATTCTCCAGCACATGAAGACCCTACCCTACTCCTCTACCAAAGGCGACATTACTTGGAGGTATGGGTTTTGCAAGTTTTGCGGATTAAAAACATAAAGAAACTTAAAAACGGCTACATTGCCTCTCGCCCTGTTTATGAAGGTTGTCTTTTGTTTGCCAATGGTTGTTACCAAGTGGCATGGTGAGCGGTCCTCCTTTGGAGATTTGAATGATTTGGAAATGTGCATACACACATTTTAGCTGCTAAGTAAATTATTAGAGCCATTTTTGAGAAAATCAAAATAGCGAGATTTTTACCATGTAAAGAGTAGTTAGGAGAGAGGGAATTTTCTTGAAAATCGTATTGCATCCCTGGAAGATGTTGAACTTTAATCGATGAGTTATGGGGCTCACATATAGACAGGTCTTTTTCTAAGAACGCTTTCTTCTACAATATTTCCTCTTTTTACTTTCTCTACTGTAAGTCGAGTCGATGTCGAGATTTCACCGGAAATATCTGTTTTGAGACCCCCTGAATCCAAAGAAGGCATTTTTAGAAAAAGGTCCATGTATGTGTCTGTGGACAGCATAACTCAAAAACGAAAAGTCGGTTAAAAACCAACGTTGGTATTTAAGTTTAATGTCGTTCAAGGATGCGACACGAAGATTTTGAAGAAAATAGCCCCACACTAAAGTACCCTTTACATGGAACATTTTTCGAAAATTTTGATTTTCTTGAAAATGGCTCTAACGATTTTGATTAAAATGTTATATGCTTGAGATATTTTTATGACAAATGAAATGCATATCTTGAATTTCCTGACTATAGCCCCTGTAGTCGTATTTACTCTGGACGACTTTTGTATAACTGGTAAACCGTAAGAGATAGACCAAATCTTACTATACAAAAAATGTAGATCTTGCTAAAATACACAATTTATGTCCTAATAAATTTTCTTGTAGGGTGAACCATTTTGGAGATATTCTTTGTTATGTGTGTGAGTTTCGTGAAATAGAACATCGCTGTTTATTTGATATGTTAAGTGTGCAAAGAGAACGGAATGCCAAAGCCTTAAAAGATTTGACTATCGCACTATCGTATCCTAATATTCCCCTTGCATATACAACAAATAAGCAATAAGATAATTTGTACAAATGTTTATCTCAACTAACACGAAGAAGATATAGGAATAAGAGTTTGTAAGAATGATTATACAAAGTAGAGAAAGTCATGTGAGTGCATCACATCAGATTTTTACTGTAAGTATATAGTAGAGAAAAAAAAAAGAAGACCAAAAACAAAACACACACACACAATGGAATTGTTGTTTATGCTGTGGTATTTTGGTTTGCGGTAACCGTTTATTCAGACAGTGGAAAATTAGCAGAAATACCTACTGACAACTATAGTTCATGGTCGTGATAAGACCGTGCTGTCAAAACGACCTTAAATAAATATTTACAAAAAAAAAAAAAAAAACTATAGTTTGGTGAGTAACTGCTGGACAGGCATAACGCCTTCGGCACAGAACGGAGAGGTGCATACGTAACGCCGCCTACACAAAACATCAACAAATCACATGGGTTCCCTGAACTCTGAAGCTGGCCAAGAAGCGGCGGGAAAACATTAACAAGCTGTGACGCATATGTTTGATGTTTGTGTGTCTGTGTGGGTTGGCGGGAAAGACAGCTGACATTGCATGCTTGTCATAGATATGCAGACTTTTAAAACTGCACTTATTCAAGGCCGCTATAAAACCTCGATAGTAAGCATCGATAAACAACTCTATCGCAGGATTTATTTTGTAAAAAATTTAGTGCTCAACACAACGCAACCTTTGGCAATGAGCCAGGAATGCCAGAAATGCAGTACTATTGCAAATCAACAGTACTTTTGCAGGAATCGCTCTTCAAATAAACTAACGGGTGTTCTGTAAATCAACGCAGTATCTTCATACAGAAATTCGTGAATATTTTCCTGGAATATCTGCCTCCTGAGTAGCCCATATGCATCTGTCAAATTATATCAACGGAATGACTATGGTGTTAACGTCGTACGTAAAGTCGTACGCTCAAATCCCATCCAATATCCACTTTAACAGGGGATTTTTCGTGCTTTCCCTCCATCAATAGGTAAGCCAGGGTTTTAGCTGGAAAATTTGAACCACAATCTTATTCAAACCAGAACGATCCTATTGTAAACATATAGAAGGGTTGCACGGAGGCACTGTACCGGTGAATGCTACCGGAAAATTCATGGGTGTTTTCTTTTCTTTTATATCACACAATAACCACCTCTATTAACACCCATGAACTTACCTTCTACCAATCAGAGGCCAAAGAGGGTTCCGTGATAGTGGCTGTCACTCTTTCTCCCCTCCCACATGTTTATAACAAGATCGTTCTAGTTTGAGACAGATTGTACTACTACTATTACTATATTATTACACAATAACTATAATTATATTATTATACGATAGGGTTTAGGTCCAGATCCGTAAATTAAGAGCAAGAGAGAGAGAGAGAGAGAGAGAGAGAGAGAGAGAGAGTGAAAGGGATGGAGAGATAATGCAGATATCGCAAAACTCCCTCCTCTTTTGCTTACCTAAAAAAAGTTAGAAAGGATAGCTTTTCATGAATTTTACACCCCGAAAATACCTACTCCTGCATCTGACATTACGACTAAAATATCAACATCTCATATGCACAGTAAAACGTAATTTACCTTTCGCGTACATCTAAGTATAAGCTAACCTGCTAACCTGTGAGTTTACAAATATTGTTTGTGTTACGCGATAAACCGAAACGAAAACATTCTGTCAAAATTCTGTTTCTAAAGTTTCCAAAAATCCATATCTTACAAACACCAAACTCAATAAATACCAAATTTGATACTGAAGTTCAGCATCTTCGAAGGATGTGACACCAAGTTTGTCAAGAACATTTCTAGAGACAGGACATTTTACGAACATTTTTGTTTTCTCAAAAATGACTCCTACGATTTTGGTTAAAATACCACATGTTTAAGACATTCACATGAAAAATGAAATTAATATCTTGAATTTTCTGGAAATAACCTTAGAATCTTCATTCTGGATGTCCTGCACAAACATTCCTTAAGCTTGATTATTTTATCGAAAGGCTTTAAGTGCCAGTTGTAAAGCTGTGAATCTAAAGGAACGTATGATAATAGTCCATCAAATGCCCCTAGTATTGGTCAAACTATTAGGGGTGCAAAAAACGCTTCATCATTTAAGCTATGATAGAACAGGTACTTAATTAGATAGCCGATATAAAATCTCCTATCACAGATAACCTACACCTTACTCTAATTTTCATTATTTTAAAGTAATTGGCACATTTGTCGAGATATAGCAACAGTAAAAGTTCCTCATTAATCAAAAGAGAAGTTTGAAAGCTTGTACTCTCTTTGTATACACTGAAACTTTATTAGGTACTTTGGGAACGTTGATAATGTCTAATTCCTGTTTTACCATTTTCATGCTGCATCTTGGCAACATCCTGAAATTGAAACCCGCAGCACCTTCCCTCATAAATGTGGAGGAAACTGCCAGCGGAATGTTTTTCTTTCATTAATTCGAAGGGAACAAAGGGAAATTGGAAGTATGCTTTCTAATGAATATCGAAGCTATTCCGATATTTCTTAACCATTGTTGCATAACTAGATGAAGGAGGCAAAGCATGAAATTCATAAAAGCTTAAAGAATGAGCCATTCAAGATATCTGTGTTCGATGATTTCATAATGTTCCCAGCAGTTGAGGATATCATGATAAACAGTGTCTGATAAGTGGATTTTCTACTACCAGTTAGCACAGGTTTGATAAAACGAAATTCAACACAAGGCATTCACAATAGTTACATTATTGTAAAAAAAAAAAAAAAAAAAAAAAAAAAAAAAACTGGAGAATAACGTAGGAAGAAACTTATGTCACTATATTGTATATGGATATAGTAGATATGTAAACACTAGTGTTTAGAAATATCTCTAATTGTGAAATTTGCTTTGATTACTGTCCTAAGGTTGTTGTGAACACTACTAAACAATCACTACTTTTTCAAAATCGCCGATACATTTAAATGCGATAACTTCGATTTAGACAAAATTGGCTTGTGTGTTACGGCATCTAAGCCTTCAGATCTATGATAAAACTTCAACTAATACTTTCTACTCTTTAAATTACTTATACAAAGATATTTCTGCATTTGTTCAAATAAGTTATTTTACGTGGTCCTATTTCTAATACGATGTTTTCTAGCTGTTAAATGATCAAATAGCTAATACCAAGAATGCAACAAGTGAAAACAAAAATAGGAGTTGTAAAGCTTATATTTATTTACCTTCAGGGTTCAGCATAAGCCCTGAACGAATCACTGATTTTAGGGCCCCAGCTGCTTAACATTTTGTTTTCCCTAAGTTGGCGGGTGATAATGGAGATCTAAGCCAAGAAATAACAAATACTTATTTGAAACATGTTTCATATTAACTCACCACAAGTTTCTCGTAAACAGGCATTAATAAAATGTGTTACCTTTCTGAACAAGGGCTTAATGCCTTTGGAATGGGTGTTGAAGCTGATCATGTAAATTAAGCGATTGAAGAATTCACTATGTAACATTGGACCAATCGCATGCCTGAAACGCTAGAATATTCCAGCAATTTTCAGAGAATGTTCAGGCGTGTCTGCTGAGTGTTGGACACACTGAAGATATAATTTACGGCAGCGCATAACCGAGTAAACTGTATTTCGTTTGTGACGTGCTGCTGATAATTCGGAGAACTACCATGTGATTTCAACTTGAGGGATGCCAGAAAATGTTGGGTTCGATATTAGGAATCAGGATGATTAGAGTTTGGCCCTAAAAGCATTGGTCGTGGTGACCCTGTTCCATAGCCAGATTAGTCATAAGACTGCTTTAACTTCTTCTCTAGGGTCGTGTAAACAGTCTGGTTTAAGAGACTCCAGTTGACATTTCCATGACTGCTTAACCGTCTCAGCCGCTGTACACCAATATCCTGAAATGCTGTAGGGTGGGCAACAAACCATGATGCATCCCAGCAAATTTGTTGGTGATTTAGACAGTGGATGTTCTGAACAAGGATAGGAATTTAGAATACAGTACATCACAGCATAAGTACCCATTCGAATCACTCTTCTACGCAGTGGCGAAGTGTCGCCGTGAAGATTTGATTACAGTTGTCATTAGCCTGTCTTCAACGTTTTAACTTTGTACATCTCAATAGTGAGTTAACTGCGCGTGTTTCATTCAACCATGGCAGGATACTGAGTTCGTGAGTTGGATGACTTGGCTGTTGTCGGTTTGGAAACACTATCTGATACAGCCGTTTAGCCTCGTTTCATTGGCATTCGCGTGGCCATACATAAAAGTGTGTCTGCTCACCAAATGTGAGCTGCAGAAACCAAGTGTTTAACGTACCCTTCTTCTTTACCTGATTAACCTGCCCTTATGTAGTACTTACATCACCTAGGACTTATAAGCCAGTGTCAAGGGTCAGACGCCTGTAAGGGAGCAGCGAAACCTATGGATCGGACAGAGTGAAGACCTGGAAGCAGGTGCTCTGCCAAGCACCAGGCATGAGTGAGGAAGAGGATGATATGAAATGCACGCGAAATCGGTCAATGAAAACGTGATAATGGAGCAAATGGTGGAATGAGCAGCGGGGGAAATCAGAGATAAAACTCCAAAGGATTGAGGTTGGATGAACGAGCAGGCAATGGAACTGGTCCTCCCCTACCTATCCATCTATCATGGTAGATACCAGTTAGTGCATCTCGAACAATGCTACTAAAATGTGCTGGAGCCTAATCATACATAAACCACATGTTTTGTCGTATTTACAGGGGCACATTTTCGTGCAGAAAGTTTGGAAGCGTTCTCCATGACACTTCGCCATGTAGGAAGTGAGTTCAATGGCTCAAATCCTATGCATGAGTGCATAAACAAAGTTGTGGGATTGGACCTGGAAGACCGCTGAACGCGAATAAAGAGAAAACAAAGGATCATGTGACATGTTAATATTAACTTTTTTTCTTCATCATTTGAGGTAAGGAATCTATGCCCGAAGTTTGTAAGCGTAGTTTTTAATCATCTGTATATATAAATATCAAATTCCCGGGGTATATTTAGTAGCAGTTAACAGTACAACATTTCAAAATACTCAGCAAACATCCCTGAAGAATCTGTAAGTTTGTCAGGAGGGTTCATAACTAGCTGAGACTTCCGCACAGCAAATATCAAACTATTATTGTTTCATGGAATTTACTACACACTGTTGCAGTGTTCTAATGCTTACTCATCAATACATACAACAAGAATGCCAATAGAACGTTTCAATTTCAACAGATCTTCGGGGGGGGGGGGGGGGGGACAATAGGTATTGCATGCGATTCTGAATAACGAACCTTGGGAGTCTCACCAAAGAGGGGCAGAGAGAAAGAGTGTACCACAAGTTTTTAAGTATCCTTAAATTTTTAAGCCTTGGAATAGGCTCGTATAGAAAGTCGTGCAATTGTTGCACACCCGTGTTTTCCTCTCTTTTATCCAAAAACCAATCACCTCGGATAAAAGAATTTCTCCACCGATTTCAAAAATATGAGTTCAACGGGTATGTAAGAGAAGGACTTGATAAACTTCGTTACGGGCAGTGAAAGCGCAGTCCTGTTAAGCAATAGCAGTGCTACAAACAGATTCATTCGAAGCAAATTACATGCTAGAATTCCACTTTCGCTATCGCAACTGCAGGAATGCTTCAGCAAGTATAGAAGGTCATGATTCAGCCTTGTCTATGGAGCCCAAGTGTTGTCTTTAAGCAGGTCGGTGCACTCTGAGTAGTTCAGAAAACTCAGTGTTTAGGTATTGACAGGACTGGCATCAATGTGGTGGTAAATGACCCGATTTCGCTAGAATAGCTTTGTATGTAGATGCATGTAGACTGTCAGGTGTAAATAATGGCGCAAGTCTAGCCGTGCAACCTCTCTGTGGCGAGCGAGCGGTTTGACTGCTCGCCCTCCCCCAAGGCGATCCGGTTTCGACCCCAAGTGGGATTTGCGGGCTGCTTTCCTCCAGATGTCCCTCCACCCTCGTCACTCAGCGGTAAGACTACAAACTACGGTGCAGCAATTTCATTTCCCTGACTCGCATCGCCTTATTATGCTGATTTAATTTGTCTAAAGAATTCACTACGAGGACGCTGAAAAAGTTTAGAAAACCAAACAGGGATTGATTTCTTACAAATTAAATTATTTTATTATATTCAAAATGTCCCTTTCTAACATCAATACGCTTCTCATCCGATGAAATCAATTCTTAAAGCAATGATCTTCCTGAAGCACTTCAGAAACAGACTTTTATGATGTTCCAATGCTTCATCCGATGACGAAAAAGTCATTCCAAGGATTTTATCTTTAATTTTTGGAAACGGAAAAACAATCACAAGGTGATAGAGCAAGGGTGGCTGATCTTTAGGGCATCCAGATACTCATTTGTTAGCTTTGTTGTATACAACGATCGTTATCGTGATTTTAAATTATTTCCTTTTGAACGTTTCTTGCGAAATTTATAAAAACAGCAACCGTCCATTGTCTTACCAGGACTACAAATTCAACTTTTTTAGGCTTTGGTTCTGTTCGAAAGACCCATTGAGCCGATTCACTTTCCTTTTCAGGATCATAACAATACATCAAGTAATCAAATTTGAAGCGCCACCTTGCCAGACTTTCTCTGCTTTGTTTTTCATCGGATGTCAGATGTGGAATCCATCAACAATGGTTGTAAAATATTTTGAAGTCGACTCATTTCAATACCTATGTTGGCCGAATAAATTTATTACATGTCCGTCTTAAGTATTGCTCGAACAGCGGCAATTGTTTCATCAGTAACAGCAGTTCTTGAGCGTTTTCATGGAATTCATCTCTAACAGAAAACCGATCTCTTATGAATTTGTCGTACCAATTATAAATTTTATTGTTGCCTTAGTTGGGGCTTCTTCACCAAATGCATTCTTAAGCCGGTCTTCACATTGTTTAGGCGTTAATGAAGATTTAAAATCGTATAAAAATCATAGCCCGAAGCTCCTCTAGTCATTCATTTTTGGGGGAACACAAAATGCTTAAATATAATCAACAAAGTTATATAGAACATCGAACAAACTACACGGCAATCAACTCGCAGAACAGTATAAAATAGTTGTCAAAAATAAACCAACGTTATTTGTTTTTAGAAATACGGCATTCTGTGCAGTGTATTTGTTCGTTGAGGTTACTCAGTGACGCAGACCTGTCCTTCAGATAGCTGCTGTGGGCAGTCTGCGGGGTGTTCTGCCCTCTGACAGCTCACGATGCAGTCATAAACAGGGCTACTTTCTACATTAAATACATCATGCAAAATTAGAATTCTAGCATTGCTGGCACAAGAGCATGTTTTGTTATGATGCCTAAGTCTCGTTAATATGTTCACAAACTGACCGCCTCAGATAACCAGAGAGTTGTTGATGTCAACACATTCCCTCTGCGCTAGCATATTACGCTCCATAGGTAGATTCCTAGATTTCATCGGTGATCCTTCATATCCTTGACAGGCCCAACAAAGATTTGATGGCATCTAGGTATATTGTCTCCACTGCGGCTCCCGATGGTCCCGATGGAGTCCCAGTTAGCATCACGAGGCTGAGTGCACCCCGGATCAAACCTCCCAGCGGAGAAAGATCCCCATGCCGGTACCGAGGATCGAACAGTGGTTCTCCGCGCCAACACATTCCTCACAGTCACATTTTCGTGAGCGGAACACAGTATATGCAGAAGGGGAGGAGGATGAAATATCAACTGACATCGATGGCTTTCTTGCTGTACTTTCTGCTGATAATGAATCTGTACTATTATTATACCCAGAAAGTGATAATTTCATTCCAAACAACATAATACACGGTCACGATTTAGCAACCAGAAAACAGGAGACCCAGCAAAGAAAAATATACCGAATCTACTTCACGGTAAGACATGCATGTAATATCAGTGCCGAACTGTTTTAATCAGGGCTGGGTAGCTGTTGCTCACTGAGCGCAGCCCGCTCACCGCCTTGTACGTTTAGCAGGTAGAAAATGAAGGTCCCTCAAGGTATCTCCGAGTCGCCCAGGACTGTTTTTAATAAGCTTCATGTAGGAAAGTTTTGCTTTATTTCCTTTGTACTTAAGCTGTAATACATTGCATTTACCTAGCACTATTTCTGAGATTTACATTATTTTAAAGTAAGGCATCTTTCACCCTTGAACGTTTCTTCCTCCACTGCTGGCCAATCCGCCATTTGCACAACAGTGAACACCATGCACAAAACCAAATAATCCGCCAGTTAAGGATGTCCGATATTTTGCAGCTGGTAACAGAAGAGGTATGAAATGGCTGAGCAAGTGCTTTAGCATCCATCCTAAAAACTGAGGAAAAAATATGAATGAAATCACCAGCCAGGTTGGTTCACCCAATTCATACAAATCCGTCTGTCATGCAGCATGAAATATCCTACTTTCGAAATGGTTCAGCCCTGTTTAGTAGAAAAGTGTAATTTAAAAGGCAAGTAATGGGCGCACTGCTGGAACCACGCAGGTTAATGTTTCGAGGGTCACCTAAAGCTGATAACCTGTTACGTATACTAAAGGAATTAATTGCACCTTGGAGGTAGCAATTAAAATGTTTTATTAACGTCAGAAGCGAAATATAACAATTCTAATGTAGGCAATTCATTTATTGAATGCTAGAAGATGACAACTGGTTTGTCACGTGGGGAATCAAGGATAGCTTCAATTATTGATGAGGTATGAAGTTTAACCCCTCTAGATGTGTAGAAATAACACAAACATCTGCAATCTGTTTACTCTTTCTATTGTTTACCCATAGTAAATAGAGAAAGCACTTCCTTCTGTTCAAGAATTCTACACCGAGATTTCAATAGCAATACAAATTTTGAAATACTCTAAATAAATATAACATTTTTTTTTAAAACGATCAGTTTGTCTGTGCTAACTCAAATACCGGAAGTCATTTAAATACTAAACCTGGTAGTTAAGTTTAACATCTTTAAAGAATGCCACACGAGGGTTTTTCGAAAGAACCCCTCCCATTCCAAACTACCCCTTACATGACAAAAAATCTGATGTGTTGCACTCACATGACTTTCTCTACTCTTGCACTAACCATTCTTACAAACTCTTATTCCTAGATCTTCTTCGTGTTATTATCTTATTGCTTATTTCCTTATAGATGCAAGGGGAATATTAGAATACAGTAGGCTTGTGTGATAGTCAAATGTTTTAAAGCTTTGAGATTCCGTGTTCTCTTTGAACATTTAACATATAAAAAAATGAACAACGACGTTCCATTTCACGAAAGCTTTAAGTTTCCCGAAACTCACACACATAACAAGGAATATCTCCGAAATGGTCCAACATGCAAGAAAATTTATTCAGACATAAATTGTGTATTTTAGCAAGATCTACATTTTTTGTACAGTAAGATTTGGTCTATCTCTAACGGTTTACCAGTTACGCAAAAGTCGTCCAGAGTAAATACGACTACAGGGGCTATAGCCAGAAAATTCAAGATATACATTTCATTTGTCATCAAAATATCTCAAACATATTATACTTTAATCAAAATCGTTAGAGCCATTTTCAAGAAAATCTAAATTTTCGAAAAATTTTCCATGTAAAGGATAGTTTAGGGAGGGGCTATTTGCTTCAAAATATTGGTGTCGCATCCTTGAAATACATTAAACTTAAATACCAACTTTGGTTTTTAAGCGCCTTTTCGTTTTTTGAGTTATGCTGTCCACAGACTGACACACAGATACACACAGGGACCTTTTCCTAAAAATGCTTTTTTTTTTATTTTTTTTATTCAGGGGTCTCAAAACATATATTTCCGGTGAAATCTCGACATTGAATTTTTGAGTGGAATATAATACTTCCTACTACTTACCAGTAAAGAAAGTAAAAATCACTATTCATTTACTTTCTGAAAAAAATATCTCTTAACGATTTTGATTAAAATAGCATGTTTGTTATACTTGCATGGCCTGAAATGGAATAACCTCTGAAGTCCTCTTCATTCTGGATGACTTTCGCATAACTGGTAAACAGACAATTTATGTCTTTTTTTTTTTTTTTTTTTTTTTTTTTTTTTTTTTTTTTTGTCGAATGAATCATTTACGAGATATTCTTTGTTATTGGTTTGAGATTTCAAATACACACATAGTTTGAACTAGATGTGTAAGGGAAATTGACCTCATTAACAATAACTATATACAAGAATACGTTTTTGTAAGTGCAGTTTTGTAAACAGTGAGATAACATATTTCACACGTTTCACCTTTCGAACCATAAGCACATGCGTCAATGTGACAGGATAATTATTTGTAAACGTACCGTTATAGAAGTTTGCATAAGCTGTATAATTCTTCCTAATGTAGATTTTAACCCCTCTGCCCCCATGTAGGGTTTTGTTAACAAACTGTAAATCACATACACGAGGTAGCTTAACGCAGCTTATTTTGACAGACGAGGCACAGTTCTGGCAGTATTTTGCTTCCCCCTCTTTTTTTCTTTCTTCGCATTACGAGACATCGTGAATCGATATCTAATGCACGTGTGCCTCTCGCTCCACTCAGCCTGGATGTTCCAAAATCACAAAAGTCCTCTTTAGTGTATTATATCTATGGCAGAGTGGATGTAGAAATTCATATACGCTACCAGATACTCCACTGCTGTCAAAAGCATGAACATCACAAAAATGCGTTGCAACATAACGTTTATAAGGTGCAGAGGATCAGAAAAAGCATCCCACAGCTTTAGAAGTGACTTAGCCTCAAAGCTACACTTGATTACGTAAGCATAAGTTGAGCAAATTATCATCGTCATCATTTCTAGTGCACTAAAATCAAAGAGCTTTTTTCGGGGAGGAGGGGGTGTTTTCAGGATAACGCCATCACTAGGAATTACCTCCCAGTAAATCCTTGTTAAGAAATACCTTCTCTATTTTGTTCTAAGCCAAAGTGATAATTTAGTAAGCAACAAAAATGCTTAAATAGCACACAGTTCCCGCACTTTTAAAGTTTAGGGGAACTCTCGGGCTGGACTTGTTTACTTTGAAGTCTAAATAATAAGAAATTAACTACGCCGGCCAGTTGGCTCTTTTGTTTTCGGTTGCACTATTATCCACCATCATCGAACTTCCAGCATTATAACTTGAAATGCATTCGTACTTGCCCTGTTTTATTTTCTTGGATGCTGGAGACCACATGGAATAATTGTTATTTTTTGACTCATCACGTCTTCTAACTCGGAAAACCACGTGCACAGTGTACAATATACTCAATGCACAAGTGTAAAGGACTTCTAAGAAATAAAGCTCATTACAAATAATTTAAAAGACAAATGATTAATAAACTTCGCATCAATCCAATGCCACAACCTTTTGAAGATAAAATAGGAAGGAGTCTTACAGCTTGACGACTGTAGCCGAGGCCTACAAACATGCCTTCGAAAATTGCTACGAGTTGCGGGCCCAGATTAAATTAGAAGATAGTAAAGAATCATAAAAAATCTGATGTGTTGCACTCACGTGACTTTCTCTACTCTTGTACTAACCATTCTTACAAACTCTTATGCCTCTTATCTTCTTGTCGGTCTGGGTGGCTCAGTTGGTTAGACGCTGGCCTACTGATCCCAAGGTCGCCGGTTCAAATCCGGCCCAGACCGATGGTTTTTAAGTGTGCTTAAAAACAACAGCTCCATGTCAGTAGATTTACTGGCATGTAAAAGAACTCCTGCGGGACAAAATTCCGGCACACCGGCGACGCTGATGTGATCCTGGCAATTGACAGCGTCGTTAAACAAGAAAATAATTTTCAAAATTTTCCATGTCAGTAGATTTACCGGCATGTTAAAGAACTCCGGCGGGACAAAATTCCGGCACACCGGCGACGCTGATGTGATCCTGGCAATTGACAGCGTCGTTAAGGAACAAAATATTTTTTTTTTATCTTCTTCGCGTTGAGTTAAACATTTGTACAAATTATCTTATTGCTTATTTCCTTGTAGGTTCAAGGAGAATATTAGAATACAGTAGGCTTTGTGCGATAGTCAAATGTTTTAAAGCTTTGAAATTCTGTGGTCTTTGCACACTTAACATATAAAAACATGAACAACGATGATCCATTTCACGAAAGTTCTAAGTTTTCCGAAACTCACACACATAACAAGGAATATCTCCGAAATGGTTCACCCTACAAGAAATTTGATTGAGACATAAATTGTGTATTTTAGCAAGATCTGCATTTTTTGTATAGTATGATTTGGTGGCTCAGTTGGTTAGACGCTGGCCTACTGATCCCAAGGTCGCCGGTTCAAATCCGGCCCAGACCGATGGTTTTTAAGTGTGCTTAAAAACGACAGCTCCATGTCAGTAGATTTACTGGCATGTAAAAGAACTCCTGCGGGACAAAATTCCGGCACACCGGCGACGCTGATGTGATCCTGGCAATTGACAGCGTCGTTAAACAAGAAAATAATTTTCAAAATTTTCCATGTCAGTAGATTTACCGGCATGTTAAAGAACTCCGGCGGGACAAAATTCCGGCACACCGGCGACGCTGATGTGATCCTGGCAATTGACAGCGTCGTTAAGGAACAAAATAATTTTTTTTTATCTTCTTCGCGTTGAGTTAAACATTTGTACAAATTATCTTATTGCTTATTTCCTTGTAGGTTCAAGGAGAATATTAGAATACAGTAGGCTTTGTGCGATAGTCAAATGTTTTAAAGCTTTGAAATTCTGTGGTCTTTGCACACTTAACATATAAAAACATGAACAACGATGATCCATTTCACGAAAGTTCTAAGTTTTCCGAAACTCACACACATAACAAGGAATATCTCCGAAATGGTTCACCCTACAAGAAATTTGATTGAGACATAAATTGTGTATTTTAGCAAGATCTGCATTTTTTGTATAGTATGATTTGGTCTATCTCTAACGGTTTAGCAGTTATGCAAAAGCCGTCCAGAGTAAATACGACTACAGGGGCTATAGCCAGAAAATTCAAGATACACATTTCATTTGTCATCAAAATATCTCAAACATATGACATTTTAATCAAAATCGTTAGTCATTTTCAAGAAAATCAAAATTTTCCATGTAAAGGGTAGTTTAGGGTGGGGCTATTTTCTTCAAAATCTTCGTGTCGCATCCTTGAAACTCATTAAACTTAAATACCAACTTTGGTTTTTAACCGACTTTTCGTTTTTGAGTTATGCTGTCCACAGACTGACACACAGACATACACACACAGACCTTTTTCTAAAAGTGCTTTTTTTGGATGCAGGAGGCCTCAAAACATATATTTCCGGTGAAATCTCGAGATCGAATTTTTGGGTGGAATACAATACTTCCCCTACTTACCAGTAGAGAAAGTAAAAACATAGTAGTAATGACAATTCTACAATAATAAAAACCCTACAGGCTTGAAACGACCGCAATAGCACTGCTTGAAGGTGAAATACTGGTTCCAGTACGATGGGATGGTGGCACTTTCAAGAAAAGCGGATTGGCAGAGGTCTCCTTCTATCACGGCCTCCCCATAACCTTATTTGACCACAATAAACAATCTGTTTATAGTGAGAGGACATGATTTGCTTATGAAACTTCTGAATCCAAGAGATCTTTCATTGTCCCGCCAATGTGACCTTTATATACAGGGCAATGAAGTAACTTTTACACTCTCTTACAGAGACTGGCGTGTAAATGCTTTATGCAATTTCCAATAGCAATGCAGGATAGTTCACTTGATCCGGTTTTCTTGCAAATCAATGACTCAAAAGAAAAAATTACAAAACATTCATTGCGACAACCCCAAAGTTGGCTGTTTACTTGATTCATCCTGCATATTTAGCATACACGTAAAGGTTTTGAGTAAAGGAAACTTCCACATATTTTCGTATAAAATTTGTTTTCACTTTTTGAATTTTTCTTGGATATGATAAGTGGCACTGTTGCTGTTTTATCAAGTGATAAAACAAACCAACATTGCAACATGTGCTACGATTTTCGAGAGCAAGAACAAATGCACTGAGATAGACTTTCTTTCTCCACTGATGATAAACTCTCTGTTATTTTGCAAACAAACTAAAACACGTAGCCTAGGTGTTAAAGCGGTCTATTCCACAAAGCCTGTCAAAGCAACTGTGGTGCAAATGTATCACTGACCAGCGGCAAATATCCATGATTTATGGCATAACTGGGTTACTCTAAAATTAACCATTAGGGCAAGAGTAATAAAAATAAACCTACCTACATTCTAAAAATTAATGGCTCCTAACCTAGTTCCGGAGAGTAAGGTTGTTTACGTCTCTTAAAGCTTTTAAACATACAGATTCAGTACTTCAACTTAAGCTTTTACTCAGGCATACACACTTAAAGCCTAGAAGGCGACAGCGATCTATGCCACACACTCAAAACAACGGTATGTCTCACATTTCGGGTTTTGTTTAGTAAGAAGATGTGTACATTCACATGACTTTCGCTACCCGTTCTGAAGAAACTATTATTACAAATGGTTATTCCATCTAATGCACGTTACTCGAGATAAACACTCTCAGGAATGTTTTAGTATTTTAAAAGCAGGTCTCTCAGAGAGTGTTTTTAAATTCCGTTCGTTTGCATAACTACGAAAAAATATGCGCTTTCCCACTTGAAAATTATTAAGTATATGAACATTCAAAGAATAACAAGGAATATCTTAGAAATTATAAAAGACACAAAAAAGAAGGGAAAACAGCATAATTGTGTATTTTAACGAGATCTCCGTTTTTTCTTCCTTTCTTTTTGTGAAGTAAAATTTTGCGTAACTTTTACAGTTTATACTAGGGTATACACACATCCAGAATGAACAGGTCTTCGCGGACTGTTCGCAGGAAAGTCAAAAGATAAATTTTATTTGGTATGAAAATCAACATCGTTACAGCCATTTTTGAGAAAATAAAGAAAGAATGGAGCTCTTTTGGATAGCTTGGATTGGGGGAGGATTTTTGAAAACCTTGGTGTTGCATCTTCCGAAGATACAGAGACTAAATACCAAGTTTGGTATTTATAGGGCTCTTTGTTTTTGAACTGCGCTGTTTATACTCACACAGACCTCTTTCTGAAAGGGCGTTCTTGTTCAGGGGTTTCAAAACATGTATTTCCGGTGAGAACTTGGTATCGAATTTATGGGTAGAATACAATACTTCCTCTATTTACGTTGTGCACATAGTGCAAAAATTGGCTCTAAGTCTATGCATTCCCCATTTATTAAAATTAAGGCATTAATGATTAACTCTAACTGAAAAATCGGATGTGTTTCACTCACATGACTTTCTCTGTTCTTGTGCTAACTTTCTTACAAACTCTTATTCCTCCATCTTCATGTTAGTTGAGATAAACATTTGCAAAAATTATCTTATTGTTATTTCCTTGTAGGTGCAAGGGGGATGTGGGAATACAGTAGGCTTTGAGCGATAGTCAAAACTTTTAAAGCTGGTCGCTATACGAAGGTTTTGAAATTCCGTTCTCTTTGCACGGCTAAGGGATAAAAATGTGAATAACGGCCTTCCATTTGAGAAACGTGTAAGTATTGCAAAACTCACACAAATAACAAGGAATATCTCCAAAATGGTTCACTCCAGAAAAAAAATCATTTTGCACATAAATTGTGTGTTTTTAATAGATCTAGATTTTAGTATAGTAAGATTTGGTCTATCTCTTACGGCTTACCAGTTATGCAAGTCATCAAGAGTAAACAGGACTACATGGGCTATAGCCAGAAAATTCAAAATATACATTTTCATGTATCGTAAAAATATCTGAAACATGGCATTTTAATCAAAATCGTTACAGCCATATTCGAAAAAATCAAAATCTTAATGTCGCATCCTTGAAAGATATTAATTCTAAATAACAAATTTGGATTTTAAACAATTTTTTGTTTTTGAGTTACGCTGTTCACAGACACATGCACACAGACCTTCTTCTAAAAATGCTTTTTCTGGATCCAGAGGACCTCAAAACACATATTTTTGGTGAAACTCGACATCGAAATTTTGGATCGAATACAATACTTCTACATACTATACGTAGCAGAGAAAGTAAAAATGCTAACTTTGTCCAGAGCACGCATAAACAAGGTCAGGAGATGGGTCAGAAAGCGATCGCTCTGTATTTTGATTTTCGGAACATTTGATTATCTTCTGAAAGTCACGATGATCAAATACATGCCTATAACATAGGAGGATCTGGGTGCATTGCTTGAATAATTGTTCCCGTTTGTTATGATTGCACACAAGAACAAATCAACCCTTTAAAGCTATTTTAAGCCTTGCTAAGGAGAAATATTTCGTTTTACTTGTGTTTTGTGTTGTTTATTGACTTCTCCGTATTCTTTATCCGTCACCGCGTCAGCTTTGAATTCCCTAAAGGCAGTTGGTACAAATACCTAACGCTATTACATAATTACTTTGTTCACCTCTATTAATTCTCTGAGAGCTTTGAAAGCATACCGGTTAAAAGGAAACAAATGACATCGAGTGTATATTATTGTCTTATAGCTGTAGTTGAAGTACTTCAAGCTATGTTTGTATATATTAGTATTACTATTATGTGACTAATATAATGGTTGTTTTTTTTTTTTTTTTTTTTTTTTTTTTTTTTTTTTTTTTTTGCAAAGCTAAGGCTGATAAGTTCCCAGTACATATATTATACAGAAATTTATACCGATAGTATTTTATTCTGTATTTAGTTCTCATCATGTATTATATAAAAGAAGATGAAAATACAGTTGAACCTGCCTTATACGTATCCCGATTATAATTAATTTGTATTTATACGTAAACTTTTGTAGGTCCCGAGAAAATATAGTTTAGAAACATGTTAACAGAACATTATTAATACAAAATTCGCTGCTATACCTATTAAATCTCAGTGAAATACCACTGAATTTTACGTAATTATGAGCACATACCATACACTATCTTAGAAGAAACTCGGTGTATTTTCCTTATTCTTTTGACAAAGACGCAAGCTAAGGTGCCGGCTCTCGGCCGCAAAACCAAAAGAAAAAAATGCTTGCTAGTAGAGCCGGCGGCTCTCGGCGCCACGATGTCGAAACAACAAACGAGAAGTAAATATAAAATATTTCGATATCTCGTAATTAACAGCGATTTTGTATTTCAGTCCTCAATTGCTTTTAATCAGCCATGGAGAACCACGGTTGCCAATGTTTAAAAGTAAAATTGTCGTACCGGCCACTCAAAATTATAATTTGGATTCAAAATGAAAATTAATGTATTGATGTTAATGATATCCACTTACAAGATTGATGACCTCAACCAGTATTACGTTTTTGCACTATTCATCTGAAAGTTCATCATCTTCTTCAACTGTTGCAGTATTATACAAATTTGCTGTTGAGATAAACTTTAACATCTCAGTGGCTTGCAGAATTTCGGACCCACCACATTCTTTCATAAGCTGAGACGACCGAATAAATCCATTTACTGTAACTAGCGCCAATCTGTTTCTAATTTTGGTTTTTATGAAAACTAGTAGTTGTTTGAAATCAGTATTTCCACCAAGGTGACAGAAACTGCCAGGTTCAGGCATGCTCTTTATTTCACACGGAATGTCACGCAGATATTCCGAGTTTTCTCCATTGATCATCAATTTTCACAACAGTGCCTTCTTCATTAGGATTAGGTTCTGGGCACATTGGCAATAAGAGGATAAAGGATAGAAGGATTAATAGGATATGAAATGGTTGCCTTAGAGGGGTGGAGACAGGCCATGAGGGTAAAGGTGGTGTCGCAATTTGTAATTAATTTCATTTCGCTCACGTGACAAACCCGTGAAAATTATATTTCGCTGGTATCGAAATTTTCGTACACCCCCATAATTATCGTGCGCGTTGACAACCATCAAAATATCGTATACCTCCATAATTATCGTGCGCGTTGACAACCATCAAAATATCGTATACCTCCATAATTATCGTACGCGTTAACAACCATCAAAATATCGTATACCTCCATAATTATCGTACGCGTTAACAACCATCAAAATATCGTATACCTCCATAATTATCGTACGCGTTGACAACCATCAAAATATCGTATACCTCCATAATTATCGTACGGGCTGATAAACCTGTGGAGGCCGAGCGGTTAGCGCACTCGCCTACCACCTAGGCGGCCCGGGTTCGATCCCAGGGACCCGCATGTGGTATTCGTGGTGGACGAAGCGGCGTCAGGGCGGGTTTTCTCCGGGTGCTCCGGTTTCCCCCGCCATCTCATTCCAAGCATCATCAGTGTCACCGCCTGCGGTGTCGTAGTAGTAAAAGCGGGCGTTAAACACTACAACAACAAACCTGTGGAGAACAGAAACAGGAAATATGCACTAGATCAGAAAGAACATTTATATGAGAGGCGAAATTGCTTCAGATTTAGGAATTGCTTGCAAGATGAAATGAAATTACTAAGAAACCTGCAACTTGCAATATGCTACGTACCAGTGGCGGCTCGTGACTCGACAATCTGGGAGGGCGGCATAATGTATTTTCAAAAGATGAGTTAATTCCGAATATTACCAGAAAATTTGTGAAAACAAACCATATATAGCAAAAAAATGTTTGCATGACGTTCAAGCTGTTCATTAAATACACCCCATTTTAATTCCTGAACATTAGGTATGTAGGATCGCCGGCATTCATTACCAGACAGGAATAACACAAAAACGCATTTTTACTTTCTCTACTACGTAATTAAGTATCGTACTGTATTCCACCCAAAATTTCGATGTCGATATTTCACCGGAAATATATGTTTTGAGAACCCTGAATCAAAAAAGCACTTTTAGAAAAGGTCCGCGCGTGCGTGTCTATCAGTCTGTGAACAGCATAACTCAAAAACAAAAAATTGGTTAAAAACCAAAGTAGGTATTTAAGTTTAATGTCCTTTAAGGATGCGACACGAAAATTTTGAAGAGAATTCTTCCACCCTAAACTACCCTTTACATGGAAATTTTTTTTTGAAAATTGTGATTTTCTCGAAAATGGCTCTAACGATTTTGATTAAAATGCCATGTTAAAGATTTATCAGAAATGAAATATGTATTTTGAATTTTCTGGCTAGAGCCTATGTAGTCCTGTTTACTCTGCATTACTTTTGAATAACTCGTAAACCGTAAGAGGTAGACAAAATCTTACTATACAAAAAATGCATATCTCGCTAAAACACTTGTGTGTGTGTGTGTGTGTGTGTGTGTGTGTGTGTGTGCGTGTGCGTGTGTGTGTGTGGTGGAGTGGACCATTTCGGAGATATGAATTGTTATTTCGGTGAACGAAAACGGTATCTCAAAGCTTTACCATTTAACCATTTCTAAACACAGCGAATTCCATCACGTAATACGCCACTAGCAAAGTTAGCAACCTGAATGTAGTATTAATGTGCTTTGTTGATATTGTTTAATATGGAATATGCAACATGATACCTTAAATGGTACAGCTACAACTAATTTATTTCAGAACTAAATTTCATTTACAATAAATTTAAATTACAAAATTCAATTTAAGAGAAAGGAGTATGTATGGTATCCGAGTGGCAGCACTGTTATATTTATAGTAAAAACCATGTGACATGATTTGTTTCATTCCGGTAAGACAGCTCAGAGGCGCTTTCCCCCTCCACCCGGACTCCACCCAGATTATGTTTCGTCTCCATTTCCCTCGCCTATAGCCGAAGACATCCCCGCACCTAACGGTGCGTTTGCGGTATCCCCAAGATACGAAGAGGTGTAGTCCGCAATGAAAACATCGGCGCTTTTCCGTGTATTGGCGGTGTAAAAACATTTTAAATGAAACAAAATGGGTAAATATAAACAGGAAGTGTAGGAATGTATTTTAGTATGGCGTCTGATGTCAAGAATGTATGCAATGTTGCCTTTTCTTTCCTCTTTTTATTTATTGGGAGGGCGCTGTCCTAGAGTCCTTCATTGCCAGCCGCCACTGCTACAAACCAATAACCGTATTAATATAGCAAGATCTCATAACTCATTTATTACAGATCATGGCATGCACCGTGGATTAGTGTAGGCCAACCATGTGCTAACTAGAGGGCATGACATTTTGGGGGCCGTACGATTTTATTAAAGGATCACAGCACAAAGTGTAAAAAACAAAAATGGACAGCATAACTTGTATCTCTCATTCACAACCCAAAAATCATTACTCTTTATTTCCCTATTTAACCCGTTTATCTTTTGCATAGTAGGAAGGACTAAAGTCAATGATTTCCAAATATGGTACAGATTTTTTTTTTAATTATAAAAGCAGATGTGTTTATAATTTAGGGCACATTTAACCAACACTGATACACATAAAACAACAGATAACTCAAGGTAACATGTCTTAAAAGTGGAAACGTTAGCCACAAAATTGTCTCGAAATTTTGGCTGTCTCTTTAAGATCCCTTTTGGGAAACAAAATAAATAACTTCAAAATGCTTATAGTACTATAAATTAAACAATTCTAAATTCTATATATAATTTTATAATTAATTCTATTTAAAATTAGCTATTAAATCATATGAATTATAATATATATTATTATATTATAATACATTGTAGTATATTACTACATCATATATTGTATTATTTATAATAATTATTAGTTTATTTACAATCAAATACAACAACTAAAAGTAGAACAATTAAACAAAACAATAACACATAGAATCCAGAACCAATTGAAAACAGCACTAGGAGAAGGTGGAAGGAACAAGATTTTGGAGCCTGAACAGGCTAAATGGCCTTAGCCGTGTTGAAGAAAAAGAATTCTATTTATATATGGACATGCTTTTTCATGATATAACAATTCTTTGTAGTGTTGTATGTAGAGCATTGGCTTAACGAACCAATCATAGCGATTAAACTTTTAAAACCCATAAAAAGCCAGGTGTCATTATTAAATAAATAAATTTTATAGCAAAAAATACTGTAACCATGTTTAATACATAGCACGCTCCTGATTAAATTGGAAAATACCACAGAAAAATTAATTAGTAATTAATATAATATATAATTTATCAAATAATTTATAAATAATTATAAATATAATTGATAAATGTTTGGCAATGAATATGGATTTCTGGAGACATTCTGCTCTAACATCATGGAAAGAATTAGAACCATATAGAGGCTCTATATGCACAACACAACTATTATGGCTACTTGATGCAAACAGATGAAGAATGATTACCAAAATTGCATTCAAATGGCTTCGAGCAAGAAAAAGGTTGCAAACAACTGGAAGATAGGAATTATGGACCCTATAAATTCAAGACATTTACAAGAGGGGCAGTGGATGTAGAGAGCATAATGGTATTTGGCACTTTCAACAAATTAATTATTTATTTAAACTTCATGTCCAAATTAATGTGTATATGATGTATGTATGTTTGAATGTCAGAAGATGCTATATATTGCCAGACTGAATTAATAATATGAACGACAATAAAAATAATAATAGCAGAGTGTATGGCATATTGGAGTAGGGAAACATCAGCCTTCCTAACTATTTCTGTTATTTTATTGTTAATAAATAGTGCTGGTGCATTACTTTCCTGTATCAAATAACAAGATGTGCAAAATAATGACAGGTTGTATGGTAACAAAATTGTTATACAAAACAATCAGCTAGTTGAGAAGTCTTACTCATCATATCAATAAATTATCATAGCCATTATAAAGTAAAGAATTGAATGCAGGCTGTTATATTTTTACTTATTTTAAATTTTCTTCAATGCACCAGTCTTTTGTGACACCAAATATTACTATACAATGGGTAATACAACCAAGGAGAACAAAATTACTTGATAGATTAAGAAGTTATTTAAATTCCAAAATACAAAAAGTGTTATAATATCTTGATACTGACTTATTCTAGCAGAGAAGGTAACATTTTCATATATTAAACATTTCAATTAAATTTTGCTTTACATTATTCAACATTTTAATATATTATGTTTTAAATTATGCACAAACCCATTGCACAAATATTTATCTGTTATTGGTACGAACTTTTAAGGTAATTACTGAAGTGTAATAAAACAAGTGCAAACTAGTGTTTACTTATTATTTATTTATGCCAACAAACTTACTGTTGGTGTTTTTAAACACACAAGCCGTGTGTGGGCAATGTTTAAGAGGTAGCTCCAGTTCTACCTCTTAGTGTTTACTTTCACACAATAACATTAAAAATTTTGGCATAAATGGCATGTTGATATAACAGCATAGCATGTTATAAAATAATATGTTTAATAAAACAGAAGTACTATTAATACACTCTGTATATTTGTATACTTGTAATGAGTATGATTTGTTATAATGAAGCTATACATTTAGGCATGTTAAACCCTAACGATGGTGATAGGTGGCCCTCTTAACCTCAAACTGCACTAAAATTAGCAGATTCAACATTTTACTATCTTTTAAAATCAATCATATGATAAAAGCCACAAAAATAACCTTAAAAATGTTACTTCAAACACTGCGCACCTAAATAAACAACAGCAACATGGCGAAAATAAAAAGATAACCTCTCAGTGAAACGGAATTAATGCTTTGGTCATTACAGTGGACGTGTTATTTAGGTACTAAACCGATACAAATTCGATAAATAATGATAAGGTAAACTAATTCTCATTGCACTTCATACAAGCAGCGAAATAGTTGGCCGAGTAAATAATTTAAAATGGTTTGTTTACATCTGCAGTTGTTAAAAGTAGGCGTGTTTACATTCATAAACATTAGTTTTGGTTTGTTTACATGAAATAAAACATATTCACTTCTTATTGTCAACACAGAAAATGCCTTCCTTATTAACATATTAATAGAATTTAATGATTATTTCCTATATTTAGGTGAACTGTTTATTTACCTTGTAGGTTGGTACTTATCCAGCCATGTGATGTAGCAACGAGTTACGTCCACTATTAAGAAATCTACATGTATATTATTATCCATCCAAGTACGATCTCCTATATTGTTGCTTTAAATACCTTGTTTCTTAGCAATTCACTCAGCCACGGTTCACAATTTCACTGACATCCAGCACCATAAATAAAGTTTCCACTGCCAACTCTCGCTCCAGAAAAAGATCCCTTGCTAAATATAGAATTTTGACTTGCACTCGATGTCTGGTGTGCTACCCCACTGATACCTCATGCGGCAAGCACGTAAAAACACGTCAAAAACATGAAAAAATTGTCAAGTTTCATCGAAATAATACAGCTTTCACTGCTCTTGCTTTCCAGCGTCCGCTACTAACAGCAGAGAAACGCGAGCTAACGTCATGGCCGACCGCCAGGCGGCGATGTCTGAGCTGTTTGATGCGGATTGCCGTTGCCAACGTGATAACATCCAAAATCACTAGATTATGGTGACTTTTACTCTGCAAAGCATTCGGGCTCTCTGCACGCGGTGTCTGTACGGACGGAGGGGTGTAGAAGGAGGAGGGGTGGCTGATGCTCAACACCCCGCGCAGTTTGTAAATGGGAAATAAGATTAGGTTCAGCAAATCTATCCCCAGCTACCATATAATTAATACATTCGTAATTATTAATAAGCGATAAGGAACGTTAGGCAGGTATTTGACTATCAAGTATCGTTATTTCCTAGGTCTACCAACACGAAACAATATATATATAAAGCTGAACGTACTCATTTAAGTAAAACAAGTGTTATATATCCTACACTTAGCAATACGATTTGTATAAAGCAAAATGCTTTTATTTAAATTTCTCAGAAATGAATTACCTAAATAGAACTTAATATTTTACTCCTTTTTGCTTTCTCTACTACTTACAGTTAAGTAGAGGAAGTATTGTATTCCACCCAAAAATTTATGTCGCGATTTCACCGGAAATATGTTTTGAGGCCCCATGAATTTAAAAAACAAAAAACAAAAAACAAAAAAAAAAAAAATAATTTCTGCAAATGTTTGTCTAAACTAACACGAAGAAGATATAGTAATCAGAGTTTGTAAGAACGATTAGTACATGAGCAAAGTCATGTGAGTGCAACGCATCACAGTAAGCATACTAAAATTAATTATGTCGATGTAGGCGGTAACATGTTACTTTAAATTCCACCATTAATTTGTTTAAATAAATTCTGTTCTAAAGTAGATTTAGAATAAATTCTTGTACAACCATTACGGCTGGTGAGGGACACAAGATATACCCATAATTGTTGTAACCAAAGTGTGTCATCTTATTACTTTATTTCCTGCAAACATACAATTGACCTTGATGAAATCTGCAATCGCCTATGAATCGACAACATTGCGTCTTTCCTGTCCCATTGTGTTGGCAAATTGTTCTCGCACTTGAGAAACTTATTTTACTTTTAGCTATTGTCGGAGGAATTGTCTGTACTCTTCAAAAGCATAACTGTTTCTGGAAACATTAGATCAAATATTGTTTTAAACAGCAAAAGAAAAGTGACATCTAATTCTTTTCTTGAATTCAGGTCGAGAAGGCCGTAAAACTGGCCGGCAGGACTCGGGGGCGCTGACCACGTCCCACCCTCCAGTACTGTACCCCACCAATGACGCCTGTAGGGGCAGAGGTGGGGGACACAGCGGTTGGGCGGCAAGTCTTGGCCCTTCGTGGGCTGTTGCGCTAGGGGTTAGTCCCATGAATAGATTACTTATTATTTTGTTTTCAGTCGTTTTTTTACTTTCTTTACTACATAAAGTAAATAGGGGAAATCCTGCATTCCATCCAAAAATTCGATACCCAGATTTTGCCGGAAATACGTGTTTTGGGACCCAGTGAATCTAAAAAAAGGCATAAGGCATTTTAGAAAGATGTCCATGTGTGTGAGTTTGAGCGTGAGTGAGCGTGAGTTTGATTGCGTGTGTGTGTTTGAGTTTGAGTATGTGTGAGGTTGAGTGTGAGTATATGAGTTTGAGTTTAGTAGGATTACGCGCACGCGTGTGTGAATTTGAGTGTGTGTGTGAGTTTGAGTGTGAGTTTGAGTTTGCGTGTGAGTGTAAGTGAGTTTGAGTGTGAGTGTGTGTGAGTGAGTTTGAGTGGGAGTGTGTGTGTGTGTGAGGTTGAGTGTGAGTGTATGAGTTTGAGTTTAGTAGGATTGTGCGCACGCGTGTGAATTTGAGTGTGAGTGTGTGAGTTTGAGTGTGAGTGTGTGCGAGTTTGCGTGTGAGTGTGTGCGAGTTTGCGTGTGAGTGTATGTGAGTTTGTGTTTGAGTGTGAATGCGTCAGTTTGATTGTGTGTGTGAGTTTGAGTGTTGTGAGCTTGAGCATGTGAGTGAGTTTGAGTGGGAGTACGTGTGAGTTGAGTACGAATGAGAGTGTGTGTGAGAGATAGAGTGTCAGTGTGTGTGGGAGAGTGAGTGCTTGTATGAGAGAGAGAGTGTTTGACTGTGTGTGTGTGAGAGAGAGAAAGAGAGAGTGTGTTTCAGAGAGACAGAGAGAAAGAGAGAGAGAGAGAGAGAGAGAGTGTGTGTGTGTGTGTGTGTGTGTGTGTGTGTGTGTGTGTGTATGTGTGTGCGTGTTTGTAAACAAAATATCTGATAAACGTAGTTGGCTAAATACCAAACTTGGTATTTAAATTCAACACCTTCCAAGGATGCAACACGTACATTTTTAAGAAAATCGCCCTCCCCAGACTTTCCTTTACATGGAAAATTATGATTTTCTCAAAAAACACTCTTGCGATTTTCGTTTAAGATACTTGTACTTCTACGACAAACGAACCGTAACTATATCTTGAATTTTCTGGTAATCTGCCCAGAAGTCCCCTTCATTCTGAATTACTTTTGCGTAACTGGTAATCAGTAATAGATCTAGACATCTACACAAAATATGTAGATCTCGTTAAACGACATAATCTATGTCAAACATTTTTTTAAAAAATTGAGAGATGTTTCTTGTTATTTACCTCAATTTTCCAATACTTACCTTTTCTCAAATGAGAAGTCATTCATTTGTCTTTAAAGGGATTGTCTTCCCATATTCCCCTTTCACCCACAAGAAAATTAGCAATAAAGTAGTTTCTACAAATGTTTATCTCCATCAACGTGAATCAGATAGAGAAATAAGCGTCTGTAAGAATAGTTGGTACAAGAGTGCAGAAAATAACCTAAGTGCAACTCATCGAAGTTTTTTCTGAATACCCAAAAGCTGTGATTATGTTCTCTAAGTCATTATTCTGGAAATGATTGCTGAATTTCAGATCTATTGGTGAGAGCAAACCCCATTGCCACTTATTTTGTTGTGAGTCATTGAAATTGGTTTGTTGAGTAGTAAGTATACATTTTACATTTTAGACTCTCCTCAACTTGGATCCTAGTCATCGTTATTAGGCAGCCTTTTACTATCCTATCATTTACATTTTCACTCTCTTTTATGTATAGTAAGTACAGGAAGTATTGCATTCCACCTAAAAATTCCACGTCAAAATTTCACCGGAAATATGTTTTGAGGCCCCTGAATCCAGAAAAAGCATTTTTAGAAAAAGGTCCATGTGTGTGTTTGGGTGGGTGTACATGCTGAAAAGCATAACTCAAAAACGGGAAGTCGGTTAAAAACCAAAGTTGGTGCTTCAGTTTGTCTTTCAAGGATGCGACACGAAGATTTTGAAGAAAATTCCTCCACCCTAAGCTACCCTTTACATGAAAATGGTTTTATTTGAAAATTTTGATTTTGTAAAAAATGGCTCTAACTATTTTCATTAAAACAGCTTGTATTTTTATGACAAAGAAAACGTATGGTTTGAATTTTGTGGCTATAGCCTATGTAGTCGTTTTTACTCTTGATGACTCGTAAACAGTAAGAGATGGACTAAATCTTGCAACACAAAAATATAGATCTTATTAAAATACACAGTTTATATCTAAATGAATTTGTTTGCATTTCCGAGATATTCCTTGTTATTTGTGTGAGCTATCCAATACTTATACTTTTCTAAAATGGAAGGTCGTAATTCACTTTTTATATCTTAGCTGTACAAAGAGGACAGAGTTTCAAGAGCTTCGTATAGCGACCAGCTTTAAAAGAGTTGAATATCGCTCAGGGCCTATTGTATTCCCATACTCACCTTGCACTTACAACAAAATTAGCGGTAAGGTAATTTCTGCAAATGTTTATCTCGACTAGCATTAAGGTGATAGAGTAAGAGTTTGTAAGAACAGTTGAATTTCTTCACCCTTGTACAGAGTAGAGAAATTCATGTGAGTGAAACACATCAGATTTTTAGTATACAAATGCCAGATGCTCTTTCTTACTATTTGCTCTCCTAGTTTGCTCACAATGGCGTTATTCTACATTTTCCGCTAAATTAATAACCTCCTTCTCTGCTTCTCTTTTGGTCCGCTGTCTTTTAGTTAAGGTATGCTCCCTTTTGTTTACACCATTATTTTCTTCTCTTTTCCACCTCTGAAAATTATCCCTTCCATTTGTTTGACCTAGGTACCTACTTTTATCACTTCTGTTTATATTCTTCTTTGTCGATTTTTTTTTTCTCCCCCCCGCCTCGGTAGCGTGATGGTTAGCGTGTCTGCCTCACGTTCAAGAGGTCGCGAGATCGAATCTCGCTTAGGGTAAGTTATCCGGGTAAGGTTTTTTCCCGAGGTTTTCCCTACCCTGAGAAGACGAATGTCGGGTAACTTAAAGTTCCAAGGACCTCGGGCTCATTTGAGCATCATTTCACCCATTTCATTTCATTCATTCGTCCGATATGACGCAATGTTGGAGGACGTTAATAATAATAAAAAAAAACTGTCAATTTTCACTTTTTGTCGTGAGTAGACAGTTGATTCCCCCAACTGAATGTTTTGTTTCTGATGCTGGTTCCTCCATGTGCATATTAATAACACCAAATCCAGATTTTCATATACATTAATTTTGGTGCCTATGATCCTATAAACATCATTTGAGTTAGTGTTTCAGAGACAGTCTAATTTGTAGGCAATCCCATTATCCTCATCACGTTATCATTAATGCTCTAAATGTAGAACTATTTAATATTATTTGCACCTCATCACATACTGTTATTGGCTACCAACTAAATACTCGTATGTTGGAATGCTGCGTATTCTTTGACTTGTCTTTCCATTTGATCGGATGCAATTGTGCAATTATGCGGAATGCAATCTGGATTTCTTTGAATTATTTCTTTGAATTATTATCATCATTATTATTTTATTGTTATTTTATTCTTTATTAATCGTTATATTTCTGTAGGAAGTATCCCTTGGTGGCCGTCATCTCATCCCTTTCATCCGGGGTCTGACAATATCTGAATCAGCGTAATTAGTGCGGAATTCCCTTCGTTCTGTAATCAATCAATTAATCAACCTTCATACAATGTATTCTTGGAGTATATTTTTAACAAGTACATCAGTGAAATATAACACACTCTAAATGCAAATCCTGTCTTATTTATGTGGTTTCAGTGGAAAACATCTTTTTCTTACATTCTTAAGTTAAGAAAAAATCTCCTGAAATGAAATTAGGCATATGCAAGTGTCACGATATTAAAATATTAAGAAACATTTCAATAGTATACGTCAGCATTAATCTGTTATGCTGAAGCGACAGTGATCAGCGTTCATGCTCTGTTCAAAATGACGGAATCAGTGGCATGAACGCTGCTGTCTTTCCCCTTATAACGATCCAACGATGTAGTTTAATCTATGGAAATGAGCTGCAATGTAAACACGAGCATCAAGCTACAGGTAAACAGGATGTTGCTATGCCAACTAGCTTCTGAAAAGGAACTGCAAAACAAATTATTGTCAAACGTCGGGATTTAGCCTACAGGCTCATCCCGCTTTTTCAAGAATCAACATATATGTCAGAATCTGCATTAGGCTACTCTGTTTTTCTGTTTTACACCACTTCAAAGCATACAGTTTTGTGTTATTGGCACACTTGAAGCTGATTTAAACGTATATCAAGGAGAAGAGGGAAGATTACTTATAACTGGTCTCGGATTTTTAGCTAAATACATATTTTGTTTGCATCCTAGTATGAACTTCAAACTTAGTTTAATGTTCTGGATATTTACACCGGGGCAAATATTTTAAGTTTTACTTCACATAAAAATGCATATTTTCTGATTTTTAATGTAAATAATTATTTTTGGATATTCACATAAATTACACAAAAATCGCATGAAGGAAACATTTTTAAAATAATTTTCACATCAATGACATGAAAGCAGCAGTAAATTATTTTAACGAGTCACCATTCGCATCTTTAGTGCTGAGTTACGCAGGCTGGATGTCGCAATTTGTTATTAATTATTGGAAGAACTGATATGTCAGTTATAGTATCCCTTCAATTGGAAGAAAATATAAATATCCTGATTACTCTAGCTACATGAGTCTGGAAGATAAGAACAGGGAATTCCTCCACTTCACCTGTTATCCCTTCACAATCCGGCTAGTATATACACTGAAACTGTATGGTCAAATTTAGTCATTTGTGAATCCGCTGAGATTATACGGCATTCTAGTTGTGTTGTGCTGGGAAATTACTTATCGACACTTTTGAGTTCACAGTGGATTAAAGATTTCTGGAGTGAAAAATGCTGCAATTGCCACAAAATGCTGCGAAAATTAGAAGACACTGTGTTAAGAAATGACTTTGCATACTTTTCCGCAAATCTTGGTTACCTCTGTGATTCCATAAAGAAACTGGAATCAGTAGGAATGTCTTTAGGAGAAACAGTTCAAGCAGTACAGGATGTGGAAAAAAACTTTAGGTATTTTTTTATCCTGCAACACAAACCCTAGAAAGAAAATGCAAGGAAATGTTCGAAAATAATAGTGGATTTAACAGTCTATAAAATTTCAGATGTGTTGTATGGGCAACATGAAGAAATTATTGATGCCAGTGTGAGTAACACAACATGTTATATTGATGCTAGACCGACTTCTTGTGATGTGGAATGATCAGTTTCGAAATTCAAGACAACTTTTCGTGACAATCGTCAAATCTTTTGGGATGGAAAATTTGAGGAATAGTGAAGTCTATACAGTAATTCTATCGTACTTGGTGATTCCTTCCAAGAATTATATCTGGTGCGTAATAGGTAGTAATAGTATTAGCTAGTTCAGCCACTCAGAACTTAAAAATATTTTATTTGTTTTAGCACTTATTTTTTACTTTTTAGCACATATTTTCCACATTTTAGCGCATAAAAATAAATATTTTCCAAGTTTTTAGCACCTAAAAATCTGAGTTCTGCAGAAATCGGTTAATTTGGCTTGTTTCACTTTTCTTGCGTAGCGTGCTATAAGCAATTCCTAAGTATGAAACAATTTGGTTTTGTTTTTGTGTGGATTAAGTTCCACCTCTCGCATGAATTTTACTTTCTGATCTAGTGTGTACCATTTCCTTTTTCTGTTCACCATGGCTGATTAAAAGCAACTGAGAACTGAAAGACAAAACCGCTGTTCAACAGTAAACACCAGATACCAAAAATGTTTGTTTACCTCTCGTTTGTCGCGCCGAAAGCTGCCCACTCAAGTTGGGTCTTTGTCAACAGAGATACGGAAAATACGCCTCGAGTTTCCTTTAATATAACGTATGTAATGGATGATCCAAAAGACTGTGAACCGGCTGCGCTGTGTTCTATCTGTACGCGTTCTCGGCGCTCGTCGCCGACTGCCGCTGACATAGAACAGTGGGGATGAAGCCATACAACATTTTAAAATTACTTTTAAAGCCTTTACTTACCAATGTTATTAACGAAGATGCTGAAACTGGCTAGCATCGTTGTTCATACATTTTTGGCACCTCTTTAGGAGCCCGCCTCGGTAGCGTGATGGTTAGGGTGTCTGCCCCACGTTCAAGAGCTCGCGAGTTCGAATCTCACTTAGGGTAAGTTATCCGGGTAAGGTTTTTTTCCGAGGTTTTCCCTTATTCTGAGAAGACGAATGTTGGGTAACATAATGCTCCATGGACCTCACCCGTTTCATGCATTCACCGTCCCTTTAAAAAAAAAAAAAAAAAAAAAAAAAAAAAAAAAAAAAAAAACCTCTAGGAAATTATCCATCACTCGCCATAGTTCACATTAAGAAATGCTGGCAATTTCCTGGCGGATATTTTGTTTTAATTCTTCCAGGATGTGTGAGTATGTCTTGTACACTTTATGCTTCCCCAGAGATAGAAGTCGCAGATCACCTGGAAATCTTTCTGCAAATCGCACTTTCACTTGGCGATTTGACTGAGTTAACACGTACGAACCATAAATAAACAGTAGAAAACAAATGCTGAGCCATAATAACTTTGTGACTAAGTACAGGACAAAATAATATGGCACACTGTAATAAGTCAACCATATATCATCATCGCCTCTATACTGCACTTCCAGAGCAGAGAAAAGCAAGTCAACGCGTGACCTTGTGTACATCAGCTGCTGTTATCGTGTTTCCGTTTGTGCAGTGGAAAAACACCGCGTAGCGGTTCTTATGTTTTTGGGTATCTCTGTAGTATGGTCCGTATAATTACGTAAAACTCAGTTGTATTTCACTGAAATTTAATACGTATAACTGCGAATTACGTATTAATAAGGTTTTATTAACACATTTCTAAGTTACATTTTGCCGGGATCTACAAACATTTACATATAAATGGGTTACGTATAAACCAGGTTCAACTGTATTTGTTATTTAAGTTATACAAATTATTTACTGCCATCTCTAGCTATTAACTTAACCTTTCCTGGTAATGTTCTATTTAGGGTAAATGCATGAATAATATTTTAATATTAGTCGTTTTGCATGAATGCATGCATATGCATGTCTGTCCGTCAGCCGATGGTTTATTATGCGTCAGACCCTGGGAGGAAGGATGATATGAAAGTACCATACAGGCGCACAATTTTCACAATCAAGGTGGACAAAAATCAAATTATGACTTCTGTAGGGAGACAGATCTGCGTTACATAATTTGTTATTACGGATGTAGCGAGGTGTGCAGTTCAACGTTGAGACAGAAATGAGAACTATTAGAATAGGCTAAACATAGTGTAATATCTCACCAGCCTCACTCCTCATTGCAATAGAAGGAAAGTGCACGAATAAGTCACACTGAATGCGTGCAGTTTTTTGCTTTTTAGCATGGAATCTGTTCTACCATGTATGTTATATTCAACAACACGTGCATTTATTGTTTCTTACCATCGATTTCCGCATGACACGTGCTAAAATTATATGATACATACAAATACCTTTTTAATTTGTTTCAAAGTGTAAGTAGAGTTTTAATAAAGAGGGGCACGCGGGGTCGCCAACATATTTTAACGGTATATTAAGTGATTATTTCTGCAATTAATCATTGTTTGGTTAGCTGCACATGCTTGCGTACTAATTCAAAAGAAATTATTTTCAGTGGCGCGGCCCATGGTAACTCGGCGACGACTTTTCAATATCTGGAAAACAGCAAAGAGGTGCGGTATGAAGAAATGATTAATCATACTATTAGTGTTTTAGGCCTGGAAAATTGTCCACGTGACATCAAAATTGTTATTAATGGTAGAGTTAACGATTTTTTGTCAAGTGTTCAATCGCTGCTGGTCAAAATGTAATGAAGGTTCAGAAATTGCCATCGAAGTGCCGAAGGGTGGTGTAGTAAATTGCCTGTTAGTGGTACAAGAAATGGTGGAAACACAAGGGGATTCTTCCAAAACGCCAATCAGAGGGCTTCAATCACAGGAGTAAGTGAAGACCTAATTCAGATTTTTGGTGTTATGTTAGAAACAGTAGCAACTAGTTGCGAAATAAATTTACAGAGTTTAAATATACACACCTGAAGCTATTTACAGTGAAGTAAATTGATCCACAAATAACACAAGGTAATTAGAGACTCACACTCACACTCAATATTTTCCACAACGATCGTTTCGACACCAATTACGTGTCATTATCAGGCGAGCTCACCTAATACAAAGCTTTTAAATATACGATACAAATTTGATACCAAGAAACTCTACATGAAACTGTACCTGTCACAGTACATAGACTTTTAGAACACAGTGCTGAAATTATCAAATACTGATTACTTCCTAATGGACAGATGTCTGAAGAAGCGCAAGAGGCACGGAATAAAGACCTGTGAAAATACCAGGAAGGCCATACCAGGAAGAACTCTCGAATCGCGACATATAAAGATTTGTTGTCCATGTTGCTTGTTTCATCTGATCCACTCATTTCATCGCCATGGAAGCTTCCTGTAAAGAGAGGACCTCCCCCCACTTCATAGTTCCTCAACTGTATCGAAAACTGCAGCCAAAACTTCGAACACTTGGTCCAGCGATTCAGGTAACAGTCATGTGATGAGTAAAGCCACAATTTTTAGTACCGCATCGTGTGTAGGAGAGTCAGTTATGCCGTGAGTGTGTTCGCCCAGACCGAGAGGCCAGCCATCAGCACTGAACGAAACAGCCCCATGCACACGGCAAGGTGACTAAGAATTGTGGCTTTAGTGAGAGGTATGTATATGTAATACATTCTAAATAGCTTTTTCTTCTTTTTTTCCTTTATGTGACTACCCTCCCCTTACACCCCTAGGACTTACAAGCCAGTGCCTAGGGTCAGATGCCTGTCAAGGAGCATAGGAGCTTATGGACCGGACAGAGTGAAGACCTGGAAGCGAGTATTCAGCCAAACACCAGGTATGAAAGTGAGGAAGAGGACGATATGAAATGCAGGTGAAATCGATGATTGGAAAGATGATAATAAAGCAATTGGTGGAATGAGTGGTGGGGGAAACCGGAGAACCCGGAGAAAACCCATCCTGAAACCGCTTCGTCCACAACGAGCACCACATGCGGGTCCCTGGAACCGAACCCGGACCTTCTAGGTAGTAGGTGAACGCTCTAACCTCTCGGCCACGGTGCCGCCTACGATTCTAAATAAATTTGGATTTAATACGAGAATTATCTGTTTGTAAATAATATATTGTATGTTGCATGAGAAAATCGGCTTCGCAGGTATAAACAACTCAATCCTGTCCTTAGAAAATCTAGACAGTGGTACGGAATAAATACAAAACAAAACTAACGTTTCATATTAATTTAACCTCAGAAGCAATAAGAAATTATTTTAAAAATAGGATAACTAAAAATCACGTTATTCGGATTTTTGTCCACCTAGACTGTACAAATTGCACACTGTCAGGCGGCCAGAACTCATCACAGGTGGAACTACAACTACAGTGGGTCCCTAACGGGTGTAGGCAAGTTCTTCAGCCCGACGGAGTTCCACGTTACCACAGAGAGCTCCCTCCACCAGCCAGTTCCGGCTGAGCAACCATACCCCCTGGGATGGCGGCCAACCGACAAAAGTGCCTCACCTCAGCCGAGCACTGTATTTCCAGAGCGCAAGCACCACCGCAGCGCAGCCCGCCGGCGAATCTGCTGACTCTCACAACCTGGAAATATCGGATAAACATAACGAAATACAATATTTCCTTTGTGCATTACAAGTAGGTGGCAAAGAAGTTAAAACCGCGCCGTGGTCGAGTGTTTAGACCATTCGCCTCTCACCACAGCAGACCGGGCTCGATCCCAGGCGACCACGTGGGATTTGTGGTGGATAAAGCGCGCAGGGGCGGGTTTTCTCCGAGTTCTCCGGTTTCCCCCACCATCTCATTCCATCGATGCTCCATCTATTCATGTATCATTAGTGTTACCGCCTGCTGCATGTAGTAAAAGCGGGCGTTAAACACTTAAAAAAAAAAAAAAAAAAAGACAAACACTTGTGACACTATTAAGGGTCTCGTATCTCTTCTAAATTTATTTTTACAAAAGTCTTCTTTTCATCAAGTAATCGAGATAAATGTTTGCAGAAATAGTTGCATTACCTACACATTTAATTAATTGTAGAACAAAGGGGATACTGGAGGCTGAAACGACAGTCACTTGTTTAAAAGTTGGTCATATGCTATCCCTGAAATTTCACGTTCTTTTCATAACAGTTCGAGAAACCAAATACTGAAATCACTTCTTAGAAATGAATTCAAATTAAGCAAGAAGTGCTTAGTTAAAAGCTTACATGATGTAAAAATACTGTTCATGTGTTTATTCCTGATAACAGGCTTTTGAGACGGAAACAAGAGACATATGACTTTATATGTTCACGTAAATTAAAGAGGAAACTGATATAGTAAACTTAGAAGAATGTTCTTTAAACTTGTAACCTGGAATATTTCGAAAACGGCCAGCACCACAAAAAGATGTGTTGGTTACAAATTGTGTATTTTAATGAGCTCCATATTCCGTTAAAGTAAGTGATTTTAAGGTCCCCTGGTTGTACATGCATACACAATTTTACCAAATAAAGTTAAAATTTAACACATGTATCGAAATTGTTAGTTACGCAAATATGCACTTACAGTACGTTTACTGCAAAACTTGGCCACGTAATGCACAACTGGCTGGCAGCCGCACGACCCGTCTCCCGGTCACACATGCATGCAGGTCAAATCAAATCTTAAATCACATTAACAGTTACCAGAATAAACAAAACGTACCTTATCACAGCAGATGTTGAAAATGTCTATCTGCAACAATACACCTACGGCATCTTCTAATGAAATTTTCATTCATACGCATTAGTTCAGGTTCCATTATAATGTTTATTTCTCTCTTGATATTTTGTTTTAATTTTGTCTTGTACAAGGCCCCTTAGATATTTTCGAGGTGACCGTTCTAAGCTTTCTCCGATTTCGTCTAATTTCTGTTCCGTAACCTCACGCCTTTTTATCTTTCTTTTCCTTTCACAAATTGTTCCTGTCTCCCTGACTTTATTTACCAGCAAACGAACAATCTTGGAATAGTCACACCAGGAAATTTAGTTTCAAATTGCCTTAGAACTTCCCTAAGCACATACGTATGTATTATTCCCTTTTCATGTTTCAGGTTGGCCTAGCGGCTGTGCAGTGTCAGTCAACTGTTCTGTGGCCGTACATACCTTAGAAGGGACTTCTAATGGTGTAATTGCAACTCGCAGAGAGAGGAATTTAATCTTACAAAACATAGACTATGAAGACAATAACAATTTATGGCAGATACAAAAATTAATGGCGGCTGATAGCTGACCGCTACTCTTCTCTTTCCTGTTGTGCAAATAAATGTTGTAGATGCAAATGATATTTATATCACATACTATACGTAGTCATTTCACAGCGTATTTAACTGTACAACGCCAAAAGGCGTAGCCAGCCTCTGACTGGATGTTGTGTTGAGCAAACTTCCATTAAATTTTGTGTCAGACATAATTACATTGAAAAACTTCAAGTTGCTCAAGTTATTATAATGCTGTTTACAATCTTTGCTAAGACAAGAGGGCAGCCATCCGCATCTCTTCTTGGTTAACCCTGATCACGTGATGTTCCTTTTTCTTTATATTTTCAAATAAAAACACTAGCATGACAATCGCCGAATCAACTCGACAGACTCCGCAATGAGCCGAAAGGTCCGTCTAAAACAGACTGACTGAGATCAGCATGTGACAGCAGTGTCGGTCGGTGACAGACAGATGTCGTTGGAATCTCGGCACTTCCAGTTGGCAGCTTTTTCTGAGCCGCCAGCTCTCTTTTATTTCACCAGAGGAAACTGAGTAGGCCGCCCGTGTGACCAGATCATCAAGCTTGGAAGCGACAGAAACCCTTGCGCGTCTTTGTCACCTAGCCCGCCTGCAGCCTACAGTCTTCTGTTGTTTCTTCACGTCATGGAAATGCCTTTGTTCCCTGGTAACTATACGAAATATTGTATTCCATCCAAAAGTTCGAGATTTCACCGGAAATACGAATTTTTAAAGGTCCATGTGTGTATGCGTGAGTATGTGTGTGCCAACAGTAAACTCAAAAACGAAAAGTCCGTTAAACAAGAAATTTTGTGTTTAGGTTCTGGACCTTCCAAGTATGCCACACGAAGTTTTGAAGAAAATCCCACCCCCAAACTATCCTTTACACGGATAAATTTTCAAAATGTTTGTTTTTTCCATAATGGCTCTAACGATTTTGATTAAAATAGTATATATTTTGATGAATAAAATGTAGGTATAGCTTGAATTTGCTGGGAGTAGCCTATGAAGTAGTCCTTTTTAACCTGAATGCTTTTTGTATGATATTAACACAAGAGATAAACAAAAGCTTACTACAAAAACATATATCTCGTTTAAGCATACATTCATGTCAAATAAAACTATTTGCAGCGTTAACCATTTCCGAGATATCTTTTTTTGTTGGCTTGAATTTCCAACATTTTACATTTTTCTTTAACTGCAGATCGCTATTATACTATCTTTCCTTTAGTGTGCATGCAAAGAGACAGAATTTCAAAGTCATCACATAGCTATTGGCTTTGTAAACATTTTTAAGATTCCTGTATTCTTCTTACACCTACTACGAAATATGTAAATGAGTAATGAAAAGATTATGGTATGTATTATCAAGAAGTGTAGATAGAAGAATAAACTTTTGTAACAATATTTTAATGAAGAATGAGTAGAGAAAGCCATATGAATGCTGAGACGGTTCTTTTGTAAGAAACTGTGAAGTATAGAAGATTTGGAAAGCGATCGTCTTGTGTCATAAAATGGAAATAAGTAGGAACGCTTCGAAAAAGTGCAGAAAAGAAATGTAATGTTTAAGGCAGAGAAATTGAAGACCCATAAATTGCCTTAAAAAACCTTTAACATGCCTCAAAATATAATAATTTACCTAAAAGCTTGAAAAAATACAGACACAAAGGAGTGGTCCAGATCAATTAATAATTTCAATTTCAATTACGCATTTAACATATTTGTCTTTGTTAATTGAATATTCGCGCTAAGGCACTACAAAGCTCTTTGCAAAATTGAAACTTTGTTCTAACAGAAGTTGTGATTGCGGCCCGGGAGGCTTCTCTCGAATGTTTTTTATGTTCAATATGCTGCTGGGCATGAAACCTACGCTAACTTTTACCTCAAAGTAATTGCAGAAAAGAATGCTTCCATCAGTAAAAAATACCTTCTCTCCAAATTCGGTACAAGTAGTCGTAAAAAATAAATGTTACCAAGGTTGGTTTTAGGCATATTTACAATCAGGATGTTCATCCACAAACGGTGAAATTGCAGTCAAATTTAAGGTGAATGCAACTTACCCGCTCGAAGCCATCATATAACGAATTGCTTTCTTAAACATCGCTTTAGCCTACTGTATCCTTCTTAAATGTTTTAAAGTCTATTGAAAGCTTAATCAAGAGGTAGACGTAAGATAGTTCGTAAGAGAGTGGAGGTTACGTGAATGTTGTGCATTAGATATTTTTTACGTATTCCTTACTTGCATACTGCCACTGTTTCAACTGCAATATTCCTTTCTCCCATTGCGCCATTGCCCCCGGGAGGTATTAACAAAGGAATACTTGTTGCTACAGCAGAGCAATATATGAGAAATTCACCAGGCAATTTGTCTCTATAAATATGACACTGTTAGTTCGAAATGACAGGTCGACATTCATCACGGGATGAGGGATTGCAGATCACAACTTTGCCATTCCCGAGCCGCAAAAAATACAACTGTCGGCTACAATCACAGGTCGCTAAAACAAGCACTTCTGTGTGTGACTCAAAAGCTCAGGGTTAGTTCTTAAGCTATTTTGTGTTTAGACTAAAGTCAGAATTAAAAGATGACGTGCTGAATTCAGCAAGTTGATCCTTATCGGCGCCCTGCCTCTACCCCCCCCCCCCCCCCTCAGAGGGTATGCAAAAAGCTTGGAATTTCAAGCTGTCACATAGCCATACGTTTTCTAAAAATCTATCGTTTAACTAAATGTATTCCACAAGGGAATATGGAAAAGTAAAATTCCTCTCACTCGATCAGAGTTGGAAGCCTTGAATAGTGTCGGCTGTCACAGATTACGTCTTTGTGAGGATTAGCTCATATCCAATTCTACATCTCCATCTTTGATAGGTATTTAAATGTTCTCGAGTGATCTAATGAAGTTGGTCCCCTTCGCTGTTCTTAGCTGCATTAGCTATTTTATGTTTGTTATTCATTCTTTTTATTTTCTCTAAATATTGTAAATATTGTATTCCACCCAAAAATTCGATGTCAAGATTTCACCGGAAATATATGTTTGAGACCCCCTGAATCCAAACAAAAGCATTTTTAGAAAACTATCTGTGTGTGTGTCAGTCTGTCAGTCTGTGGACAATATAACTCAAAAGTGAAAAGTCGGTTAAATACCAAAGTTGGTATTTAAGTTTAGTGTCTTTCAAGGATGCGACACGAAGATTATGAAGAAATAGCCCCAACTTAAACTACCCTTTAGATGGAAAATTTTTCGAAAATTTTGATTTTCTTGAAAATGACTGTAACGATTTTGATTAAAATGTCATATGTTTGAGATATTTTTTATGAAAAATGAAATGTATATTTTGAATTTTCTGGCTATAGCCCCTGTAGTAGCATTTACTCTGGACGACTTTTGCATAACTGGTAAACCGTCAGAGATAGACCAAATCATACTATGCAACTAATGTAGATCTTGCTAAAATAAACAGTTTATGTGCCAATAAATTTTCTTGTCGAGTGAACCATTTAGGAGTTATTCTTTGTTATGTGTGTGAGTCTCGGAAAACGTAAAACTTTCGTGAAATGGATCATCGTTGTTCATTTTTTTATATGTTAAGCGTGCAAAGACAACAGAATCTCAAAGCTTTAAAGGAGTTGACAATCGCACAAAGCCTACTCTATTCTAATATTCCGCTTGCACCTACAAGGAAATAAGCAATAAGATAATTTGTACAAATGTTTATATTAACTAGCACGAAGAAGATATAGGAATAAGAGTTTGTAAGAATGGTTAGTACGAAAGTAGAGAAAGTCATGTCAGTGCAACACATCAGATTTTTTAATATGTTAAGCGTGCAAAGAGAATGGAATCTCAAAGCTTTAAAAGATTTGACCATCGCACAAAGCCTACAGTATTCCCACATTCCCCTTGCACCTACAAGGAAATAAGCAATAAGATAATTTGTACAAATGTTTATTTCAACTAACACGAAGGTGAGTGAGTGAATGTGTAGGGTTTAACGGCCCGTCGACAACGAGCTCATTTGGGCCAACACGAAGAAGATATAGGAATAAGAGTTTGTAAGAATGGTTAGTACGAGAGTAGAGAAAGTCATGTGAGTGCAACACATCCGATTTTTTTATTCATGTCTGTATAGCATTTGTACGTTGAGTCTATACTAAAATAAAAATAAAGTCACAAAAAAGAACACATCAAGAAGGAGATAGAACGATACTCTTTTGCAATTATAGTGTGTAGAAGAGAAGATGGTGAAAGCCATTTGAATGCAAGTGACTTTTTTAAAATATTTGATTGTGAGTACTGTTGCAGAAAGCAATTATGATTACAGAGGATCTAAGGCACATTATATAGCAAATATAGAGTCAGTCAATATGAGCATTCTTGCTTATTTTTGTTCAGATATAACCCAAATCATCGATTCTATACAATAGCAAATTAAGAGGAAAATCATTACACTCCTACTATACGCACAGATTATTCTATTATATTGCTTTCGCAAGAAAATACTAGAAGCAAAAATTAGTGTCAGAAGTGGGATTCGAACCCACGCCCACAGAGTGGACTGCGACCTGAACGCAGCGCCTTAGACCGCTCGGCCATCCTGACATGTGAAAGTTGTTCACAGCTGTGTTGTAACAACTGTTGCGTTGCTTTTAAAACAATGGAATTAATGGTAAATATAATAAACGTTTATAATTAGTGCCAGTTGTTAATGTTTATCTTGATGCTTAGTGACAGATTTTCTCTCCTTTATCCTAAATTGTTGACATTTTCACAAGAATACACTTTCACACATCGCGTCATTTATTACAGCAGCTGAATTTTGGCAGTGAAAATACATCTGGGCCACCAGACCAATGAATGCACAGAGAGGCACCTTCACAGGCAGGTTTCGGTCATAAAAATCCTTAACATGGCTTCCTTCGGAAGGGAAGTAAAGCTGGTGGTTCCGTGTCGTGGACCTATTACACGTAAAAGAACCTTAAGCCTGATAAAGAGGCCGCTGAGCAAAATTAAGCTGTCTTTCACGCTCAGTATAGAATGGGACGCGGAGAACTACGGCATTTAAAGAGCGTTATTAAATAAAAACTCAACTTCAATTTAGCATACTTTCCATAATGGTATTACATTTGCAGTTGTTTAGCGAAGACAATATTATTCTAATGCTGCAACACTTTCCTCTCCTAATAGATGGACGGAGGGGACTCCACCTTGAGCCAACTGCTTTAGGTTGTGTATCTCAGACACCGGAAGGAAGGGGAGAGCGCTATACGGCAGTGTGGAAAACCACGAGGTGGGCGGGGGGTACCACGAGCCAGCGTGAGGGTCCTTAAAGTGTGCTGGAGATCCATCTCGACACTAGAGTTCGCCAAGCACCCACCAGCCTTCGACAGCGGTCCACCCCAGCAGGTCAGGCGACTACAACGCCATCCATCCGGCACTCCTGAGCTTGTAACATTTGTAAAGGCATATTCGGCTCGATCTATAAGAAACAAATTAATTTACAAATAATCAGTACAACATATTGGTTAGTACAAAAACATCTGATGCGTTGCGCTCATATGATTTTCTCTACTCTTGTACAAACTATTCTTACAAACGCTTGTTCCTCTATGCACGAGTTTCATATCGAGATAAAAACTTGGGGGATTAATTATCCTTCCCAGCATTCGCCAAGGGAAAACCCCGAAAAAACCCATGGGTCAGGAAGGTCGGCTACGTAAGCGAACCCACTGAAAAATAATGCCACTGATGTAACTAATTATAAAGAGCAAATAAAGAAACAGGTTGTATAAATATCCCGGTATAGTAACCAAGGCACCGGGTGTAGCATTCAGCTTTTGTTTATATATTTGTTACTGCAAGGGATGAGATATCTCTTGTGTTCAACTCTCCCAGCGAGTGAACCGTCCGGAAGATGAGGTTGCGTTGGGCGTATGCCCTTAACTCCGCTACGTCAATACGTTAAGATATGATGCGGTTAAGAAACTATGCTATTAGTTTATATATAATAGCATAATTGTCTCTATAATTTAGTCGAAGCATTACATTCTCATTCTAGAATTGTACAAGTATTAGTACCATGAACGGGATCGAGTCTGAAATAAGTTATTAAACTCAGCTAAATCTATTCTATCGTTTTTACCTTCCCTATAATCTATCTCTAGAAGGGAAAACTTGGTATTCGCCCAAAATTAGATGTTGAAATTTCATCAGAAATAAAGGTTTTGAAGCCCCCTGAATAAAAACAATTACGAGAAAAGGTCCATTTGTGTGTGTGTATGTGTGTGCGAGTGAGAGAGAGAGAGAGAATAATTCAAAAACAAAAAGTTTGTAAATACGTATCTTCTAAAGTTGCGACATGAAGGTTTTCAATTAAGTACCCCCATTCCTCAGTACTCCTTACAGGGAGCGTTTTCTGTTTTCTTTCTTCGCAGTTTTTTTAATACCACATGTTTAAGATAGTTGCATGACAAATAAAATGAATGTATTGGGTTTTCTGGGAATAGTCTGTGAACTAGGCAAGGTTAGGTTAGAATAAGGCGATGGAGGTGACACCTGGCACTTCGACCCCAGGGGATGTTTTCTGCGTTCATCCCCGACAAAAACGGACGAGATGAAGGAACCGTAGGAGACATACAGTATCGGCCAAATCAGACGTAAGAGAGGCGCAGAGTTCTATAACAGCTCCAAGGCTTGACCACCCCGAAGAAGGGCACTCGGTGGTGACCCTCCCAAGCCACTGGAGGGTGGCTCATAGGTTCCCCTCCAGCGGCATCCGGGGAAGGCTCGACACAACATTGGAGGCTCGAACGGTTGTCAATTGACGGGGCCGGGAAGAAGCTCCAATTCACAAGCTTCTGTGTTATCTATCTGCCGTCGTTGGGAGGCAACACCTCGCCCTGCATTCACCTTGCCGAGCAGGGAGAACCACAAAAAAGCCCATGGCCAGAGACCAACAGGAATTGAATCCGGGACCTTCAGAACACGTACACACATGGACTTTTACTAAAAATGCTTTTAACATTTTTTTTAATTATTTATTTAGGAGGCTCAAAACATCTATTTTCGATGAAATCTCAGTATCATTTTTTTTTTGTGGAATGTAATACCTCCTTAGCTTACTGTATCTATGTAATAATGAAAGTAAAAATAATAATGATAATTATTATCATTTTCCAATCAGTAACAACGTACAACTCCAAAATGGCTAATGCTACACAATTATGCTATAAAATTATTTGAAATAAACTGCGTGTTTTAAAGAAATTTGTATTGTCTGCAGTACGTTTTGGTATATCTCTTATACAAAATTATACACAATTGCATCCAAACGAAGGAACCTTCACAAGCTTCCACGAAATTCGAGACGTTTCATTTAGTAGATATTTATCTTGAACATATTAAGATCTCCAGAGCTATTTTTGAAAAGAATGAGAATTTCGAACAATCCTCCGGGTGTAGAATATTTGAGGGGGGAGGGGGCGTACTTTTTTCTAAAAATGTCTTTTTTGTTTGAGTGGGCCTCAAAATTGCCTTTCCTGTGAAACTTCGATAACGATTTTTGGATGGAATGTAACACATTTTCTGCCTAATAGGTCGTCGTAGAGATAGCTAAATGAATATTAAATGTTTCTTCATAAAGCAATTTAAACTTACAAACCTCCCTTTTTACTACCTAACTGTGAAAATCTGAACTATTTCTGCCTAGAGAGAAGCAGACAGTTTTTGTCAGTAAAATACAAAGTTGAATAACGTTCAAAGTTTTCAGTATAAGCTCACATAGATCTGTATGTAAAATTTAATTTGAGTCTTCAACACTTAGTTGATTACATACATATGTAGTGTAATAATTGAAAGAAAATCATTTCAAACATTTTCTATTAAACTTGAAAATTTTTCAAAATCCAGTTCCGGTTAGGTATATCTAACTTCGTCAATCATTTTAACGTTCTCAGACATTTTCTCCTACATCATTTTATGGGGAGCTTAAATGACTTATCTTGCTTTAAAAATACACCTTGTCCTGTAGGATTACAAAGTGATAAATGGCAACCGGTATTAATAGCTTGACAAAGAGCATCCTCGTAAGTATGTGTATGTGGGATTGAGCCAGCCTATACGCCATGCTCATTGTGGCTGGTAAAATCAGTATATGGCACAAAGAGCTAATAAAAGGTACTGAATACTCAATATGGGCTAGAAGTAGACTGCACAAGAGAGCAATAAGCTCACATAGTCCATAGTCCCAAACACGTCCTACGACCATCCTTTGTTTTATTTTTACTCATTGAGTAATATAGGCATTAGAGATGTAAGACTACATACTTTAAATTCAAAATTTCCACAGATTCTGTTCTACAGTTCTAATGGTGTTGAGCACCGATGTCCAACGTTTGCGAAAGAGGGCAGGCTGTGTTTACCTCCTTCCACTCTACGCGGGCTTTATCACTAACACTCAGACGTGCATTGTGTTGCAGTGACGATTTGGTTATATACATGTTGTGTTTGATTTACGAAAGCACCTTCAAATCTTATGCGGTAAACATCTATTCATTTGTGACTCCTTTGGTACTGCTTACGTTGAAGAAGTCCATCAATATTTGACGACAAAGTTGAAGTGCATGGTCTTAAAAGATGCACCACGTGATCGCCGCGAATTTTAATACCTATAGTTCAATTTGGAGAATATCTGGTCGCAAATGTTTGTAGAACCAAAAACTGACATCAGATTGGAGGCAAACGTTGGCAATTTAGGAAGCGTGTCAGAGGGCAAAGACTGAAATAAATCCCAACCTTCTTTTGTGGAACATTTGAAGGCAGAATAATAATTTCCATTTGCAACTCATGTGCAGCCTCTCTAAGAAAAATGCAGCATTGTTAAACAGGCATTTGATTTTCTTCTCCTCTTGAGTACAGAAATATCCCTTCTCCCATTCGTTATGAAACATGAAACGTCACAGGCACTAGCTGACTCACTCTCCGACTGAAGGACGGAGGAGGGGTTGTGGCCGCTAATTTCTCAAGCGCCGCCAAACAGACAGGTGTTGAGGATATTTTCCATGTTCATCCTGCACAGTCTAGGGGATACAAGCTAGCCTCTGGTACACAAGTGCGCGTGTTCAAACCCGTAGGAGGCTGAGGGATTATTTTTCGGTCGTAAAAATCCTTAGTATGGCTTCCTTCGGAAGAAAAGTAGAGCTAGTGATCCCGTATAGTACATTTACAAATATACAATGCCAGTATAGAATGGGACGCTGAAATCATAGTAGGTAAAGAGTGTGAATAAACAAAAGCTCATTTTCAATTTAGGATACTTTCCAAACTAGTATAATATTTGTAGTGTGATTTAGCAAGGAAATAATGCAAGAGTTTTCATCTTATATGTGTTGTATTGTTAGAAATAGCTGTAGTGCTCTCAGCATTGCTAGCAGCTCCGCCTGCTCCGACCACCTTGGGGATGAAACAAAGCCACAGTCCTCTAGGAATAGTGTAGACGGGGGGGATTCTACGCTGAGCCAACAGCTTTATGCTATTGTATCTCCCGAGAGAAAGGGATGGAAGGAGAGCGCTATACGGGAGTGTTGGAGCCCGGGCGAATATAACGAACCAACTTGAGGGTCCCTAACGTGTGAAGAGATTCTTTATCTTCACACCAGGGTTCGCCAAGCAGCTACCAGCCCCATGGGTTTCCACAGTGGTTCACCCCAGCACGTCAGACGACTACAACGCCACCCATCCGACAGACCTAGAGGTATATGCGGCTCGATCGGTAATAAACAAGTTCATTTACAAATAATCAGTGAAACATACTGATCCGTACAAAAAAATTTCATGTGTTACACTCATACGATTTCTCTACTCTAGTAAAAAGTATTCTTACAAACGCTTGTTCCTCTATGTATTTCATATAGAGTTAAACATTTGCAGAAATGGTTCTAATAGGTGTTTCCTTGTAGGTACAGTAGGCTTAAGCAATAGGTAAATCTTTTAAGAGAAGGTCGCAATGTGATGGCTTTCACATTCCATACTTTTGCATGTCCAGGACAAAAAGGAAACGAACGGCGTCCCATTTGGGAGTAGTATTAGTGTTGCAGAATTCAAACAAATAAAAAGGTTCATAAAAAAGTGTACTGTCGTAAATTGTGTGTTTTAACAGTTTTTGTCCAGTAAGATCCTGCCTATATCTAACGATTTACCGGATATGGAAAAGGTAATCCAACTTTTGAAGCTGTTGTCAAAGAGTTCAAGATGTGTATTTAATGAAAATATATTAAAGGTATTGTATTTTAACCAAATTCGTTAGAGTAAGTTATGAGAAAATCAAAATTTTCGAAAAAAGTCCCGCATAAAGGGCAGTCTGGGATGCGGGGTTTTCTTAAAATCCTCGTGTCACATTCTTGCAAGATGCTGAATTTAAATATCAAGTTTGGTGTTTATTCGACTTTTTGAGATATCCTGTTCACACATAGACACCACACACATACATACACACGCGCGCGCACACACACACACACACACACACACACACACACACACAGTGAAGTTTGATGCCTTGATTTCTAAGCCTATTAGAAGCATAATTTAGGCTGAACAAGGCTAGCTGCGGGTTTCCAAAATTTTGGATGGAGTAAACCGAACTTTTGGACACCCCCTATACAATCAGAAGCCACCCTCTGCATAGGTCCATCCAGTTGGTTCAGGTCTAAATGTAAACCCCTTTGCCCGCGGGTTAAAATGTGGACAAATTAACGAGAAACACGGAGTTCGCTCTCAATTGTGTAAACTCCGGGTGGTATAGGTTCATTGGCGCTCCTACAAACATGTGAAAGTGATCAGTGGTCCAAAAATACTTTCACTTCTCGAGTAATTAAGTAAATGAATCGCACCCCTTGTTTGGAGCGAGTTCTATTTTATTTGGTGAGGGCAGAAGTAACTAAGCCACAAGGTTCATCAAATCTCTGAGTTGGCTTTGTTTCGACCACACATTATTGGCTGTAAAGTCTTGTATTACAAGTGAGTGTTAAACTATTGAGTGTAACATGTTACATGCTTTGATCTACTGCAGAAACTGCAATACACCCTCACAGATTCGTGTTTTCCACGGAGGCAATGAAACCTGCTTTCGCTTTGATTTTTACTTTCTCTACTACCTATGGTAAAGTAGAGGAAGCATTGTATTCCAATCAAAACTTCGATGTCGAGATTCACCAGGAATATATATTTTGAGCCCCGCCGGATTAAAAAAAAAAAATTATAGAAAAAGGTCCATGTGTGTGTCTGTCAACATGTGGATAGCGTACTCAAAAACGAAAAGTCAGTTAAAAACCAAAGTTGGTATTTAAGTTTAATGTCTTTCAAGGATGCTACACGAAGATTTTGAAGAAAATTGCTACACCCTAAACTACCCTTTACATGGAAAATTTTTCCAAAATGGCCCTAACGGTTTTGATTGAAATGCTATATGTTTGAGATATTTATATAACAAATGAAATGTATATCTTGAATTTTCTGGTTATAGCCCATGAAGTCCTAGTTACTCTGGATGACTTTTGCATAACTGGTAAGCTGAGATATACCAAATCTTACTATACAAAAAATGTAGATCTTGCTAAAACACACAATAAGTTAAATTTTTTAGAGTGAACCGTTTCGGAGATATTCCTCGTTATTTGTGTAATTTTTCGATAAACACCGTCCACGCGACCAGTTGCCACATTAAAGGGTAATGGAATGTTAAAGGATGTTAAAGGCATAGGGATGTTATACGTCATCTGTGCGGTCTTCTGTCTAAAGTGTCAAGTGAATCTAATCTTGCTATAACAAAACAAAATTATATGTTTTCAGTGATGGTCATACATTATAATATTTGTATCTCACCACGCGTGTGGATGCAATAATGTGAGCTTAGGCTTTCACGGCCGGCGTCTATCTAGTAAAATGATGTTTTCGGGCTTATTGGCTGTGGCCGAGTCGATACGTAAACACCTGACGTTTCGTCCGCCATTCCGACCAGCATCCTCAGAGGAAGGTGACTTGTGACAGCCCAAAAACATCATTTTACCCGAAGCAATGATATTGAAGAGAGTAGACATGGCCAAGTAAATAACTTGGCTCTACATACGTTTACGTTATGTAAGCCATTCTGCGCCATAAATGCGTTTATTAAAATGTCGCACACTAGTTTTGGTTTTTATTTTCAAATACTCTAACGCTGGAGTTTTCCTTCCTTTTTCGTGATTTCTCTGTTCCTTATAAAACAAATGAAGAAAAACCTCGATTCAAAATTTCACACAACCTAGCATTCTTTCTACTCCCCGCTGCATTCATGTTCTCGTGCAAGCAGTTTGTAGTTTCAAAATTGATCCCAGTAGGTGCTATTATTGATTCCAAAAACACGTGCGGTTCTACATTTAGAAACGAAAATTGTCAAACAAACATTCCATGACTTGTTTTTCTTTCCTTAACTCTAGCTAGCAGTAACTTGGGATACCCACAGGGAGGTAATAGCAACAAATTTCGCTTCCGCAAAACGAGATTATATCGATAGTGTACCTACGAGATACGATCATAAGCAAAAACTCCATGCCATCTGTTGGGGATCCAGAAAACTACTTTGAAAACTGTCTCCTGTGTATCAACTGCCGCATGCTGTTGCATGTCCAATTTCCCACAAGGATGATTTAAATGAAAGTATAGATATTAATGCATTATTAAAAATCTGATGTGTTACATCACATGACTTTCTCTACTATTGTACTAACCATTCTTACGTACACTTATTCTTATATCTTCGTGTTAGTTGAGATAAACATTTGTACAAATTATGTTATTGCTCGTTTTCGTGCACGTGCAATGGGAATACAGTAGGCTTAGGGTCATAGTCAACTCTTTTGAAGCTTTCATATTCCGTTCTCTTTACACGGTTAACATATAGAACAATGAATAGCGATGTTCCATTTGACAGAAGTATAAGTTCTCCAAAACTTACACAAATAACGAGGAATATCTCCGAAATGGTTCACTCTACAAAGTAACAGTATTTGGATACAAATTGTGTGTTTGAGAGATCTACATTTTTGTATAGTAAGATTTGCTCTATCTGTTACGGTTTACCCAGTTATAGGTCGCGCGTTACTTCTTGACGAATGAAAATTTTATATGAAAGGTTGAATGCGAGTCTCTACTCAGCTTTTGCGGGAACGAGAGAGAGGAGGTACAGTCTGCAGTGAGATGACGCGCATGCTTCTGAGCTGAAGTAGTACAACACTACAAATCAATTTACGACACTTGCAGTAATATCAGCCACACGTATTATACACTATACCTCTATAACTGTTTCCACTTAACTTTCTTGCATTTATTCTATTCCCGACATCTCTCCCTCGTCTGAATTGCTATTTTCGTTGCATGCATACATACATCCGTACCGCACAAAACTTCTGCAGTCGACTGTATACACAAACGTGACAGAGGAAAACAGAGGTGTCTGTTATCGTAGCATAAACATTTGCTGACCTGTTTATTAAGGGTAGGCTCACTCATTGGATTTCTGCTCAAGGTCATTCGTCAAGAACGAACGCGCAACCTATATGCAAAACTCATCCAGAGTATATAGGACCTCATGGGCTATAGCCAGAAAATTCAAGATATACACTTCATTTATCATAAAGATATCTTAAATTTGGCATTTGAATCAAAATCGTTAGAGCCATTTTCAAAAAAATAAAAATGTTCGAAAAATTTTCTATGTAAGGGGTAGTTTAGGGTGGATGAATTTTCTTCAAAATCTTCGCGTCTCGTCCTTGAAAGACATTATACTTAAATACCAAATTTTCGTTTTTGAGTTATGCTGTCCACAGATTCACACACACACACACACACATGCACGCACGCACACACACGCACACACACGGACTTTTTTCTAAAAGTGCTTTTTTTATTCCGGTGAAATTTCGACATCGAATTTTTGGGTGGAGTACCTATACTTTAGGTAGTAGAGAAAGTAAAAACGCTTAGATCTATAAAGTATTCGTTTCTGAGTGCACTTTTCAGTATTGGTTGTCACTAATACCTAAATACACTGTTGAATCAGATGCCAAAGACACTTCATGGAATCCGAACGCGCGATCAGTGTATTAGCTAGTTCATCCTTACATGCGGTTTAAGTACGCTACCAAAGTGTGATATTAGCTCCAGATCTGCTAAATGACTTGGAAATGGCAGGGTATGACAGTGATTTACTGCTTCGGCATTACTTGAGCTAAAAGCCGTGAACGTGCAGTAAGGCGCTGGCTTCTTTGTAAGCTGCGGTCATTTACCGCATTACACAGGATTTTCTGCTTCATATAATATTAAACGCGCCAGAAATGCTTGAGATAATCCCAAAGGATTACCCCACCGTCTCTACCTGCACCTGTGCAGCATGGATGCCTCTAAAATTAGACATTTATTTTTACATTATTCCGCTACAAAGCATCTAACAAAACTCAAGTATACAGGTTGGAAAAGAAGTCATTACATTAATTTGAGGCGTTGAGCGCAACAGTGGCCCAACCACTAAATCTACATAATGGAGATAATGGAGTGTAAAGAATATCTGTGATTTGAAAGTTCTATATTCACTTTAATAACTAAGCAAGAGTCATGATATTTGGAAATTTTGATCAATATAGCACCGATATTGTGATACATAGTTACATACATGCAGGAAGGTTGGACCACTGTTTCTAAACAGGAAGCCAGATTCAGTTCCATGCAATAACACACTTCTCATGCCATCTGCCGGTGGTTGTAGAAATGTGGTATAGGCCACTACTGCTCTCCTAGATTTTGATATGGGGAACATGTCTGTGCTAATAACCCAGTTTCTGAATTTTTGTGGGTTGGGCCACTGTTGCGCTCAACGCCTCATTTAAACCAGTGACAGATCTCGTTATTTGGAACATATGTTGTATCTTACGTTTTTGTCTCTGACCATTTCCTATGGAGATATTTTAGTTTTGTCGAAAACAAGCTGGCAACACTGCAGATTGTGTGGGTGTCACTTTCAGTAGATCAGTACACAAACAGCGCAGCGTGGTGTCTCGCGAACGTAAACAAATACCATGCAGGGTGTTCCCATGTTTACTGTGGGAGTGTCAGAATCGTTATCTCCCAAAACATTACACCGCCCTGCAAGCGATTGACCTGTTTATATCCAGAAGCCGGTTTACTTCCCTGACCAACCTCTACGCAACTTTGCCGAGTTACTTCAGTCTGAAAAAGCTGCGCGGAATATTCCTTTAATTGTTTTAAGTGATTAATTATTTCGAAACCCTGTGTGGTGTCCCATAATTACAACCTAAACTACTCTATGCATCTTACAAGTAACAAACTATTATCTTCGCACATTCTTGTGGAATTACGCATCCAATTTGGAACAAAAATCATTTATTTTTCGAAATCGGCTGATCAAAGAACAAAATGTCATTAGGCGTTTATTGTTTGTATTGCTTCTATGAAGCACATATTAGAAGGAATGTGAAAAGTTTCCTTCCACCCGGTAGGGGCTGTATTCTGGTAACTGAGAACAGTGTAATGAACAATAATACATCAATGTTTGCTTAATTTGCGGACTTAAAAATTTTACTTATTAAGAGTAGCATGTATTCGGGTTGGTTAGTACCTTCAAGTGTGTCACAAAAAGTATGACGCAGAATCGACCGGTCTCGTGATAATGAATGTTGTACTGGAGCCGAGCTCCAACGCTTCTACAAGGCCAATGACTTCTCACTACCTAGAGCCGCAGGTGACGCATTGAGGTGTGAAGCAAAACGGATAGTCTACACGGCAAGCGTTGTTCATTTCGTGGCGCTCATACAAAAATATCAGTTAGTAAAGATTGTTAGTTTTTGGGAACATTGTTAGACGAAGATAAAAAGCAGCTAACACACACACACACACACACACACACACATATATATATATATATATATTAAGCTACCAATTATGAGAATATTTGCACTTGTAACCTGTAACATCATGTCCCGGTGTATGTCGGAGCGCATCATTATAAATTAACAGGAGCATAAGTCTCTGTGGACCCACCGAGTAAAGTGGCGCCGCGGTAACGTAAGTCATTCCATTGGGAGGTCGCGGGTTCGCTCCCAGTCAACCGCGTGCTCTGATTTGGGTTTTTCGTGGCTTCTCCTTGAGAGTTAAGCGAATGCTGGGGTGTTTACTTTCATGCCTCTATCTCTTTTCTCTTATTTCCCTTCATTGCATTTTCTTATCATCTTTTACATGTGCTTTGGCTTTAGCCACGTAAAGAGACTAGACACCAATCACATAGGGACGGAGACTAGCCGTGTAATTTCCAAATTCTATATTTCTTAACCATTCAGTTTCATGTTACTACACACTACTAATATTATATGTAACAATTTCTCGAAATTTCAAACAAATACATGCAATAGCTTGAGAAAAAGAGATTTCATTCCTTCCTTCCTCCCTCTCACCTAGACTTCCTCCTCTCTCCTTCCCTCCTTCCCTCCCTTTCCTCCTTCCTTCCCTCCCTCCCTCCCTCCCTCCTTCCTTCCCTCCCTCCCTCCCTACTTGACTGTGCCGCAATAACCCCTTGAGGCTGAGTTTCCAAAAATTCTGTAACAAAATTTCAGATTTACATATTACGGAATTATAAAATTATTACGTTTATAAAATTATCGAGTTTAATTTCAAACAAGTATTACTGTTGAAAAAATGGATAAATGTTCACCGTTTTTATTATATTATAGAGATAGGAGACAGAAAGAAATGTATAAACAATTTAACTTCGCTAAATAGCTAAGCTGAAATATTTTAAATAGATTGGTGCAAAATAGAACTGCAAACAGTGTTTTGAACATTTGCATGTGTTGAAAAATACATTATGAGAAACATTAGTTTAAATGATTTAAAAGCCTATCAGCACGTGCGCAATGGTCACGTGATCGAAGTTCAAACCACAACTGCCTTAAAAAAAGAAAACATCATAATGATTTATAAAAATCAGATTTTTATACGTGCAGATTCCAAATATGACATTTTCAAGAAATTTCGTTAATTTTGACAGGTTGGTCCCTTAAACACATTCCTCTGTTCCCTTTGTAACTACAAGCAAATATGCAACAAGACAATTTTTATCAATGTTTATCTCCATTGAAATGAAATAACATCTCTTATAAGAATAAGCTTTCGCAAGAATATTTGGTTGAAGAATGGATTGAGAAAGTAATATGAATGGAATAATCGGGTTTCACAAAAGTGCTGCCGCTAATAAGTTGTTTCTCGCGAGTTGACACTTTAACGCTCATTACTTTGTTAACTACAAATTTTATTGTTTGCAGAATTTAATTATAACATTTAATTAACTTTCCCTCGCATTAGCAATTTACTAGTAATCAAGTAATCACAGAGAAACGTTTGCCTAAAAACGGTTTCATGTCAGGCAACATGGACTTTCGCTTTATTTACTTTTTTATACTTTATCTGCTTCATTTATTGATTGATCACATACCGGAGGGTATTACGCACTAATCACGCCGATTGGAATATTGTACGTCAGTCTCCGGGAGAAAGGGATGAGAGGATTATATTCTTGGAGAGCTACAAGGAGACACCCACCGAGGAACCCTATCGGTTTATAGGCAATTCTTCATCTCGATACGAGGTTCACTCACAGAGCCCACCCAGGTTTCGACTGGTGGCTTCCCCTAGGACAGGCGACCTCAACGCCACCTCGGCACCGAGAGCCATATTTACAGAGTGTATTCACTTCCCATGGAGAGGCGCCAAATTCGCAACGCTGCCGACACACAAATAAAATGGCAGGAAATTCGGGTAGGTATGTGTGTGAAACAACGAAATCGCAAAGAAAACTTCCATTTCAAGAAGAGCGGATAGGGCAATATTGGCTGGCCCAATAGCTCAGTCGGTAGAGTACCTGCCTGCTGTGAGAGGGGTTCTGGGTTTGATTCCCGGTTGGAGCTTTTTCTCTATGCAGGGTTATTCCCTCACCTCCCCAGAATGTGGGCCCAGAAACGAGTGTGAAGTGTGTATTCTAAATTATAAAAAACCCTAACACTCAAAACCCACTGTACGCTATTTAACACAATTGCAATATGTTCCAAAGTAAAGGTCGCCAATATGACCATTAGAGTTAAAGAGGGATATAAATGCAGCAATTAAAAAAAAAAAAAAAAAAAATATATATATATATATTTTTGGTGCGCTATGACAAAAATGTGGAATCTGTTGCGTTCGAAACTTTTCATTGGTGTTTACAAGTCATACATTAAGCGACATTACGAATGTTGTCACAAAGACTATAAGCAAGTTACAGGTAGGAAATCTTAGGATATTTTAAAATAATCATTGAAATTATATGCAGGGTTGCGGTAAGATGCAGGGTAGCTATTAAATTATATATTGGGATATGTAAAAGAGATGATATAACAAAAATAAAAACTAGAATTTTATGTGACATTGAATTATTTACATAATTCATAAATGTATACATAAATATCAATTATTATTGTTGTTAATTTGTAATCTGTTGCTCTTTATGACCATATACATACATTTCTAGTGTCTCAAAAACAGAATTTGTATGACACATCTTACATGTAATGTTTTCTCCATTTGCATTGCATCTAACTCCTCCGCCATTGTATGCATGAATTATAACTGTAGTCCTGCACTTAAGACATCTTAAAAGATTAAATTTAATTGCGAATTAATACTGAATTAGGTTTCCTATTCGCAACTACTGCAGTGTAGTGTGTTATGCATCCGGAGCGGCTGTGCGTAACGCAGCCAGGGCATAATATTGCCCTAATGTTCATGTGATCGTGACCTGCAGTGCTCTTGTGGGACCGGAAAGTACTGAAATGCCTAAATCAAGTGTAAATGGATAGCTACAACAATACTTAAAATTAGTATTCTATTCCTATTTATTAGGTTTTCTACCTCGTACATAGTAAGTAAAAAGGGTATTGCATTCTGCCCAAAAATTTGATTTCAAGATTTCGACAGCAATGCAGTTTTGAGGTCCCCTGATTCCAAAAGTGTTTCTATGCGTCAGTCTGTGAATAACATAACTCAAAAACAAAAAATCCGGTTTATTGCATAGGTATTAGAAGAAAGCCTTTCATTCGAAAACAGAAACTGTATTATAATATAACGTAACAGACGAACATGTTTAAAGCTATTTCGATAGGAATTTTAATTCCAATATAAGTTTTGAGGTCCCCTGATTCCAAAAGTGTTTCTATGCGTCAGTCTGTGAATAACATAACTCAAAAACAAAAAATCCAGTTTATTGCATAGGTGTTAGAAGAAAGCCTTTCATTCGAAAACAGAAACTGTATTATAATATAACGTAACAGACGAACATGTTTAAAGCTATTTCGATAGGAATTTTAATTCCAATATAAGCGTAGGGAAAATTTGTAGAAGGATTAAGTGCTTTTATATTCTTCAATGTAATATTGCATTATGTTTACTGTAAAGTTTTACTCGTGTTTGTGATTCTAAGGAACAAGTTAGTTTTTTTCTCATAACACAGAATCGTTTAACTCAATAAACGCTGCTTATTTCAAGCAACATTTACATTTTCTATAACAGGCATTAAAAATTGAGAGATAAATCTAAAGAAAATCGAAAAGGTGGCTTTCCTACAAGGCCAAGTGTATCTACCCCCCTCCCACCCAACTTTTCATTGTCCTTATTACAGCGCCACGCCTCTAGCCGCGTATCGAACTGTCAGCAGTTATGTCCCATTCCTTATGAGACCCCTATAAGACGACAGGAAACTGAGAGATGCATTTTAGTAAATTCAGTTTCTGTGCAATATAATCTATTCCCGGACTTGGTCGGCCGTATGAGTTTCGGCCCATGCTCCACATACACGACATACGCCTCATACCACGAGGCCCTGCAACCCTGAAAGATGAAAGGAAATGAAGTGAGAGAGAATTTAAAGGTTAACTCCTTGCAAGAAGCATTTGTTTTATTCTGAAAACAAAGTACTGTCGTAAACAAAACTATGTTTAAATCACAATAACAGCTGCATGTCTCGACCACATCCGGTGCAAAATAACGAGGATATTATGCTTAGAAAGTGCTTTACATGAACGAGGTAGTAATGGCCCCAGTTTTAGTATACGTGCCTCCTTAACTGCGGCTTTACAAGTGCGGTATTTTCTAGCTTTGAATCTAGGTAAGTATTTGGGTCCGCAGCTTACGGAGGGTTTCGCAAAGGTTTACAGAAAATTCAAAGAGCTTGAGCAGTTTTTGAGAACAAGGTCGTCTCCTTAACTAGGTGGTAGCGCAGCTATTTTCCCTGGGGGTCCAATTGTGGAGTTACTTGGATAAAAAGTAGCAGCACCAGGTTGCGAACAGCGCATTTAGTGGCGCTCATCAAGTCCCACAGTCTAGTACTGCATTCCTCTAATGACGCCCATTGTGAACAGCGGTTTGGGAAATAGGGATAGGGAGCGGGGGGGGGGGGGGGGGCTTAGCCCGCACATGTTTTCAGACTTCCTGAATACAAAATTGCATTTTTAGAAATGAAGAAAAAATAAAGGTTTGTAATATAACTCAAAAATGAAAAGTCGGTTAAATACCAAAATGGGTGTTTAAGTTCGGTACCTTCAAAATGAGACACGAAGACTTTCCAATAAATTCCTGTATCTCAGACTACAATTTACATGGACCATTTTTGGAAATGGAGATTTCCTCAAAAATGGCTATAATAATTTGATTTAAACACAAAGTCTAAAATATTTTCATGCCGAATGAAAGGTAGGTATATCTTGGATTTTCTGGGAATGTCCTCGAAGTTCTCTTCATTCTGAATGAATTTTGCATAACTGGTAAACGTAAGAGACTGATAAAACCTTGCCACACAAAACATGTAGATCTCGTGGAAAACGTTGTGAAGCCGGGCTGCTCCTACAAGGCGCGCAAACAGGCTCTCAAGGTCAAGCTTCCCCACATCACCGCGCGAGCGAACACGTGAATAACAGCAATAAAGCGGCAACACAAAGGGTTTACAGAGCATTCGAGGACTGTTCGGGAGCCTGCTTGCTTGTAGGCGTTCGAGAAAGATCTGACTCCGTCATCACTGGTATAAAAAGCTTGCAAAGCGCGTGGAGCGAAGCAGTTTTTGAGTTGGTCAGTGTGTCAGCGAGTGCGAGACAGCTGTGTGTGTGTGTGTGTGTGTGTGTGTGTGTGTGTGTGTGTGTGTGTGTGTGTGTGTGTGTGTGTGTGTGTGTGTGTAGTACTTTCGTTGTGAAAGATACGTCTCGAGGAGCTGAAGAAGTGTCAACGAGTGTCGAGTGATTGTATCGCCGGAGTATGTGTATGAGAGACAGAAAAGGTGAAGAAAGCCAGTAAAAGGACTGAGTCAAAGCTACTAGAAGAAAACAGTTGTAAATTGTAATATCATGAAAGATTGTAGACTGTTGTAACGTCAGTAGAAGAGAACCGTGTTTTTGCGCAAACGTTCAGAAGAAAAATAAGGCGATAGAAAAGTATCTGGACTGTATTTCATTTTGTCAGAATATCTACAATTTATGTAAAATTTAATTATTTGTGAAGATATTTGCCAAGATATTCCTCGTTATTTGTTTGCATTTTCCAGGACTACTTGACAAAGCCACGAGGCGTATTGACCTTGACTGTCGAGCGCTACGATCGCTTCTTATCTTGTTTACGGGAACAGCGAAATAATAACTTGGAGTATAATCAGTGATAAACCACAAACAGTTGATCTCTCGCGCCTGCCGACATATGAGACGTTGCTGTCCTAAAGATATGAATGCATCTGAACAGAGTGTACGTACCCATCTCACCATGTTTGTGCGATAAGCTCGCATAAACAGTTCGGCAGTTTCACATTCTTTCTGATACGCTTCATGGCTTTGCCAAGTAGTATTTATGCTTTTCTCAGATATGAATAAGTTAGGTATTCGTTTTCTTTTTATCTCTTAACGATGTAAAGAGAAGTGAATTTCAAAGCCCTCACATGGCGACCAGCCTTAGAATATCTGACTATTGCTTAAAGCAGGCAGCCTCATCTCAAGGAAAAACAGACAACGGACAGGGTCAGCAACTAGCAAGCGAGCATCGTTTTACAGACGGTATCTGTTTATAGTTATTATGAGGCAAGGTTGCGCAAACAATTGAAAATATAATATGCAATGACACTATACTGCTCGTAAAAGTTAAAGGCATGAGAACGCTGGCCAATGCTCAAGCGGAGCGCTGTTGCCAAGCGTAGTGCGTGTACCGGCAGAGGTTCTGTACATAAGAGCGTGTGAGATGCGTGTACCACATTCGGCAGCGCTGGTAGGAGGGGCAAGCCTAGGATTCGCTGGAGTCTGCAGTACGGCCCGCCTCCATATGCCTTTAACTTTTGCGAGGATTATACACTACTCAAAGCGGTGAATATGATGGCTAAAAAAGGGGAACTTGACATGTTGATAGAGCTAAAAGATAATATAGCTACTTAAAATGAGTTTCAATTGGAACTTACTGCCCTCAAATATGAGGGGTTTCATCAGTTGCGTCCAAGGAAATTTTATACCTGATTTCAACACAGCAGTTGCGCCCGGCGGTCAGTTGTGGCTACTCATCCGGTAGTTCGTTCTGGCTACTCATCAGCGGCCCCCTAGTCTCTTCCTTTTCAATTTTTGAGCCTTAGAACCTTCTTACTCACATTTTCCTTCCCATTTTTAGACACTTAGGATTCTCTGCATAGCTACTGGCACGTATGGTTAAAAGTGTTGTTTCTTTTCAATTATTATTTAAAGTGCTCGTACCAATGACTTGGTAATCGTCAAATTATTTAAAATGATCTCAGATAACCTTCTAACGGTTATAATAATATGAAACAGTCTTTAGGAAATCTAATCTACTGATTGCCATATTGTTAAATTTATTAATTAGACCATCTATGTATACTTTTCTTTTTTTTAAATGTTGGGTTCATCCTACAAACTCCTTTACTATTTATTTTCATGTATGGGCTTATCTGAGTATCAGTAATAGCATTAATGAAATTATGTAAATGTGGAGTGCGCTGTTAAAATTAAGAGAAAAGAGCAGTTCCGCGAATATGTCATACCGAGTGTTAAAATTTGAAATCAATGTTTCACTTTTTTTACTGAGGAAAGATGATGCTAGATACTCCAAAGTATCTTATGAAGTGAAAAATAAATGTTTTTGACGTGAATATGGGTTCAAATTTCACTTCTTACCCGCATATTTCCAAGACACTAAAAATAAGCGTGAATAACAGTGATTTTCATATCAATATTTCAGGAGCTATATACAACTGTTTTAATTTTTTTGTTCTGTACATCACACAATGACTCTTCGTCTTCGAAACGTGTATATGGCTAATAATTTTCGACATTTATAAATAATCCTTAGAGCTTGTTTAATTATTACTGTGTGTCAATGTCAGTTAGTCACGGTAAATAAGGATAACGTCCTCTGCAGGGAAAAATAATAGACTGAAAAAAATATCCTTTTTGATTCTGCGTCATTACAATATAAAAAATAAAAAAGTATCAGAAAGTTTTCTTCTATAGTCATTCGTTTTCCCACAAAACACGTGACTAACGGACAGTTAGTGCGGGCACCCCGTGGTCGTCATACGCGTACAGTGCTTATGAGACTTCAGTCAGGATATACGTATCAGTCCGTTTCTGACTCCATGGGTAAAACACCAGCCCAAAGACAACGTGAATACAAACAACGTCTGAAGGAGCAAGGCAGTTATGCACAATGGAAGGAAATAATAAAAGTAACTATGAGGAAAGGAAGAGCAATGCTGAAACAAACAAAACAAGGAAGAGAACCCCTCAAAGCTCAATATAGGAGACATAAGCAAGCACAGCAGGATACTCCATCAACATCAACCGCTTTCAAAAGCAAACGGTATTTCGGAAAGTGCAGAAAACGTGTTGAGGAAGCATTGCCGCAATCTCCACGCAAAAGAAAAGGAATGATTCGTAAGTTAGCAGTTGAAGAGGGATTACATGTTGTAAAACCAAATCATTCTGTCCCGGTATCAGGAAAACAACTATCAGAGGAACTTAAAACTGCAATCATCAAGTTCTATCACGATGATTCAATATCTTACCAAGCTCCTGGAAGCATATATTGGTGAAATTCAGAAACAATCTTTTGCTTTGGTGTCTGATTATGTATCACATGACAAATATGCAGTTGATATTTGCTTAAGGAATACATTTTCGGAAATATTGGATATTGTTCCGAATCTTGAACTTGTGAAAGTGTTTTCTGATGGAGCTGCTAGTCATTTTAAGCAGAAACACACATTAAGTCATGTGACATATCTTTCCGAAGTATTTGGAATCCAAATTGAATCCTATCACGGAATCAGTAGAGGCGATTTGAGGACAAGTGAAGAGGATGGCCTGGACAGCTGCGAAAGCAGGATTCAGAGTGCTGAAGATTTTGTTAATACTGTTAGAAAGAATACCAAAATATGTCTTCTTGCGGTTTCTCTGCCTAAAATTGAAGAAGCAAAAGAATTTCTCGACAAAAGATTTGAACGTATTTTACCTATGCCATCCACTCAGCGGGTTCATTACGTGAAAGTATTAGGTTTCAATGTTGTGGAATATGCTTTTCTTTCATGTGCGGAAAGTGTCAGAATGATGCACAACTTTCGGAAATAAAAACAGTGTAGTGTTATGTGCGTGTACTACGAGGCTACTGCATTTAGCGTTCCTGCACTATAAGGAGTCCAATCCAGTAACTATATAATAGTGTGTTCCAGGTATGTGCTGTGTGCTCTCATGTGTCGTCTTTGTTATGGTTTTGAGTCAGCTTTTTATACTTGCAATGACGTAACTGTGATAAGAAATGAGAGCTGTCAACATCTGTTTATTCTGTTTATGTTGCATGACTTTAATGCTTCTCCAAAGGATATGATTCTTCTCAAAATGATAAATACAATTACACACCTGTATGTATTACATGTATGTAACGTATAATACGTATAATACTATGATTTACCATATGTTATACCATGTAAAACAAAGACAAAGTATTACAATTTTCGCAAGTGTCAGTTAGTCACAAACTCATGTCCGTTAGTCACGCTGCCCTTTTGAATAAATATCTCCAGATGAGAATAACATGCCAAACCTTTTTTGAGGTAATTTGAAAGCTTAGAAGTTCCTCTCACAAGTGATTTTTCAGAACAAATCAAATACGAAAACTTTCAGAGAAAACGGAGGACAAACGTTTGAAGTTGGACCTGCAGTTGACAAAAATGTCAGTTAGTCACGGAAAGTTTAGCTCTCATTATTAAATAATTGTATCAATTTTTTAAGGTTTTTATCTTTCCTATCACAACCGCCAATGTATTCTCTGTCATCGTATGTCGTTAAAATAACATTTTTACACCTATATTGGCCATTAGACAGACATTTTAGGAAGAAACTGTAGTGTAAATGTCAGTTAGTCACACGCGGAATTGCTCAAAAGCTTTATGAAAAGCTTCGCAGGCATTAGTTGTTCTACTCGATGTTATAGTATCCGAAGCCCAAATGTCGGGAGGAAATAATGAATCACATGTAATGAAGTTATCTACCAAATAATCCGCAAACTGTGTCAACATTTGATTGGCTCATTAAATCTTGAGCAAAAGCATCTCCAACTTCTTCTGGTTTCTGGCAAGTCAAATACCCAGTGGAGCCTTTTACCAATATCAGTGCTGAAATCTTTATATTGAAACGGAATCTGCAACCTACTATTAAGGAATCAGCTCATACTAGTTTTACAGTTTGGTGGATAGCTATTTCAAAATCAGCTACAATATGTTTTGGCTCAAAATTCAAATTCATATTTACACAAATTCGAACTATTTCTCGGAACATGTTTTCGCAAGTTTTTGCTGATTTATTTAGCAGAAGACAGAATACTAATGGTATATGCTGGTTATTTCTTTGTAGATGTAACGTAAAAAACTGATAAAAAATTTACAACAGGAGTCAAAAGTACCGTCTACAAAAATTTTATCTCCTTCACAAAGACATTGAAAATTCGCTTTAGTTGTAAAACACACTATATTTAAAAGGCTGTCATTAATTGCAAGGAGACTTTCACCAATGTTACCTAAAATAGACATTTATGTACCTCATTAATATTCTTGGGCAATGGTGGAAGAATACCATCCATCACGTACAAATTACAGACGTGGAGTGTAAGTAGACAGTAGGAAGATCTGTTTACATCTACGTGACAAATGACAACCGTGCAATTGATGTATCACTTGCCAACATATCCCAACTAAATTTCTCCAACATTTAAGTGAAAATTGGCAATCGAATACTAATGCAATCGATATATCGCTTGATTAGTGAACATTTCTGAATCCCTCTTGCTTGTGTTAAATGGAATCAGGCCACACTTGTGAGTAAGAAGATCCTAAGTCTATAATAGTTTTGTAAAAAAGACTCCGTCATGACTACACAGAACGCTGCTCATATATGGATCCACTTACCTATGTGAGTAGATTTTTTCATTAATGAAACCTGTAAACCTGGTCACAGAAACCAATTATCTGACAATTTAAAATGTCTTTCGCATTGTACTCCAAATATTGAAAAGATAATTAGAGGGTGAAGGGTACAAAAATTCAATATCTGAATCATGATTGAATGCAATTGTAAATAATGAATGTAACACCGGTATATACTCGTAAGTAACAGAACATCTACGAACTAGACTGTTCATTTGTTACATTAAGCACCAAGTTAAATGCAATATGGAATATTCTTTCTGTTTCATTTTATATACACGGTCAATTCTGTCAATAAAAGCGCAAGGTTTCTGACATTGCAAATTGTACAACTGTACTTTCCCCCCATGTTGACCTTCCATTCTGCCCGCTTAGAGGTACGGGCATAGGGCTAAAGAGTGTCATATCACAGTTCATTGAGTTGGAACTCCCTGGCTTAAGTCCTATATTCACCTTGCACCAACAAGAAAATTACCAATAAGATAATTTCTGAAGATATTTATTTCGATTAACATGAAATAGAGGAAAAAGCGTTTCTAAGAATAATTTGTACCAAAGTAGGGAAAGTATTGTGAGAGCAATATATCAGATTTTAAAACTTACCTGTTGGAGTTAAACGTGAACATGAGCCATCAACCAACAGGTATCCCAGGAGTGATAGTGTGAAAATAACGACAAGTTCAGTCCAATTATGTATATTTTCTTCTATCTCAATGCACAACAACACAGTTCTCTTTTACTGACGTTACAGTCTTCAGTCCTTGGTGATACAAAAACTCACAGCAGTTTTCATCTCGTATCCCTGACTCACTTCTTTCAAACAGCTGAGTTTGACGATACAAATCACTCAACACTCATTAACTGCTTCCCCATCTTCCTCTAATGCACGCCGGTTCTCTCACGTACACAAGCAGCTGAGACAAACAAACACACACACAAGCACTGAAATTAAAAACTGACAGACTCACTCCCGCCGCCTCACCTCCTTATATAGCGAGATGACATAACACGGCCCTTTCTCGAACTTCTACAAATACGCCGGTCACCGAACACTTCTTGAATGGTCTAGAAAACCCCTTTTGGTTTTGCCGCTCTGATTATTGTCACCTGTTCACAGCAGTCGCACGAAGCAGCCTGACCTTGAGCGTCTTTTTGTAGTGTTTAATGCCCACTTTACTACTACGGCACCGCAGGCGGTGACAGTGATGATACATGGAACGAAGATGGAGCACCGGTGGAATGAGATGGCAGGGGAAACCGGAGAACCCGGAGAAACCCTCCCGAGCGCCGCTTCGTCCACCACAAATCCCAAATGTGGTTGCCTGGGATCGAACCCGGGCTGCTTTGGTGAGAAGCTTGAGCGTCTTTCATGCATGTACCGCCGGTATGATAACTGCTTGTTTCTGTATTGTCTGCGCAGTGATGTCACATCTTGAGTGCAAACCGAGGAAGCCTATACGTTCAGTTGATCATTGAGGTGACGGCAATAACACAGATGTGAACTGAAAGTCTGAATGCTTTATTTGTGTAATACAAGAGAACAAATCCCAACAATGCGAGCCATAGATAATAAAGTTTAGCTTATACAAATAGATTAGCAAGACTAGACCATGTTACTATAAGTTTTCTTTAATGTGATAAAAGAGAGTATATTCGTGCAAAACGTCACCATAGATAACAATTTAATGATTATAATAATGACATAATGCAATAATATAATCACGCTACAATTAACTGAATGTTTTTTACAATAGTAACAATGGCTTCCTGCAAAGACAACAATATAAATACGAGACAATTACAAGACTAACCTCTTCTACTCTTACCAGGTAGCGCGAGAAGTAGCGGAGTAGCGTCGCTGTTTTTATATCGCAGTATATTTAACAAGATATATGTATATTACATTAAGCCTCTGTGCCTCATAAGGTTTACCTGTCCCATAATATCTAAAATAATCTGATGTGTTGCTCTCACATAAGTTTCTCTACTCTTGTACTAACCATTCTTACAAACTCCTATTCCTACAGGTATATCTTCTTCGTGTTAGTTGAGATAAACATCAAAGAAATTATCTTATTGGTTATTTCCTTGTAGCTGCAAGAGGAATATTAGAATACTGCAGGCTTTGAGCGATTGTCAAAACTTTCAAGCTTTGAGATCCCATTCTCTTTACACGCTTAACATAAAAAAAAGAACAAACAACAATGTATTCACAAAAGTATTCAGTTTACCGCAACAGAAACAAATAAAAAACAAATAACAAGGAATGGTTCACTTCTAAAAAAATATATTCAGACATAAACTGTGCTTTAGCGAGATCTACATTTTTTATACAGTACGATTTTCTCCATCTCTTACGGTTTACGAGTTATTCAGAAGTCATCCAGAGTAAACAGGACTAAATACGCTATAGTCAGAAAGTTCAAAATATACATTTCATTTGTCATGCAAATATCTTAAAACATATGACATTTCAATCAAAGTCGTTAGAGCCATTTTCAAGAAAAGACAAATTTTCGAAAAATTTTCCATGTAAAGGGTAGTTTAGGGTGGGGCTATTTGCTTCAAAATCTTCGTGTCGCATTCTTGAAAGACATTCAACTTAAATACCAACTTTGGTTTTTAACCGACTTTTCGTTTTTAAGTTATGCCGTCCACAGACTGACAGACAGACAGACAGACAGACACACAGACAGACACACAGACACACACACACACACACACACACACACACACACACACACACACACACGAGCGCGCGCGCGGACCATTTTCTAAAAATGCTTTTTTTTTTTTTGACTCAGGGAGTTTCAAAACAAATATTTTCGGTGAAAGCTCGAATTTTTGGGTGGAATACACTCGTTCCTCTACTTACCAGTAGAGAAAGTAATAAGGAAGAGGGCTGAATAAGGCTAGTTAGAGAAACGTGAAATAAAGTTTATTCCACGAATTATTCATACCAAAATCTTCTGCCTCTTGGTCTAGCACCTCCCATTAATTGATAAATGTTGGCTCAGAAATGTCTCAGAATGCACAAGACAAGAGATAGCCATTTTAAAATAAGCCCATAAGCTGGTTTTGATGATGGGAATCGTCTGGACGATCTTATCGGGAACAAAAGAAAGTCAATTACCATATCAAAATGTACTTCTTGAAATTAAATAAAACAGCAGAAAAAATTTTAAATTTGTACCTACTATAAAACTGTTAATCTAAGCAACATACTTTCACAATATTTACATTTTTCCTGAAGTAAGTGTTCTGCTCCTAGAATTTCCAAATTATAACATACAAAATGAACACAGGACTAAGAGCGCTTTACAGGAAATTTTCGAGGTGATTTTACTCAGTATGCCAATACTTCAGTTTAATAAATCGGGAGAAAATAAAAAGGTATGAAAATTGTCCCATTTCACGGGTTTCTTGGAATGAAAATTGTTCATGAAACGTCTCTCAAAAATATTCTTAGGCATTTATCGAAATTTTCATGCATTTTTTCCTTTCCTTCCTCCCTCCCTTCCCTCACCCCTTCTTCCCTTTCTTCCTTCTTTCCTTCCTACTTTCTCGCTGTCTATCGTTCTCTATTTTCTTATTTCTTTCCTTTTTCTTTCTCTCTGTCGTTTCTTTTTTGTTTTAATAAATATCTTCTGAATTCTTTACTCGAATGTCCTCAGTGCCATAAGTATTTACCTAACTGATGGAGAAATTAGAACGAAACAACAATATTAGTAGAAGGTTACAATGATATTAAGAACCTTCATTGGAGTACACATAACTTCAACAGAGGCACATTTTTGGTTGCAGAAATAACATATCTGTGGTGTACCTTAAAGTTGAAGCTGACAGTATATGAAGACGTGTACATGATGTTTGAAATTAGCTGCAAGTTTCCACACAGTCAGGATGGCCGAGCGGTCTAAGGCGCTGCGTTCAGGTCGCAGTCCACTCTGTGGGCGTGGGTTCGAATCCCACTCCTGACAAACGTGTTTTTTGCCGACAACATTAATCACCACTTGTTCAACGGTCGCTGTGAGACACAAAAACACGTACGTATCTTTTGTTTTCCCTTTTTCTTGTTTGTTGGTTTGCAGCAAGGGTATTAAGGTGTTGGCGCAACATGGACCTGGTCAGCTGCACTCTGAAACACGCAACAATTATCCAGTACATGGTGCTTACCTGTTTTGACCTTGAGCCTTGTGATCAGTATGATGTTCCGCATGAGTTGAGAGCGAAGGCTACATATGGAATTTTGGCGTCATGTAAGAGCGGCGATCTGTAATTTGGAATGCGGCAAATGTATTCATTTGCATTCAAAGGCATTCAAACGCTGCCTTGATAAGCTGTTTTTGGAAGAACTGGCAAACATGCTTCAAATTATCAACGAAAACATCTTAACTGCAAGAAACACAATAGTGTGAAAGCGATCGAAATCTTAGGACTGATTTCAAGTGTTGTATGAACTCTTAACAAGCTTATTTTGATTTAAATATATTTTACGTAATCCTACCATTAAATAGCTTATTATGACGGCATAAATCATGCGAAATTACTTTCTGGCACCATTGCCAGAAGATGAATGACGTAATTACTATGGCAACAGGACAGCAATGACACCATCAGCGTCACAACCGTGGCTAACCAGAAACACAGGCTACGGCGCGAATCGGAGTTAGGTAGTAATGGTAGTCTGATACATGACTTACATTGTACAGCATCATGATAAAACTGCATCTTTTGAATGAATTCAACGAGAAATTAAGCGTTTTACTTCTTTGGGTCATGACCGAACTAGGAGAATTACGTCACTGCAGTTTGTCTCGCTCACCATGCACCACAGCATAATTTTCTTCTATGTGCCAGTAAGAAAACCTTAAATCGTCCCTTTCACATGTGCAACAACATTCAGACAAAAGAATCACCACATTAAATTTATTTTAAAACCAAAGCAGACAACAATATACTTATTAATCAAAGCCTACACTACCAAAAGATTAAATGTCGACGTTTTCTTTCAATTTCAGCACATATTTCTACAATGAATGTACACCGGAGCGCCATAGGTGTAAAAATATCCGAAAGAAAAAAGAAATAGGCACTCACAATCTGACTTTAATTTACTTAGGTGCCACATTAATAATTAAAAAACGTTTGCATAATTACCAGCGCTGAGTACCAGCCAGTAATATGGGTTCATTAGTCAAACCTATTCGCTCTCGTCAAACTAACGCATTTTTCATTTCTCCATCTGCAGAAATTCTCATATACTTTTACGTAAACATCCTTTGGTTTTTTCTGGAATTAATAAACTCTCAACACTCTTGGCTTGCCGAGGTTTTCCCTTATCCTGAGAACACGAATGTCGGGTATCTTAAAGCTCCATGAACCTCGGTCTCATTTGAGCATCACTTCACCCATTTCATTCATTCACCGTCCGATATGACATTATGTTGGAGGAAGTTAATTAAAAAAATAGTTCAAAATGTTAGGTGGAATACAATCCATATGTATATACCAGGTGACCCACCTCATCCGGTATTGGGATAAGTAGATAACCCTTCGTGCGTTAAAATTGCGGAATGCACCGGGGCAAATCCAAATAAACTCATTTCCGTATATTATTTAACATTTAGTGGATGATGGATTGGTCGAAGAGGACCAGCAGCATGGCCTCTCCGTTCACCGAACCTCAATTCATGAGGTTTCTGGCTATGGGGACACTTAAAGACATTGGTGTATGCCAAACCTATTGAAAATGTGCACACATTGGGCATTTTCCTAAAATGGCTCATATCTCAATAAATATTTGCTTCCGGACATATGTTTATAGGGACGTTTATTCTAGTTTTGACCAATATTACAATATAGGACGCCCTTTTTTTTTAACCATCCTGTATATGGGAGTGAGCTTATTCCCTGGAAAGTAAAGTCCCTGTAAGTGAAGTACAAAACATTATAAGAACCTTTTCGGTTGTTTATACCGTTATAAGTTATCACGGACTACACACAATAGTTCAACGTGGAAACTACCTCTCATCTCTCGTCTTGGAAGCTTGCTCACGCTACTGCCATCACTATGAATGGATTTGCCCCGGTGCGTTCTGCAACTGTTTTAATGCACAAAGTATTACCTACATACCCCAATGCCGGATGAGATGGGTCCCCTGGCATATAAAAATCAGTTGCCGTGTGTGAGTCTCGCAAAAACTCAAAAACGGCTCGACCGATTTCAATAATTTCCTTTTTGTTGGTCGCAATATAGGGATGGCTTAGAAGAAAAGAACATTAGGAAAAACTTAAAAGGAACAGCCAAAAATACAATAAAAATCGAAATTAGTAATTTTTTATGGGAATTGTCATTTTGGATGTTTGTCCTCTATGCACTCCACGACTTGACCAATCACCGTGAAATTCGGCACGTACATGTATTTTTTCATGGAGAAGGTTTTACAACATAACACTCGCAAGGTATCTTTGTACTCGCTTTTCTTTTACGTATAAAATTCACATATTCTTCCCTACTCGCCCTTCAACATACTGTCACCCATCGCATTATTGTCGGCACTACCGCAAAGGAGCCGAAGGAAAGAGACAGAGAATGGCCGCATTGTTGGGGCGCTTGCTGAAAGAGAGAAAAGGATAGAGGCTTCTGGAATCTTCTGCTTTGTATTTCACCGCAATAACTGAACTTTCCAGGGGAGATATAAATAGCGGTAAAGTGCGACAGACAGTGGACAGACGTATGTGAAGCGTTGAGTAGTCGTGCCGACGGAAAGAAGAGACGTATGCGAAGCGTTGAGTAGTCGTGCCGACGGAAAGGACAGACGTATGTGAAGCGTTGAGTAGTCGTGCCGACGGAAAGGACAGACGTATGTGAAGCGTTGAGTAGTCGTGCCGACGGAAAGAAGAGACGTATGCGAAGCGTTGAGGAGTCGTGCCGACGAAGAAGGGACAGTTGTTGTGTCACGAATTTGGAGCCGTGCTGTGAGTGAATCGGAAAAGACTTTCTTGCTGTTGCAACGAGTGTAAAAAGTTACTGTTTACGGAAATAAAAGTGTATCTTTATCCCGACTACATCTGTCTTCTTTACTTTACACCCACCAAAGTCACAATACAATAATTTTCTATTACTTAAATAGAAATTGCACATATTACAATCACATGGTTTTCTCTACTCACTTTTCTTTACGAAACACGATCACATTACTTTCTCTGTTCCCCTTCAACATACAATTTATACAATTACTTACGTTGAAATGCCAGTGTAACACTTATTCACACGATTTGCTCTACATGCTTTCTTTTATGAAACACAATCGCACTAGTTTCTCTGCTCTCTTCTACAAACAACTCATAGAAATTTCCATATGTTTGAAATTGAAATACAATGCAATACATTTATACGGTTATCTCTATTCACGTTTATTTTACAAAACATAATTGCATTTCTTTCTCTACTACCTTTTCCATAAACAATCCATAGAGTTTTCTATATGAATGACAGTCTTACATTCAAGAGCTTTCTCTTCTTGCTTTTCTTCCTGTGGTGTTTGGTGTTGTTCAACTTTTGCACGGTACTCTCCCGGTGTTTTTATTTATTTGTTTTGTTTATTTTGGATTCATTTAGTATCCAACGTAAGATCGTCAGACCCCAGGCAACGCCGGGTATTTCAGCTAGTTTTCAATTGTTTTATCATTGACTTCCAAAGGGTTAATCCAACGTATGTGGATCAAAGCGAATGTGTGAAGAGTGCCAGGTACCATTAATAAACACAACTTTAACCCCGTAGCACAAAACACGCCGAATGAATACGCAGATCGACTCGAGCAGATGAAACCTTGCAGCAACTTCAAGAAAACTCCGAATTCTAATCTGCGCCAGGTAGTTCTGTTGATTTTGGATAAGAGCCTAGGCTAGTAACCATAGGGGGACTGTCTTTGTTCTCACCTCGTCACATAATGAAAGAAGACAAGTTCCAAATGGTTTTAAATAAATAAATAATTAATAATAACAACAACAGTAACAACAACAATAATAACAACAACAACAACGATAATAACAACAACAACGATAATAACAACAGCAATAATAAAAATAATAATAAAAATAATAATAAAAATAATAATAAAAATAATAATAAAAATAATAATAAAAATAATAATAAAAATAATAATAAAAATAATAATAAAAATAATAATAAAAATAATAATAAAAATAATAATAAAAATAATAATAAAAATAATAATAAAAATAATAATAAAAATAATAATAAAAATAATAATAAAAATAATAATAAAAATAATAATAAAAATAATAATAAAAATAATAATAAAAATAATAATAAAAATAATAATAAAAATAATAATAAAAATAATAATAAAAATAATAATAAAAATAATAATAAAAATAATAATAAAAATAATAATAAAAATAATAATAATAATAAAAATAATAATAATAATAATAATAAAAATAATAATAAAAATAATAATAATAATAAAAATAATAAAAATAATAATAATAATAATAATAATAATAATAATAATAATAATAATAATAATAATAATAATAATAATAATAATAATAATAATAATAATAATAATAATAATAATAATAATAATAATAATAATAATAATAATAATAATAATAATAATAATAATAATAATAATAATAATAATAATAATAATAATAATAATAATAATAATAATAATAATAATAATAATAATAATAATAATAATAATAATAATAATAATAATAATAATAATAATAATAATAATAATAATAATAATAATAATAATAATAATAAATGCATATATTGTCATTCCTTCACATTATGGGATAATCTAGATCAATTTAATTTAAAAGTCAAACTTTGAACTTGCAACGACCTCACGAGGGAATCATTTTGTTTTGGTAAATTATGCAAATAATTAATTTATCCCTGACACGCAACTCGTAATCTGTAGAAAGCTATTATTTTTAAATCTAAACAATCTTTTTGAGTTTTAATGAAATATTTTAATCAATTGTTGTTGAAATAAATAACGCGTAATAATTACTATATAAACCGAAAAGAGCGAAGTGTTTTTCATTAGTTTTGTATCAACTGCAACATTTATTATTTATAAGTATTATGATTATTATTAGACATGCTGTATTGAAGAATACGAACCAAACATTCCTCTGTTTATTTCATATCGTGTTACAGAAATGGTTAGCATTTCCATTTCCATTAGAGAGCGAGGAACAGCGATTTCATTCCAAGCAGTTTTAATTGTAATAAATACTCAATGCTGGGACTATAATGGTGCAACTAGGAGACTGAGACATAAGCTCTAACATTCTGTATTGATTAAGTCGGCAACATAGGAAGGTGCCACTGTTCTGTAATTCTTTATCCTTTGTATGTGCTGTTCCAAGGACTGAGTAAACAAGCAAAGGGAAGAAAACACACACACACACATTCCCACTCCCAGTCGTATTCTAGGGAGAACGGGGAGTAATCCTAACTAAACAAACAAAAACTAAACATTTGCACCCTCCAGACGTACATCGAACCCGGGACCTCTGGATTTGAAGGTTAGCTTGGTAACCACCAGACCACAGTAGTCAAAAATGCTCTTATGTCTGAGATGAATAGTGAAATTTCTGATATTGGAAATTTATCCTATTGTAAATTGTCGATGTAGTCAATACAAATTCAACAACGAGCAAATAAAACCGCAAAGAGCAGGAGAAAGACAGAACAATGAATTAAATTGAAAACAAGAACTAAATGTTGAAACCAATGAAACATCTGCTTAGCAACCTATTACGACACATCTGGTATATTATGTTTCATTTAGAAATTTATTAACTAGTTTTACGCATTATGCTAAAATTGCATAAAACGTTGTGTCTAACATGTGTACAATATTTTCATTGTGACACTTGTAAAAATACATACCGACAGAGTCAAAACATTACGAAACAGGCTGCTCGGTGTTTTGCCTGTCCCATTCCTCGGCGTTCATTGCCGTCTGCCGCTATCATAAAAAGACGTGGATAAAACCGTACATTTTATAACTACTTTTAAAGGCTTTACTTACCCATTTTATGAAAGGAGATGCTGAAACTGGCCACTGTCGTTGTCCATACATTTTTGACAGCTCTTTAGGAAACTATCCATCACTCGCCGTAGTTCACGTTGAGAAACGCTGGCAGTTTCCTGGTGGATATTTGGTTTTAATTCTTCCAGGGTGTGTCGGTTTGCAGACGGCGACGAGCGCCGAGGATGCGGACAGGTAAAACACCGCGCATCCAGTTTGTAAGGCTTTTGCTCTCCGTTATACTCGGTTATACACTAGTGCATATATAATTATTTCCTAGGGTAGCCAATTATAGTCGCTAATGTCGTTCATTTATTCATTTAGAAGCAAATATCTATTTAAAAAAAAAGCTTTGGTTAAAGTTCTGTTATAAGAAGTATGCGTAGATGAAAGAAGTAGGAAATGTAGCTCCGTGCTGCCTTTGTGAATTCATTTGGTTCTGAACGCAAAACAATATGGGATTAACGTTATAATTCTCGTAAAGTATGACATGTCACATTTTCTGTTGTCAAGTGATTTCCATCGCTAACTCGCCTGACGGATATGCAAATTGCCAAGTACGTGCCTACTCCGCTTTATGGTGGACTAAACGAAGCGTCTTGCAGATGTTTGCAGCAGGTGGCTCTGTCGTAACTTTTAAGGTTACAGCCAACCCTTCCCTTTCTCAATACGCAATCCCTCGTCCCTCATGTCGAAAACAGAAACTAATTAAGATGGAGACTTAATAAAGTCTTGCTAATGGAAGAAACGCCGTCGCCTTCTCGTTAACTAATGTCACAGAGGCAGTCGATGCACTGTTGGCTGAAAAACAGAGGTGAAGGAGGAAAATGAGATGAGGGGAGAATAAAATAAAGGGCAAAAACAGCAGCCGACTGTAGATACAAAGAAAGAGTAAAGAAGCCATACAAAACAAAAGAACGCTAGAGGAAAACGAAAAGAAATCTCAATTTAAGTGTTGTTACACGGGTTGCTCAGTCGCCTGTGAATAATACCTCGATACGACGTACATTTTCACTTTCTTTACTACGTGCTTACAGCAAAAACAGCAAGTATTGTATCCTACTTAAAATTTAAATACCGGATTTTACTGTAAATACATGTTTTGAAGTACTTGAACCCAAAAAACAACGATTTTAGAAAAAACTCAGTGTGTGTGTGTGTGTGTGTGTGTGTGTGTGTGTGTGTGTGTGTGTGTGTGTGTGTGTGGCTGTGTGTCTGTGTGTGTGTGTGTTAAATTAAATTAAATTTAAATTATTTTGTTGTTTAACGACGCTGTCAATTGCCAGGATCACATCAGCGTCGCCGGTGTGACGGAATTTTGTCCCGCAGGGGTTCTTTTACATGCCAGTAAATCTACTGACATGGAGCTGTCGTTTTTAAGCACACTTAAAAACCATCGGTCTGGGCCGGGTTTGAACCCGCGACCTTGGGAACAGTAGGCCAGAGTCTAACCAACTGAGCCACCCAGACCGACATTGTGTGTGTGTGGGCGTGCGTGTGTGTGTGTGTGTGTGTGTGTGTGTGTGTGTGTGTGTGTGTGTGTGTGTGTGGTGTGGTGTGTGTGTGTGTGGTGTGTGGTGTGTGTGGTGGTGTGGTGTGTGTGTGGTGTGTGTGTGGTAAATTAAATTAAATTAAAATTATTTTGTTGTTTAACGACGCTGTCAATTGCCAGGATCACATCAGCGTCGCCGGTGTGCCGGAATTTTGTCCCGCAGGAGTTCTTTTACATGCCAGTAAATCTACTAACATGGAGCTATCGTTTTTAAGCACACTTAAAAACCATCGGCCTGGGCCGGATTTGAACCCGCGACCTTGGGAACAATAGGCCAGCGTCTAACCAACTGAGCCACCCAGACCGACATTGTGTGTATGTGTGTGTGTGTGTGTGTATGTGTGTGTGTGTGGTGTGTGGTGTGTGTGGTGTGTGTGGTGTGTGTATGTGTGTGTTTGTGTGTGTGTGTGTGTGTGTGTGTGTGTGTGTGTGTGTGTGTGTGTGTGTGTGTGTGTGTGTGTGTGTGTGTGTGTGTGTGTGTACAGCTTTACTCAAACACAAAAAGTCGGTTATGGGGAAAATGCAATCTGAACATACAGAAATTACACCTTAGTGAGTTAAGTTAAATTACCACAGAGTCTCAGACGAATGATCTAACTTTACACATTGATGTGAAAAACATTTGAAAAGTTGACAACTGTCGTTACTTAGGCTCAATTGTACAAAAAGAGTGAACATCAAACATTGGAATCAACTTAAAAATTAGCAAAGGGAAGAAAGTGATTGGAATATTAAATTTAGTTTTAGTTGTGTTAGTTGAGTTGTTAGTTTTAATTGTGTTACAACTGAAAGGAAAAGACTAAGTAACAAGAATACCCAAAATCGTGTAAGAATGGGAAAATAAGAGGAACAGACGGCGAGGACGACCTACTTCTACCTCTTTTACCTATATACTAAATGTACACATGTCAATGGAGAGATTTGGTGCAGCTGAAGAAGACGTACATTAGAGAACTAAACAGCGTTGTATTACACAGAAACAGTGACGAGTTCTGTATTGTAGAATTTAATCTACACATTGATTTTGTTTATACAGTTATATAACTGAATTTACATTTGCATTGTAATATTGCTCTGTTGGAAATAAGCCTCTGTAATAAGGACATTTCTCAGTTAATGATAATAAGAAGGTTTCCAGTTGAACAGAAACAAGAAAACAACTACGATTTGGACAGAAGAAGGAAGCAAAAAATCAGTGACAGGCTTAAGAATACTTCAAAGATACACAGAAAGGAAAAAGAAAAGATGAAGTGAACCTAAATGTAGTGGATTGCTCAACGTGATCCGTAGATGGCCTGAAACGATTATAAAAAAATAATAGTAATATTAGTAGCAATAATATGATACCTACTGATGATGATAATACCACTGATTTTGAAGTTCTCAATGTTTTCCCTGAAATTTGTAGAAATTATTTTATAAATCATGAGCATTATTTCAAGTAGTTATGCGCATTGTTAGCTTAAGTGGTTGAGCCTATAAAAATTGTTTCATACAGAAGAAAAAAAATATTTACTCTTAAAGTATGTGAATTCATGTACTTTTTTCAGAAAGTGTGGGAGATAGAGAGCTGAAATTTTCAGTGCATGTATATAACACATAATTGAACTTTATGAACCACAAAAAGAATTTTTAAATGTATTTTAGTGAGATTAAGAAAGCAACAACATTGGACATTTTCCACATTCTTACTTGTTTGACTCTGTAAATAATTTAATTTCTAGTAAACTCATATACATAACTAAGTAATTGAGGTTCAGAAGATAGCTGATAATATTAAGAAGAAACCTGCAAAGTATGGTTCTGCATTTCAAGTAATCAAAAGAATGCTTATCTGGAATCTGAAACTTAGACGCATAAGGACGAATATTTAAGACATGATTGATGTTATAGACCGCCTCCGTAGCGCAGTGGTAGCGCGCCTGCCTGTGGCGCGGAGGACCCGGGTTCGATCCCCGGTACCGGCATGGGATTTTTCCCCCGCTGGGAGGTCTGGTACGGGGTGCACTCAGCCTCGTTAGGTCCCTGGGGGGCCAATTGAGGAGCTATCCTGATAGAAAGGTAGCGTCCCTAAAAGGTCAAAGTAGTCGCCTTACGGTCGGGGGAGTCGGCGTGCTGACCCCCGCCATCCCCAACCTGCACTCCTCCGTGGCATTGACTGCGGCTGGAGGACGCAGCGGCCGGGCGATGAAGGTAACCTCTGAATAAGGGGAAGACGCCCTAGGGAAATTGATGTTATAACCTTCTCTAATGTTTAACATGCGGCAGGGCTTTGATGCCATGACTCATAACTATTTAATAAGAACACCAAAACAGTGATGTCCAACATTTGCGAGAAGGGGAAGATGGGTTTACCTACTTCCACTTTATGCGGATGGTCGGTCAATTGTGTTGCAGTGGCCGTTTGGTTATATGTTGCGTTTGATTTAAGAAAACACTTTCAAATCTTATACGATAAACATCTGTTCATTAGTGACTTGCTTGGTACTGCTTACTTCAAAAAGTCTATCAATATTTGGTGACAAAGTCGAGGTGCATAGCCTTAAAAATCCACCAAGTGATCGTCCCGTGGCCTATTGTAATGCACACTTTCAATATAGTAACATTTGTAGAAACTGTTCACAAATATACGTAGAGCTATACCTCATTCTTATTAAACTATTCTTGCAAATGTTTATTTCTCTATCTACTACAGTTTAATTGACTTAAGTAGAAATTATCTTATTGCTAATTTTCTTGTAGGTGCAAGTAGAATATGGAAATACAGTAGGCTTTTAGCGATGGTGAAATGTTTTAAGAGCTGATTGCTATGCGATGTCTTTGAAATTGTCTTCTCTTTGCAAGGCCAACAGATAAAGAAGGAATAACATATTTGAGAAAAATATAAATACTGACAAATTCTAACAAATAATAAAGAATATCTCGGAAATAGTTCACTCATATGAAAAAAGGAGTATTTGGCATAAATTGTGCGTATGAACAAGATCCATATTTTGTATTTAGTAAGCTATGTCTCTCTCTTACTAATTTATGATTTATTAAAAATCATCCAAATGAGCATATTCCCAGAAAATTCAAGGAATGACTCAGAAACTGACATGGAATCGCGTGTTTGTGTCAGTCCCTGGATACTGACTGTCTCGTTGTGAGTTCTACACGCCTCAGGCAAGAGCTGATTTACCCTGCAAACGAAGGAGGGGGTTGGGAATAGCCACAATTACGTAAGCGTCTGAAAGAGACAAGTTGGTTGCAGTAAAATAAGTTCCAAAGGGCATAGTTTTTAAGGCATGTAATATATAAGGCTATCATAAAGTATGAAACAAAGAGTACCTCCATAGAACTTACAAGATAAGTCATATCTGATGTGTTCATTCACATTACTTTCTCTACTCGCTCTATCCATTGAAGACACGAGAGCACGAGTTGCATCAGCCGTCACCGGGGGGTTAAAATCTGTGTCTATTAGGGACCCTGCAGTCTGCTGTTTTATCTCCTCGGGTCCGGCCGTCCTTAGTGTCCTCTCACCTCACCCTTCTCTCCCAGGGGGCCTCCGTATTCCATAGACCGAGTTGCTAAGCTGCCCTTCCGAACCTTGTCATAGAGTCGTAGGTAGGGGAGATGATTGACAACCTACGCCGTAGATGTTTTCCTCTAGGGGTAAAGTGATGTCGCCTTCACGTGAGGGGTTACACGAAAATCACTATTCAAAGCTTCTGCTAACATCACCAGCACATTTTAAGTACATATGTAATTTAGAAGAGCCATGCCGATGCTCTGTTTAACAATAGTCGAACTCGCTGTGCAACAATGCATACATCTGGATGTTACAAAAACTCCCATTACAATAAAAACAGCACTTTACATTAATGTGAACAGTAGCCTGCATCCTGCAGCAGGGAAACAATCCATTCAAACAAGCCTTGAAAAAAAGTACTAAAATGGAGAAACCATTAGCATATAAACACGTAAAATCCAGAAAAAGTTTATCACTGCTGGTTCTTTGTAAATCCGCTAGAGCATGTAAATAGTTACTCTGGTCCAAAAAGCATGGTCAAATAAATGGTCTGGTAATTGCATATGTTTGCAGGCGTGACCTGTGGTGTATTAAATGGGAAACTAATCGAAGAGTGGCGTTTTTCCTGCGCTGAGTTAACCTTTGACCAATCGCTTTTGACGGTCTGCTGAAGCTCTGTGCATAAGGATACCACATTCCCTTTCATAGCTGCAATGCATCAGAGAGCTGAAACTGGTTATTTTGACGGTTATATTAATCACTAAAACACCAATGACAGGTTATTTGTCTTTAAATCTCTCGTAGAAGGCTTATAGGGCGCTACAGCGGTATAAAGCTTTAGTTGGCAATAGTGGCGTATAGGCCCACTTGTCTCAACCTTTCATGCATTTTCAGAAGTTAGGTGGACATTATTGCAGTCAGTCGTATTTAGTAGGACTCCTGCAGGTACGCATTACCATTTCTGATTTTTCTTTTTTAAAAAAAGAAGTGTGCTTGTAATTTATTATGCTTTATGTTGTTTTTGGTGTCATAATTCTCTTAGCGATGAGTACGGCTCGGATTTTTATGACATGTCATATTTTTATCCTAACGTATTTTTCCATGCCTAAGCTAATTTAAGAATGTTTCCAACATATTTGAACACATGGAATCAGTTTTTATTCGTCATATAAATATATTTTTGCTCATATTTTAGTGTTAAGTCACATTTTGGCCAAATGTACGAGTAAGAGCCTATTTTTAGTTATGTTTTATGTATATTTTCTGAATAGAAAATTTTATAAACATAATTTCACAATCTTTTCACTTTTCCCCTCAGCCAATTATAACATATTTGGGAGACTTAGCTTGATTCTGCAAACTACTATTTCATAAACTACAGTGAAACTGAGATTTTCAATAACTTTTACCAAGGAGATTCATGTTCAATCAAAAACGCACAGTTGTTTTCATTTAGCATGTCAAAAAACTTAGATTGCTTAGGTTGAAATGTAATATTAAAGGTGATCACTCGCCATAAAACTTTGAGAATAAAATAAGTGTTGTGCATTAAACATTGTGAAGGAAAGTGAAAGTCAGTTATCGAGTGCACGGGTGCACAAGGTTAGGGAAAACTTACGTCGTGCGCTTGAAAGAAATCTTGCATATACAACATTAGATAGAATTGGCGACATTCTTTGTGGTAAACAGGAAACAGTCAATGAAGATGAACCATAACTTTCTGGTAATAATTTCCCTTATTTAAAGTTTGCTCTCATTACATCATGTTATGTAGAAAGAAGTTTCTCCAACTATAATGCTATACCTTCTGGCTGTCAAAGATTCCAGTTTGACCATCTGATACTGCAAGTCATTATCTAGTACACTTCTGCTGAAAATGAAGGTTAAGAGAGATATTAATTATTTTGTCTGTAACTATTAAAAGTGCATGTATTTTTTCATTTCTGGTTTTAGCTTTTAGGTAATATTTTTCAGGATATTAGGTAATATTTTGGTAATTTTTGGAGCATAGATGCATGCATATTTCAAGAGTTTTAAGGTTATAAACATCCGAGGTCTAGTGATGAGTGATGAGTTCATTGGCTATTCTAGATAAATGAAAACAGGTCCCCTGAATAAAGACGAAAATAATTTTTAGAAAAAGTAGAAAAAGTTCCACTCGGGCGTGTGTGTGTGTGTGTGTGTGTTTGTGTGTTTGTGTGTGCAAACAACATAGTTCAAAAAGGAAAACATATCATAATTATCAAACTAGGAAGTTTTCTAAATTACAGATGATTAAGTAGTTCATCTCTGCATGAATACTATTAGCAAGAGTGTTGAATAGTTGTATCTGTAGTTAAAGAATGTTTAATATTGCAATGTAAAGTAAATGAGGAAAGTACTATGAAATGTCAGAAATTGGTGTGTGGTGAACATAAACAAGGAATCTGTGTGAATTGTTTGTGAATTCTACAGAGCCCATAGTTTCTATGAGGATAGTCATGCAAGTACTGTAATAGACATTGAGGCATGAGGTATTGGAACGAAGGGGGAAACCTCGCCTAGTGGGATCTGGCAGCGACATATTGCAGGCTAACACCCCCTGGTAAAGAAAGATAAGGTGAAGGGAGACCACAATCACAGCACAGGGTGGTGAAGGCAGTGCCACAGAGGCGTGCGGAAGTCCTTAACAATAGACCGAGAGCCACCGGACATCCACTTGAAATAGTGGAATACTGGAAGTAAAAATCGTATCAAAGCAGCTTTAACATATTTGTCTATTATTTATATGATAATGCAGTTTCTGCTTTCGAATGAAAGTTTTTCTTCTAATACGTATACAATGAACCGCCTTTCTCGGGTGGTATTAACATTTAATTACATTTCTTGAATTTGCAGTTTCTGAAATTCGTCGAACTGTGTTACTAGGCTGTTATAGCAATAACAACCACGTGACCACGTGTAATTTCTGATGTGTATGATATGCTGTAAATCAAGCAAAAATTGTGGCTTAATGAATAACGATTTATTGAAAGACCACGAAAAATCAACGCTTTCTTTTCAGGCCGACGTGTCATTGGTTATAACTAGCATACTTCATGAATAGTGATGCCCTTAGAGAGGGATAAAGAGAGGGGAAACGATTTACTAAGCGAACAGAAAAATTTAATACTTTCCTCTCAGGCCGACGTGACATTGATTATAACTATGTCCAGCCTGTAGCATGATAGCGCTGTCATTGCAGGGGGTAAAGAAAGGGAAGGGAGGGGAACGCCTCCTTAAACAATCATAATACCCTTGCATTTTACTGCATCCGTTTTCTGTACAGGAAGTATAATTCTAACCAGAGTTAGAGGTTAGGGAATTCCAGACTGAGTTGGTTATTGTATGTTAGACCTCTGGAAGGAGGTAATAAAATAAGAGACTACGGGAACTCGGACGAGCAGCGAGTCGATATGAGGGTCCCTAACGTGTGCTAGAGATTATTTATCTCGATAATAGCGTTCGCCAAGCAGCCACCAGCCGAATGGATTTCGATAGCGGTTCCCCCGGTAGGAATGGCAATTGAAGGTCCCCATCCGTCGAGAGCAGTAGTTACAGAGTGCAAATTCCCCTCACGGCAGCTCTAACTCGTCCATCGACTACACTTCCGACCCTGAAAGACCGCATTAAAAGGAAAGTGAAATTAAATGGGCGGTGGGGTATTCGGGAAATGTAACCATCCTTCCCAGCACTCGCCAGGAGACCCGGGAAAACCCCGAAAAAGCCCATGGATCAGGAAGGTAGTCCGTGAAGTCAATCTTGCGATCTCCCGAATGCAAAACTCACACGTTAGACAAGGGAGTAAGACAGAAAGGCAGAAAGACGGAAAGAAAGACGGAAAGGGAGGAAGGAGCGGTGGGAGAGAGGGAGGAAGGGAGGGAGCGAGGAAGCAAGTGAGGGTAGAGAAGAAGGAAGGGGTAGGTAGAAAGGAAGGGAGGGCAGGAAGGAAGGAAAGAAAGAAGCAAAGAAAGAAAAGATATGTGACGGAAACTGCGTATTTTGTGTTTCAACGAGAACTGCATTTTTTGTGGAGTAACATTTTGTCTGTCGCTTACGGTTTACCAATTATACAAATCAGTTCTCATAAAAATATCTTAAACATGTAAAGTTTTAATCAATATCGTTGATAGTCATTTTTATACAATCAAAATTTTCGAAAATGTTCTACGTAAAGGTAGTTTTGTAGTTTCATTTAATGTATTTCCATTTCCATCCGGGGTTTAGTGTTGTGTATCGGCTGCGAAGGTGGCGTGAATGTGCTCAGTAAATATGGTTCTCGGCTCTGAGGTGGAGTTGCTGTTGTCTGTGCTGTTGGGGGGTGGGTGGCAGGCTACGTGCGCGTATCTCGCGTCCAGATGAACTACCTGTAAACCTGTAGAGACAGCCCTCAGTGTCTCATTGAGGCTCTCCGATTCCTTCATCTCATCCTTTCCACTCCTGGTCTGACGTTCAACATCAAGTCACTGTGATCAGTGCGGAATCTCTCTGGTGTGTAATCATTCAATCGAACAATCAATCAACGGTTTATTTTGTTTTTGTAACGCTGGATATTTAGATTTGCTGGCACACGAACACCAAGTCTTGGCCACGCTCTGGTTTATAAGATTTGTTCTGGATCTGATATCAGGAGGCGCATTCTATGCTGACAAATTACGGTTTTCAGGCACGTATTCAATTTGTGCTAGAACAGCTTTACGTCACTAACGCAACAGTTTATCCTCCATTTAATCCAAGCTGAGCTGTTGTATAATCAATAATAAAAAAAAAACTTGCCTTTAGTTACCTACGTTAACTTCACATTGTGAATTAAACAAGTGTGAGCGCAAATGACTCTCTTTACCTAGGTATAATCATTATATACTTGTTTATGCAAAAATCTATCCACTCTAATCATATTAGTTTATTCATGAGAAAATCGTGGCTAGTATTATTTCGGTAGGTACAAATAGCATTCAAATGTTTAGTTCTCTTACGATTGAAAGAAGAGAGAAGTATCACAAACATTGAACCATATCCATGAGCAGTAGTGTAGCAAAAGGAAAGAAAGAAGGGAAGAAAGAAGTGAAGAAAGAAAGAAGAAAAGAAAGAATGATAGAAAAGTAAAGAAGGAAAGAAATAAAGAAGGAAAGAAAGGAATAAAAAATAAATAAATAATTCTGATGTGCTACACTCACATGTCTACTGATTTGTGTACTCATTCTTGTTCAAGCTATACTTATAAACACTAATTCCTGTATCTTCTTCATGTTAATCGAGATAAACATTTGTAGAAATTACCTTATTACTAATTTTCCTGTAAGTGCAAGTGGAATACAGTAGGCTTTAGGCGGTAGCCAAATCTTTTAAAGCTGGTCACTATGTGATGTCTTTAAAATGCCATTACCTTTGCATGTCCAGGACATAAAAAAGAATAAAAACTTGCCATAAAAAGAAGTAAAAGTATTCGAAAGTTCATACAAATAACAAGGAATACATCGGAAATGGCTCACCCCACAAAAAAGAAAAATCAAGCAAACAAAACTAAAACGTATAAATTATGTGTTTTCATCAGATTTATAGGCCATCTCTTACGGTTAACAGTAATGCAAAACTCATCAGGAATGAAAAGGATTTTTAAGGATATTTCCAGAAAAGTAGATATACTTTTCATTTGTCTAAAATATCCTAAATATGTGGCATTTTAATCAAAATCGTAAGTATTAGTTTTGAGGATACAATGCTCTCAATTTTTAAACAATATTTCAGTGAGTGAGTGAGTGAGTGAGTGAGTGAGTGAGTGAGTGGGTGGGGTTTAAGGGCCCGTCGACAGCTAGGTCATTTGGGCCAATATTTCAGTGTATGTTCATTATGGACATAAGTTTGCTAAGAAATACACTTTTAACATAATTAGTTTAGAAAAGCTGCTTGCTTGTGAATATTGGCTTTTGCAAAGCGAAACTTGGATGAGCTTGCTAAGTAACACACTTATCTTAAATTAAGAACTGGATAGCAAGTTTTATTGAGCATCTCTTGGTGAAACTATTCCCCAAGTTTCACTCCGGTAACTTAAAACCTGCACCGTAAAGAAGCATTTTAAATGATGAAAAATGTTTAAAATATTAAAACTGAGAAAACAACAATGAAATTTTACTCTTAAGAAGTGACTTGAAGTTTTGCTTATGTATTTGTCACCCTACTGTGTAGATTTGCATTTAAAGCATGTTATTTAGAAACTGAATAACTCACACACAATTTTACATGAAACACCTAGAAATTTTGAAAAAGAAATAGAAAAGAAAAGTCTGATGTGTTGCACTCACATGACTTTCTCTACTCTTGTACTAAACATTCTTACAAAGCCTTATTCTTCTGTGTTCTTCGTGTTAGTTGAGATAAACATTTGCAGAAATTACTTATTGCTTGTTTTCTTGTACGTGCAACGGGAAAATGGGAATACAATAGATTTTGAACGATAGTAAAATATTTTAAAGCTTTGAGATTCTGTTCTCCGAATAAAATATAAAAAATTAATAGCGATGTTCCATTTGATAGAAATATAAGTTCTCAAAAACTTACACAAATAACGAGGAATATCTCCGAAATTATTCAGACAAAAATTGTGTGTTTTAGCAAGATCTACATTTTTGTATGGTGAGATTTAATCCCTCTCTTACGGTTTACGAGTTATGCAAAAGTCATCCTGAGTAAATAGGACTATAGTCAGAAAATGGTATACAGTTCATTTGTCATAAAAATATATTAAACATGTGGCGTTTTAATCAAAATCGTTAGAGCAATTTCCAAGAAAATCAAAATTTTTGAAAAATTCTTCACGTAAAAGGTAGTTTAGGGTGGAGAAATTTTCTTCAAAATCTTCGTGTCGCATCCTTGAAAGACATAAACCTTAAATGCCAACTTTGGTTTTTAATCGACTTTTCGCTTTTGAGTTATGTTGTCCACAGACTGACTGACAGACAGACAGACAGACAGACACACACACACACATACACCTTTTTCTAAAATGCTTTTTTATTCAAAATACAAATTGGATGTTTGTATATGTGTAACTGTTAATCTCGATCACCGCGAAACTCGGCACGCATATATATATTATGGAGAAAGTTTTATGGTAACAATTTTATTACACAATAGGTATATTACTTTCAAATGGTTTTCTACTCGCTTTTTTTTCGTAGCACATTCATGTATCCTTTGTTTGTCCTTCAACACACAATTCATATAATTTTCTATGATTGAAAAATATAAATGCAACGTATTATATTCAAACTATTTTCTCTATTCACTTTTGTTTTACGTAACAATTCACATGTTATTCCTATCGTTTATCAACTTCATACACACCAACGCCTATACATATCGTATGTTGAAGAGTGAGTAAACTCCAAAGCCGGTTGACTGATCGCCATGAAAATTGACATATCTGTGTTTTCAAGTCGAAGGTTTTTTTGGAATCCATTTTGCCACGCAACGTATTATGTTCACATGGTTTTCTCTACTCCCTTTGGCTTTACTTAACATACTACTCCCTGTTGTACAAACATTCCATACATTTGAAATATAAGCGCAACGTGTAACATTCACACGGTTTTTCTACTCATTTTTATTTAGTAAAACACAATCACCTTTCTTTCACTACTCCCGCTTCCACGGACAACTACGAACAATTCATACAATTTTCTATGTGATTGAAACAGAAATGCGCAGTAAATTCACATGGCTTTATCAACCAGTTTTTTCTTCTTGTAGTCTTTATTCTTCAACACTGTTTTTGGTTAGTGTCGCTCCGGTGTTTTAATAAAAAATAAAGAAACAGTTAAAAAAGTAAATGAATCACAATTGGTGTCAGGAGTGCGACGAAAAGCACGATATGGAACAGTTGATGAAACAAATGTTAGCCGAGATGGACATAATGGGGAATGAAATTAATTCCGGAATGCGGCAGAGGAAACGAATATGAAAGCCGAATTAGAAAAATGTAAACTACGGAATAGAAAATAATGGAACAAAAATGGATAAAATGGAAACAAAAATAGAAACTAAATTGAAAATGTAAACTCCGAAATGGAAAAGATGAAGGCGGGAATGTCCAATATGAAGATAGATCTATCGGAAAATACTAACGAGCGACTAGCCGGGGATAAGGAAGCCATGAAAGAACTAATGGAAATATGAAGGACCTTGGCCGGCGTGTTAACGCCCTGGAGTCAATCGCAGTACCAAAGAACTGAACTCCATAATGGAACAAATGCTCGAGGAAAACCTCAAACTAGGTGGATATTTATGGGGCAGGTCTGCGTTCAGCAGTAGACGTTTTTCAGCTGAAATGATGGTGTTTATCAAATGTTTGTATATATTTCTATATCAGTTGTATCTCGGAAATGACTCTTAACAATTGAGACAAAAATTATGTTGTAGTTAAGGTTTTGCCTTTCAGGTTTATGTAAGAAAGTATCTCACCCCCCCCAAAAAAAAAAAAAAAAAAAAAAAAAGAAAAGGATTTCACAAAAACAGGCGAAGAACGCCCAGTCACTATATTTTCAATATGATTTAAATACGTATGCAAAGTGTTATATTCACAGATTTTCTCTACTAACTTTCATCTTCCTAACACATTCACATGCCTTTCTCTTTTCATTCTTCTACAAACAAATCAACCAATTTTATATGAATGACATAGAATTGTAACTTATTACATGCACACTATTTTCTCTACTCGCTTTTCTTCTTGTGGTATTTGTGGTTTTTCAACAGCGCTTTTGTATAATGCCGTCGCGGTGTTTTATTTATGTTTTGTTTATTTTTTGTTCTTCATAGTATACTAAGAGTTTTAATTTACTCTTTGTTTAAGTATATTAAGTAAATAATTTTTAAATATCTTTAAAGGAGTGCAATGCTATTGGGCAAGTTGAAGGCTAAAAGCTGTAGAGATGAATCGTGTAACCACGGACAACGCCATGTAATTCAATCGGCGTAAAATAAATAATCATCTGGTGTAAAACGAAATATCTGTGATAATCAAAAGAGGATAATGTGATCGTTCAGAAATAACATCGCTGATGTGTAATTATGTCGTTCAGGTGGTTCAGGACACAAGCACGTGTCTTCAGATAAGTGGTATGCTCTGCGCAGGGCGTGGTAATGCAATTAGCAGATCCGCATTTCGCGCGCTTTGTTTTTTGTTTACTGCAGGTTCCCTTCTAAGCCCAGCGGAGCATCACTTCATCCTTTGCTGTTGAGAGGTATAGCGGTTCAGAGCTTCTTTTTTGGAAGTTTTATGGTAGAAATCCTTGATATGATACTTAATGCTTCCCAGAAAGACTAACCAATCGTGAATCAACAGTTACGTTAACAGTTGCTTTGCAAATGGCTGTAGAACCCAAATATCTTCCATGTTGAATTTCCACTCACTTTATCCAAGAAGAGGGGACGTGTAGTTTGGTAGCAGGAGAGGAAGATGGAGGATGCAATTAAAACATTATCAGGAGTTCATTTTAATTTTCACTTTAGGTGACGAGAGGCAAACAACCTGCTAACTTAATGAGGTTTCCTTTTGATGAAACAAGCAGGAGGTCACGTGATTGGGAAATTAGGTGGTACTACTCACGCCAGTCAAGCTTCTCTTTAGACACAGGCTTTCAGATGACTCCTCCCTCCATCTCCAGCTTCCCCCCCCCCCCCCCCCCCCCGGTTCTGCATGCTGTTATTAACTTGATCGACGTCTGTCTATGTGCAACATTGTTTATCTGCACGGGAAACCTTTTTTGCTGCCATATTGTTTAATAGAGACAAAGTATCATGAAAACAATTCCCTCCAATATTGCTACAAAAGAAACTAAAACGGGAAATATTGTAATTTAGTGCACAAACAATTAAAAGTTGTATAGTAAAAATAAAAACATATATAATCAAATATTTCACACTTATTTGTTCATTACTAAGTCCCCTCAGCGTGGTGGTAACACAGCTACTTACCATGAGGGAGGCTGGGGTTCGATTCCCGTTACCGTCTTGGGGATTTTCTCCCTCTGGAGACGTAGTCCGAGGTGCACTCTTGAGGTCTATGGGGCCCAATTGAGCAGTCACTTGAGGGAAAAGTAGGTTGCGAAGTGCGCATTCGCCGTCTAGGAGCGACTCGGGGTCCCCTCCGGTACTACACCCCTCTCATGACGCCCGTTGTGGACAGTGTTGAGGGACGCAGCTGTTGGAGAAGCGTTAGTTTATTACCTGAGCGGGATGGCTCGGCCGACTCCCGCGGTTGACCTTCAGACTCATGTTATAAAATTCGTTAAAATATGACCCAATTTAAACGGAATTGCCCTTCCTAGTTTTCATCTGTTATCATTTTCTGAAAGAAATATTCGATAATACTGAGAGCATAATTCAAAAGAGAATCTATTTTCTCTCAGAACTTATATCTGTAAATCAAATAAACGTCTCTTCAATATTTCCGTCAATGTTTAGAAATGAACTGTAGTTATAGATGCATAAACTTAGGCCTTCACGGCCGGCGACCTGACTATTAGCTAAGTTTATCTCTTCCGGGCTTGTAGGCCGTGGTCTAGAAGGCATCGAAGATACCGACGTTTCGCCAAGTACTGCGGTTGGCATCTTCAGGGTAAGATGATCCGTTGTCTGCGCTGGTCAGAATTCGAATGTGCAAGCAACGACTGTGGCGCTCTGGTTTGTTGCTCTGGCTAAGGTGGTAATTGGCGGGCCGGATCATCTTAACCTGAAGATGCCAGGCGCAGTACTTGGCGAAACGTCGGTATCTTCGATGACTTCTAGACCACGGCCTACAAGCCCGGAAGAGATAAACTTAGCCAATAGGTAGGTATAGAGTTGTTCTTCACTATTAATGTCCGGAGTTTCACCTAGTATAAATGAAACAAAGAAGGCATCAGAAATTGCTTTCTTAATTACATGCGTTATGACGGAACTCTCACTTGAAATTAAGTCATTCTGAGTATCACGTGAAGTTGCACGAAAAACAGTCGACTTTTCCAAGTACACTTTCAGAGACCTCACACATCGCTAATTCATTTAAATATTCAATGATCGCTCATTCTCATTGTGATCATGAAGAGCAAGTAGGTACCTGTTTTCCTAGAAAACATACAGCCCATGCAAAATGAGAATGTTAAGTACTATTCTTTTTCACTTCATTGTTATGCTGTTCAACTGAGAGTTTATACTAATTATTCAAGGAAAATTCTATTCCTGGATTTATCTCAAAAACTTCTGATGTTTTTCGCACATTATGTGATTACAACAATAGCTGTGTTTTATGGTTGCCTTACAAATGCTATTTAAATCTTCATAACCACAAGAATTCCAAATTCACTTCTCTTTTGAAAAAAAAAAAAAAAAAAATAAGAGCGATAAAACATTTGTTTAAAATATTACGACACAGGCAGGACTCACCTTCAAAATTTTGATGTTGAAATGCCTTATACGTTTTTAATGATCATCTTAATACTGAGTGCGAGCTTTGGAAATTATTATTTAATTATATTTTGCTTTTTAGATAAAATTTAACCTTTGGAAGCTTCTTAGATTGTGTTTGTCGATCATACAACAGTTTATTTTTATTTCCGTTGTAACAACGGCACGGAAAAGTAGTTTTGTTTACTGTTCTGGCTCTGAATATTTTCGTGACCTCTCTGACCTTCTGTGACCTTCACCCCAAAATCCGCATGAATCTTAACGTATATTTTGCTTTAATAGTAAGCAACTAAGTATCCAAAATCATCCACAATTGAAAATCACACGTACCAGAAGCAAACCAAATCGTGAATTACTCCCTATTCACGACTATAAATGCAATAATGTTAGCGCGATTCTCAACGTGAGATGTGGTATTACATACCACATACCTTGACTCAGGAGCACAACACCAACTTCCTCTAGCTGACGACAGATGTCGCTGACCCAGTCTTTGTTTCCAAACATACTGCTGCAGAGTGGCGCTAATTCAAATCATAATGTTTACGAAAGCTTGAGGGGCTCTAATGACCTAGCTGTCGACGGGCCCTTAAACCCTAACCAACCACAACCACGAAAGCTTGAGTTTTAATTATATTGAAACGATTATGTACTTCAAAATCATAATGCATACCAATTTGGCAATCCGTTTGAGTAAAATTAACCCTTTCATGCCTGGTGTGTCTTATAAGATACATGGGCTTTTTTTCCTTTTTGTACTAATTTTAACTTTTTTACTTTCTCTACTGGTAAGTAGGGGAAGTATTGTATTCCACCCAAAAATTCGATGTCGAGATTTCACCGGAAATACATGTTTTGAGGCCCCCTGTATCCAAAAAAAAAAAGCATTTTTAGAAAAAGGTCCGTGTGTGTCTGTGTGTCAGTCTGTCAGTCTGTGGAAGCATAACTCAAAAACGAAAAGTCGGTTAAAAACCAAAGTCGGTATTTAAGTTTAATGTCTTTCAAGGATGCAACACGAAGATTTTGAACAAAATAGCCCCACCCTAAACTACCCTTTACATGGAAAATTTTTCGAAAATTTTTATTTTCTTGAAAATGGCTCTAACGGTTTTGATTAAAATGTCATATGTTTGAGATATTTTGATGACAAATGAAATGTATATCTTGAATTTTCTGGCTATAGCCCCTGTAGTCGTATTTACTCTGGACGACTTTTGCATAACTGGTAAACCGTTAGCGATAGACCAAATCATACTATACAAAAAATGTAGATCTTGCTAAAATAGACAATTTATGTCCGAATAAATTTTCTTGTAGGGTGAACCATTTCGGAGGTATTCCTTGTTATGTGTGTGAGTTTCGAAAAACTTGGAACTTTCGTGAAATGGATCATCGTTGTTCATTTTTACTTTCTCTACTGGTAAGTAGGGGAAGTATTGTATTCCACCCAAAAATTCGATGTCGAGATTTCACCGGAAATACAACTTTTGAGACCCCTGAATCCAAAAAAAAACATTTTTAGAAAAAGGTCCGTGTGTGTGTCTGTGTGTCTGTGTGTCTGTCAGTCTGTCTGTCTGTGGACAACATAACTCAAAAACGAAAAGTCGGTTAAAAACCAAAGTTGGTATTTAAGTTTAATGTCTTTCAAGGATGTGACACGAAGATTTTGAAGAAAATAGCCCCACCCTAAACTACCCTTTACATGGAAAATTTTCGAAAATTTTTATTTTCTTGAAAATGGCTCTATCGATTTTCATTAAAATGTCATATGTTTGAGATATTTTGATGACAAATGAAGTGTATATCTTGAATTTTCTGGCTATAGCCCCTGTAGTCGTATTTACTCTGGACGACTTTTGCATAACTGGTAAACCGTTAGAGATAGACCAAATTATACTATACAAAAAGTGTAGATCTTGCTAAAATACACAATTTATGTCTCAATAAATTTTCTTGTAGGGTGAAGCATTTCGGAGATATTCTTTGTTATGTGTGTGAGTTTCGGAAAACTTGGAACTTTCGTGAAATGGGTCATCGTTGTTCATTTTTTTATATGTTACGTGTGCAAAGAGAACGGAATCTCAAAGCTTTAAAAGATTTGACTATCGCACAAAGCCTACTGTATTCCAATATTCCCCTTGCACCTACAAGGAAATAAACAATAAGATAATTTGTACAAATGTGTATCTCAACTATCAAGAGAATGCCCGCCTAGGTAGCGTGATGGTTAGCGTGTCTGCCTCACGTTCAAGAGGTCGTGAGTTCGAACCTCGCTTAGGGTAAGTTATCCGGGTAAGGTTTTTTTTTTCCGAGGTTTTCCCTACCCTGAGAAGACGAATGTCGGGTAACTTAAAGCTCCATGGACCTCGGGCTCATTTGAGCATCATTTCACCCATTTCATTTCATTCATTCGTCCAATATGACGCAATGTTGGAGGACGTAAAAGGGAAAAAACTATCAAGAAAGAAGATATATTAATAACAGTTAGTAAGAATGGTTAGTACAACACATCAGATTTTTTTCTGCTATATTCTTGTTATACTGTCTGTCACCAATTAAAAATACATATTTATGGTATTACATACCACATACCTTGGCTCAGGAGCACAACACCAACTTCCTCTAGCTGACGACAGATGTCGCTGACCCAGTCTTTGTTTCCAAACATACTTCTGCAGAGTGACGCGAATTCAAATCATAATGTTTACGAATGCTTGAGTTTTAATTATATTGAAACGATTATGTACTTCAAAATCATAATGCATACCAATTTGGCAATCTGTTTGAGGAAGATTAAAGAGTATGTAATACATCTCTCACATCAATTGACGCTACGCCTCTGAAAGCCACTCCATAAGGAAAACGCTACACTACAGTCCAAAAAGGTGAATTTTCACATTTGCTTGGCATGAATAGAAATCTTCCAATTGAAGTAGGAACAAGCATTTCGTTTAACATATATGGCCATCAACAGGAGCGAAAAAAAAAAAAAAGAAAAAAAAAACCACAACAAACAAAATAAACTGCCTAAGAAAGTAAAAGTAAAACGGAACCTAGAACTGATATCTGACAGCGATTTTAATTTGGAAATGGTGTTAGATGACGAAACCGAAGTCAGTAGTATGTCGACAGAAGCTGAAGGTGAAAGCAGACCAGACTGGTCAAAGAAACTGCGTGTGAGCTAAAAAGGTTAATAATTGTGATTATTTACTTGTCAACTATTTCGGTAAGCTATACCCCGATTTTGTTACGGATATCCAGAAGAACAGTGCCCGTGTAAGTCCAGTAAGAGCTGGAAGTGGCCTGCCGCGAAATATGAACTTTGGTGTGATGTTGGAAATGCAGTAGAAGTGATTTCTGAACCCAAGAAACTATCGAGATATGGATCTTTGTGCTGTTTCTGAAATTCAAAATACTATTAGAACCATATAAATCACTTGTATTAATACACTAGAATGATTATATTTTGTTTGTAGATGTGTAATGTGAAATGTAGTAGTGTAACTTTTCACCAAATGGTGTTTTTATAGGAATATGCATGGAAAGAAACATATGGTGCAAAGATGCCCTGTAGTGACAGAGAACTTTGCACTACTTTTCAATGTTTTTACTCTTATCGCATATGTCTCAAATTAATATGTTAGTACTGAAATGTTAGATACTATATATACGAATATATAACTTTCTTTCGAAGCTATATCTTAATTTTCTTTAAGGATATTTCTAAAACAGCATGAAAAGTGGTGCAAAGTTGTGCAGTTTTACGGTAATGCAAAATAGGAGGAAAGTTAATTATCTAGTTAAAGGAACACAATTATGTAAATATTTAACGCAATGAAAATAGAAGTTGGAATTTATGTTCTCCTAAGCCTCAAGACAAAATAATACCTGCGTAGGAGAGGCGTTATATGTGATTCAAAAAGGGGGGAGATGTTTAAAGCAATAGGGTAGTAAAGTTACTGCCATAGGCCATATGTTGAATTTGGCAAAGTTAAGGCCATATACGAAAAATATTACACCCACGGCATTATACCATACAGTAGGTAATATAAATTATTGCGCTCAAGTTTAAGGGTAAAAAATAGAACATTAAAATAAAAGAAAGGTTGTCGAGATACAAGGAATGTCGAGTTATTGGGATTCCACTGTATTGGGAAAACTTGAATTGTAGTTACAAAATACTCGATGTACCTTTTTTTTGTGCTTTAGACTTAATCAGATCCATATAACTAAGTGTGTTTGTGTCTCTATGTCTGCTTGAGACGGACAGTATACTAAGTTTGGTATTTAACCGAAAAAAAGAGGTTAAATGCCAACCTTATTAGTAAATGTTTTGTTCCAGCGGATTTATTCGAAGAAAGAGCAGAAAAAGTGCCAGTTATGCTTTTCATTGTATTTTTGTTCTGTAGTTTTAACACCTGAAGTTATAAACTCAAAAGTTTTAATTGTATTTTTGTATGCTAAAATAGTGGTTATTTCCTCTCTGAGAGCAGTAGCAACTTTCAAGGACTGGATATTAAGGTTTTGAGTTTGTGTATTAATAATCATGGCGAGTTATTTTGTACTTCGATACAAGTTTTATGATAAAATGTTTTTATTTATAATTTTAATATTATTATTTATATTATATTGTACATTTTGTAGTTTAAACATAATTTCATTTTATTTTTTTTTTTGAAGGGAGTTTAATCCCAACATTGTTTTTAATTTTTGATTCTGCTGTCTCCCAGATATGTATAGCTGTAGAAAACTGCAAATCAATTGGTCAATTGATACGAACCGAAGTGCTCTCCGTCGTTAATACAACTTCGATTTCACGGTCTGAAATATGCCAATGGTGGTGTCGGCTAGACCCTCCAGAGTAAGTGCAAAACAGGAATGATAAGACAAGAATTTACAATCTTAGGGAATAAATAACTATATACGCACACAAACACACCACTGATGCTTATTTAAAATAGAGGCATGAAATAACTGCACTACTAAAGCTTTTAAATTGTTAAATGTATTTTGAGACCTAAAACAACCAAAATGCCCTTGGAACATGTTCTCAAATGTCTAACCAATCAAACAAAAGGCTTATAAAAATCAGATTCTGGCAAAATTATGACGTCTTGCCATAAAATGCGAAACAAGAATGGAAACTACAGTGCAAAGCTAGACAAAAAAGAAAGGTAATTGTTACGAAGAAAAGAGGATGCATCCAAGGACAACACTACGTAACCTAGCAACGAGACAAACGAGGAAAAAGTGCAGAAATAGCATACCGGACGGCCGGATGATGGGAAGTTTTCTTTAGCCAGGTTATTACTCATCCACCCTAGAGTCTGCAAGTATGAGTTAGAGTGGAAGTTTAATGTTCATAAAGAATATTTAAGGTAAAGAAACCCAAAGTTATACGTATACTCAGCGGATGAACATTATTGCATTGCCGATAAGCAAGTTTTCCAAAGTCAAAGTCGCTGATATAATCTCAATTCTTCAAGAATATTCAAAAAGAAGGAAAAAATTTGTTGTGTTACATTCGCATGGCTTTCTTTACTCTTATACAAACTAAGCTTACAAACGCTTATTCCTCTATTATTCATCTTAATTGAGATAAACATTTGGAAAAATTATCTTACTAATTTTCTTGTAGGTGCAAGGGGAATATAGGAATGCAGTGGGTTTTGAGCGACAGTCAAATATTTTAAAGCTGGTCGGTATATTCCATTCTTTTGCATGGCTAAAAGATAAATAAAAGGAATAAATAACTCCCATTTTAGAAACGTATACATATTGGAAAATACAGATAAGTGACAAGGAGATGTAATGGACATAAAGTGTGTTTTAATAAAATCTACACTTTTTGTGAAATAAGATTTTGTCTATCTCTTACGCTTTACCAGTTATGCGAAAGTTATTCAGTATGAAGAGCACCTTTGAGGTCATTCCCAGTAAATCAAAATACACCTCTTAAACATATTGTGAGGCGGAGGACGACGCACAACGAAGGACGGTCGGGGTTAAGATACTACGTACCACATACCAGCCTGGCGTGCAAACGTAGGCGCTCAAGATCAGCCTGGCTCGCGCGACTGTTTGTATATACATGACTACAACAATGAGCTCGGCGCTTAGCAAAGGTATGGAATATTCGAGAGGCGTTCGGTGGCCGGCGTGTTTGTAGAAGTTCCAGAAAGGACCGTGTGACATCATCCCTGCTATATAAGGAGACATGGCAACGAGTTAGAGTTACGGTTAAGGACATGAGTCGGTCAGTGTGTCACAGTGCGAGACAGCTGTGTGTGTGAGTGTGTGTATGTGTGTGTGTGTGTGTGTGTGTGTGTGTGTGTGTGTGTGTGTGTGGTACTGTCGCCGTGAAAGATACGTCGCGTCGAATTGAAGTCTTAATGAGTGTTGAGTAATTGTATCGTCATTTAGTGAATGAGAGACAGCGTAAGTGAAGAAAGACCATGAAAGGACTGAGTCCAGGTTACGACAAGAAAACAGTTGTGAGTGTAATATCATGAAAGACTGTAGAGTGTAGACGGTGTTAATGTCAGTAGAACAGAACTGTGCTTTGCGCAAAAGTTTAGAACAAAAATAAAGTGAGAGAGAGAGAGAGAGAGAGAGAGAGAAGAAATTGGGCGGTTTTTGTCGTTTTGTCACAACATGGCATTTTAATCAAAACTATTAGAGCCATTTTTTATATAATCAATTTTCGAAAAATGTTTCATGTAAAGGGTAATCTGGGTCGGGGCATTTTTTATAGAATCTTCATGTCGTGTCCTTGAAAGATGCCGAAGTTTGGTGTTTAACCGACTTTTCGTTTTTGAGTTACGCTGCTCACAGACACATGGATGCTTTTCTAAAATTGCTTGTTTGATACAAGAGACCTCTAAACCGTATTTCCTCTGAAATCTTGATGTCGAATTTTTAGGTAATATGAAATCTTACTTCGTCAACTATTTTCTCGTGGAAGGGAAAGTAAAAAACAAAGAAATATAGGTATGTAAATTAATTCATTAAAATAAATAGAAAGTAAAGTTGATGAAGATTGATCACAGAGGAGCACAGATGCGCTACGACCGGTAGTGGGAGAGATGCGGAGGAAAATCCCAGCCATCGTTAGACAGGAGTTAAAATTTATTCCGCGTGGCTAAAGATTTAAGAGGAGGGAATTGTACCGTAATATATTAGTGAAATATCCTTCCGAGAGAAGCTCTTGACGAGGACTAGTACCAGCTGGCCTTAAACTCGATGAAATATTGATATTTGCTATCTGCTCGTGGAGAAGTACAATAACATAACTTGTATAAATTGAGCTAAAGTGATATAGTGCACGTAAAAGTCTCGCGAAATTAATAGCAGTGATAATTTTAAAATACCGTAGGGCAGATGAATCTTAGATATGATGAGACGGTAAATTGCTCGTGATGAAGACCATGGCGAACATAAGCTAGCAGAGGTTATTATAAATATATTTAAATACATATGTCAGGCTATCAAAGCTACCGACCTAGGAAATAAACGTTAACTTTACGTCATAAGAACGCATCATTCGATAAGCTAATAAGTCTTCACCATCTCATACGTCACACGAGAACTTCCGGAATTCCAGAGTTCCCGAGGCCAGAGCTATTGCTAAATCCACAATGTTTATTTATGGGTACATTAATCATTTTCTCGAAATTCATATTTAAATGGCCCACTATAACCACAAAAAGTATAAAATAAAATATTAACATTGATGTTTTAATAGTTTAAAACAAAACATTTGTCTTGTAAACCAAAAGCATTATGGCAACCACCATAAATTCAATTCCATTTTCAGGTGTTACGTTTTTCATCTCCTTGGTTTCTTTCTTCCTCTTCTTCTTCTTGACCTAATGACCCTCCCCGTATGAAGCTTTGGTTTTCCAATGGAAAAAATCTGATGTGTTGCACTTAAGTGACTTTCTCTACTCTTGTACTAACTATTCTTAGAAACTCTTATTCCTCTACCCTCTTTGTGTTAGTTGAGATAAATCTTTCAAAGCCAAGAGATAAAAATATACATTTCATTTGGCATAAAAATATCTTAAGGGAGGTTGCAAGGTGGTTTGGGTTAAAAATGTCAATTTTGTTTTATTGCTGATTTTGAAAGTTTAACTTCTGTTTTATTATAGTCTAGTCTTTTAACCCGTAAAAACTTGCCAGAAGTGTCTTTAAAATACATTTAACTGTCCAAAGAACGGATGAATAAAAAATTATAAATTTGTTAAATTTTTATTTTAAAAAAATATGGAAATAATATCTAGGTGATATAAAAAGTTAGTACGTTTAAAAAGCATTGATTTATGTGTACAACTTTCATACTTCTAGAGTGAATAGTTTCTCTGAAAAGTGGGGTTAAACTTCTTAAAATTTAACATTGCAAGCATAGAGCTTACAACCTCCACTTAAATTTTGATTGAGGTTTTTGTCAAACTTATTTTTCTGCATACATTTGCTTCATTTTCTCAGGAACCATTTATTCTAGAGTAACCACTCATTTATGGGTTATTTGTGGTGGTGCTGACTTTTTCTTATAGCACTATCATTAAAATCATGGATACTAGAAATTTTTCTTTTAAATGGGTGAACAAATAAAGTATTCATTATAATTATTTTAAAAATATAAATCAACATGTCTATGTAATATAAAAATTCCGTATAATTAGAAAGCATTGATTGATATGTGTAACAAATTTCACACTTCTAGAACAAATACTTTCTCTGAAAAGCTGTGTTAAACTTCTTAAAATTAACATTGCAAGCATAGAGCTTACGATCTCTCCATAAACATTCGACATTTTTGATCAAAATCGTTAGAGCCATTTTTCAGAAAAGAAAAATTTTCCATGTAAAGGGTAATTTAGTTGGAGGACGTTTCTTCAAAGTCTTTGTGTGTATCGTTGAAAGATAATAAACTTAAATACCAACTTTGATTTGTAACCAACTTTTCGTTTTTGGGTAATAATGCTCACAGACACACACGCACATGGATATTTCTCTGAAAATTCTTTTTTGGTTTCAGGGAGCCTCAAAATATACGAGTACATTTCTGGTGAGAGCTCTACATGGAAGTTTTGGGTATGCTACTATGATAGCAGAGAAAGTAAAAATTGTTTTCATTTTTATAAATATTTATATTCATATTTTAAATTATATAACTACTAAGTTGTGTATTAAGCAGACTGAGATATAATTTTAGTAATATAATTTTTACTTTCCCTACTAAGGGCCCATAGGTGGGGAAATAATGTATTCCGCCAACTTTGATATGGGCTTTCACCGGAAACACGTTAGTAGCCCCCTGAATTTATAAAAGACACTTTTAGAATAAATAAGGTGTGTGTGTGTGTGTGTGTGTGTGTGTGTGTGTGCGCGCGCGCGCGCGCGTTTGCGTGGGCGTGTGCGTATACCTACAGCATAACTCAAAAACGAGAATTCAGTTAAATACC